>JAKFHU010002333.1:3100000-4300000 GCA_023783475.1 Daubentonia madagascariensis | reverse complement strand
TGAAAAATCAAGAAGTAGCCACATATTTTGCTCATAGAAGTAAATACGTCAATTATCAGCTAAATACAGCTAAATATATATATTTTTTTTTTTTTCTTTTTTTTTTTTTTTTTTAAGAGACAGGGTCTCACACTCTGTCACCCAGGCTGTAACCACAAACTCCTGGGCTTAAGCAATCCTCCTACTTCAGCATCCCGAGCAGCTGGAGCTACAGATGCACTCTACTGTACCCTGCTTTTGTTTTTAATTGTGGCAAAATATCATGGCAGATTTTTATAAGCAGGGGCATGACCCGATCAGATTTGGGTTTTTACAAAATCATTACTGGCCAGAGAGTATTTTTAAAGACTCCTCAGGTGATTCCGATGGGCAGGTTTGGGGCACACCAGCCTGGTTAATGCCCTTTTGGTGACTATTAAATGTATTAAATGTGTGACCACCAAAGGGTATTGAACCCAAAAGACTTAATTCAACATCAGCATTTCCCTTTAGACATGAGCTTGTGCTGCCAGGGACGATGTGTGACCGGCTGACATCCAACTGCCAACAAGCCTGTTCATCCAAGATGTGTTAAAAGCTAAACACAAAGTCAGTCTTCCCCCACATTAAAAAGCCCACCCACTGAACATCACAGCTACTTGAGTAACAATTCCCCAGAAGTACTGCGGAGTGGGAGGAAGCTCACAAGCCAAAACCTTTCCTGCCTGCTCAAGGTTTTACCTGGGCCTCACCCCCACCTCAGACCCTAGTGGAGCAACTCTGGTCCCAAGTGGTCGTGTGACCCAGGCCTTGCCAATCAGACATGCACATTCCTAGCCACAGTGATTGTTGCAGCGGGCTGGTGGCCATGACCCATCATAACCAATGAGACTTCATTCTGGAACTTTTCTGAAACTGTTAGAAAGAGGAACTGTTTTCTACTGAGATGGCTAAAAGGATGGAATGAAAGCCTAGAGCAGAGAGCCTGCCAGAGCAGAAAGGAAAGAGGGAGTCCCAATCGCACTTTGGACCTCTGGATCCAACAATACCCTACAGTCCACTCATATACTCCCCTCCTCTGAGCTAAGACAGGCCCCCTCCCACCATCACCACTGCTTTTTGTTTTGTTCAAGCTAGCTGGAACTAGATTGCTGTCACTTGCAATTGAATTAGCCTTAAAAAAAACAAACACATGAGATCAAAAGATATACCTTTCCATAGTCATATCAACATAGACAGGAAGGGAAGGCCAATCACATTCTATACCATGGCAAAGCACTGCAAATAAATATTGTTAACTGCTGGAGGGCTTCTGCCCCTAACAAGAAAGCCATGTTTATAAGGAGCAGAGTCTGGAATTTAACTCAACCTAACCTTTTAAAGCATTTCTTTACATACATCTTAAAGCCAGCTTGCCACAATTAAACCTGTGCTTTTTGCCTTATTTTCTGGTTCAAGAAAAGACTTGATCTTGGTTCTTTGTCTCCTACAATTACAAGCAAGTAAGTCTTCCAAGATTTGCTTGGGCGGGGGGGGGGGGGGGGGGGGGGGGGGGGGGGGGGTTTTCGTTGGGAGGCGGGGCGTTGCTTCAGGAAATGTCCAGGGAGGAGAGAGAGCTGACTGTGTTCCCTACAGGAAGTGATCCACCGAGGGGAACAGTTCAGAAGCACAAACTCACCTGGGAGAACGAGCAGACCTTTTGCCAGTCACGAAAAACAAGCCATTTACCATCCAGGGCCGTTTGCCAGCTGATTTTTTAGATCAGCATTGGAAGCAGTTCTAAAACAGTTGCCTCTGCTTGAATAAGGCCTCAGATCTTCAGATCTGAAAACAGTGTCTCATCCATTAGGTGATTCTGAAGGTAATTTATTTAAGCAAAGAATTGCTGAGGGTGACACAGTCTCCCTGTTTGAATGTGTCAGTGTGTCAAAAATACAGCCCTGTATCAGATCAGAACTCCAGCTAAACCAAACCAGCCAGTGTGCCTCGGAAACAGCATGCCAGTGTCACCACACTGGGGACAAGTCCCTGTTTTCTGGCCAATCCGCTCACCTACACCCCAATTACCTTACTTGTAAGCTGAGAATGACAGCCTTTCCCCTTCACAGGGTGTCCCTAGAACCAAGCGAGATAAAGATGGGAGGGTGGTTTTTTAAAAATAACTGTCCTACATATTAGAGATGACATCATACTTCAAAGGATCCTTACTAATGCCATTTATAAATACACAGCTTTCAGTTTGTAGAGAGAGATTCCACACGCATTATCTGAGGCTCTCAACAACCCTGTAAGGCAGGCTCAGCAAGAATCACCAGCCCCCGTCTACAGATAAGAACACTGGAGCCCAGTGGTGACCTGATCTCAAGTAAATGTCGAGGTTTAGACAAAAGCACACATCTTTAGTCTTTTAGTCCAACATGCCAATCACTTCACCAGTGGTTCTCAAAATATGGTCTGGGGGACCCCCTAGCAGGAAATGGGTGGTCCCTGAGACTGTTCAGGGAGCCTGCAAGGTAGCAACCATTTTCATAATTTTCATAAAGACTTATTTGCCTTTTTCACCTTCATCCTCTCATGAGTGTTCAGTGGAGTTTTCCAGAGACTACATGACATGTGACATGGCAAGAGACAGAATGCAGAAGCAGGCGAGAGGATCCTGCTATTCTATTTATTAAGCCAGACATTAAAGAGACCTGCAAAAACAATTACTTTTTTCATTAAAACTTTTTTTGGGAAAATATTTTCATAAAATTTTATATTAATATTAACATGCAATAGGCCTGTCATTTTTAATGAATTAATATAGATCTTTAAAACTTCTTAGTTTTAATTTCTATATGGCAAATATTGATACTACCCACAAAAACAAAGCTCCCTGGGGTACTCAGTGATTACTAAGAATATAAAGGGGGACCTACAGCCAAAAAGTTTCAGACCTGCTGCATGGCAGCTGCCTTTGGGCCTGGTCTGGAAAACCCCCCCCCACAACCAGAGACAACAGTGCATTTTCAATAAAAGTGAAATAGTTATTCCTCCTTAGATCTCTTTAATCCTTCTGATTTTGTCAGGGAAAGTCTCTATTTGGTACTACACCATCTTCAGCACCTCTTTACATTTGATAATCTCCTTTTTAAGGAAGGAGGAGCCAGTCCCAGTTTGGAGAGTTCTACAGAAAAGGGAATCTGCTAGAATTTGATAAAGAAAATGAATCCATTGGAAACAATATAACATTACTCTGAAAGTCACAAACTGTGCTCTTAATGAAGTAGGTACTTCCTACGTGTACATTCTTTAATAAAAAGCTTGCTTTAAAAAATGTATTTCCTTTGACGGTTTTCCATTTATAGTCATGACATTTCCTTTTCAAACAAACTAAAGGAAAAACATGACTCAATTTAAAAGACAAAATGGAATAAATAGTATATGCAGCACTAGGCAATGGCAAAAAATGATGACAGCATCAGGAGAATAACTGGAGTTAGCGAAATACTGCCCCTAGAATGATGGGAAAGTTTGTTAACAGGAACATTCTAGAATTCTAGGACAAAAGGCACCACTGGGCACATCCTGACTTACTGCCCAGTGGTAAGGTCCCTGAAATGCTTTTAAGTTTACTACAAATCACAATTTCTTTTCACCCATCCAGTCTATTCTCTAACAGCACTTGTGGCAGCTACTAGAACACACAAAAAAACCACTTTAAATAGCGCTTGGGTGAAAAGGCAGCAAGTGCTCTCCAGCGCTGGCTGATGGAACTTCTGCAATGATGGACATGTTCTATATCTGTGCTGTCCAATACAGAAGTCAGAGCCCCTTGTAGCCAAATAAAACTAGTGCAACTGAGTTTTGTATTTTATTCAGTTTAAATTAACAATTATAATTTAAATGGTTTCATGTGGCTAGTGGCTGCCCTGCCAGACAGCACAGGCCTAGACCTTTCTCCATTTTGAGAGATCCTGCCATGCTCCTTGGGCCTTCCTTGCCTGTGTCCAGTTCTTCTTCTCAGCCTCAGCTTCCACGGGGAGGGGCTTTCATAGCCCTGTGAAAAAGAGGAACCAGAACAATCTGCTTCTACCTTAAAAATTCTGCAGCATAGCCACGCATGGTGGCACAGGCCTGGAATCCCAGCTACTCAGGAGGCTGGGGCAGGAGGATCGCTTGAGCCCAGGAAACTGAGGCTGCAGTGAACTATGATCGCGCCACTGCACTCTAGCCTGGGTGACAGAGCAAGACCCTATCTCAGGAGAAAAAAACAAGAAAGAATTCTGCAGCAGAGGCAGAAGCTCAAAGACTCTGCCAGGGTAGAGCAGGGTGCCAAGGGAGCCAAACCAGAGAGGCTGAGGCACATGGGTGTAGCAGCTGGGGAGAAGCAGAGGTAGAGAGGAGAGGGTGAGGATGAAGACCACCAGACAGATGCAGCCAGCCACAGCACTCCTGATCACTGTGCAGGCCCAATTCCACACCAGTGGGTATCATCCAACTAGAAGAACCTGGCTAAAACAACCCCAAAGTGACAGAAACATGAATGGAAAGCAAAGGAAGAAAATACTAGGATCTTCACATTGGGGAAAACCTCAGGATCACTGTTGGAGACAAGGGCCTAACTCTCCTCTGCCTGACTCCTATTCTCTTCCCAGCTCAAGCCCTGACCTTAGTAATACAGGCTTCTTGAAGTATCTGCCAACCCCGCTGCTTTATTCTGTGAGGACTGTCCCCCACACAACAGGTGGGACCTTCCCGTCATGTTTCTAACACAAGACCCTCTCTCAGGGATCAGACCAGAGGCAGCCAGAGGAGAGAGAGAGGGAGGGAGGAAAGCAGAGAACATGGGGCGGGGGGGGGGGGGGGCGGGGGGGCGGTGGTGGTGATGATCTGGGCTCCTGACTCTAATCCTGCAATAGCACGGTCATATGATTTATCAACCAAACAGGACACTTGCGAGAGAGAGGAAGGGCATTATTCACACTTGTGATGGGACAACAGGCACATACTCAGACTGTCGGGGCCACCTGGCATGCGTGGTCTCCCTAAGCATGAGGCCCAGTGACACCTCCCCTCAAGTTCCATGAAAGACTCCTATAATCTTTCAGAAAATCCTCCCTTTGTTTAAACTGTTTGAGTGGGTTGTGGGACAAAGTGCAGGAGGGTCTAATCCCAGCGTGGGAATCACCCAGCTCCAGACCCTGGGCAGGCCCCACGCAGCTCAACAGTTTTGGTGACAAGGCCAGATGCTGCCTCCTAACCTGAACCCTTACTGAGGCATCGCACCGCCTGTCCTGGTCCCGAACCACCAAGAGGTTCCCTCCACTGAGAGGAGAGGAGGGAAGGAGGAAAAGATGTGGTCATCGTGGTTTCCTCTACAAGTTTCCCTCCTCTGAGGTTAACAAGAGTCTTGGACCCTTTTTAGGCCTACGTAGAACCACTTCCCTCCTAGACAGAAAGACCTTGTTTAGGACTCTGATCTGACTGTAGAGTGTTTCCCAACAAATAGGTGAGCACCCCGTCCCATGTGCAGGGCATTGAAGCCTTTCTTTAACTCTCTGGCCACATCGAGATTCCATAACCAAAAGGAGGTGCTGCCATTTGGAGGCTGAGTTAAGGCAGCTGGCAGGTCTGGGAATAGGGAAAAGGCTCTTTTAACTTTTTAATTTAAAATAATTTGACTTGGAAAAAATGAGAGTAAGATGCACACATCACGCCCCTTTACCCTGAAACATTTCAATGCACGTTTCCTGAACACAAGGTCATCCACATACATAACCAGAGTGCAATAATCAAAATCAGAAAGTTAAAATTGATACAATGCTATTTTTTATGTTTTTTTAATTTCAAAATATTAAGCGGGTACAAATGTTTTTGTTACATGGACAGTATAATGCTGAAGTCAGGGCTTTCAGTGTGCCCATCACCAGGACAGTGTTCGCTGTATTCACAGGTGAGTTTTTATCCCTCACCTCCTCCCAGCCGATACAATGCTATTAATCTGATCTACAACTTTATTCAAGTTGCATCAACTGTCCCACTAATGTCTTCTACAATAAAAGAAAAAAATTTTTTTCCCAGTCCGCGATTCAATCCATGATTTGCACATTGCCTTTAGCTGTCTTCTCTCTCTAATGTCCTTTCATCTGGAACAGCTCTTCAATCTTTGTCTTTCATGGCCTCATTTTTTTGTTTGTTTGTTTGTTTGCTTGTTTGTTTTTTAATAATATGAGTCAGCTATCTTGTAGAATGTCAAACAATTTGGAAAAGACTTGCTTTCAATTCATCTTTTTTGTTACATAGGCAAGAGCCACCAGAATGGAAATGAACCAATTACAAAAGAATGCTTAAAACACCCCAGGGTACAAAGCACCACAAAGGAAAAAACTTCAAACCTTCAGCACAGGGGTCCGTCCTACAAGACCTTGGAGGAGACACTGAAGTTACATAACAACCCTGCCCACACAGCTAGAAAGACTGCAGGGACGCAGTGCTTCCTCATTCATGGCCCAACACATGTTCTTAAACCCACAGGATTCTTTGTGTAAGAGGCGGCAGAATTGCTAAAACAGCAGCGTTTTACTGAATTCAGCCACAAGAGAATTATTTCCATGTTTACACCAAGAGGTTTAACATATTTTCTCAACTTCAAAACACACTTTTTCAAAAATTCACAATCATTACATTTCAGACAGATTATACAATTGATGTGCACATTTACTGGGGGTGGTGTTTCAACCACCATCCAAGCATTATGAAATATTAAATACAAGGTTCACTTTATAATTAGCACAAGTTTTACAATCAGGGCAATATGGTGAGTTCACAGCCCAGCCCTGGAAAGCTCTAGAGATCAGTTAGCACAGCCTCCATGGACAACGTGCATCCACACACAACACTCCAGGCAAGCTGGCTGGCTGACTTCTGCGGGCTTTTGGATAACCTCCCTCCTGACTGCAGCTAATAGGAATGGGAAGAAAGGGCACAGGATGAAAAAGAACCAAAGTCTAAGTCCACTGCTGTAACTTTAGGGTCACAGAAGAAACAACCAGAAGAAACAGCTTAAAAATGTCAAAAGCAGATGCTTCTCGGAGTAGAAATAGGGGTGGGGAGGAGCGAGGTAGAGGACTTTCATTTTTCATTATAACTTATCAGGGGCTTAAAAAAAAGTGTGCTTTTC
This sequence comes from Daubentonia madagascariensis, assembly GCA_023783475.1. Classification (NCBI taxonomy): domain Eukaryota; kingdom Metazoa; phylum Chordata; class Mammalia; order Primates; family Daubentoniidae; genus Daubentonia; species Daubentonia madagascariensis. Next base: position 4,292,859 of record JAKFHU010002333.1, on the reverse strand, counting down.
TTTAACGTTCCAACTGAAGGGGTAGATCCAATTTCTACCAAATGAATGCAACACTGGGATTCTATGTGTGTTTCCCCAGAGGAGAGCCAACAAGAGCAGTGGGAAGGAAAGAAAGCAGCATGTCTATCTAGAGTTGCCCAAGGGGCTTTTGAACCCTCCCCCCTGAATTTATAAAGCATCTGCCTAACTATTGTACCTCTGGCTCTAAGCTCCACTATTTTTTTCCTAACAGGCATTAAAGCCACGGAATAATTTTTTCTCAGACAAAATTTTTAAGAAATGGGCAAAGTGGCAAAGAATTCCTTATGGCAAGACCCATAGCACTGCTAAAAACTGCTCCCTTGTGCTTTTATCATTGCTGGATGTAGGGTCACTGGGTGTACTAACCAGGGTCCTTGCTCTGCTGGCTGGTTAACCATTAAAGCACCTCGAGAAGACACTGAAGTGTGGTTGTTTATAAAGTTTCCCTCAGTAAAGAAAGGGAGGAAAAAAGCAGGTATTCTACAGGCCTCAAAACAAATCACTGTCTCTGTATTACCATGAGTGTGGCAGGGTTCTTTTGTTTGTTTTTTGAGACAGGGTCTTACTCTGTCACCCAGGCTACACTGCAGTAGCATCATTATAGTTCACTGCAACCTCAAACTCCTGGGCTCAAGCGATCTCCTACCTCAGCCTCCTGAGTAGCTGGGACTACAGGTGAGCACCTCCACACCCAGGTAATTTTTCTATTTTTTTGTAGAGATGTGGTCTCACTATATTGCTCAGGCTGGTCTTGAACTCCTGGCCTCAAGCGATCCTCCTGCCTCAGCCTCCTCAAGTGCTGAGATCACAGGCATGAGCCACTGCGCCTAGCCGAGTTTTCAAACATGGCCCAGAATTCTTCGGCACTGACCCCGTCAAGAGTAATTTGAATTTGGGTGGGCTCGTGACTGCTTACACCAATAAAATACGACAGATGTGCTGGTTTGGAGGTTCCAAGGTTCAATCAGAAAAAGCCATGAAGCTTCTACCTGGTCATCTTAGGATGCTCACTCTGGGGGAAGCCAGATACCATAAGGAAATCAGAGTACCTGAGACCACCATACTGGAAAGGTCACATGTAGCTGCTCTGACAACCCCAGCTGAGCTCCCAGCCAAGAGCCAACATCCACTGTAAGGCATATGAGTGGGCTACCTTGGACGTCAAGTTGAGCCCTCAAATGACCACAAGCCCAGATGACATCTGACTGCACAAAACTCCTCAAGCAAGGACTGCCCAGCTAAGCCCTCTCCAAATTCCTGACCCAAAAATCATGGGCAAAATAAAAACAGTTGTTTTAAGCTATTAAGGCATAGGGCAATTTGTTAGGCAGAAACATTATAGCAACTAAGAACAACAAAGAAGAACGGAACAGGCTTGCGGTGGCTCATGCCCGTAATCCTAGCACTTTGGGAGGCCGAGGCAGGAGGATCGCTTGAGGCCAGGAGTTCAAGACCAGTCTGAATAAGAGCGAGACCCATCTCTACAAAAAATAGAAAAATTAGCTGGCTGTGGTAGCACACGCCTGTAGTCCCAGCTACCCAGGAAGCTGAGGCAAGAGGATCGCTTGAGCCCAAGAGTTTGAGGCTACAGTGAGCTATGATGACATCACTGCACTCTAGCCTGGGCAACAAAGCGAGACCCTGCCTCAAAAAAAAAAACCAAAAACCTACCACCACCATTTCATCTCTTCTTCCAATAAAGCCAAAATCCAGGTACAAGAACATTAAATCTGTGAGCTTCAAATCTATCAAAACAAAGCTGAATCCTTTTGCACACTTGAAACAAAGGGGTGTGCAGGACAAAGACAACTAAACCCCATTCATCATGCTTTGGGTGAGGGTTTAATGCCAAACAATAAAAGAGTTTATACTAAGAGGGCTTGGCTGTGGTTATAATAAACAGCGGATATTCCTCCCATTGTCTCCCCGCTAACAGTTTCTTTCTGTCAGAGAAAACATTAATATCTCTTAGATAATCCAGCAAAACACAGCAAAGGGGAAAAAAAGTCAGGCAAGAATAGAACAAAATTTTTTCCATCTTCCTTTAAGGAAATGAAAGGGGCTGATTCGCCAAGCTCTCTAAGAGCCACTTTGCAAATTATTATGCACTGCAAAAAAGCAATATAGTCTTTACTGTTGGAAACATCTATGTGGCAAAAGGCAGATTAAGTAACTCTCAAAGAGGGCTGAGCAAAGATAACTGGGCTGCCTGCCAAGGGATGAGGTTCAAGAGACGTTTAATTCATCCAGCCAACACGCACGCCACTACGTTAAAAGTCCCTACAATAAATGCTGACAAGGAAAGAGAACAGTTCAATATTAAAAGGCTACAGTCCACAGGGACCAGAGTTCTGTCAACTTGGGGATGTGACGATTCTTATCAACCATGAGGATAGCAACAAATCCATCAACCCCCACAGCCTGTCTTCTTTTAAGGGACATCTGTGGACAGCTCAGAGTCAGACGGTAGGCACCTTGGATAAACCTGGGGATACAGTCACATGATTGTATAAAAGTCAGCTTGTACTACAACAGCAAGTGCCCATGATCCTATGATAGGTTCCAGCTAAAGAACCAGGGAAGTTTGTGTATTATTTCATTGGTCCTTATAGCTTAAAAGAAAGACACATCCAATTTTTTTTTAAGGCAATAGAATCCATTCTAATATTAAATAGCTATTTCTATGTCCTAGCCAATAGCCCATACCAATATCATTTTGCTAATGTGGTTACAGTGAGTGAGCTTGTGCAAGAGAACTTACATGGGCCCACAAGTCTTTATCCATTTAGAAATGATGCTAACAGTCAAATACATATAAGTAATGAAGTTTGAACATCCAAATATTCCTAATATTTGGAATATTTCCCACTATTATATCTTGGTGATTTTTTTTTGTATTTTGTAAATAAGCATACAAATGAGGGTTTCTTGGCTGTAGACAATCCTAAAATGCCTTTTGAACACTTTTCATTCTTCCATGAATTACCATGACTAATGCTTAACAATATAGTAATTCACCAAGCAAACCCACTAACATCAGAGTTTATCTACAATTAAGGCAGGAACTACCAATCCAAAGTTTTTCCCACCAACCTTCATAGTTCCTAAAATTCCTTCCAGAGAAATTCATTTCTTTGACGCATAAAGACATCTTTTTATAATAGGCTTCATTCCCCACCCCCATGCCCTGCCTATGAAAATTATAAACTATGGTCATTGTAAATAATTCAGAAAAAAAGACACCAAAAAATGAAAAATAAAAATCACCAGCATTCTGAGCAACTAGCAATAACCACTGGTAACATATGAGTGTGCATTTTTCTAGAGCCATGTTTCTCCAACTATACGGTGATCTTCACCCTCCCAACCCATTGTGAATCAATACTTCTTTAGAATACAATAAAAGTAAACTAGGAAAGTGAAATGTCACTCGGATATCAGAAAAGTCACTCTCGATTTCTGTATTTACTTCACCTTAACCGGTAACAAGCAGTTCACATTCTTCAGACCACACTAAAAATAACTATTCTAGACCTTTTCTCTCATATACACATATTCTTTTACTGTATATATGGCTTTAGATATAGTTTTATTAACTACTTTTTTCCACTAAATAGATCATGGCCATTTGTCCTAAAATGGCCTTTTTAATCATCCTTTTTTAATGTGGAAGGCCACTCTGAAAATGCTAACATCCCCACGCAGGGCAGAATCTTACCCATTCACGAGCCAACACCTTCACATAAGTGAACAGGTTTTGTGGATGAAAAGGAGAGCACAAGGTTGTGTTTTACTCATGTCACAACTGTCCCCGAGGTCAGCCCTAAGAACAGCCTGGGGACAAATGCAATTCCAGGGCTCTCTGCTCTGGAGTAAGATATCTCTACTCTTTATGCCGCAGTTTTATTATCTGCAAAATGGAGGTGATAATATCTCAAAGTTGTTCTGAGGATTCAGTGAGTTTACATATATAAAGTGCTAAAGTGCTTATCACAGGGCCTGGCACATAGTAACCACTCATTATTATTAGCTGTCATTGTTACTAAAGGGCAATTAGGAGACAAAAACTAGCAGGAAAGACATTCCCGGATGGACACAAAACCTTCCTGCAAGTACCCACCACAATGCAGCCCTCACCTTCCTTGCCCTACTCCAGTAGCATAGCAATAATATTTACTGATGGCTTACTACGCACCATTATCAGCATGAGGTAACTAAGGCCCAGGGACATTAGGTAATTTGTCCAAGGTCACACAGCTATTACAGGGCCATCTGTTGTTATTCATCCACTCAAACATCTATTGAGCACTTATTTGGTACCAGGCAAATCCCAGGAGAAGACGTACCCTAGCAAAGCAGGGCTCACCCGAAGAAACAAACTAATTTCCACATCCCCACAAACAGGCCACAGTGCAATGCCCTGCTGATCAGTGACTGAAAAGTCCATCCTGAAAAGTCCTTTTCCCCTGACAAAAAAAGAAGGTCATGGCAGGACCTGGGGGAGGAGCCATCCCAGACCCATCACTGGCCTGGCCCCAGCACACATCTCACTTGAGCCTTATGTCCCCCAGTGCCAGCCAAGAACTCAGGGGCCCTCTCGTCCACTCAGGCTGTGAGGCTCTCAAAGCACTCTGTCACACGGCATCTCCTCCTCTCCTCCAGGTACCCAGGGATGTCGGCAAGAATCATGGCCCCCAAAGTCACAGATGAGACAGGGGTTCCAAAGTGCCAAGTACCCCTAAAAGTCAGCAGACCTCCGATTTTAACCCACATCACCAGATACCAAGACCACTGTCTTCTCTCCACCTGTCCCTTCCCCATGCCTTTAGGTTTTGGTTATTTCACAGCAAAAACTGAGACACAACTCCATTTTATGAACAAATTGAGGCACAGAGATTAAATAACCTGCTGAAGGTGCCACTGCTCTTAAGTGGTGAGCTGGGATTCGAAGCCAGGCCTCCAGAGGCCCAGCTCTGCCAGCTGTCCCATAGCTAAGTCACTCCACAGGCTTCAAATGATTCCTTACTCTCCTACTTCCCCAAAGGTGGGTACACAATGTGGGGGACCACTGAAGCACAAGGTCCTAAGCACCCCATTCTGACGGCTAAACTCTAGGTCAGAGCTGTGGGAGCAGTGGCTACCCTGCAGGTCCTCAGAAAAGGCCTCAAATGTGTTTATCTTTACAACTAGCCAACCACCAAAGGTCCTATTAACAATGCTCTGCCTACCCCCACAACATTTATCAAGCTACAGTTGATGTCTAGTGTCAGCTGTCTTTCTCCTCCGCTTTTAGGCTGCTCTGGATATTATCTTCAGATGATTTGGAGTGTCCAGGCCTCAATTCTGATGCCTCCCATTTCAACAAGGCTTTGGCTGGCCTCCCCAAGGGCCCTGCATGACTCTCCCAGCATCTCTCTCTCTCCATTATAACCACACGCTTGAATCCAGAGTACAGCAAGTTCCATGAGGGCAGGGACTTGTCTGTGTCTGATGGTCCCCAGAGCCCCACATAGGACTTAGCCCACCGAAGGTACTCAGTGTTTGTCGAATGAAGGCCTCCAGGCCAATGTTTACTTTAACCAGATCTCACCTGTATACAAGGAAGTCAGAGGCAATCCCAGCCAAGACAAGGCAGCCTGCCACCAGGCCTGGAATTTGGTGCCAGCTTCAAGAAACAGTTATTCTGCACTTCCCCTAGTCCACCTATCCTTCAAAAGCACGACTAAGTCTTGTAGGACCTAACCCCTATGCGTCCCACCCACACAGGTCTTGAAGGAGAAAGTGCTAGGACACAACATTGTCCTTTAACACAGTGACTGCTACACTAGAAAAAAAATTTTTTTCCTTGGGGCCACGGTGTTTCATTATGAAAACAGAATAAAAACTTCAAAAACAAAATAATCCTTTCTAATTTAACGAAAAATTTGTCATTTTTTGTTGTTTTCTGTGCATGAGTTATACACAACTTGAAAAATAGTTCACGCGGCTCCCAAGGTGAAGGGATGTGTGAGTTACATATGCCTCCCAAGGCCCTGTGCTCAAAACTAGGGTGAGTTAAATACAACTCACATGGCAGTTAATGTGTTAATAAGGAAGTTTTCTCTTCTCCTAGTTTACACTAACAATTCATTAGAGAGAGGCCAAGCTGCTTCTAATTCACCCCCATCTTACCCCTCTCACCTCCAGGTCTCTAAGCTCAAAACAGAGTTGTTTTATTGTTTTGTTTTTAAAGAGAAGATGTTTGCTGGTTTCTGGAAAAGGCAGATTCTGGACAAGTTTGGGAAACACAGATACCCAGAATCAAATGATTTTTTCATGCCACCCTGCAATTCTGCCCAGAAACCCATCCCACCTGAGCAGTGAGAGGAAACAAACACAGTTAACTGCTTTTGCCTCCCTGGAGAAGGGCAGGCTGAAAGTCAGCTTTTGATTACTGGGAGCCAGAAGAGCTGTACACAGGAACCAGGCCCTGCTGTATCCTTCCTCCTCCTGCCTGGGACCACTGCTCTAGAATAGCTGACCTTCAAAGCAAGCAAGGGAAATGATGAAAACACGACATACCACAGTTAAACAGAGACAGAGGCAAGGAACATTGCAAATCTTGATTCTGATTAGATTTAGAAATTCTCTGCAGCATCTGTTTAACATTTGAATAAAGATAGCTCTATGTAGTATGCATTTTTAATGACATCAGCATATTGACTTTTATTACCTCACCTGGCAGGGTTGTCTCACACCTGAATGACCCATTTATCTTTGAAGCGTCTCCTCCTCCTCTATCCATTACTCAACGCACACACCTCTTGCTGGTGCTCAGCCAGGCCAGACCCACTCCCACCTTAGCAAATGCAGTCCCTTCTGGCTGGAATTTTCTTCCCCCACATGGCCCACACACAGCTTTCCTACCCACGATATTTAATACCGCATCCCCTTCCCTCCCTTTGCCTGAAAATACCCACAAGCTAGTCCCCCCTTCCAGCTTTGTTTTTCTCCTTAGCATACATCACCAGGTAACCTACTGTGCATTTTATCTATTTATTGCATTTCTTCCCCCTCTGCCACGGAAGCATCGGGAGGGCAGGGACTTCTGTCCATTCTCTTCACTGCTCTGTCCCCATCACCTAAAACTGTCCACAGCACATAGGAGGTACTCAGTAAATACTTAGTGAATTAATAATGAAAGCTGAAAAATCAATGTGTCTGTGGGAAAATACATTTATTTTCTTAATTTGAAACAATAGGCTTACATCGAAGGCCTCTCTGGTTAAAAGGTTCCTCCAACAGCTTGAAAAGGCTGGCTCTCTCCCCTACAAATCAGAGCGCAAAGGGGACCCAGTGCTGTTCAAATAAGGTCGGAGGCAAACCCAGGCTGCAGGAAGAGAGAGATATCCATCTGACAACATGGCAGATGGCTGGCACCCAGAGGCCTTTTTGCAATCTCGGATCTAAACAGCCAAGACAAAGAATAGAATACTAAAGGTGCTTCCCAGGAGCAGCACCTCGGTCCGGCTGCCCACAGATAACTGTGCCACATTCTGTGCGCAAATTAGCAGCTGCCACAAGCCTGGTCGACAATTCAGTTTAATCAGAGTCAGACAAAATGAGGGGAGGCACTGAACACACCAGATCACAATGAAAAAGCAAAGGAAAAGAAAATGAGGACAGCAAAATACCCTCCCCTAGAGGCCCTGAAAGTCAGTGCTCATTATTTGTCAGTTCCATACTTGTGAATTTGTCTAACTAAAAAAGTAACCCCAAAAATCAATACTTAAGGCACTTCCAGGTCCATTCACAGACATGCACAGAGCAGTGAAAAATGTGAGCCGCCTGACATGCACACTCCCAGCTGAGGTCAAACAACAACCCTCTGCCTCTTTGCTTCAGTGCTTATCCTGTAAATAAGTATACTTTTCATGGCCCATTTACTGCCACATTTTTCACTCTTTTATAGGTTTTTTTGGTGATTTTGCTGTTAAAAATGGTCCATAAGGGTAGTGCTGAAGTGCTGTCTAGTGTTCCTGAGTGCAAAAAGGCCGTTATGTGGCCTATGGCAAAAATATGTCTTAGGTAAGTGGCCATGAGTTCAATGTTAATGAATCAATAATATATTAAATAAGGTGTCTTTAAATAGAAACAGATATAAAACAAGGCCATTTACTGATCAGATGATACAAGTGTTGTCACCAAAGGTTTGCAGGAACCTAACCCTGTACTTCCTCTAGGAACAATGGTTCAGTATTCGCTAATTCAGTGTTTATAGGTTTACAGAATACAACTATCGCAAATAAGGAGGATCGACCATATATTAAGGGGGCTCATTTCCTGTCCCACATCCTTCAGCATACCCCCTCGGCCACCTCCGGCTGCTTACTGCGCCTGCTCCTCTTTGCCCATGGACGCTGTCCTCTGCAGGCTCCTGCTCAGGTATCCAGCAGTGACACCCCTCCCAGTGTCTGTCACATCACTCTTACGGTAATTACAATAATTATTATCCACCTCTCCACTCCTCACCCCAACTAAAATGTAAACTCGAGGACAAGGTCTTTGTCCTGTTCACCAACATAAACGCAGCAGTGGCCAACAGGTTGCCTGACATGAAGCTGGTGCCCAGTGCTTGACTAAAAGTATGCAGACCACAGAGAGGCACATATGTGGTCCCCTCTCTCCTGCAGACTCCGGCAGCATGACAAGCATCCAGAGAGCCCACACGAAGGGTGAAATCCCACATGGCTGCTCTGTGAGTCGGACAGGAAACGCCTCCTAGACCTGTGCTGCCCAGTGCCACACGTGGCTACTGAGCACTCAAAACATGGCCGGTCCCAACTGAAATGTGCCTTAAGTGTAAAACATGCACAAGATCCTGAAGACTTAGCACAAAAATATATGTAAAATACCTCATTAATGATTTTTAATATTGAATCTGTGTTGAAATTACACCATCCTGGATATTCTGAGTTAAACCAAACGTATTGAAATGAATTTCAGTTGTTTCTTCTTACTCTTCAAGTGTCTACTAGGGAGTTTTTAATACTTATGCAGCTCATATTATGTTTCTCTGAGTCAGTCTTGGTTATAATAATACCATGAAAAGGCCAGCAGCCCAGCCCAGCCCAGCCCAGCCCTGGCTACCACTTTCACACTCTCCAGCTTGCCTCACACACAGCTCCAAATGCTCTTGAGAGCAAGGCAGGAAACACCTGTCGGGTGGCTCTGTCGGGTGGCTTCCTGTGACACACAAATACTTAAGTGCATTCAGAAACAGGATTCAGAAATCTGGGCTAAAAAGAGTTTAACAGATGAGCCAATTTCACCCACAGAAGGTAAGTGCCATGAGGACTAAGATATGGGGCTGTCTTGTTCATTATCCAGAACAGTGGCTGGCACATAGTAGGTAAACAAATCGAAAAAATTTAAAAAAAATTTTTTTTTTTTTTTTTTTTTGAGAGAGAGACAGGGGACTCACTCTGTTGCCCAGGCTGCAGTACAGTGATGTGATCATAGCTCACTGTAACCTTGAACTCCTGGACTCCAGCGATCCTCCCACCTCAGTCTCCCAAAGTGCTGGGATTACATGCGTGAGCCACTGCACCTGGCCTCAATCCTTTCTCCTCCCCCCCAAAGCAAAATACTATTTCCAACTTGTCTACTCATGTTTGGGGTGGTAGATATATGAGCTGTAGGGGGCAAGGAAAATGCCTGGGTCTATGGGAGCCCTGGCTCTGCCATGCCAGAGGACCATGAGTTGCTGAGCCTGAGTCCTCACCTGGAAAGCAGGTAGTCCCCACCTTCACTCCCTCTCCAGGCCTGAGACATGATGGAAGTGTTGTCTTCTCTGTCCAATACAGTGGCTACTGAGCTCTTGAAACGTGGCTATTGTGACTAAGGAATTTAATATTTAATCTTATTTAATTTTGATTTAAATTCAAATAACCACATGTTGCACACAGCTACCATACGGGCCAGCACAGCTCCAGGCTGTTGTGGCAGGATGCAATGAGATAAAGTGTATAAAAAATACTTTCTAAATGCTAAAGCCCTATAAGAATGGTAGAAGTTTTGTTGTGTAATGCATTAGAAATCAGATTCTGAGAGGTTTCAATTGCCCCACATCACAAAGAGTCTCAATTTATCATAAGTGAAAGAAAATGAAGTAAACACAGATTTCACTTCGCTTGGGGAGAAGGGCAGCCAGTGTTCATGGACACCTACAATTGGAATAGGGGGTAAGCCTTCACACAGCTCAGAGAAAAAAGCTTTTTAATCCACATTGCCACATCCAAATTTGGTACCTCCAGAGCCTACACATGCAGTCAGAAATCAAGGCTTCAGGTGAATCCTGATAGATTATATTCCTATCTCCCACACTCTCAGGGACCAGATATCACTTGCCCTTCCTATTGACTTTTGCTATTTTGTTACTTCTCCTGCTACAGAAACAAGATTTTCCCAACAGCTCCCTGCAGTTCCTTCAGCTGACAGCCATTCACAGGCTCCAGGATATATATACAAGGGTTGTTCAAATTTGCTGATGGGTGGTAAAACCAACCACCACTGAAAAGGGGTGGGGACTAATTGGTAGCTGTAAAGAATGCTAACTTGTTTACATTTAGGTTGGAAAATGCTCATGAAATTTAAATCAAGTTCTAATCTCCCCAAATTTTTCCCAGCAGGAAAGTCCTTCCCAGTCTAAACATCTTTTCATTACATTAGGATAATTATATTCTACACACCAGCAGACAATAAAGAAATGAGCAAGGAAGGGGAAGCGGAAGAGGGGGTTGAGTTATTAGAACAGGAAAGTAAAAAAATGGTATAAATCTGAGGAAACACAACAGTTCCAAGTACAAGAAGGAGGAACTGCCCTAATATATGTAAGAGATTTTGTGAGCTCATTCACTATTCTCCATTAATGGGTTCAACTAATTTTCCCCTCCGTCCTTTCAGCTTTTTCACAGACACGTTAAGATCTGGGGCTTGAGCATTGCGTAATGCTCTGCACAGCCCTTGGTTTTGGCCCCATGGAGCTTCCATAATGAAAAACATATGAAATTGGATCCACATGCGTTCCACCCACAGGTTGAGCTCAGTGCTCTGTTTTACTCTGTCAGACAGCGTGCTGTTGCTCAACTCCCAAGGAGGGGACTCCAACAATAACCCTCCAGCTATTAAAACAAAATTAACCAGCTCAGTGCCGTGTGACTACATCACTTCAACAAGAACAGAGACTTCAGCTCTCAGTACCTCAAGTTCAGTCTCCCGTCTGTTGATATCATCCGTGGATTGATTTAACTTCTCCAGTTCTCCCTAGAGAAGAAAAGAGGGAGAAAAAAGATTTAAGGGATCTGTCTTTTGTTTCCAGTACACCTCAGTCCATAACCTGAACAATTACCTCAAGCCCAATTTGTAGGAAAAGGGAAGAGTCATGATTAATTCCCAAGGAAAATAGTTGAGGCTTGACTATAAGAGCAAACGAAGGTCAGCACTTCTGAAAACTTTTCCTTGATGATGTCCCTTTTGACAATGTTTTAAGGGACATTTGGAATTTGTCTTTTCTTAGAAGGGCAAATGTTTATTCCAAGTATGTGCCTTTTAGGTAAACCCACCTGTTACAAATGGTTTAATAGCCCAATCAAAACAGTACCACCTGCCTCAAGCAAGAACTTTGCAGAGAAACAATAAAAGAAAATAAGCAAGCATGAGCCAAAAGTAGAAACCCAGTAAAATCACGAAGTCAAGGGCAGAATTCTGGTATTAACTCATTAGTGGTTGGATATTTTTTTAAAAAGGGATGAAAAAATCTTTTCTTTTCAAACTGCCAACTATTCAACCTACATAGCTGGGTTTTTTAAAATAGCTTTAATCCTGACCCTTTAGATAGACATTTACAAACAAATATTTTGTAAAAAGTATTCAACATGAAGTTAACTCATCTTTACTCTGCAAACAAAGGATCTTGATAACAGAATTCCATACCAACAACACAAGGTTTAGTAGTAGTCCAACCGGATGGTTTTAATTAATAGAATTCCTGATGCAAAGATTCTTCCACCTGATCTTTATCTTGCTAATCTGCCAAAACAATTCATTTAAACCCCAACCACTGAGTTAAGTGAGCTTTTAATTGATCTGCACAATGAAAAACCAATTAGGGCTCCAGAAATTACAGAGAGTTTAAAAGCAATTTTTTTTTTTTTTATGATTTATGGAAAGGGTAGAAAAACGGGTCTTGGAACAGGATTTGCTGTGCTTTTTGCTTAGGGCTGAAGAGGTTAAGCTGTCACTCCTAGATCTCGGCTTGGAAATTGTTTTTTAATCATCTCTCTTGGAAATGGAAGCACAGAAAGCCAGGCCAATCCCCTCGCCGCCTCCACACGTCAGCTATGCACATCAGTTGTCCCTGATTTCTGTTCATACCCAACCTCATAACAAGGAAAAGCAGGGTTTTAAACCAATTCAGGCCAAGAGGAATGTTGAGCCAGGTGACAATAAACCCCTCAGTCTGCTAACAATGAATCGGAGGAAGACGGCTCAGGCCGGGAGCTTAAGCCAGGTGAGGGCTCCGCGCCCCCGGCACCGGTGCCAGCCCACGCTGCAGGGGCAACGCCCACCCCGCCGGGCCCGCCCGCCCACGGTGCCCCCACGCGGGCCGGGCAACCCGCCTCCCAGAGCAGGAGGCTGTGCGATGCCCGCGGCGCCCGAGTCCGGGCGGTGGTACCCCCGATGCCAGCATGGCGCCCCCGCCCCCTTATTCCCTTTGTTGCACATCCGCCGAACCGCTGGGCGCGCTACGGCGACCCCATCCTGCTTGGGGTCTGCGGGGGGGAATCGCCGCATTATAGGCAGGCCGCATCCACGCGGGCACTGCAGCCTCCCCATGGGGGGGGCGGCGAAACGGAGTGTTCAGACCTTCTTTTCTCACCACCAACCCCCGGACCACAGGCACTGGGGGGCTGCGAGGCGTGTGTAAGTGTAGACGCCGACCTTCGCGTCAGCCCTAGCGGAGCTGAGATACAGGGCGCTCCCCGCGCGCCCTACCTGGATCCGGGGATCCACCTCTTCTTCTTCCTCCAGCCCCTGCTCCATCCCCTCTTCTTCCTCCTCCTCCTCCAGGTCCCGGGCAGACGGCAGGAGCTCGGTCGGCTCCTCGGAGCGGCTCCGCTTCAGCGCCGCGTCCATGCGGGCAGCCGGAACCCTCGGCAGCCTGTACGCGCAGCTCGCAGTGTGCCCCGGAGCGCCCTGCGGGGTCGCGGCCCGCGCCGCCTCGCCACAGCCGGGCACCGTCTGGGAGCCGCCGCGGCGGACAGCGGGAGGCGCAGCTCGCCGGAGCGGATCCCTCCGGCCCAGGCGGAGCGGAGGAAGTGGGCGCGGCCGCCCCCTTTCTGCCGCGGCCGTCAGCGCAGCGGCGCCCGCTCCGCCCTCGGCCCGCCCCGGCCGCCCGTTCCTCCGCCAGTCCCAATTACCCAGGTCTCCGTCACAAAACCCCCAGCCCCCTGAAAATCTCTAGGGTGGTGAAATAGCAGAGTCCCCACCCCTTTGTCATTTAGCAGCCCGAGTGTATCACAACTCCCCAACGTGGGCCGCCTCCTTTGAGGGTAGCTTTCTCTCTTCCTCCCTTCGCTGAGGCAAATTGAGTGTCTGGAAGGAAAGTTTGGGGTATTTCCATTCTGGTCACCTTTAGAAGGCTGTACTCAGTGACCCTGGACCAGTTCCAAGGCCCGCTGAAACCCCTGTACCCAAAGCACTCTTCTCCCCTTGGGTAAACCTTACGAATTGCATCTGCTTGAAGATTTCTCCAGAAAAGGAAACTAAAACGTATGCGCATGTAGACGCAAGAGTACAAGGAGTAGAGCGCAGGCCATGGATTCATGGTCCAAAGGCTGTAGCCCTGCCAGGCACAGCTCCATACCCAACACAGAGGTGTGGAATGCGCCTACCTGAATAGCCAGGAAGCGTCGAGAATCCATTGAGTGGGGACTCCAGTGGGTTGTCACAGCCTTTTCAAGGAGGCGGCAAGCGTAACCCCTGCTGATGGGCACACTCTGGCCAAGGATTTATGAACGAGTGAGGTTTCCTGCTCACCAAAAACAAGTAGGAAGCCAGAGTTTGCATAGCTAACACAACATCACAAAAGGCCAAACTGAAGGAGCATGTCTGTGCTGTTATGAAATATCAGGGCCACTGTGATGTCAGATGACCTTAGCAAAGCAGGTGGGGACATTGCTACTGATCACTGCTAATGTCTCCTTTACTGCAGAAATGCAGAACGTGTATACGTCCTGTGGTTCTGCTCAGAGGCTTGTAGCCCATGGCTCTGTGAGTTTGGAAGATAAACTTGCTTGAGAAAGAAGCTTCTTTCTGAGTACCGGTCATCAAAGCCACCTTGAAAAACCTGCTTCCGATGATTTTATCAGAAGCTAAGCTAGGGGGTTACTCCTTGGGCAAGGTACCATCCTACACATGCTGGCACTGAAGTCCATTGTCAACGGAGATCTGTCCTCTCTCCTGGAGGTAGTGCAGGTAAATACCATATAGGTTTGGTTCTGAAAGGGTCACACCTGTTCATTGCTCTTTAAATTAAGGGTGAGTCAGCAATTCTGTGAGAGGTGTTTTGAAGCTCCTTGCTAAAGACATAATGGCTTTTGGTTTTCCAGCCATAGATGAAGGCAGGAACAAGATGGCCATAAGGGTCACTTGGGGACACAAGAACCATGAGTGTTCCCTGGTGGCTTTGAATTGAGTCTGTAAGCGGGCAGGTTCATCCTAGCTCTGAATTAACAGAGACTGGGGTTGAAAATGAGAAATGTGACCACGACTGTAAATGCTTCTCAGCTGGCAGAACCCCATCCTCACCATTCTAAACAACACACCCCCAAATACATTTCTGTTTAAGCTTAGCTCTAAAAGCGATAGAGTGATTCAAAATGTCTCCATAGGACATAGGCAAACTGCTCTAGAACATTAGTTCAGACTTTGTTTTCTCATATTTAGAAGATCTGGGCCAGCAATAGTGTTAATCCCAATAGTGTTTTGTTGGGGCTCAGTAACTGATACCCCAACATACGGTGCCTTGACGTAGTGAACTGAAGAAGCCTCAAGGTCTTTCTGGCCTTCCCCTACCCACCATCTCTCCTAAAGAAGTTGAAGACAGCAAGACTGCAACCACACCTGGACAGACCGTTTCACTGCTTTTGTTATTTTGTTTTTTAGATCATCATTATTAAAGCCTATACCTTTCACTGTTAAAGAGAACTATTCACAAGTTCATCTCTGTTCCTGGACCCATTCTTTCTTTCATTCTCCCTAGTTTTCTTTGGTGTTTTTGGTTTTGGTTTTGGTTTTGGTTTTTGAGGCAGGTTCTTGCTCTGTCTCCCAGGCTAGAGTGCAGTGGCTCACAGCTCACTGCAACCTCAAATTCCTGGGCTCAAGCGATCCTCTTGCCTCAGCCTCCCGAGTAGGTGGGACTACAGGCACATGCCACCACACTTGGCTAATTTTTCTATTTTTTGTAGAGATGGAGTCTCACTCTTGTTCAGGCTGGTCTCAAACTCCTGGCCTCAAGCAATCCTCCCACCTCAGCCTCCCAAAGTGCTAGGATTACAGGTGTGAGCCACCACGTCTGGTCCCTAGTAATCTTTCATTGCCCCTCAACAGAATTCCTCTTCTCCCTCCATCCTGTTCTGCTAGGATGGTATATAAGCTTCTGAACTCCGCTGGGGGGTGGACAATCACTCTGTGATTCTCCCCATGTATACACAATAAATAAATTTATATGCCTTTACTCCAATTAATCTGCCTTTTGTGAGTTGATTTTTCAGTGAACCTTAGCCCTTGGCCCCAACAGTTTCTAAAGTTAAAATAAGAAAAATAAATAAACCTCAATCAGTACTATATACAGTCACCCTCTGTATCCTTGGATTCAACCAACCACAGATCAAGAATAAAATTTGGGAAAAAAACTATGCAACAATAACAAATAATGCAAATAAACAATATAGTATAACAACTATTTGTGTATCATTTACATTGTATTAGGTATTATAAGTAATCTAAAGATGATTTAAAATATAAGAGAGGTTGTGTGTAGGTTATATGCAAATACTACACCGTTTTGTATAAGGGGCTTGAGCATCTTGGATTTTGGTATTACGTGGTCCTGAAACCCATCCCCCAGGGATAACCATGGAAAACTGTATATGTTTTTTATTGGTACATATATATGCACACAAATGCATAGCAAAAGGCCTGGAAGGATTCATACCCAATAAGGAGTGGCTTGGTCTCCGCCCTGTTTCCCAATATACAACTGCTAAAATCCCTGGAATTTCCAAAATGATGTCTTTTTGTATCCTAATGATTGACTGATAGCTTCAGGATGGGGCAGGTCACCAGATAGACGAAGGCATGATTAGAGGGTTGGAACTTTCAGCCCCACCCTGCATCCTCTGGGGAGGGGAAAGGGGTTGAAGGTCAAGTTGATCACCAATGGCCAATGGTTTAATCAATCATGTCTAAGTAATGAAGCCTCCATAAAAGCCCAGAAGGACAGGGTTCAGAGAGCCTCCAGATAGCTGAATACACATAGGTGCACCTGGGGAGGGCATGGATGCTCCCCACCCCCTCCCCCATACCTCACCCTATACATTTCCTTTGTAATATTCTTTATAATAAACCACTAAATGTATGTCCCTGAGTTCTCTGAGCTGCTTTAATTTGCTTTAGCAAATTAATCAAACCCAAAGAGGAAGTCGTGGGAACCCCAACTTGAAGCCAATTGGTCAGAGCTTTTGGAGGCCTGCACTTATGGGTGGTCTCTGAGGGTGGTGGCAGTCTTATGGGACTGAGCCCTTACCCTGTGGGATCTGACACTATCTCTTGGTAGATAGTGTCAGAATTGAATTGGAGGACACCCAGCTTGTGTCTGCTGCAGAATTGGTTGCTTGCTTGCTGGTGAGGAGACACCCACAACATATTTGGTCACAGAAGTCTTCTGTCTGGTGATTGTTGTGTTGGTGTGAGAGCAGAGGAAAAGCATGGCTTGAGTTTTTCCTAAACATCCTGGGAAAAGGGGGCAGGGAGGGACCGAGGATTGGCTGGGATAGGGGTGCGGTGTCAAAGGAACTTAGTTTCTCAGCAATGTTTCCATTTTTCACAAGGAGGATGTATTTATGATTATTTGTGGAATTTTTTTCTTAGTCCCAATTCTGATAAAGCATATGTGTGGAATTTAAAGGTAAATTTAAAACAATAAGCCTGAGAAACATATCAAGACCGTGTCTCTACAAAAAAAAAAAAAAGAAAGAAAGAAAAATTAGCCGGGCATGGCGGTACAAGGTGTGGTGATTAAGTTTAGGTGTCAGCTTGACTGGATTAAGGGATACTAGAAACTAGTAAAGCATCACTCCTGGGTGTGTCTTTGAGGGTGTTTCTAGAGATCTCCAGAGGAGTTGTGAGTCAGTGGACTGTGGGGAAGATCCGCCCTCGATGTGGGTGGGCACCATCCCATCAGCTGGGGATCCGGATTGAACAGAAAAAGCAGAGAAATAGCAATTTCCTCTTTCTCTCCTGGAGGTGGGGTGCTCTTCTTCTCCTGCCCTTGAACATCAGAACTCCAGGCTCTCCAGCCATGAGACTCCAGGACTTATACCAGCAGCCTTCCAGGTTTTCTCAGGGCTTCAGCTTTGGAATTACACCATCAGCCTCCCTGGTTCTGAGGCCTTCGGATTTGGACAGAACCACTCTACTGGCATCCCATGTCTCCAGCTTACAAACAGCCTGTCACAGGACTTCTCAGCCTTCATAATCGTGTGAGCCAATTCCCCTAAAAAATCCCCTCTCATCCCTCTATGTATATATCTCCTGTTGGTTCTATCTCTCTAGAGAACCCCGACTAATACAGAAGATGTCTCAGCTCAGGATGCTATAATAAAGTACCATGGACTTGGTACATAAATAACAGAAATTTATTTCTCACAGTTCTTAAAGCTAGAAATTGAAGAGCAGGGTGACAGCATGGTCAGACAAAGCCCTCATCAGGGTTGCAGACTGCCAACTTCTCAATGTATCCTCACATGTTGGAAAGAGGGCTAGAGAGCTCTCTGCGGTCTTTTTTATAAGAGCACTAATCTCATTCATGAAGGCTCCACCCTCCTGACCTAATTCCCTTCCAAGGGCCCCACTTCCTAATACCATCACATTAGGAGATAGGATTTCAGCACATGAATTTTGGGGGGAACATAAACATTCTGTTCCTAACAGAAGGCAAGTCACGTAAGTGGCTTATAAGCCAAGTAAATGCTTAATATTTATTTTAGCTAGCATGTTGATCTAGAGCAGTGGTTCTGAATACACGGGCCAGAGACCCCTGAAGTCTCTGAGACCTTTCAGAGTGTCCATGAGATCAAACCTACTTTCATACTAAGACAATATTCGCCCTTTTCACTCTCCTTCTGTCAAGAGTACATTAGAGTTTTCCAGAAACTGCATGACATGTGATATAACAACAGATTGAATGCAGAAGACAGGAGAACCCAGCTGTCTTCTATTAAGCCACACAGTAAACAGATTTGCAAAAATGTAAAACAATGCCCTTCTCACTATTAGATTTGTTTCATTTTGGAAACTAATTTATTTTTCATTTTGGAAACTATAGTTATTTTTCATAAAATTATGATATTTATGTTAACATGTGATGGATTTATTGCTGTTAAAGTAATAAAAATGTTTTTTTAAATTCTATTTTAATTTCATATGGTAACTACTGGTAGATATAACCACATAAACAAAAGTTCTTGGAGATTTTCAATCATTTTAAAGAATATAAAGGGGTCCTGACACCAAAAAGTTTGAGAACCAGCTGATTTACAGGAAATGTAGACTCTGGTTTGAGTTATCTTTGTTTAATTTGTATTTAAATGTTCCACTTCCTCCTTCTCTCAAAAGATGCAAACCAGCACCCCTGTTGGCCACTGGTGGAGTATTTTGGGCACAGTACCTGTTTTCCCATTTCAAAAGACTTTTTTGTTTTGTTTTGTTTTGTTTGTTTTTGTTTTTAATACAGATGAGGAGAATTTTTATAATGATACAGAAACTATCAAAGCAAGGAACTGAGAAGATATTGCAGTTGAAATGAAAGAACACCAGAGTTTGATATGCAAATGACAAAAAATATGATCCCAAATGCCACTAATTGGAAATTAGACATTGGAAATATGCCTCAGTCTAGTGATCCAAAAAGCCTTTTTTTAATTTTATTTCAGAATATTATGGGGGTACAAGACTTCGGCTATATATATTGCCTATGCACTGCCCATGTTAGAGCTACAATTGTAGACATCCCCCAAACTGTGCTCCCCGCATCCATTCAGTGAGAGTTTTCCCATCCCCTCCACCTCCCTCCCGCCTGCCCGCCCACTGATGAATATTATTGCCATGTGTGACATAAGTATTGATCAGTTAGTAACAATTTGATGGTGAGTACCAGTGGTGCTTGTTTTTCCATTCTTGTGACACTTCGCTTCGAAGAATGGGCTCTAGCTCCAACCAGGATAACACCAGATGTGTTAATTCACTGTTTTTTTTATAGCTGAATAATACTCCATGGTATGCATATACCACATTTTATTAACCCACTTGTGTATTGATGGGCACCTGGGTTGTTTCCACATCTTTGCAATTGTGAATTGTGCTGCTATAAACATTCGTGTGCAGATGTCTTTATTATAGAATGTCTTTTTTTCCTTTGGGTAAATACCCAGTAGTGGGATTGCAGGATCAAATGGTAGTTCTACTTTTAATTCTTTGCGGTATCTCCATATTACCTTCCACAGAGGTTGTACTAATTTGCAGTCCCACCAGCAGTGTATGACTGTTCCTATCTGTCTGCATCCCCGCCAACATTTGTTGTTTGGGGACTTTTTGATATGAGCCAATCTCCCTGGAGTTAAGTTATATCTCATTGTGGTTTTGATTTGCATTTCTCTGATGATTAGAGAAGTTGAGTAATTTTTTGTATGCTTCTTGGCCATTATTCTGTCTTCTTTTGAAAAGTTTCTGTTCATGTCCTTTGCCCATTTTTTAATGGGGTTGTTTGATTTTTTCTTGTTGATTTTCCTAAGTTCTGTATAGATTCTGGTTATCAGCCCTTTATCAGATGTGTAGCATGCAAATATTTTCTCCCATTCTATAGGTTTCTGTTCACTCTAGTGATAGTTTCCTTGGCTGTGCAGAAGCTTTTTAATTTGATCAGGTCCCATTTATTTATTTTTGTTGCCGCTGTGATTGCTATGGTGGGGTCTTCTTCATAAATTCTTTGCCTAGGCCAATGTCCATTAGAGTTTTTCCAATGTTTTCTTCGAGAATTCTTATGGTTTCACGTCTTAGGTTTAGATCTGTTATCCGTCCTGAGTTGATTTTTGTGAGAGGTGAGAGGTGTGGGTCTAGTTTCAGTCTTCTACATATCACCATCCAGTTTTCCCAGCACCATTTATTGAATAGGGAATCTTTTCCCCAGTGTATGTTTTTGTGGAATTTGTCACAGATCAGATGACGGTATGAGGTTGGTTTTATATTTGGGTTCTCAGTCCTGTTCCATTGGTCTATGTCTCTGTTCTTATGCCAGCACCATGCTGTTTTGGTTACTATAGCCTTGTAGTGTAGTTTGTAGTCTGGTAGATAGATGCCTCCCAATTTGTTCTTTAAATATAATTGAACAATTTGAAGCAATTGAGGAGCTGGCTAGCTAGGGTGCTGCTTGTGTGGCATATCTTTGGTTATTTTCTAGATCTATATTTTTTCAATTCCTATGAAGAACCCAATTTTAATGTTGCTTCTGTGGAGAAAACAGTCAACTTTATAATGCTTTGTCTATGACACGGTTTCCAAGAATACACCTCTGCCTTGCCAGGCTGCAGGCAGTCCTGAGTGGCGTGCGGCACACCTGTATCCAAGCAGCAGCGTCGGGCAGGGGCCTGAGCACGCGTGGGCGAAGGTGGGAGGAGAACTGCTTTACTTGGAGACCCCCTCCCTGTTGCATTTGTTTGTATTACCTCCTCGCAGTGTAAGTCCAGATAACGGGGAAATAGCTGTGTGTGTTTGTTCCCCACCCCACCACTTCCTCAAGTTGTAAATCTTCCTTGGTGGAAATCACAAGTTGTAAATCTTCCTTGGAGGAAATCACAGCCTTTGTGCTGTCCCAGTTGCCTTTTAAAACAATGGGCTGAAATTTGGAAAGAAGGAGGAAAAGTATCTAGCAGGATGAGCCTGTGTTGACATATTCCTCCAGAATGGACTCTTGTCTGATTTCTTTCATGGGACTAAAATCCACCTCTCCTTCTGTAACCTACCTCCTCACTGATGTCATACATTTACACCCCAGGCCTGGCCACCCCGACTGTTAAAGCAAGCGGGTCTCCAGCAAAGAGAGACTCTCTCCTTATTTGGTCTACCCGTTGCAGTGGTGAACACTTAGGGATGTTTCTATTTCTGTAGGTGTGGAGAGAACATTTAGATTTATTTAATAAACACTCATAGAAAATCCTACCATGTTCACGGGAGGTCACTTTTCTGTCTTCAGGTGAACAGAGGGAGTCTCCAACTGTCTAAAACATTCCTCGGCCTTTTTTATGAAAAAAGAAATATTTCTTAGTGGACAAATGAGATTTCTTAGTGACTTCAGAGCACTTGGACTGAGGTTAGGGCAGAAAGACGGAGAGGCGGAAGGATAATGCTGGCCATTAACATGGAGTAAGGGAGCAGCATTTTCCCTCCTGGCAGCTGCAAAGGGCCACATTACTCACTGTTCTGCCTGGAAGGGCCAGGATGGTTTTACAGACAGGCTGACACTGGGCCATGAATAATAAATGGCATTTCCTTGAACAAGGGAGCAAGATTTTACCAAAGAAAGAAAGAAAGGGCTTCCCAGATAGGGAAAATAACACAAGGCATCGTGGATGGGATGGACTGGCCAGAACAGCAAGGAAGGGATTGTCTCGACTTGGACCCAGGAAGGGAGGTGGAGAGTGGATAGAGCAGGGGGCGAAGCCTGGAGGATAGTTTGGGGCAGGTCCCCAAGGGCCTTGAATGCCAGGCTAAAAACTTTGGAATGTAAACTGTAGAAAATGAGATGACATGCATTTGTTTGTTCATTTATTCACCCGACAAATATTTCCCGGACACTTAACATGTTTAGACACTGTACCAGATGCAGGGGGTACCATTGTGAACAAGAGAACTAAACTCCCTGCAGTCATGAAGCTTACATTCTAGTAGGGGGAACAGATAATAAACAGATAAATGTATGATATGTCTGGGGTGATCAATGCTAAGGCCAAAAATGAAGTGGGATTCTAGAGATAACAGGTTCAAAAAAAAAAAAAAACACCGAGGCAGGGAATGAACGGGTGACGAGGTGTGGAGGTGCTAATGTGGTTACAGCAAAGGCCTCTCTGAGAAGGCAAGAGCCAAGTGCTTTTGTGCCAAGACCAGAGTAAAATGAGAAAGCAAACACACACACGTGCCTTTGGGGGAAGAGCACCCCAGCCACTGAAGCAGCGAGTGAGGCGGAAATGTGCCTGGGGTATTGGAGTGAAAGCAAGATCCGTGTGGGTGGAGCAGAGACAGCCAGGGAGAGAGTGAGAGAGATGAAATCAGAGACCAGCAGGTGGGTAGACCATGTGGATGCTTTAGGTCATCGTAAGGAATTTGGATTTTATTCTGAGTGAGTGAGCACGGTTAGTGAGGAGCTGGGGTCAGGGGAGATACAAGGAGACCAGTTAGACTGATGGTCAGCCTCTTCTGATGGCTTCTTTTTTTTCTCCTTTATTGGGAGCATAATAAATTTGTTTTAGGACACACTGATTTTAAAGGGAAAGTTCTGAAAGCTCAACTGTCTGTTGTATTTGAAAATAAGGATCCAGGTCATCCAAACGTTGAACGAACCCTTTGGAAGGTCTTTCTTGTTGCCTCAATACACTTCCCTGCGTTAACAAGTGCATTACAGGTCATCCAATCCTTGAGGACAATGTAGGTTTTATTTCTGACATTTGGGAGCCTCCAGGAAACAGAGGCACAGTGGACATCTCTCAGTGTGGCTCAGAGTTACAGTGGCGAGGATTATATACACAGCTGGGTTCCAATGCCAGTTGTGCCACTCGTGGGCTGACTTTGGACAAGCTGTTTACTCTCTCTGAACTTCAGTATCTTCACCTGTAAAATAAGGATAATAGACCAGTAGCTCCCTCTCAGAGACATTATGAAGATTAAGCAAAATTATGTTAATAGAATGACTGGCACATAACAAAACTTTAATTTATGGTGGTTCCCTTGTCTTTGTTCCCCTCCTCTGCCCTAAGGCTTAAAACTAAAGGAATCAGGTATTTTACACAGAGGTTTTTTTTTAATGTTTTTAAAGTGACGTTTGCAAGCTGAATGTGGTCTACAACATTAATTCAATACACTTTTGAGCACCTACTAAATGCATGCACCATTTCTGGGACCAGTCAGAGCACCCCAAACATGTACATGACACACTCATAGTCTCTTCCTACTTGAGGAGATAGGCCCCCACAAATATTGTGCCACAAGGCGGCAGCCACATGAACTCCTCCTTGTGAAGTTAAGGCTCTTTCCGTCAAGCTTCAATGCTATTTAAATGAAGACTCCCTTTAACACCAATTTTTTAAAAAATGCTTTGCAACTGCTTGTTAACCCCTGGAACAGAAACTGCTCTCTGGACTAAGAAAGAAGGAGTCCCAACACTCTGGTATCAGTGACTGGGGAAACAGACAGCCAGCATCCTCTTTTGCCCCACCTGTGATATTTACATGGGGCCTTATGCCAGAGGTTGCAAGCTGGGAGCTACTGGCTGGATCAGACCTGGGGCATGTGCTGTCTGACTGGCACAGAACTTATAAATTTGAGCAAGCAGTTAAAACTCAGGTGATAGAACATGAAAATGCAGATGTCTCTGCTTGGCAAGAGTGTGGAGGAGATGTGAGGGGCGGATGACCCCTTTAGAATGGCATGTGCTCTCAAGTTAACCTCAGAGCCCTGTTGGCAGACTACTTACACCTGGCGACCCCACACACGTCAATGCCCGACCTCTCCTCGGCCCCAAAGACCCCCATGGTAAGGTAGCCAGGGGAAGTGGCTCCCTCTGCCTTCCTCCCCACTCTTCTTCTCTTCCCACAAACCCCTAAGGATTGTGGCACATGGCAAGGTGGAAGAGAATTTTAAAGTGAACCATAAATGCTTCAATATTTTTCAACCTCGAACGACTGGTTCTAAGAACTCAAGAAGCTACAGAAGCCAGTTCTTTGAAAGGGATCAGAGCCTCCACATTAAAGAGGCATCTGTTTAATTCAGCGATTCAGTGACATCAGTGTGTTGCCAAATTGTCTTGTTCTGTGGCCGCTCCCCTCCAATGAGAACTTTCATTTACGTCCTAAATTGAATTAAACTCAAGTCTCTTGACCCATATGAACTACAGGCCAGAGCACTTAGAGAACCCAGGCAAGATACTTTCAATGTTTATCTGTAGTCTTAGAGGACCAGCAGATATTTAGAATGGTGCTGAAATCCCAGAGATGGAAAAAGTGTTCCATTAAAAAGAAAAAGAAGGTTCTATCCTCTGCAAGCCAGTGAGTATAACAGGGTCTCACTCTGTCGCCCAGGCTGAAGTACAGTGGCATGATCATAGGTCACTACAACCTTGAACTCCTGGGCTCAAATGATCCTCTTGCCTCGCTTCCTGAGTAGCTAGGACTACAGGCGTGCACCACTGCACCCAGCTAATTTTTCTTATTTTTGGGGGTAGAGATGGGGTCTTGCTGTGTTACCCAGGCTGGTCTCAAACTCCTGGCCTCAAGCAGTCCTCCTGCCTCTTCCTCCCAAAGTGCTGGGATTACAGGTATGAGCCACACGAGGCCTTAGAATGGATTTTAAAGGGGAGAGGGTACTTTTGTGCCACTGGAAGAAAAATGACAGATCACTGTGACCCAGCTTGGGTTAACCAAGAACAAATAGTGCCAGCACTATCCTCACTTCCTTATCGCATGGTTTATTAGTCTAGAAAGTCTAAGAAGGAAATATGCAAGATAGGAGATCTTCGCTGTTCAAAGATAATTGGTACAGAGAAAGGCCACTTAAATCTACTTATAAAGGAAACCAAAATTTCATATTAAATAGTGAAGAAAGATTTCTGTTGGGACTTTACCCTGCAAAATGAAACTTTAAAATGAGTTTATTTTTTCCTGTATTTTAAAAACTATTTCTTGAGCATCTATAACGTGACAACCTCTGGCAAGTGAAAATATGGCAGTGAACAAAAGAGACAAAGCCCCTGCTCTCATGGGGCTGATAGTCTAAGGGAAGAGAGACAAATATTTAAAGACATAGATGAGCAGAATAGCCCAGCTAGGGTTAATGATAATTTCTATGAAGAAAACAAATAGGGAAACGAGATAGAGTGAGCTGGGGAAGGGGCTGCTCCAGAGGGAGTTGCAAGAGGCCTCTCTACGGGTAGGACATTTGAGCTGAGCTGTGGATGATGAGGAGCCAGGCAGCCGTGCTCTGGAGGGAAGAGTGATCTGGACAGCAGAGGCCCTGAGGGCGGAGCCAGCCAGGCAGCCCAGGTGCTGGCTGGACAGTGAGTGAGGGGTGATGCTGAGAGGCAGGGCAAGGTGTGGCACAAATCAGGTCTGTGGGGCCCGGGATGCCAGGGGAAGGAGTTTGGGTGTTGTTATAAATGTGATGGGAAGCCACTGAAGGGATTTAATTCCGGGAATGACACAATCCGATGTGTATGTTTCAATGATCATGGGGCTGCTGTGCGTAGATGAAACAGCCATGAAGGCAGGAGCAGGAGCAGGGACATGGCCAGGAGGCTGTCACTGGGCCCCAGTGAGACGTGGCCACCTGGGCTACTAGTCAGATGGTAGTGAGGAGGTGGACCAAAGTCGATTTAGCTTACGTACGGGTGCAAGGGCAGGCAGGGACAGAGGCATCAAGAATGACTCTTGAGATTTTGGGTTGAGCAAGCGGCTGACTGATGCTGCCATTTACAGAATGAGGTAGTGAAGACATAAGAAACAGTTCTGATTCAATCCAAGGAGCAGGATTTAAAAAAAGAAAAGAAATAGTTTTGAAATCAAGAGGTCTGTTTTCAGGCACCTAAGTCTGAAAGGTTACTAAACACTCAAGTGGACATGTTAATTAGACAGTAGGATATACATCTGAAACTCAGAGGATAGGCCAAGACTGCAGATGTAAATTTAAGAGTCAGATGGGTGCAGTGGCTCACGCCTGTAATCCTAGCATTCTGAGGCTGAGGCGGGAGGATTGCTTGAGGCCAGTTTGAGACCAGCCTCAGCAACAGCAAGACCCCATCTCTACAAAAAAAAAATTAGGTCATTAAATATGAAATGTCCAATTTTGAATCAAAAGTGTAGTTTATTATATCTCAAACAAGAAGCAGTATAATTAATCAAAGTATGCGCCTAAAGTATCAACACTGTTTTGCCATCTTAACGGTAGCTTTTTTATGCCAGCAGCAAAGAAGCCTGGAGAACGAGGGGCGATGAAATCACAAAAGGCGTTTCCCACAGCGTGTTGAGAATTGGATATTTTTCCCTGCAAGAAGTGGTCCAAAGCCTGGAAGAAGGGGTAGTCAGTTGGTGCAAGGTCTGGTGAATACGGTGGATGACAGAGAGTTTCCAAGTCCAGCCTCTGTAGGTGGAGTAGTGTTTGTGCGACATGCGGCCAACCTTTGTCTTGCAAGAGGATTAGCCTGTCTCTATTGACAATTTCAGCTGCTTAATTGCAAGCATCCTCATCATTTCATCCAACTGGTTGCAACAGACATCCAACTGTAATTGACCAGGTTTCATGAAGCTGTAGTGCAGTGGTCCCCAACCTTTTTTGCACAGGGCGGGGCGGGGGTGGGAGATGGTTTCAGGATGATTCAAGTACATCACATTTATTGTGCACTTTATTTCTATTATTATTACATTATAATATATAATGAAATAATTACACAACTCACCATAATGTAGACTCTAATGCCACCAGTAATCTGACAGGAGGCAGAGCTCAGGCAGTGATGCAAGTGATGGGGATCAGCTGTAAATACAGATGAAGCTTCGCTCACTCACCTACCACTCACCTCCTGCTATGTGGCCTGGTTCCTAACAGGGGTTGGGGACCACAGCTGTAGTGGATAACAACAGCACTGGACCACCAAACAGACACCATCAGATTTTTTTGATGAATATTCAGTTTTGGACTGTGTTTTGGTGCTTCATCTTTATCCAGCCCTTGTGCTGAATGCTTGTGATTGTCAAAAAGAATGCATTTTTCATCACACATAACAATACAGTGTAGAAATGGGTCACCTTTATGTTGTGACAGCAAAGAAAGGCAAGCTTCCAGACTACTTCTCTGCTGACGCTCGTTTAATTAATGCAGAACCCATCTATCCAGCTTCTTTACCTTGCCCACTTGTTCCAAATGGTCCAATATTGTTGGAATAGTAATGTCAAACCTTGCCGCTAATTCACGCATAGGTTGAAATGGATTCGCTTCCACTACAGCTTTCAGCTCATCATTATCCACCTTGGTCTCAGGTCATCCACACGGCTCATTTTCAAGAAGAAAATCACCAGAACAGAACTTCTCAAACCATCAACGTACTGCGCGTTCATTAGCCACATCCTTCCCAAACACTTAATTTATAGTTTGAGCTGTCTGTGCTGTATTGGTTCCACGATGGAACTCATATTCGAAAATAACACAAATTTTTTACTTATCCATGGTTCCACAAAAATTGCTCCAAAAAAATGTGAAAGATAATCACAAGCCAAAACATGCATTTGAAACACTGAGGATATACCTTCTCAATAAAAATAAAACAAGAAGTGTCAAAGTGAAATGTCAGAGATATCAACTGTCAAACTTAGTACTTAAGGAAATTGGACATTTCATACTTAATAACCTATTGAAAAATCAGCCAGATGTAGTGGCTCACACCTGTAGTCCCAGCTGCTAGGGAGGCTGAGGCAAGAGGATCCCTTGAGCCCAGGAGTTTGAGGTTGTAGTGAGCTCTGACGACACCCACTGTACTCTAGCCCTGTCTCAAAAAAAAAAAGGAAAAGAAAAAGAAAAAAGAGTGAACTGCATGTAGGTGATATTTAAAGCCAAGGGACTGAGTGAGATCACTTAGGCGAGGGGAGACATGGAAGGGAAGAGGACCAGGACAAAGCTCTAGGGCATACCAACATTTAGAGATTGAGCCTTGAAGAAAAAGCCAGGCAAGGGAACTACAACCAGCTAAGTCTTAAAATAGCAACAATAATCACAAAAATAAATCAATCAACTGTCAAGGAATTTTTGTTTGCATATTTTTCTGATAAAGCTGCATGATCATATAATATGAAATCTGTCAATTCAGATTTGACTTCCACAGCACAATCATAAACAGTATAATCTTGGCAAAAATATTTGAGGCCTTTGTTAACTTTCCCAGGTGTCTCTCTTACCTCTTTGATATTCAAATTATTCTCATTTAAAGTAACTTTTTGGTCTTTATCTTCATAAATTTTCTCTCATCTAATGCTGCCATTTCCTCATATGTCATTGGCTTTGCAAATGATTGGGGCAGTTCCCCAAAATTGCCTTCCTAATCTTTGTGAAATCTTGCTTATTTTGCAAGAGTGACAGTTTCCTTTTGCCATCAATTTTTATGTGATCTGCATTGCATTATGCTGCTGTAGCCCGACAACCATAAAGAGAATAAGGAACAAAGACTTTGACACAATGAGCAGGGATGGAAGCTTGGTTTTGAAGGGAAGGGATGTGTGGTCAGTTTATTAGTGATTAATTTTGTGTCATGATGACTTTAGCTGCCCATAGTGAGATCAGAATCTGTCCAACAAATCCATTAAGCAATTAACTAAACAGCATTTCCCTACCTACCATTTGGCTAGGTGTGGCTTTGTGACAAAGTGAGCAGCAGTGACGTACCACCTACGTGCTTGTCCCACAGAAATTCCCCATATGGGCTCCTTTATGTGTTTTCCTCTTCTTTGGATGCAGATGATGATGAGGCCTTGAAGAATGGCAGATCCACAGATGGAAAGAACACCTAGATCCCAGAGTGGCTGCGTGGAGGACAGCGCGTCCGCCAACTTGAGTACCCTGATTTCTTGTTACCTGTGCTAGAAATAAAATTCTATCATGTTGAGTCATAAAACGTTTGGGTCTATTTGTCACTGTGGCTTAGTTGATCCTAAATAATACACTGGACTTAGTTACATGAGCCAACTTCAGGAATGGGATAATAAATACCTAGCAACGAGGAGCCCCTTCTGTGCTTAAGCAAGACATTTAGCTGGTATCCTACGACTTCCTGTGGACAAGGCAGAGGAACTGGATGGTTACTCGCCCAGGTCAGAGAAGTAGTGACTGACTGGACAATGAAACCTAAAGTCTCATTGAGTCACTGTCCTACCATACACATTCCTTTGGGCTTGATTCTCCGTTCTGTCCTTTTCAATATTTGTAGCAATGACTTAGATGAATACAAAGAGTGCACACTCCCTTCAGAGTAGAGGAGGGAAAAAAGAAAAAAAATGAGGGAAAGAAAATAAAAATTCAAAAAAGAGAAAAGTATAGAGTGAAAATCAATTAAATTTAACTTTGAAAAATTTTTTTAAAAAAGAATGCATGTTTCTCAAACTTGCAGAAGACATGATGCTGGAAGTGGTGCCCTGCACTGAACAATCATGATTCATAAAGATCTTGCCATTGTATCTGCTCCTGCTGTTGTATCCTGACAACTATAAAGAGAATAATGGACGGAGACTTTGACCCAATGGGCAGGGGCAGAAGCTTGGCTTTAAAAGGGAGGGACAGTCGGCTACATTGAACTTTTACATCGACATTTACTGGGGTTAACTATGAGGGCCTGAACTTAATTTGAAATCAACTAGAACAAGAGAAGACATGGCCTAAAGCAGCACATTTTTTAAAAGTTAGCCATTTTAGGCTGCATTTCTACAAGTATTGTGTCTAGAATGAAGAGGTGATAATCTCATGCTTTTCTGCCTAGGGGAGACTCCTTCCTGGCATTTTTTCAGTCAAGTGCTGTACTAGACATGAGATGTGCTCAGAGGAGATTGCCCAGGACTGTGAAGGGACAGGGAGATGGATTTGGGTTTTGTTTTTGTTTTTTAAAACTTTCTATTGGGTAACTCTGTTCGACTGTTAAGTGGGCTGCCTCAATTGGTAGCGAGTGCCCCATCTCCAGAGGTGTTCAAATAAATTGGCATATGAAATTACTGAAATCCAGTCATTTTTGATCTATAAGAATGGCAATTTCATATGGTTCAACTTAATGCTTGATGGAAATGGTAGAGGGTGAATCAAGCAATTGATGATATTTTAAGAGCAAGTGATGGAAGTATATCCTAAAGGGTTACTTTTGAGAAAGGGAAGGTTAATAGTGGAACAAAAGATGTATTGGCTCATGTAACTAAGTCCAGGGAAACGCTAGTTTCAGGCATGGCTGCATCCAGGAGTCTATTGCATTCTCTCTCCACCCTGTTCTGCTCTGTGTTGGCTCCTTTTCCAGAAATACCTGCCCCTTGTGGTACCAACAGCTCCAGACTTGTGTTAAAGCAGCTTAACAACCCCAGCCAACAGTCTCTCCTCACCGGTAATTCCTGGGTCTGACTCTTAATGAACGGGCTCGGCTCGTGTGCCCATCCTTAAATCGATAACTGAAGCTTGGTGGGGGAGGGGGAGGTGTTGAATTACTCATTGGCTTGCCCTTGATTACAAGTTGATCCTGAAGTCCAGATGAGGGTGGGGTGGGAAAAGAGGGGGGGGTTCAACCACATGGGCAGAAAGAAAGGTTGGCTTTCCAATGGAAAACCGAGGTGCTACAGGTTGACCTGAATGATGAAATGGACCAGCCAAATAAATACCTAGGGAAACGTGCTCCAAGCAGAGAGAGCAGCTGGTGCCGATAGGGGAATGAGCTAGGTGCATTTGAGGAATATAAAGAAGTTATATGTGTTTCAGTTACCTGTTGCTACAAAACAAAGCACCAAAACTTAGTGGCTAAAAATAATAATCATTTTATCTCTCATAATTCTGTGAGATGACTAGACTCAGCTAGAAAGTTCTTCTGCTCCATGTGATGCTAGTTGGCTGCAGTCACCTGGAGACTTGACTAGGCTGGCAGTTGATGCTGCTGGCTTGGGGAGCTGTGGCCCACAGCTTCTCGGTTCTCCTCCGTGTGGCCGTTCTTTGTGGCTTTTGGTTTCTCACAGCATAATAGCTGGATTCCAAGAGAGGCAACAGAAGCTGCCAATCTTCTTAAGGCCTCAGCTCAGAAGTCCTAGAGCATCAATTCTGCCACAAGCAATCATAGGGCCACATATTCAAGGGTGTGACATCAGTGTATAGGGAGGGAAGAAATTGGTGGCAGCCATCTGGGGAGGCTATCCACCCCAGCTGTGTAGATAAGGCTGGGCCTAGTGAAGGCAGAGTGGTGTGCAGTGGAATTGGAAAGGCAGGAAGGGGCTGGATCATGGGTCAGCATTCTATGACCCATAGGCCAAACCCAGCCCGCTGCCTATTTTTGTAAATAAAGTCCTGTTGGAACACAGCTACATTCACTTGGTTACCATATTATCTATGGTAGAGTCTAACAGCAGAGTTGAGTAGTTGCAACAGGGACCATATGGCTCATAAAGTCTGAAATATTTACTATCTGGACCTTTACAGAAAAGTTTGCTGATCCCTGGGCTAAGTTATTGGGCGATTTATAAGTCTTGTCAATGGATTTGAATTTTATTCTAAGTGTGATGGGAACGCACTTGGGGGTTTTAAACCAGTGAGTGAGCCACAATATCTGACCTACATGTTTAAAAGATCCACTCTGGCAATGGATTACAGGAGGATAAGCATGGAAGCAGGGGAACCAGTTAGCAGGCTACACAATAATCCAGACGAGAGATGATAGAGTGGGAAACGAAGCAAAAGAGGAAGAATCTGGTACATGCAGTCGGGAGAAGGAGCCCACAGGACTTGCTGAGCCACTGGACACGGGGATGAGAAAAAGAGAGGAATCAAGGATGACTTCTAAGTTTTTGGCTTGAGGAACTGGGTGGAGGGTGGTACCATTAACTGAGAAGAGAAAGATTGGGGGGTGAGCTTGTTGAGAAAAAAGCACCAAGAGTTCTGTTTTGAACATACTAATTTTGAGATGTTTGTCAGGCATCCAAGAGAAAAAAATCAAGTAAGCAGCTAAATACTTGAGATGGGATCTCAGGGTATAAGTTTAAGAATCATCAGAAAATAGATAGTGTTTGAAGCCAGAGGCCTGGAAGGGATATCTCCAGGGATATGATGTGGAGAGAGCCTAGGGCCTGTGAAAATTAGAGGCCACCAGCAGCAGAAAGTCAGTGAAAGAGATTCAGAAGGAGTGGCTGGTAAAGCAGGAGGGAGCCAGGAGACTGTGATTCCATGAAGGCTCTGAAAAGAATATTTCAGAGTGGTCCACCATATTGAATGCTACTGGGTGGTGGAGGAACAGGTGGACAGAGAAGTGACCACCAAACCTGGTGATTCAAGGTCTGTGAAATCTTGACCCTCATTCATATTTGCTTAGCTCTAAAAGAAAAAGAAAGATGAAACCTTCACCAGAGCAATTTCAGTGAAGGGGACCACACACTGATTGCAGGGATTTAAGGACCATGGCGTGTGGGCAAGTGGAGACAGCAAATATAGAGAGACCTATTTTGAGAAGTTTTGCTATAAAATGAAAAGGTCAAAACCACAGATGTCCACTGCAGGCTTGTGGCCTTTAAAGTCCCTTTTAATACTGAGGAGGACCGCTTCCATGAAGTACCCACTATGTACTAGCCCATTACTTGTCTAGGATCCCAGTGAGGAATTTCTTCCTAATGGCTCAGTGGGAAATTGGACAGAACACAACAGAAATGCATATCTACAGCTTCAGAAAAAAAAGGGACAGAGAGAGAAATATTTCAGCCACAGAGAGACAAGTGGAGATTTTCATATGGGTTTCTCCACATTGTAAGGAGACCTTCAAACCCATAAAGCCAGCAGTTTCGTTTCTGCTGCGTGTGCACACAAATTCTTCCTTCCGCACTTTCTGAAGGAAGCTTATTCATGCAAACTTCTAAAATTTGCTTCCAAATATAAATATGTGACCCCCAAAATAAGCATATTTTCATAATCAGGACACAAATGCATCCTATAGAATGATACTAAATATCATTTTTGTTTTCATGTTTTATTATTTGTTTCTGGAAAACATTTAGTTTCTTATGACAAACCTCCAGGATAAAAAACACATGCTCGAACACACAGAACCTATTGCTATTAAAAATAGTAATGTTTTAGCACAGACTGTAAAGAAGACATGAAGACAATTTTGTATCTAATTCCACTCCCTGATTGTCTTCAAAAGAGATTATCTGACCCCAGAGTCTAAGCTCTGAACCATTAGCTATACTATTTTATAGAGGTACAGGCTGACCTGTTAGGTTGCCTGTCTTCCTGGATCTATTTAAAGATACATATGTAATCATAACAGGAGCCATATTTCTGTCTTTTCCCATGAACTGGTTTAAAATCCCAGCTCTGCTACTAATGAAGCTGCATGACTCTGAGTAAGTCATTTAACCTTTGTGAGCCACAGTTGCCTCATTTGTCAACTGGTGATAATAGATCTCCTTTGCAGTTGTGTATTAAATTAGCTAAAGTAGGTAAGGTCTGTGTTCATACTCTGAACATTTTACACGTGTTATCATGATGAATAACATCTGTGAGTATACCCAGTCCATATTGAAAAGGCCAAGCTATGTCACCAACTATTAAGAAAGGTCCCAGATCTCCCAAGTTATCCTATCCCATAGTCAGGATTATCTGTCTATTGTTTTTAAGAATAATCTTGATGTTTTGGGAATCCTATAGTTGGCAGCATAATTTTAATCAAATACCCTTAAGAGTAACAGGCTTTAGAAAGTCATTTTTTGTTGTTTTTTTAAAAAATGTATTTATTTATCTATCTATTTATTTATTTTAGAGACAGGGTCTCACTGTCTCACCCAGGCTGGAGTGCAGTGGCGTGATCTCAGCTCAATGAAGCCTTGAACTCCTGGGCTCAAGTGATCCTCCTACCTCAGCCTCTCAAAGTGCTGAGATTACAGGTGTGAGCCACTGCACCCAGCCTAGAAGGTCATCTGTTGACATGGTGAGGTATCTCCTGTAAATGGCATCCCAAGGGCCCCCTGCTAGGCCCCCCCAATCTTTCCTTTGCCAAGACCCAAAGCTCTTGTCAGTCATCCAGGCTTGCTTTGGTTGCCCCCTTGAGTTCTTCCCAATGAGTTCTCTCCAATGAGGAAGAACTTCTACCTTCATCTTCCCTAGCTTTGAAGACACCACCATAGGAATTGCTCTACTGTGGAAATAGCTGTGATCCCATTTGGATCAGTTTGCAGCTTGGCTTTGAATGTTCTCAAAGCCTCAGCCTAGACAGAGGGGAAAGTTCTATCTCCAAGCCCCATCCACCTCTAGGTCAACTTCCTTGAAGACTCTGAGGAAGAGTGTGACAGTAGGGCTAGAGCTGACCATTTTTTTTGGTCTGACTTTAGCCGGTGCAACTCATTGACCATAGGAACACGCACGAGCTAGAAGGTGAAGAGGAGGAACTCCAGTGGAAGGGTTCTTGACATTGGCCCTGCGCTGACTGTGTGCAAGCTGGCTGTGTCTGAGTGTTCCATCTTCCTGACATGAAGAAATAGTAGCAGAAGTTATATCAGGTCACGGGGCTGTTTCCATTTTAAAATGTTTTGGTTTTGTTTTTTGAGGCATGTGAGGAAAATAGCTTTAAATTACTATTTGTGAATAGCAGCAGATGCCATTTGGGCTCTTTGCCACGTCCCCTCAGCCAGTCTGGGATTTCAGCTGTGGCCAGAGTGGACGTTCTCCATGCACGCTGGCAGCGCCCACCTCAAGCACCTGTATAGCCCTTCAACTTTTCCACCTCAGGTTTTTTTGAAGCTTCAGTAGTTCACTTAGCCCATATGCAGAGCAGCCCAAGTGCAGGGGAGTGTTACCACCCCCGGGGCCACCCTCAACCGTGAGAGGAACGGAAAGTCAGCAGGGAAAGGCCGTAGCCTCTTGTTCTTCAGGTGCACAATTCTGGGGTGTATTCTACATGATTCCTCAGAGGGTCCCCAGCAAGAGCGAGCCCCGGCTGCCCCCAACAATAACCAGAGGAGCAGCACGTCCCCTCCTGGCTTTCTTCCCCTCTCTCTCTCCCTACTCCCTCACTCCTACTTCCTAGGTTCCCAACTCAGAGAAGTTATCTGTACCCAAGACCCAAGTCTTTGTCTGGGGTTTTGTCTTTGGGAGAACCTAAACTAAGATATGTGTCAGTGAACATATTGAGAGTTTTTTATTAACATTCAGAAATAAAATTGCTCCTTTGCTGAACGAGAACGAAAAGGGAACCTGCCACTATTGAGAAGAAGCGCTGCTCTTCAAGCTGAAGAAGTGGGAACTCAGTTCTGACCAGTGGTAACCAAGTTAAGCCTTCAAGTTGACTGTTAATCTAGGCCAGGATCTGTCGATGGCTAGGGGAGGAATAGCCTGGCTGATTATATGTTTTGGAGGTATTTCTTATTTCCAGTCCTAGTGCTGGGGGCCGGAGGTGGAATGTATTTAGGTTATTAAGTATGGAATATCTGATTTCCTTAAGTACTAGCTTTAACAGTTGATATCTCTGACGTTTCACTTTGATACTTCTTATTTTATTTTATTTTTTTATTGTGAAGGTACATCCTCAAACTTTCAAATGCACGTTTTGGTTTGTGATTATCTTTCAAATTTTTTTAGAGCAATTTTTGTGAAACCATGGATAAGTCAAAAACTCATGTTATTTTTTAATATGAGTTCCGTTGTGGAACCAATGCAGCACAGACAGCTCAAAATATCAATGAAGCGTTTGAGAAGGATGTGGCCAATGAACGCACAGTATTCAATGGGTTGAGAAGTTCCATTCTGCTGATTTTAATCTTGAAAATGAGCCACGTGGGTGATCTGAGACCAAGGTGGATAATGATGAGCCGAAAGCTGTAGTGGAAGTGAATCCATCTCAACCTACACAATTGGCGATTGTACTTGTAGCTGACCACTCAGCTTTTTTTGTGGAATTAAAATTGCTCTGCTGGAGCACAGAGGATTTTTAGGGCAGTGAAACTATTCTGTATGATACTACAATGGTGGATACATGTCATTAGACATTTGTCACAGAATATACAAAATTGAACCCTAAGGTAAATTATGGACCGTGAATTAGCAGCAGGGTTTGTCGTTACTATTCCAACAATATTGGACCATTTGAAACAAATGGGCAAGGTAAAGAAGCTGGATAGATGAGTTCCGCATGAATTAAACGAGCATCAGCAGAGAAATCACCTGGAAGCTTGCCTTTCTTTGCTGCCACGACATAAAGGCAAACAATTTCTACACTATATTGTTACGTGTGATGAAAAATGGATTCTTTTTGACAATCGCAAGTATTCGGCATAATGGTTGGATAAAGATGAAGTGCCAAAACACAGTCCAAAACCGAATATTCATCCAAAAAAGCTAATGGTGTCTGTTTGGTGGTCCAGCGCTGGTATTATCCACTACAGCTTCATGAAACCTGGTCAATCGATTACAGCAGATGTCTACTGCAACCAATTGGATGAAATGATGAGGATGCTTGTGATTAAGCAGCCAAAATAGGTCAATAGAGACAGCCCAGCCCTCTCGCAAGACCACATGTCACAAAAAACAAAAAACAACGCTACTCCATCTACAGAAGCTGGACTTGGAAACTCTCTGTCATCCACTGTATTCACCAGACCTTGCACCAACTGACTACCAGTTCTTCCAGGCTTTGGACCACTTCTTGCAAGGAAAAATATCCAATTCTCAACAAGCTGTGGGAAACGCCTTTCGCAACTTCATCACCACTCACTCTCCAGGCTTCTTTGCTGCTGGCATAAACAAGCTACCATTAAGATGGTAAAACTGTGTCAATAGTTTAGGCACATACTTTGATTAATTGTACTGCTTCTTGTTTGAGATATAATAAACTAAACTTTTGATTCGAAATCAGACATTTCATATTTACTGACCTAATAGGAATGGGAAAGGCTGTGGGTTGAGACAGAGACAAATGTTCAAAGCAGATCATGAAGGTCTGGGAAGCCCAAACCAAGGTTACGGAGTCAGAGAACAAAGGAGCAAGACAGTCCCTAATTTTAGGGACCATGGGTAAGGCCTCCTATCCCTTTTGGACATTTGCGTGAGGGGCCTGCCATGGAACAATGCCCCTTACAGTCCCAGTGGATGTAATTACAACACTTCCCCAACTGTGGATCTATTTGTGTGGGAGGAAAAGAAAAGAAAATGAAGACAAGGAGACAGGGAAGAAAAGCATTTAGGCCCAATTAGGACACCTGCATCCCAAGGGCATAATTTTAACCCAGGGAAAGGAAGACTAGAACAAAAGGTCACCATTACCAAAGGGGGATTTCCAAGAACAAGCAACAATAACTGAGAATCAGGCAATCACCTGCCTTCCTTCCTGCTGACTTTATCAGGCTGTTTTGGGGGTTTTTTTTCTTACTTAGATTTGTGGGTCTACAGAGAAGATACAGTATTTCCAGAGAAGAAATATTTTTTTAGGTGCTACAGCCACAGAGCAATTTTTTAAATTAATAAACTTTATAGAGTAGTTTTAAGTTCACAGCAAAATTGGGTGAAAAGTATAGAGAGCACCAAGTACAGAGACTTGGGGTATAGAGACATACCCCCATCCCGAAACGTGAATAGCCTCTTCCATTATCAACATCCCGCACCACAGTGGTACATTTGTAACAACCGTTGAACCTACACTGACCAATCACTATCACCGAAAGTCCATAATTTACCTTAGGGTTCAATCTTGTACATTCTGTGGGTTTTGACAAAGGTCTAATGACATATGTCCAATATTGTAGTATCATACAGAATAGTTTCACCGCCCTAAAAATCCTCTGTGCTCCAGCTGAGCAATTTTAATTCCACAAAAAAGCTGAGTGGTCAGCTACAAGTACAATTGCCAAAATTGGATAGTAAATACTTTGTGGAATAAATCAGATTCTTGGCCGGGCACAGTGGTTCACACCTATAATCCTAGCAATTTGGGAGGCTGAGGTCGGAGGATCGCTTGAGGCCAGGAGTTCAAGACCAGCCTGAGCAACATAGTGAGACCCTTATCTCTACAAAAAATGGAAAAATTAGCCAGGCATGGTGGTGTGCATCTGTAGTCCCAGCTACTCAGGATGCTGAGGCAGGAGGATCGCTTGAGGCCAGGTGTTTGAGGTTACAGTGAGCTATGCTGACACCACTTCACTCCAGCCTGGGCAACAGAGAAAGACCATATCACAAAAAAAAAAAAAAAAAAAAAGATAAATCAGGTTCTTCTGCAATTGATAGCAGATGGGAACCACCAAAAAGCTGTAGAATAAGAATCCTGGCCATACTTCAAATGATTGTATTATCCAAAACTAGACAACCTCTATCTCACCCTCACACCAAACCAAAAAAGCCCACCCAAGACCCCAAGATTCTCCCAAACTGTAGGTCTTTATCTGTGACATTGTAATTTCTACCAGCTACTGCTAGTAGCTTTAGTTTAATAATTATCATAATCAGATAGATCTATTACTGTAGATTATCACAGATGTTCCTTTATGAGGACAGGATGCAGTTTCCTGATGAAGGACATAACCTTTAATCTTAAAGTCCTCTCTTCTTAAGTCCTACTCTCAAAATGACTTTTTGCCATGTTGATTTCAAACCCCTTCTGTATGAGCATACCATAGCGATTTGACTGCCAAGACCTAAAAATGAAATTCCTTGAGTACATTAAAAAATTCCTCAGGGCCATGTGAAAATTAATTCTTAAAAAAGTGAAGATCACAGAGATGAATGTGTGCATTTATAGAACAGAATTCAACATATACCTTTCTTGTTTTTTTTTTAATTATCTCTGGATCTTTGCATGAAAACCATTCTGTCTGTACAAATAATCTTGACGTCTTTAGATTATCGTCAGTAACACAGGACACCTCTAGGTCTGCACTGTTCGATACAGCAGCCCTATGGCTATTTGAAATACAGCTAGTCTGAATTGAGATGTGCTATAAGATACTTACCAGATTTTGGGGATTTAGTATAAAAATAGAATGTAAAACATCTCAATAATTCTTATATTGATTACATGCTGAAATGATAATTCTTTGAACATACTGGGTTCAAGATAATATATTTTTAAAATTAATTTCACCTGTTTCTTATGTTTGTAATGTATCTGCTAGAAAACGCAAAGGTCTGCATGTGGCTCGCACTGTGTTTCTATCGGATGGTGCTGCGGTAGCCTGTCTACTAGCAGGTGCTTAGGGAAGCATTCTGTGGAAGGGAGGTCAGGAGGCTTGTCTTGGAGGTAACTTGACAAAACAAGTACAGTTTTTTCTTGGAGTGTGGGTTTGAGGAGGCTTATTTGTGGAGGCTGCTGGAGGTTACTTGTTGGGGGAGGTGCTATAAACCTTCCAAGAAACCTGTGAAATCACCAGTCCCTTTGAACTTTTCTATGCCACAGTAACTGGAAGTTCTTTTCTTATATTTCCTTCCATTTTAGAAATGGAAGGAAATGTGGCTGCAGTGCACAATTCACAGCGTTTCTTTCTATCAATTTCTTTTAAACAGCTTTATTGTATAATTTACGTATCATAAAATCCACAGTTTGATGAGTTTTACTAAATTTATACAGTTGTGCAATCATCAGCACATTCTGGTTTTAAGTCAATTCCACTACCTCCAAAATTTTCCTTGTGCCATTTATGCTCAATCCCTGTTCCCAGCAACCACTAGATGATCACTGATCTGCTTTCTGTATCCACAGTTTTGCCTTTTCTAGAAATTTCATTAATATGAGATCATACAACATGTGGTCTTGTGTGTCTGGCTTCCTTCTCTTGGCATACTGTTTTTGAGGTTCATTCTTGTTCACAGTGCTTTTCTTGCCAGTTCCAATGTTTCAGCCTACTTTTAGAGAAAACAAAAATGAGTGGTAGGAAGTTTTGGGAAATTCCTCAGTAACTTGGTGTGAGCCTAGAAAAGTTGCCAAGGTTAACGAAAAGCACACTGAAAGCACTGGGATTCGATTTTAAGGCTACTGCGGATCTCTCTTTCCTCCTTCTGTTTTTAAAAGAAAATTGACTACATTGGCAAAAGAATATTCATTTCTGCATTTTATCTTCCTGTTCTTGTCTATAAACCTACATAATTTATATATTATTGTGCTCACGTAGTAGATAAAAATGTGGTGTTCTGGGCCAGGCATGGTGGCTCACGCCTGTAATCCTAGCACTCTGGGATGCCGAGGCGGGTGGATTGCTTGAGGTCAGGAGTTCGAGACCAGCCTAAGCAAAAACGAGACTCCATCTCTGCTAAAAATATAAAAATTAGCCGGGCATCACGGTGCACATCTGTAGTCCCAGCTACTCGGGAGGCTGAGGCAGGATGATCCCTTGAGCCCAGGCGTTTGAGGTTGCAGGGAGCTAGGCTGACCCCATGGTACTCTAGCCCAGGTGACAGAGCAAGATTCTGTCTCCAAAAAAAAACTAGTGTTCTGTATTTCTTTTTCTTTACCATTGAGTGCTTTTTAAAATAATGATGATAAATTTGCTTTTCATCATTCACACTGTCTCACCTGGAAACTGACAGATGTAACTGCTTTTTATGGAATTTAACACCATAACAGTCATTTATTTAATGAAGTATAAGCTCTTATGTCACTACTTTATACTGAAATCTAACTAGATGAATCTAACATCCCACGGTCCTAATATTTTGCATTACAAGTCATGGTGTGTGTTTAAATAACAGAGTACAACAAAAGAGAAACACTTTGGGAACTCAATCTTCCCTGCTAATAAGCAGGTACCAAAATAATGAATATCTTCTGACTACGCCCCCAAATCACTGAAAAGCTCACTCATAATAATATGTGGGCTTTGAAGAGTGGGTAGTTGGAATTTCTGATAAACAACCATAAAGACTAAACCACACATAAGTTGCTAAAGGAATTACCCATGAAAATCAGACTGTGACAAGTTAGGGTAGGCAGGAAGGAGAAACTGAAAGACCCAGGCTGGGGCCAAACCTCTCTGAGTTACAATTTTAATCAAATAAAGTCAAAACCAATGTTTCATGTCTCTTTTGCTTATGATTGACAGCTATGTTTAACTTAGCCATCCCACTGAAGCAGATAATGTCGCTCCAAGGTCGCTGGCAGGGCGCGGTGGCTCACACCTGTAATCCTAGCAATCTGGGAGGCCAAGGTGGGATTGCTTGAGGTCAGGAGTTCGAGACCAGCCTGAGAAGAGTGAGACCCCCATCTGTACTAAGAATAGAAAAAATTAGCTGGGCATGGTGGCACGCTCCTGTAGTCCCAGCTACTCCAGAGGCTGAGGCAGGAGGATCGCTTGAGCCCAGGAGTTCAAGGTTGCAGTGAGCTAGCAAGACGATTCCTGTGCACATTGGCTTTCTCCTTTCAGGCAGCTGTGTCTTGATGCCTGCAGGCTTTTCTGCTATAATAGCCACTGAGCCCACAGACAGGACTGGCCAGAAGTGCTGGGAAGTAGCACCCCCAGGACAGCCCTCAGATGAAGGATAGGAGTTCAAACACAGGTTTGAACTGCGCAGCTCCACTTATATGAGGATTTTTACAAACCAAACAAAGGTTGGGGAGCATTCCAACCCCACGTATATGGAGGGCCAACTTTTCGTATGGTTACCTTCTTGCCCTCAGAGGTGACCTGCTCACCAGCTTACCCTGTTCGGCTTTTCTCTCTTCCCTGTCTCACTTCCCCACTTCCTCACCCTGCTTCCTGGGATCACTTCCCAAATATACTATTTGCCCCACATTTTTTGCCACAAGGTCCACTTGTGTAGGAACCCAACTAAGACAGTTACCAAAATTTTAGATAGGAACAGACTTTAAAAGGATTCTATTATTACTTTTTAACAGAAATATCTGGGTCTGAGTAAGACCCAGAGAAAAGAAACCGCAACAGTGAGAGTCGTGCAAGAGTGGCTCTGCGCACAAGTCGTCTCACCTGAGGTCATCACGCCTCCCGCACCATGTACTCTGGAGCCACTCAGGCAGGGAGCCGGACACCGTGCTAAAGCTTTACACACATTAACTAATCCAATTCTCACAACAGTCCCATGAGATGAGTACTATTATTGTCCTCATTTTACAGAGGAGGAAACTGGGAGGTTAAACTAATTTGACCAAGGTAACCCAGCTAGAAAAGGTGGGGTCAGGATTCCAGCCCAGGCAGCCTGGTTCCAGAGTCTCCCACACAGCCCTGAGCACAGAGGTGTTTGAGAGAGGCCTGCTTGGTGTGGAGTTACTACACGGAGAGAAAGGAAAGATGGGTTATGTAATATCCTCAAACGTTTGAGGACTTTGATCAACGAACCCCTTTGGTGGTCGGTAAAGACTTTCCTAAAATGTGGATTCTTTCCCAGAATAATGTTTTTAAGTGCATAAAAGAAAACACATAGGATTTTGAAAAACCATTTATTTTGAAATGCACTTATCAAAATGCTACCCAAAAGTGCTACCCGTAGCAATACAGTCACCCCTTGGTCTGCTCAGGGGATTAGTTCCAGGACCCCCTCGGTTCACCAAAGTACCAAAATCCATACTTACTGAAGTCCCGCAGTTGGCCCTTTGGAACCCGCTTTTACGAAAAATCGGCCCTCCACATACTTGGGGTTGGAATGCCCCAACGCTTTGGTTTTTTAAAAAGTCCACATATAAATGAACCTACGCAGTTCAAGCCTGTGTTAAGGGTCAACTGTATATACATCCGTCCTATGGGGGCGATTTCATGTTGGAATGGGCTCCAGAAAAGTGTCAATTCTCTGTCATTAGACAGTGGCAGGAATGAGCTGGTGGGGGGCAGGGAGGTTGGGAGAAAAAAATATATATAAAAAGAAAAAAAAAAAAGAATGAGCTGAGTTGCCCAAATGGCTGGATGCTTTTAGGATAGACATCCCTGGCTGGCTCCAGAAACCTGAACGACAAGGCACCCCCCACCTTCATTAACTTTCTAAATCACAGGTTTAATTGTGTTTGTCAT
The DNA here is from genome assembly GCA_023783475.1 of Daubentonia madagascariensis. Lineage (NCBI taxonomy): Eukaryota > Metazoa > Chordata > Mammalia > Primates > Daubentoniidae > Daubentonia > Daubentonia madagascariensis. Next base: position 4,249,555 of record JAKFHU010002333.1, on the reverse strand, counting down.
GAAATCTAAACCTTTCCGTGCCTTCTCCATTGTCCCTGATATGACGTGTGGGGAGCCCAGGATGACATTCAAGGCCTGTATGCCCCAAACCCAATAATTTACCTTACTAACCTCTGACCTGTGTCTCCCCTGTTCCCTACCTCCCAGTCACAGTAAATGCCCTGCTTTTCTGCAGGTGCTTGCACTTCACATTTGGGAGGTGGGGGAAGGCAGCATGCTGTGTCTGCCTGGAATGAGTGAATGCCTCTCTCAGCTGAAACTTCCTTGCAAAGTTCTCTAATAGCCCCTCTCCCAGGTAAAATTAATCACCCTCCTCCACGTGCCCATAACTCTGCCCATGTGACTCGTCCATAGCATACTTAACACATTCTAGTATACTCATTGTGAACACATATTAGGGTCCACTGCATGAACAGTATCTTATCCATCTTAAACAGAACCTGGCAGAATACCTAGCCCAGGACTAGAGTTCAATAAATGTTGGTTAAAATTGATTTGGGGCGGGGGGGCGGGGGTGAGTAGCTCATTAGACATAAGTTTGAGATGGCCTGCATGGAGTGCCTCAGTAGTTCCCACCAAAGATCATGGATCTTTGAAAGTCTGGTAACAAAGCCTAAAGGGGCCACCAAAATTGAAGACTTGTGTTTATCTTAAAATTTTGTGTATAACTGGCTGTCTCTTCCATAATACGTTAATGCTTGTTATTCAAATAATTCTTAAGTAAAATGAACATGCCTAAAAAAGCTGTCCTCTTTCTTCTGTGGCTTCTTTTACCCTCTGGCCTGCCAATAATCCCACGTGTACAGGTACCCGGCTTGAGCTGCAGGGACCTGGGGGTCTCCTCTCCCTGGCCCTGGAGCCGAGGGCACCATTTGGTTGCGTTTAACTAGAAACCCCAGAAGAACCCTCCTCCCTCCCCCAGGCAGCTGGATGCTAAATACATAGCCTCTGCCAGGACTCTGCCTCGCAGTAAACAGTTCAGATAAGTGATTATTCCAAAACCCATCCATTTTCTAATCTTTCTCTGAAGTCTTTTGGGATGACTCATTCTGTGAAGTGAACTTGCAGGGTTTTTCCATGATGTTCCTTTGTGTTTGTTATTATTTTCATTGTTTTTGAGACTTTATCATCCCTGATGTGTGACTTCCTTCTTGTCCTTACAAGTCACACCTTTCTCTTCTTTGCCTGAGGAGGGCCTGAGCACGTGCCCAAGTTCTTCCCTTCTATTTGAGTTTGACCTACCTGTGCTGGAGTGGAAAGAGCATGGATTTTTAAGTCAAGCAGGGCTGGTTTCAATCCTCACTCTGCTATTAACTGACTATACGATACTGTGCAGACAGTGTAACCTCTTCCAGTCTCAGTATTCTCATCAACAAAAATGAACAATCGTATCCACTTTCCAGGATGTTGTGAGAACTAAATGAGATTAGGTATGTAGAAGCATCTCACTTGGTATCTGGCATAGAGTAAATACTCAATAAATGTAAATTTCATCTCCTTCCTTCTATGAGAGTATCTAGATCTATGGTTTACAAACCTGAGTTGGTGTTGGTGCCGAATAAGGAGCCAGTCACAATGAAATCTGCAGATGGCCACTCCCCAGAGGGCAGGGTCTGTGCCTCTACCCTCAATATCTCCTACCCATCATGGGATGTGGCACACACTAAGGATTCAACAAATGTCTGTTGAATGAATTAATAATTAAATGAGTGAGTGAATACACTTCTCTACAATGGCAAAGGATTTGAGATAAATAGCTAAGTTATGTCAAAGTAATCAAATAATTCATAATATGTGAAACTTATCTCCAAAAATCTATCCGATCCCTACACCTCTGACACTATATAATAAAAAGTTGATAATGAAAATCTACAATACTGAGGGGGGCACACAGAGGGGAGGCAGGGGCCTTGAGAAATTCAAGCACCCTACAATGCAAGAGCAGGTGGGCTGAGCAGATCACTTGCTTGCAGGAGTTAATTGTTAGGGCAATCAGGAGTTAGCAGGGAAGGCGTGAAGAGGAGTTGCCCTGTAATTACTATTGTTTCAGCATAAATATATGTTTTTTTCTGGCAAATAATTGCTGTGTATCTGAGTTGCAGCGATAGGTTCTGACCATGGAGATGTCTTTGAGGAATGACTTCGATGATTAAACACAGCCTGGCATCACCAGATGGTTTGCTGCGGTCTGCTGTCTCAGGCTGCAGCAGCCTCCCGGCTAGCCTCTTCCTTCCACGGTTGCCCCCTCACCGTCCAGTGAAAATTCACTTTGGATATCTAAACAAAATGGGAATTTATTGGAAAGATATCAGAAGCACATAGTTCCGGAAGGAGAGGCTGGTATGATTAAGCCAAGGAAGTAAGGAAATGCAGGGCAGAGTAGGTGAACCACAGAGGACATGAAGGCAAGCCAAGAATGTCTGCAGGGCAGGAAACCCATCCCTTTGTTTGCCAGGCACATTAGGTGGGCCCCTGCCCTCTCTCTTCCGTTTCTTTCAGGGTTGAGAAGAGGAAAACTTGTCTGAAGCAGGATATCCATGGACTAAGGAAGCAGCGCAGTTTCCCCTGCCAGCTCTGCCTGCTGAAAAATGAGGAGATGACAGTAAAATCTTTGTCATCTACCTCCAAAGGACCTAATCAAGTCAAGGCCTTGCCGTGTCCTTTAGGGGAAAAGTGGTCCCAGCAAGGCTAGGCCAGGCCCGACTTGGCAGTAAAGCAGGTGTCAAAAACTCACAAGCCTTGGGGACCAGCAGGTCAGGGGAATATGTGCAGCAGCTGGGTGAGAGACAATACAGAATGATGCTGCCTATGCCAAAGTGGAGATCAAGCCCACCTAAGGCATGCAACCCTAAACATGTTTGATATGGTAATGTGATTTTACTTCTTTAATGTGTTGACAGAATGGATTCCTTGGTGAATTTCCTAATTTTGAATCAACCCCTAATGGTGTGCTGCAGCTGGCTCTTACCAGCTTCTGACAGCCAGTTGTTAAATTTTCAGGAATTTTTCAAGCTGGTTGAGGTCATGTTGGTAGCTTAAAATTGGCCATAATGGGAATATTTACACCAGGGGAATTGTCCAATGCTACAAATCAGGACTGGTTTTTCTTTCTCAGCTAGTTGTTTTTGGTTTTTTTTGTTTTTTTTAATTGAGACTGGGTTTCACTCTGTTGCCCAGGCTGGAATGCAGTGGTACGATCTTAGCTCACTGCAGCCTCAAACTCCTGGGCTCAAGCACTCCTCCTGCCTCAGCCTCCCGAATAGCTGGGACTACAGGTGTGTACCACCATGCCTGGCTAATTTTTTAGTTTTTTGTAGAGACAGGGTCTCACTATGTTGGTCAGGCTGGACTCAGACTCCTGGCCTCAAGCAATCCTCCTGCCTTGGCCTCCTGAGGTGCTAGGATTACAAGCATGAGCCACCAAACCAGGCCTCAGCTAGTTGTTAATCCAGCATGCTACCTTGTATTCCTGGGATAAACTGTGCTTGGTCTTGTTGTATTATTTTTTTATTATTACTGTATTTTATTTTTAACCATAAATGCGATTTGTCTGTAGGTATTTTTTTTTTTATTGTGGAGGATGCATTCCTTGTCACCTTTCTTTTCTTCTTCTTCTTCTTTTTTTTTTTTTAGAGACAGGGTCTTGCTCTGTTGCTCAGGCTGGAGTGCAGTGACGTGATCATAGCTCACTGCAACCTTGAACTCCAGGCCTCAAGCAATCCTTCCGCCTTGGCCTCTGAAAGTGGTGGGATTATAGGCATGAGCCACCACACCTGACATGTCAGCTTTATTTCTTAAAGCTTTTCATATTTTTCTATGGTCCTGTATAAATCTTTGATTCTCAATTACCTGGGGAGTATTTTAGATCTTTTTTTTTATTTTTATTTTTTAGAATATTGGGGGGGTTGTGAGGACGGTCGTCTAGTTGCATTGTTTTTTGTTGGTTTTTTTTTTTGTGGAGACAGAGTTCTAGCTCTGTCGCCCTGGGTAGAGTGCAGTGCTGCCATTGCAGCTCAGCGCAACCTCCAGCCACTGGTCTGAAGCGATCCTCTTGCCTCAGCCTCCCGAGTAGCTGGGACTACAGGCGCGCGCCACAACACCCAGCTAATTTATTTTTTCCTTGAGAGGAGATCTCACTCTTGCTCAGGCTGGTCTCGAACCCCTGAGCTCAAGCGATCCACCCGCCCCGGCCTCCCAGAGAAGCTAGGATTACAGGCATAAGCCACCCTTTCCGGTCCATCACTACAGTTTTGATTGGACAAAAGACTGATTTCTGTAACTTTCTCCTGATAAGAGACCACTGACCATGGACTGGTTCTGGCTGGTTTACAAAGGCTGCACACTGAGTGCCTCTGTGTCCTTGTTTCATCTTTTGATGTTTAGGGTCTAACTGTAATATATTTAAATGTTCATCTCCACCCCAAAGTGAACATGGGATGTATGTAACATGCATATTTATTCATCATACATGCATGTGTCCCTTCTTCATGAATATTCATAGCTCCTCCTATAACCTGTTAAATATATATACATAGCCAACCTGTTCAGCATAAATTCCTGTCTCACCCTCCCCTCCCTCTAAGTGCCTGCTTCTTAGTTCTTCTGGAAGCTGCTTCCCAGCCTGCAGGTTGTGATCCTCTTCTTAAGAAATAAAGCTCTCCTCTTCAAATTTATAAACTCTTATCTTTTCAGTTGACAAACTCAAATATTAGTATTTTTTAAAACTCCACAGATGGGCTGGGTGCAGTGGCTCACACCTGTAATCTCAGCACTTTGGAATGTGGAGGTGGGAGGATCACTTGAGGCCAGGAGTTAGAGACCAGCCTGGGCAATGTAGTGAGACCCCATCTCTGCAAAAAATTTTAAAAATTAGCTGGGCTTGGTGGTGTGCACTTATAGTCCTGGGAGCTTGAGGCTGCAGTGAGCTATGATTGGGCCACTGCACTCCAGCCTGGGCAACAGAGTGAGACCCTGTGTCTAAAAAAAACAACAAACAAACAAACAAACAAAATATATATATGTATGTTACTTAAGTGATAATCCCAGAAACAGTTTCAGAGCTGGACTATGCTTAACAACTATAGGATTCAATCACATTATTTTACACATGGGGAAACTGAGGCCCAGTGAGGTGGATGATTTACCCATGTACAATTGAAAGGTTAAGATTAGAACCCTGGACATCCAGATACCCAATCAGGGATAGAAAATATGTCACCCCTCTATTGTTAGCATAACTCCTACAATTCAACAATTCAAGCACAGCCACTGAATGTGAATGATGTACAAGGCACAGTGTTTATCTGGCACTCAGTCTTCTATATCCAGACCACTTTTTTGATGTTCACTTTTCTTCATGACCCCAGGGAGAAAGTGATATTATTAAGGAACCAATGATTGTAGGAAGCCAATAGAGCCCCACTGGGCTGGAGGGACAAAAAGGACAGAACAGTGTTTACCCAGAGCCCATGAGCATGCACTCATAACAGGTGTATCTGTTGCCACCACACCACACCATTAAAATCACTGCCTCTCCACTGGGCAGGAATCTGAGAGCCCATCCGTTCATGCTATTGAAACTGCCACCAGAGCTGCTGGAGCCCTGAGTTACCCATAGCCCCCCACTGCCCCTGCCCCAGTACCCCACAATTGCAGAGCCTACAGTTGCCTGCTGTAGCTGCCGCTAATGTCACAAACAAAAAAAATTTCCTCTCCCTTCCTCCTGCCTTCCAACCAACCTCACATAAGAGCCTTCCACCAGCAGAACCTATCTGGCAAGGAACCCAGCTGGCAAGGAAGTTTGGGAAATGCAGTTTCCAAGCTTCTAGCCCCTGAGATATAGAGAATGTGGAAAGGCAGGAATAGGGCTGAGTCACCACAGACAATATCTGGGTATAGTTACTGGGAGGAAGCGGAGAGGCAAGAATGTGGCACCTGAAAGTCAAGTTTTGGAATTCAGACGTGTGCCACCAAGAATAATCAGCAGTGCTGGATTATCGCAAATTGCACCTGGAACAGCCCTTTTTGTCTGGTCTTCCCAACAAAACTATTTAGCTCTCCCCTCCTGGCCTCAGGGGCACAGCTGGGGGAGATCAGAAAGTCTTCTGTTAAAGCAGAGTGGGCCAGAAACCAGAGGCTCCTGTTCCATTCCCAGGTAGGAGCTGTATTAGCCCAGGCTGCCATGACAAAACACCGCAGGCAGGGTGGCTTTAACAATAGAAATTTGTTTTCTTACGCTTCTGGAGGCTGGAAGTCCAAGATAAGGCAGGTTTGGTTTCTTCTGAGGCCTCTCTCCTTGACTTGTGCACAGTCACCTCCTAGCTGTGTCCTCACACAGCCTTGTCTCTGTGTGTGTGCATCCCTGGAGTCTTTTCCTCTTCTATGGGAACATCAATCCTATTGGATTAGGGCTCCGCCCTTAGGACCTTATTTAATCTTAATTACTTTTTTTTTTTTTGAGACAGGGTCTCTGTTGCCCTGGCTGGAGAGCAGTGTAACCTTGAACTCCTGGGCTCATGGGAGCCTCCTGCCTCATTCTCCCAAAGTGCTGGGATTACAGGCATGAGCCACCGCACCCAGCCTTAATTACGTCTGTAAAGGACCCATCTCCAAATACAGTTACACTGGGAGTTAGAGCTTCACCTTATGAATTTTGAGGGGACACAATTCAGTCCATAACAAAAGCTGAGTGGGTACTTGCAACTCAGGGTAAACAGAGACCTGGCTGTTAAGCCCTGGTCAGGGATATGCTGTCACCCCCCCATCCCCCTTCCCCCAGTTAAAACTTACATCAGTTTGTCCTTCCATTCATTTATACCACAAATATTTACTGAGTTCCAACTCTGTACTAGAGACACGGGTGTTGACATTAGGCAGATGACTACTATGCAATGTGACATGCTCACCATACTTAGGGCCAGACGGTTGGTGGGGAGCACTGTAGGCAAAGATGCCAGGGAAGGCTTCCTAGAGGAGGTGACATTGGCACCCAGTTCTGAAATATGAGGTGGAATTATCCAGTCGAAGAGGGGGATTTGTTTAACCAGCAGGCCTCCAAAGGGTCCCTATTTGCCTAGCCCCATACAGAAAGGGAACTTAGAGCTGATGTAAAGCTTTTCTACTCCAAGTGTGGTGCACACATCAGGAGTACTGGAATCAACTGAGAGCTTCTTTGATAGAAACACAGACTGTCGAAGTCCCTCCCAGACTTAACTGAATCAAAAGCCACAGTTTAACAAGATCCCCTGGGATGTGTGAACTATAAAATTTGAGGAAACACGAATGGAGGGCAATCCTGTTGTTTCACAGATGGAGAAACGAATGCCAAGAGGAAGGAAGTGATCCTTCTAAGGTAATACAGCATTGAGAGCAAAAAAAAAAAAAATTTCAAATGCAAATTTGCTCTCCTCCCTCCACCAACAGTCCTTCCTGTGGATTGACACACTTGCCAGTTCATCTGTAACTGTTAAATCACATTATGATGCTGATCTTTCCATCCAACCAGCCCTTGGGCTAGGCCTAGAGGACTCATCAGAAGGGCTCCCTCCTCAGGTGAGGACATGGAGGACCCAATGATAGACCTCTGTTAACATTGTCCTGCCTCTGGTCATAGATGGTTTTGGCTGCTTTGAGGCAGCCTCCCATCACGTTTGTATTTTCCAGGGAGTTCATGCTTCTCCCTGCCCTTGTTGACACAGCTGCTGATGCTGCCTAGAAGATGGCAAGTACATCTCAGAGCCTGGAACCCAGTGGCCACCTCAGCCTGCACTTGTGCTCCCATGCTCAATATTATGTGTGTATACGCTCAGGTGTGTATATTTCTTTTATTTTCTTGGCTTATTTCTGTATTTGGTAGACACTGCTAGTTGTCTGGGCCAGGAATATCAAACCCTGAGCTTGGTTTAAGGTGTTTTGAGACTCTTCCACCCCTAGACACCTCACAGAAGCAAATGCAAAGACTTTCTGATGGAAGGTACCTTGAACATAGGCCTCAAATCATTTCTACACATAATTCTTTAAAAACAGTGTCCAGCACACCATTGTAGGTAACTCAGAAAGTCCAAGAGTGGCCATTAGTAGGGGAAAAAACCACCAAATAACAGAAACAGAGCTGCAAAAAGTTCAGATATTGGATTTATCGGATGTAGACTCAAAAAATATAGGCTAATTTGTTTTTAAAGGCAAACTTATTGATATCTTCAAGGAACTGGAAACTATTAAAAGCAATGTAATTTGTCTGAAAAAGAACTAAATAGAACTTCTAGGAAAAAATGCAATAACTAAAATATATACATACATATGTACATACACATACACATACGTATACAGGAACTTCAGTGGATAGATTTAACAGCAAAAGAAATACAACTAAAGAGAGAAGTAAGGAATTGGAAGATGGGTCTGAAGAAAGTAATTCCAAGAGATAAAAAGACAGGAAATACAGAGGAACAGATAAAAGACATAGAAAACATATAAAAAATCTGATGTACATTTTGTCTGAGACCCAGAAGCAGTGAGAGGGAACGGCAGTGGCAATACTGAAGACAGAGTCGCTGAAGAGGTGGTCTTTGCAGCACTGACCATGAGTAAGGGGCTGCTGTAGAGAAACAGCTGGATCACAGCTTTCCTCAATTAAAAACAAACAAACAAACAAGAAACAGGTGGTCTCCATGCTGGTGCGGGCTAGTGGTTCCTTTTCCTTGGAATCAGAAAATCAGAATGAAAGGGCTGAGTTCCACCTCCAGTCTCATCCTTGGCTACACTATTGTCCCTCCAGATGTCTTCTTATTTCTTTTTCATCTGTTTCCAGTAGGTTCTTACTCTGTGTGAAAAAATTAAAAATCTGGTGTTTATTTTGGATCTCACACACACGGCAGGCACAGTTTCTAGACAAAAATATATTATTCAATGATCAAGAAAGAGTATTGAGGCCGGTCACAGTGGCTCATGCCTATACTCCCAGCACTTTGGGAGGCCGAGGCAGGAGGATCACTTGAGGCCAGGAGTTTGAGACCAGCCTGGGCAACATAGTGAGACCCCATCTCTACAAAAAATAAAAAATTCCACTTGACCTGTGCTGAAATCAAGAAAGAAAGGAAAACAAAAAATAAAAAATTAGGCAGGATGGTGGTGCACACCTGTAGTCCCAGCTACTCCGGAGGCTGAGACCGGGGATCATGTAAGCCGAGGAGTTTGAGGTTGCAGTGAACTGTGATCTCGCCACTGCACTCTAGCCTGGGTGACAAAGCAAGACTCTGTCTCAAGAAAAAAAAAGAAAAAAAGAGTTTTGTGTTTTCTGTCACTGCTGCTGTTAGAGGCGTCTGGGACAAGGAACAAATCTCTCTGGAGTCTAAGCAGCAGGCCTGCCACCTACATTGTATGATTTGTGCGCTGCACAAAAGTGCCTGCTAAGAGGATGAGGGCCTGACATCCAGCCATGGCCCTGCTTGCCAAGCTGTGTGCCCCAGTTAGGGCCCAACAGAAGGATACCTTCTACCAAAGGGGCTACACCAAGCTACAAAGGCTGCATTTGCCCACAGCAGGCCCCTTTTCTATTTTCCATGAAAGCACTTATTGGTCAATGGTGTTCTGCCAAACTGTGCACTGGAGAAATGTCAAGAGAGACAGAGACAAACAAGAGACAAACCCATTCTCAGGTACTTCACAAAGGCCAGCCAAGGCTAGGAAACAGTGATAGAGCATGGCTCGTAGGGTGGCTGACTGCCGGGTTCACCCCGTGCTAAGAGATTTTCATCCATATGTTGCTGCCATGCTAAAGTTGGGACAGTCCCAGCAAACATCACAGCTGAAGTCTCCCCATACAAAGTATGCATATAACAGGAATGTCCCAGTGTCCACTCAGACATCTTGGCTGACTTGGAAAGTCACTTCTTTTCTCCCCACCCTAACCCTCCCAAAGGAGCAGGCTTGTCTGCTACTCTTTTCCTCTTACTCTGTGCACCATGCTGTTCCCTTTTCCTAACTCCCCTGTGCATTCCCTCAGAGCACTAATTCTCTGCTCTTTGGATCCCTGGATATAACCAGTTCCTTTCCTAACCTGACCTCCAGTTCTACCTCTGAGCTTCTGGTTGTTGTACAGAAAAATATGAACATTTTATGGTACCAAATTTCTTGCCAGTGTATTTTTCGGTGCACATTTTTATGTAGTTCAGAACAGACTGTCTAATTTTGTATCTAGCTTTTTTTAACTTAGCATTATTACATGAACATTCTATTAAAATGTCAAAAACATTTTTTCCTAGACACAATGTTCGTTGACTATATTCTATTTCTTTTCTTTTTTTTTCTTGAGACAGAGTCTCTCACTCTCTCACCCCAGCTACAGTGCAGTGGCATCATCATAGCTCACTGCAGCCTTGAACTCCTGAGCTCAAGCTATCCTCCTGCCTCAGCCTCCTGAGTAGCTGGGACCACAGGCGCGCACCACCACACCTGGCTAATTATTTTTTAAATTTTTTGTAGAGATGGGGGTCTCACCATGTTGCCCAGGCTGGTATCAAACTCCTGGTCTCAAGTGATCCTCCTGCCTTGGCCTCCCAAAGTGCTGGGATTCACTGCACCCAGCCCATTTCTCTTATTAATCTTTGTGAATTGATTTTTCAGTGAACCTTCAAATGGTAAAGGGGAAGCTTTTCCCTGGCCCCAACAGTTTCAAAATTGTTAAAAGTATAGATTTTAAATGTTTCTGCCACAAAAAAAATGTGAGGTGATGGATATGTTAATTTGCTGTGGGAATAACACTCCCCAAACTGCACTTTCCTCTAAAATGCACAACATTCAACACAGAAGAGGACTTCTGTGACCAAAGGTGGGTTTTTTCTCCACACACCAAGCAGCAGACACCAGTTCGGTGTCCTCTAACTCAATTCCGACATTATCTACCTGGAGATAGCATCAGATCCCACAGGATGAGGGCTTAGTCCCCAAGGTACCCTCCCAGACACTGGTCACAAGACCAGGCCTCCAGAGCTTCTGACCGACGGGCTTCAAGTTGAGGTTCTCACAACCTCCTCTTTGGGTTCAATTAATTTGCTGGAGCGGCTCACGGAACTCAGGAGAATACTTACCTTTACCAATTTATTATAAAGAATATTACAAAGGATACAGATGAAGAGACGCGCTTGTAGGTAAGGGATAGGGGAAAGGGCAAGGGGCTCGGAGCTCCCCGCCCCCACCGGGCGCACCACCCTCCAGGAACCGCCTTGTGTTCAGCTATCCGGAAACTCTCCCAACCCTGTCCTCTTGGGTTTTCATGGAGGCTTCATCACGTGGGCGTCATTGACAACCGTGGAGAAACGTGATGGGACAAAAAGTGCATGATCTACACCCAGCACGGCCTGTCTGTTCAGATTCTTCCTGGCCTCTCTGTGCAGCAATCCTTCCTCCAGGGTGTGGGGCACGACCCTGCCTGGAATGAGGGTCTTTTGACCCACAATCAAATTAGAGTCCTGCCTGGGGCAGGTGAAAGGAGGACAGGAGAAGGTCAGAGAGAGTGAGTCTATCTCCTGAGGCCTGCAGCGCCGCAACATTATATCAAAGACTGGGAGTTATGAGCCAGGAACCATGGATGAAAACCGATATATGTATCTCATGACACCACAGAATTAGCTTGGTATAATCATTCCACAATGTATATATATATCAAAACATCATATTGTACCCCATAAAGGATATAATTATTACCTGTAAATTAAAATTTTAAATTTAAATTAAAAAATTTGAGGGGCTGAAAACAGAGTATGAATAGCAACTGACTTAGTAGACTTGAGAAGCTGAGTCTAAAGCCAGGAGTGGTGAAAGACAAGAAGCAACTCAATTTGCATTGATGAGGCGGAACTGGCACCTCTCTTAGGGGCCTGCTGGGTGGGGTGGGTGTGGGGGCACAAGCATGGAAATAAAGGAAAAATCTTGAGTCCCACCAAGGGGAATTCCAGGCACCTAGCTAGCCTTGAGAAGTGGAGCAACCTGATAAGCAAGAAGATAGTAATAACTTAAACAATAGCCTCCCAAGCCAATCAGAATCTTAAAGTGTTTTGACTCCCTATAGAAACTAAAAGATAACATCTTAACATATGTTCTTGAGTTGTTTTTCAGAAACCCTGACCCCCACCAAATGGAAAATGCCAACTGCTAAGGAACTGAGGACTGAACTCTGACCTCCTTTCTTTGTTTTAAATTTCTTCCTGAGGGGCCTGGAGAGAGTCACACCCACAGGCCAAACTTTAACATTCCTTTCTGCTGACCCCAAGTTTTTAGACAAAGCCTTGCTTCCTTAACCAATTGCAAATCAAAGAATCTCTGAATTCTTTGAAAGCCCCTGCTTCAAGATATTACTCCTTTTTGGGCCAAACCAATGTATAACCTGCATGTATTGATTTGCAATTTTGCCTATAACTTCTGCTTTCCTGAAACGTACCCCTGGCTTTCAAAACCCTTGCTTGGCCCATGCCTATAATCCCCGTGACTTGGGAAGCTGAGGTGGGAGCAACACTTGAGGCCAGGAGTTCAAGACCAGCCTGGGCAATATAATGAGACCCTATCTCTATAAAAAATAGAAAAATTAGCTGGGCATGGTGGCATGCACCTGTAGTCCCAGCTACTCGGGAGACCGAGGCAGAAGGATCGCTTGAGCCCAGGAGTTTGGAGCTCTAATGAGCTACGATCACACCACTGCACTCCAGCCTGGGCAACGGAGTGATACCTCACCTCTTAAAAAAAAACAAAACAAAAAAAACCCTTGCTTGTAAGCCATCAGGGAGGTTGGGTCATAAGCGTTAGCTCTTCCTTGCTTGGCGCCCTACAATAAATGCCCTACTTTATCTTGCTGCAAATCCTGGTGTGAGTGTATAACCAGCTCTATGAACAAATTTCAATGACCCCCTATATGTTTGTTCATAATCCTCTCTCTTAACTAACTACTTTACCTTTCTAGTTGTTTCCCAGAAATAGGGGATTTTCTGCAAGATAAAGGAGTTGAGATTCTGAGGATTCTCGGGCAGACTTCCTGAGGCCAAGACTCACCTGCCTCCAACGTACTTGGCCCCTTATTAACTGCATCATGACTTGTCCCAAGGCACGTGGCCCCTCCTTAAAAAGCCCATGATCTTGTGGGAGTGAGGGGAAACTTGCCCTTTCCACCCCCCCCCAAAGTTTGCTGAAAGATCAACTCAAAATTAAGACAAATTAATGAGAGAGAGGCTTATTTACCATGTACATGGGGAGAATCACAGAGTGATTACCTAATATCCCAATGGGATCCAGATATTTTTATAGATTCCTTTGCAGAGAGGAGGGGAGATGAGGAGTATAGGCAATTCTGTTTAGGAGCAATAAATGGTTGCTAGGGAGGATGAATAGGCACTTGGGAGAATGAATGGGTAGGGGGAAAGATTGACTTGTAAATGATTCTCTTAGCAAATTAAATTAACCCGAGGGAAAGGTATTATATTTAAAATGACTTGGGCCAGGTCTGGTTGCGTTTTTGATCATTTTTCCTACAATACAGTGAGATAACAGGGAGGGGAAGGGAAGTCAATGGTTCTTTTGATTGGTCAGTCTGGTTTATGCAGATAGAGGAAAAGCCTCTTCCAGTGCTTTTTGATCTTGAAGGGCCTTTAATTCAAAATATTCTTTATACCAAGGAGTCATATTTTGGGGTGAAATTTCCTGAGCTCCTTCAATCTCTATTAGTGGGAAAGATGGATTTGAGGCAGCTGCTCCCATTTTTCCACCAAGACAAGACAAGACATCTTTCATATTAAAAAAAAATTCCTTTCTTCCTTGGAAATCCTCATCTCAATAATTAGATCTTTGTGAGACAATTAACTGGACCTAAGCCAAAACCCCCTTGCAGTTTCGATAACAAGTGTTTGGATTTTTCCTGCGTGCTGGGTGAATGGACCCAAGTTCATTTTGGTAACATTGAGAACTCCCAGAGGTTTTGTGGCTCAGGATTTGGTAGCACCACCTGTCTCTAGAAACGGGGGTGCATATGGGACTGAAACAGGAGGATTGGTTGGAAGTCTATAAAAAGCAGTTAGGCCCCCAATCCTCTCCCCTTAGGCCACACAGTCAGACAATTGTACATTCCCCCCCGACCCCCAGAGCAAGTTTAGAAGTTGAGAACAAAAGGTCTCTGGATAAAAGGACACCAGGTAAAATCAAAAGTGGGGTATTACTCTGAAAATAGTACCATACTGGAAGATTATTTTCTGTGGGTCACTTAATACCACTGCCCAGCAGGATAACCATAAAAAGAAGCCATGTTAACACCTCCTCCTCATGCACTCAGAGCTTCCAAGCAGCTTTTTAGCTCCCCATTTAAAAATATGAATGTAAAACCAAGGATCACCACACACCTGAGAAAAGCCCCTAATAAAGGTAGAGACCAAAACAGAAAAGAAAGAAACACAAAAAGAGGAACTATGTGGAGAGAAATTAAATTTTAAAGAACATGATTTTGTTGGACAGGGTTGAGTTTTGGAGGGCCACAGATCATTGTAATATATGAGATTTGGCCAATTCTCAAGGAACCAACTTTTACCCCCTTGGGTGTTACTGAAAGCTCGGTGCTTGTCCCCCAGGCCAAATCAATGAGAGCGAAGAATGAGGACAAGTGGTTTGAGGAAAAAGGTAAGATAAGTTTATTAATTTGCCAGCAAATGAGGAGGGTGGTGGACTAGCATCTCAAAGACCACCATCCTGTCTTTAAGCAGAAATACAGGGCTTTTTTAAAGGGGGGTTTTCAGCAGCAGGGATTTGACCAGTGTCACATGTCACAGCTTTGGGCTATTGTTGCTTAACTATAATTAGTGTTTTCAGTCTTGGGCCATTGTGACCTCATCTCTGTTGACTACAACCTTGTGATCTTTGCCCAGACAATTCTGGTTTAATATAATAGAAAACATGCTGACGATATGGTATAGGGGAAAAAAAAAGAAATATAATAGAAAACAAACAGCAAAGAATATTTTTCTGCCCCTTTGATCACTGGCCTCGGGATGGAATACAAGCTTGAATTCCCAGAAAGGGTGGGGGGTTTTAAAGAGACAATTTGTAAAACATTTTGTTGCCCTTTTTCAGACCTTTACCTCTGTTACACAGGGACAATATTGCACCCTTGGAGAACATATGCCTTAGAGAGATAAAAGACGACGTTGTATCTGTGAAAAAAAGGTTACTATCATGTTTTAAAAATGAACATTGAAGTGAGAAAGAAGAGTAGCTCAGAGGCGTCTGAAGAATGTGTGGTATGCAGAATATATTAATATCCTGTATCAGGCCCAGAGACACCTGAGAATGAGTCATTCCCTCCCCTCTATCCCCTTCCTCTACCTGTGCCTGGGGGCAATTGTTTAAAGGCATTTTGTCCTTTCTTTCCTTCCCCATAGTTTCCAGACTAGCTGATACATTACCAAAAATGCTATCACAAGTTGCACAATGCGACCCTCACCCATTCTCTCCATGTTCCTGGAATTTGTGATACAAAGAACAATGCAGAGCCAATCAATAGCTTATGTTCAACTTAGGAACTACTTCTTTTTACCTTGAAAAACCCACTTGTAACTGCTGCTAATCAGAGCATATATTCAGGGCAAACTTGAATCTGTGTCTCCTGGGTTGCACTCTTCAAATTTGACCCAAATAAACTCTCTATATATATTAATTTTGCCTCAGTTTCTTTCTTTAGGTTGACAGAAGGAATAAAAAAGAGCTTCTTGGAATTGTAGGGGCCAAGGGGCCAAACTTCCTCTTTGCCCTCTTAAAGTTCACTGCAAATCAACTCACAAAATGCAGATTAATAAGAGAAATGAGGCTGGGCACAATGTCTGTAATCCCAGCACTTTGGGAGGCCAGGGGAAGATGGGGAATATAGTAATTCTGTTAAGGGGCAATAAACGATTACTAGAGAGAATGAATGGATCTGGGAAGAGAGATTAACCTATAAGTGGTTCTCTTTGAAAACTGGTCTTCTTTTCTGCAGTAGGTAATGAGATAACAGAGAGGGGAAGGAAAAACAGTTGTTATTCTTGGTGGGTCTGTGTGGTCTTTATGTAGACGGGGGAAAGTCTCTTCTAGTGTCTGTTGATCTCTAACAGCCTTTAATTCAAAATACTCATTATACCAGGGAGCCATATTTTGGGGTGAAGTTCCCTTTATTCCTTCAGAATTAAAAAACATGAAAGCAGAAATTTAAAACTCAGTGAAAAGATTGTGAGTGAAATCTCCTAGAAAGCAAAATACTTAGAGAGATGGCAGAGAAGAAGAGAATAGATTGTAAAATTAAATCATTAGTTCAGGAAGTTCAACATTTTAACAATAAAAGAGTTCCAAAGAGAGGAGAAAATGTGTGTGTATGTGTGGGGGGTAGTGTTTGAAGTGGTAGAGAATCAGTAAATAAACAATTAAAGTAAATTTCCCAAAACTAAAGGTTATGAATTTCCAAATTCATAGCACCCATGGGGGGCCCAGCCCAACAGATGAAAATATCCCCAGTTAGAGGCCACTTACCATGACATTCCAATACCTGGGAACTGTTGGGGCTAAGGACACACTGCCCCAAAATATGACTGTGGGAGACTAAAATATGCCACCCCAAAATATACTTTTTTGGCATATTTTGAGATGGCTATTCAGGAAAACTGCAGATACAGAAATAGCTGTGAAAAGCTCTCCTTTTGTAAAAGAAATATATACCCATAAAGGAAATCTACGTTAGTAAACAGCAATGCAAGCTGAGGCTTTCTCTGAGGCCCCTTTATCTGCCTAGAGATGGATCTAGGAAAGATCGTATAAAAGGATGAAGAGATTGGGGGTAATAGACACCCCACAGAGATTACCATGGCAGTCACCTATTCTGAGGGCTGCTGCCTCAGAGACGTTATCTGCATAAGACGACAATCACCTTCGCCAGCTGTGCATTTCCTCCCCTCACCCTCCCATAACTTGTGCCTTGACCTCCCCTCCACCCCCAGAAGCCCCAGGTCCCTATTCCTTTCTGTGGCCTCAAGATGGTATACAAACTTCAATTATCTGACCCTTCCGGGAATCTCATACTTTGTGAGGCTCCTGGGCACATGTGCACATAATACATTTGTATGCCTTTTTTCCTGTTAATCTGCCTACTGTCAAGTTTATTCCAGAGACTCAAATTATTGAACCTTCAGAGGGTGGAATGAAAGTTCATTTTGTTCCTATAGAACAAAGAAAATATTCTAAGAGTACCCACCCAGTCTCTTATTCCTGGTGTCCTCTAGCTCCTGGTAGGTAAGAATCTTAAAGGTTGAAATGGTATTTCTGGTAGATTTTTCACAAGGATTTTAGTTCACTTAACTTATGAGCTTCAGAAAGAAGTTCTGAGGATGCTAGAATACTTTTTTTTTTCTTTCTGGAATGTAAAAGTAATAAATGGTCATTACAGAAAACTTGGGAATTTCAGAAAAGTATAAAGAAGAAAAAGTGTCAGCTATAATTGAACAACTCTGAAATAAATACTATAACCATTTTGGATTGATTCCTCCTTGTGTGTGAGGTTTCTGTCCCCATATATCATCTCCCTATCCTTTTATAATATTTATTATTAAACATAATTGAAACTATATTTAAGTACAGCTTTATATCCTTGTTTATGTACATGACATTATGAGTGTTTTATTTTTAATGATTGCACAATACTCTCATTATACTATAATTTATATAACCAATCTCCTATTTTTAGACATTTGAGTTGTTGCCGTCTTTTCACTGTTCTAAGTAACACCATGATGAAAATCTTTGTATAAACACCTCTGATTATTCATTTCCTTAAACTGGATTGCAAGACATCCTGGATCAAAGACTGCATGCAGATTTAAGGAGTTTGATACGATGCCTGTTTGTGTCTAGATCTCTGGCTATTAACATACAAATTTAAATATAATTAAAAAATCAGTTCCTCTGTTGCATTAGCCGCTAGCTGCGTTCTTGATAGCCACATGTGGCTGATGGCTACCATATGGGACAATGCAGACAGAGAACATTTCCATCATTGAAGAAAGTTCTTTTTAGAAAATCATACTTTCTGTACCTCCATAACGTCTCTCCTTCACCAGCATTGAGTATTATTTTTTAAACTTTCTTAGTTTGATAGACAAAAAAGAGAGTCTCAATTTAATTTACAATTACTTCTAATTAGAATTGACCATTTTGCCCATTTTGTTAGCGGTTGTATTTCCTTCAGTAATTGTTTCATTTTGCCAGTCTTACTATTTTTCTTATAGATCTCGGCATGTTTGGCAAGATACTCTAAGGAGCTATGCGTCATGTCCTCATCTCCATGGCCATAACCCAGAGAATATAACGTCTCTACTGTGAAAATGTGGAAATATTCTTTCCAAATGATGGTGACAGTTGTCACACTCAAGTTTTCCATGTCTTTTCTTCCTCTTTTTTCTTTCTCCAGTGCTCTGCTTGAGTTTTGGTTTCCTAGCTATCTAATTCTGGCTTAGTGAACATGTGGCTGGAGCTGTTTCCCTACCTCCCAGCATGTGCCCACACTATCCTCTCACCCCAACCCTGTACTCCAGCCATAGTGACCTGAGTGCCCTGCACAGTTGATACCCACTGAACATTATTTAATGAAATGCTACACATTTGAGAAGGACAGGAGGCAAAGTGAAGAAACGTCTAATAATTTTATTTTTAATGGAACATTGGTTTCAGTAGCAGAACTTAAATTTATATGAAATGTTTGCTCCCTAACAGAAAACATGGTCCTGCAAAGCACTCTTGGTTTACTTGATTTATTTCACAATTTTCCCTTCCTTGGTTGACAACTGTGAAATAGGGAACCAAATGTTACCAAAGATAACTATGAATAACGTGTGGGGCAGGCAAGAATCCATGCTGCAGCCCCTTTTCTTGCTTTGGCCTTAATCCCAAGCAACAGTAAAAGCAAATCCACAAAACCATTTAGGGATAAGGGAGGTGCAAAGAGATATTTTATTTACCCACAGGAAAAAAATTTTAGGATCCCTGGTTGGCATCCAGCATATATTTATGCTCCCCAATGTGTCTGGGGCCTTGCAGACACTTTTAGAGCCCATTACAGACATTGCCTAAAAAATGTTGCCCAAATTTAGTTGAAAGCAAACACCTTCAAGTAGGTAAAATTGACTGTTGGGTAAAAGCACCTTTATTTTCTTATCTCCACAGTGAGGCCAAAACTGATCTTATGAGCTAAAGTTGACCTAGAAAGCACATTTGTAACAAATATTTTTCTTCCTCTTCAATGACAATAAAAATGGACACTAAGTAACTGTAATTAAGATGGGAGTAGACCAATAAGAATATTTAGCATCTAGCGCCACCTTGTGGTGGCACATCCAAATCCCAGGCCCCTGCAAGGACCCCAAGATTAAAAATGAGCCTTCTTGAAAAGGAGTTGGCTTGTGAGCTGTTCCACCATTTGGATGTAACAGTAATCATGGGAGAGGTTATCTTCTGGGGGAATACAAAATAATAGAAATAACTAGCACTTGACTGGCACTTTATAGTAAACAAAGCAGCATCCCATGTGAATGATCTCATTTAATCCTGGCAGCAGCCCTGCCAGGGACTAGGTTCTAGGATGTCAGTCTTAGACATGTGAAAACTGAGGTTCAGAGAAGTTGGGCAAGTTGGACCCATTTTGGGCAAGCCTGGATTGGAACCCATATGTTCATACTCCAAATCCTGTAATATAATTTTATTACTACCATTGTATAGAGTGTATATATAGTACTATACTATATTATCAAAAGCTCAAAAGAAACATGGTACTATACAGAATGGCATAATATATTTTAATGTGACTATAGTACTTATTCTATTTTCTATAGTACTATTAACCAGTACTCACTACCTTTCTGGGGGCTGTTTTCTGACTGTGAAGACAAGGCAGTATCAGTTGACTCTTTGTAGTGTGATTCCCCAAATGCTGTTATGATCAGAGTTTTGCTACTAAACCAACCATGGCCTTGCTTTCCTGGTACCTGGGCACCCAAACTGTGGGAGAACCTGCTCCTCTGTTCTTAATTTAGGGTGTACTAACATAAGTGTGCCCAGGGAGAACGGACACAAGGACACTGAGGCAAGGGTACTGAAGCCATGTTTTTATTATGTTTGGCCTTTAAAAAAACCCTTTGAGGTACTTAAACCAATCCACTGGCTCACAGCTAAAGCACCGCTGGGTGCAGTGGCACGCACCCATAGTCCCAGCTGCTCCAGAGGCTGAGGCAGGAGGATTGCTTGAGCCCAGGAGTTCGAAGCCACAGTATGCTATGACAGCGCCTGTGAATAGCTGCCACACTCCGGCCTGGGCATCATACTGAGATCCTGTCTCAAAAAACAAACAACCCACCCAAAAAACCCACTGATGGGTAAGTCACTTCACTCACTTAGTAAGCTACTTCACTCAGTCAGCTTTTTTTCACAATCAACATATCTTAGTTGTATCTTAATGTATCTTAAATATACGAGCGGTTGCTCAGTGTCAGAGATCAGCATGTTATTAAACCAGCTTTAAATATTCTAAGTGAAAACTTTTGCAGCCTGGCTTTATGGGGTAGGAATTTGGGGCCATAATTGCTCCCAGCGGTAGAGACAACTCCAAGTTGTGTTTGGAAGAAACTGCTGGCTCCATTCACAGGTGTCCCCTCAGCCGACTTGGCAAAGGAAGAGTGGCCTTCATCAGCCTGTTCTGCTGTCTTTGGAGTCATTAACTCTTGGACAGATCTGCCCAATACCTGCACTTCTCAGGGAGGATAACCTAGACTCCCTGGTTCCCAGAGTCACATCAAACCCTCAACTGAGAACCCTACTGATGGAGGATTGCCAGAAGGACCAACAGTCCATCAATCAGTCTTTTAGGGATTCTAAAACCTACCTGGACCATCTCCTTTCAGTCCTCTCCACATACAGATAATTGACTAGTCATTTGGGGTTACATCTACATTAAGCAATATTAGAAACAATGCTTTCACACTTGTATTTATTATTGGTCAAGTTGTTGTAAGTGTGGTTTGCTATATTACAGCATTCTCTTTGTGACAACTGGAGGGAAAGATTCCTTGAATAGCTGCCTCAGGTTGATCTTAGAGAGTCTGGACTTGATCTTGTTTCCCTCTTTACACTGACCACTAGGAAGCCAAATTTGTAATTTATCTTTTAAATGTATAAGACCACATGTAATGCAGTTTGTGTGCTAACCTTATTCCTGGCCTCAACTTTTTTTCCTTTAGCCCAATTTCCCTACTTAAAATCGTGTTGTAATTTTTGTAAGTTGTCCTTAAAGCCTTTTGGGGAGAATTTAAAAAATAAAATATAAAGAAGAAAAACTACCCTGACATTAGAAGTCAAAATAGTAGTTACCATGCGGGAGGACAGTTACTGGAAGGGGACACAGGTTGGGGGGCTGCCAGGTGCTGGTCCCGCCATTTCTTCAGCCGGATGCTTGTTACACAGGTGTGTTCACTTTGTGATGTCAGTGAGCTAAACATATTTGTGCACCTTTGTGCATGTATGTTAAACTTCAAAAAAAATGTTACAAAAAATGAAAAGTATTGATAGAAATGACACATATGCGTCTTGAGGGTCTACTATGTGTCACATATTATATATATTCATTTCCTTTAATGCTTAGAACACTTTTAGGTCAGTACAGTTATCCCTATTATACAAATGAGGAATCTGAGGTTCAAACAGGTTAAGGCATGTGGCAAGAATTCCAAATGACTTCTGATAATAAAAGCCCACGCAGATTCTATTACACTACGCTGCTCCCCACTTCTCTACTTTCAATAGCTTGCCTTTACCCAGCTTAATGACTAAAATCCAAGTGCCGCTGTCAGACCTGGTGGAGATACAGGTGAAAGGACTTTTGTGGAGGGGGTGCTGGGTCGCATCTGGGGCTGAAGCTGGCTGTGGGACTCTCCTGGTAGAGGAGGCTTAGTGGAGAGGGCCTTGACCGAAGTGAGGAGCCTGAGGCTGGGCCTGGGCAAGGCTTAACCCACACTCTGTGAGAAGGCCCTAGAGCCTCCCTATAGGCCCACTTCTTTACAAGTTAATTTCAGGAAAGACCACAGCACAGGACAAATTCTGTACTACTCATCACTTTTGCTCTTACTGGGAATAGCCATCCTCCAGCCTCCAAAGGAAGGGGAGAGAATATACAAAGCAACAGACCAGCAAGAGGTAGGGGTTCCTCCAGCTCCCCCCATCAGCCCCACCCAAGAAGTTGAGGACAGATGGCAGAGTCGGGACACCTAGCAAGCACGCTGTCTGAGCCCCGCTGCTTGTCCCTCTTCTCTCCAGGAGCCAGGAGGATTTATTCTGATTGTACAGAACTGCTATGACTATTATCCAGCCCTGTCCCACTGCAACCCCTTCTCTCCAGGTGTGGTTGGGGTTGAAAGGCTCAGGCTTGCTGCATGTGCAGTCCAGTCACGTACTTGAAACAGTGTTCTCATGAACAGCTTTCTGCAGAAGGAGAAACATAAAGGCTTACAGGATCAACTTTTGTGAGCAGACCAAAAAAATTTAGATTTTATTTCATAAAATGAAAGTCATTATATGGCAATACTTGGGAAACAGGTCAGCAGACCAACTAAGGGATTTCCCCATATTCCACCACAACACTAGCTATGTGATTTCTGGACTCATCATTTATCTTTAGACACTGCTTCCTCATTTCCCAACAGGAAGTTGGGACAGTCCATTTTAATACCCTTCTCAACTCTGAAATTCTAACTCTAAACTAGATCTCGCTGTAGTCCCAGAGAAATTTCATTGCACAGATGGGATGGGGAGTGGGGGCAGGGAGAATAGCTGGTACCCTTCTCCTCTCTCCCAGGACAAACAGTATGGCCAGGAACTGGCCCAATTACAGGGGGTCTCAAGAATCAGGCGGAGAGCAACGGTGGATTCTTGAACAGAGACACAACAGCAAAAGTGGTATCTGTGGAACACTGGTCTTGAATAGGTACATAAATGAACTAAAGGGGAGAAAAATGGGCAAATGTGAGACACTAGAGAAAAAGAAAAGGGAACAATCCTTCAGGCTAAAAATACATAGGAATGTCTTATTTTAGCAAATTTGGCCTCATCTTTCTACAGGGTTGTCTAACATGCTGCGTGGAGGCACACTTGCAGAGCCATATGAGTAATGACAAGGACCTCTTAAGTGGTACAGGGTCCTTATGCTTTCCTTTGTGGAATTTAACAAGCAGACAACATGGCTAAATTATGTTATACCATAAAACTTTCTTTACTTTTCTGGCTTTGAAGTTTTATTTGCATTTCTATAATACACACACTTGCTACTTTTTAATACAAAAATTATATAGTAGTCCCCCTTACCCACGGGGGTTATATCCCAAGACCTCCAGTGGATGCCAGAAACCACCAGATAGCACCAAACCCTATATATACTAGGTTTTTCCCTACGTATACATAGCTAATATAAAGTTTAATTTATAAATTAGGCATGATAAGAGATTAACAATAACTAAAAATAAAATAGAACAATTATAACAATACACTGTAATGAAAGTTATGTGAATGTGGTGTCTCTCTCTCAAAATACCTTAATAAAAATAACTACCAGTTGACTGCAGGTAACTGAAATCACGCATTGTGGGATACTACTGCATATGCTCATTTAAAAAATCAAAATAAAAATATAAAGTAAAAACAGTGATTTTAAGCTCTCTTCTTCAAGGGGAGGCAAAAACGCCAACTTCACGAAAGGTCAGGACTTACGACCCGGGTCCAGGGTCACGGAGTTCGGTTCTTCGGAGGCTTTTGAAATTTGCTCTGAAGGAAAACTCTCGACACACACAGGCCTTCTTTTTTATTCACCGTCTCTCGAAACACATACTCGTTCACCACTTCCTCATAACCTGTGTCCAGAAAGAGCTGAGCCAGGAATTCTGTAAGACAAGCAGGTCAACAACGCTCAGTCTTAACAACAACACATTTGCTTTCCAGTAGTAAGGAGGAAGGGCAGAGGGCTGAGACTGATTTTCTTTTTTTAATGAAAAATACAACACTAAATTTTTTTTAATTTTTTTACTTTAATAGATTTAGGGGGTACAAGTGTATATATGTGTATATATTGTATAGTGGTGAAGTCTGGGCTTTTGGTGTACCCATCACCTGAGAAGTGTACATTGTACCCCATAGGTAATTTTTCATCCCTCGCCCCCTACCAGCCTCCCCACTTTTGAGTCTTCAATGTCCATTATACCACTCTGTGTGCCCTTGTGTAGCCATAGTTTAGCTCCCACTTATAAGTGAGAACATGTGGCATTTATTTTTCTGTTCCTGAGTTACTTCACTTAGGATAATGGCCTCTAGTTCCATCCAAGTTGTGACAAAAGACATTATTTCATTCTTTCTGTATCAATGCTAAAATTTAAAGATGGTTTTGTTTTGGGAATACACTCCTACTTCTCACCTTACCTCCAATTAAACAATTTACTCAGAAGGTAAAGGACAATCTGGTGTGCTCATCCTGCTCTATCATGAGTTCTCAAATATAAAAGCCTGAGTAAAAAGAAACAAAATTCTAAATTCATATAAGGTCTGAAAGTGGAAAAAAATCACTTGATAGTGATAAATTTCCAGGAAAATTTAACTCAAATAATACATCACTACATATCAAATGAAATAAGTAGAATAAATGGCTATGTGGCAAAAATAAAGACTTCTACTAAAAGCATTACCCCAAAGAATGTGCTATGAAGCACTCTGCAGATATCAATGCATCTACTCAATTATTTATAATTGGTTTAGTCAGATTTTATGAATCAGAAACATTAAAACACCGTTTTAATTTTCACCTGACATTTTAATGATTTTGCAGTTTTCATGGTAATGACTCATTTTTAGTTTCATTTTAGTATCTAAAAGAATTATTTCATTTTAAGAAATAAAAATGATTGTAAAAGCAGAGCTTAGGAAGGTAATTATCTCATGGTCCAAATTATTAGGTAGACTTAAAACTAATGTTCAAGACACTGGAAGAAAATGTTTATTTTCTTACCAAAAATGATTTTTTAAAGTACCACTTTATAGCATATTTGTATATTTAAAAACCTAGATCTAATCAATTCTATCAAAAAGTTTCTTGCTTTTGTACCATGGGAAAGTAATCTCAAGGCATTATACTGTCCTATTTGCTTTATTTTTAACTGGACAAAAAGAAGTTTCTGACTTGCTCTCCCTCTTTTTTTGAGCACAGTTCCTGGTAGGGCATCCACGTGGCATGTCAGAGCCTGTCCAGTAAGCCAGGCTCACTATGGGGGAGGCACTGTCACCAGAGAAGGCTTGTGAACTCTCCATGGGCAGGGGCCATGTCTGTGCCTTCCCAGGTGCTGGGTAAGTGGTGTGTTATCAGTTTGTTCAAGGGTCCTGTGCATGTGTGCTAAGGGCAGCCACAAGCCCTTCCCAATCAGCATTGCTGTGATAATGCAATCAAATAAACAGAAATAAAGAATAAAACATTTAAAGCTAGATTCCATTCATCTTACCATCAGTAAAAAAATATGATCTGGTCCCATCTTGTCTAACATAAAAGTTTTCTCCAAGTTTGCTGCCAGCTTTAAACCTAAGCATGGCATGATCATATAGCCCATAGTCACGAAACAAGACGCTTTTGCCTGGTTTTAATACCTATGAAACAAAAGCAGGTTGCACGTAACTCTGGAGAACGCAGTCAAATCAAATAATATCTGATTAAGTTAGGAATTAAAATAACTTACATTTGTGATAATTATGAAAGGGGTCAGACTGAAAGACCCATAATATGAAGGAAAAAGGGCCTGCCAGTCAAAGGGATAGGAAGACTTGACAGGGCCCCTTAACATTGGAGACACTTCTTGAGCACTCTGGAACGTCCAGTGTCATACAATTAAAATGTTATAGACAGTAAACGAAACAGTCTTATTTCTCCCACATTTTATTAGCCATCTCCTAAGTATTCAAACTGTATTCAATTGCCTCTTTAAAAAAACAGGGTGTCATTTTGACTTTTTACTGATTTGGTCTGGTATTCCTCATTCTGAGTGTCAGCTCTGATTTCACTGTGCTACAATAATGTATAGCTCAGTCAATGTGCTAATAACTGATATATGCCTAGTACTTGATGGCTTATCAGACATGTTCTCACTGTATCTTCACCTAATTCTGGGAGGAAGGAGTGTGATTATTATCCTCATGTGAGAAGGGGAAACTGACACTGGAAAAAGGTAAGTGATTTTCCTATCATCACACATTAGCTATTAAGTCGGGGGAGTCAGGACTCACACTTAGTTCAAAAGGTCTCATACTAGAGAATCAGAGATTTTTGTTAGTCTTGAGGGGTGGGGTAGGTAGGTGTCATTCCATTCACACTAGAAATGAGAAAAGAGAGGCTCAGTTGGGCATGGTGGCCTGTGCCCATAATCCCAGCTATTCAGGAGGATCACTTGAGCCCAGGAGTCTGGGGCTGCAGTGAGCTATGATGGAACCACTGCCCTCCAGCCTGGGTGACAGAGTGAGACCCCATCTCCTTAAAAAAAAAACAAAAAACAAAAAACAAATAGAGAGGCTCAGAGGGGAGGGGTAACCTTTAGTATTCTTCCCACACTGTGCTGGAATTCTTGGTATGAAGAGTGGATCCTCAAGGCAGAGTGCAATAGGTTAGGGAAGGAAATTGTCAGGACCAAGTGGTGAGTCCCACATGAAAGCTTTTCAGAGATAAGGTATCTCAAAATTTAGAGAGTAGGTGTCTCAAAAATTAGAAGTAAAGATCAGCAGGGTATGTGTACAACTGCCCCTACCTTACAAAGCAAATAGCCAAATGCTTTTCAGAATGAAAATTGGTATACATTGTGACACTTGCTTTTTGTGTAAAAATTCTTTCAAACTATGTAACACTACCAAATGAGAAGGAACTTCAAAGGGGGCATTAATTTTATCAATTTTTTTTTTTTTTTTGAAACAGGGTCTTGCTCTGTTGCCCAGGCTGGAGTGCAGTGGCACAATCATAGCTTACCGTAACCTCATACTCCTCAGCTCAAGGGATCCTCCCACCTCAGCCTCCCGAGTAGCTGAGACTACAGGTGCGCACTACTACACCTGGCTAACTTTTCTGTTTTTTTGTAGAGATGGGGTCTCACTATGTTGCTCAGGCTCGTCTCAAATTCCTGGTCTCAAGCGATCCCCCCACCTTGGCCTCCCAAAGTGCTAGGATAACAGGCATGAGCCATTGCGACCAGCCCAATTTTATTAAATCTTATCATTCTGACCCACCACATCAACAAGATGATTTTTAAGACATTTATTTTAAAATGGACATATGCCACCTATATAATAGACTTTTTGTCTCCTTTGGAAAAGTGTGTGATGTGCTATCAATTTTTCTAAATATAGTTTGATATATTTCTGCTTCCTGAATAGACTAGGAAAGATTGTTCACAATGCTTTCTAGTATAGTATGCTAGTAGATTTTCTCACTTAGTAAATTTTTAACAATACTTGCATGCATTATAAATGTTGTCAGTAAAGAGTCTCTTAGATAGAAACATTCTTACCTTGGTCAGAAATGCTAAGTTTTAAAATGTAAGTAAGATGGGAAAATTCTGAAAAATTTACTTCACAAAAGACTTAGTCTTCACTTCACAAGGAAGGAAGGGCTGTATGGGTCAATGGAAAGAACACCCAACTCAGGAATTTGGAAATCTTGATTCAAATCCCAGTTCTTTGATTAAATAATTGGATGACCTTGAGCAAGTAATTTTATCCCTGTGAATATGTTTTTTGTCAAATAATAATTATAATACTAATGCCTCCTTGATCATGAAACCATATAGTTAACCAGGCATTTCCCAATGTCATGTTCTTTCATTCTCTCAACAACTCCAAGAAGTGGGATATACTAGGTACTATTACACCCACACTTTACAATAAGTAAGGCTCACAGTAAAGGTGACTTACTTGCCTGAGGTCTCAAGGCAAGTCAGTGGCATAGGAAAGACCAAAGTTCAGGTCTTCTGATAACAAATTTGGTCTACTTTTACTTCATCATTCTATTCCAAAAATGAGGAAATTCAACCTTAAGATTGTCTTCCAATTTAAAATTCTGTGATTTAGAAAATTTCTCTGGTGTGAACATCCTGGAGTAATTAGATCTATATTACAACAGCTTATTATTGTGGTTGTTCACACAAGGCTTCAGAGCTGTCCACAGGGTGTCTTATCAGAGGCTGAGAGATTGCTTCTCCCTCTAATAATTTTCTGATTAAGTACATGATTTCAAATAATGAATCAGTCACTATTATTGCTGAAAGAAGGTAATCAGACTGCTGCTGTCAACTCTTTTCAGACCAGCTGAAATAAGATTCTATTGGGGGATAAAAATAGGAGGAATGCGGAAATGTAATTTGTTACTAAAGAAAGGGACAGCTCAAGCCACTTTTTTTCTTTTATTAATATTTCATACCTACTAAAATACAGATAACATATTTATGTTTCTATTATATGAAGTTCAGGAACAGGTAAAACTGATCTATGATGACATAGGTCAGAACAGTAGTTACCTAGGGTCTCCAGGTAGGGGGAGGGAGCACTGGGAAGCCTGCAAAGATGTTAGATGCATTCTCTATCTGGGCAGTGTTTACACGGGTGTATACATATGTAAAAACCCATCTAAGTGTACACTTAGGATTTGGGTATGTATTACATGTGTATTAAACCTCAAGAAAATACAAAAATATAGGTAACATAGGTAAATTGTGAATTATAAATTGAACCCACCACTCAAGTTAGGAACTAGAATATTATCAACATAATATCTATGCATCTACCTATATGCTCCTCCCCCATACCCCACCCCCGGCCTTCCCCAGAACAGTGATCCCTAGAGTCCACAGGTCCAAGGGTCCAAGGTTAGAGTTCAGGGGGGCTGTGAATTTAGGTACAAAACAAAGTTACACCTTTATTTTCACTACTTCTAATGGAAACTTAGCATTATTTCAATTATGAATGTAGGAAACCAAAATTTTGGCACTAATAGAAATCACAAATATTCTCACATCCCGGTACAGTTCTTGCAGATACTTCAATTTATACTCACTACTACTTCAAAATTATGGTATTTATTAGATCTACCACTAGCGATCTTGTTAATTAATGTGTAAAGTCTATTTATCATGTTAAAAATTGTTTTATAACATGTATTATTAAAACCATATTTCAATATGGTTTTCCTTTGTAATCTATTCTATTTTAGGCAGTTAACATTCTGAGGGGTCCATAGGTTCCCCTAGACTACCAACGAGGTTCATGGCACCAAAATGGTAAGAACCCTGCCCTAGAGCTCCACCAGCCTAGATCTGTGTTATCCGCCCATTGCTTTTTTCCCCTATTTTGAGGGGGTTTGGGTGGGGTAAGGAGGTTGCTCAAAAAAGGTATCATGCTATAAGTAGTCGTTAGCAACTCGCTTTCTGAAAATCAATCCATGTCATTGTGTATAACTAAGGTCATTCTCATTCAGTGCTGTACACTATTCCACTGAACATACCACAATTTATGTCTCTACTATTGATGGACTTTTGGGTTATTTTCAACTTTTTTGCTATCATGAACACTGCTGCCACATACACTCTCCTACATGTCTCTTGGTGCGTGTGAGTCAGAGTTTCTTAGGGAATATATGTAGGAGCAGAACTGCTGGGTCATATGAATGCAAATGATCAACTCTAAAAAACTATGTCAAACTGATTTCCAAAGTGGTTATACCGATTTATACTCTTAGCACAAAAGTATAAAGGGTCTTATTGATCCATATCCTCATCAATACTTGACTTTATCAGACTTCTTAATTATGCTAATCCAACAGTATCTCATTATGGTTTTACTTTACATTTCCTGGGTTATTGAGGTTATCTTTTCATATGTTAACTCAACATTTGTGTGTTCTATTCCATTAAATGACTACGCCTGCCCATTATTCTATTAACTTGTCTTTCTTACAGATAGACAGGAATTCCTTATATATTCTAGATATAAATCTTTTGTCAGTTGGATGAATTTATACATTACTTTTCCCAATTTGCTTTTTTAGTTTCTTTCTTTCTTTTTTTTTTTTTTTGAGATAGTCTTGCTCTGTCACCCAGGCTGGAGTGTAGTGGTGCAATCATAGCCCACTGCAGCCTGAACTCCTGGGCTCAAGTGATCCTCCCTGCCTCAGCCTCCCGAGTAGCTAGGACTACAGTGCACCACCACACCTGGCTAATTTTTTAAAAAATCTCTGTAGAGACAGTCTTGCTATGTTGCCCAGGCTGGTCTTGAACTCCTGGCCTCAAGTGATTCTCCTGCCTTATCCTCCCAAAGTGCTAGAATTACAGGTGTGAGCCATCATGCCTGGCTAGTTCCCCACTTTTAATAATCCTTCACCTGGACCTACAAATCAGACAATCTTTCCATCTTTTCCCTGATGTCCTTTCTTCCCTCCTTATCCAGTTTAAGTTCCATGCCCTTTTGTGAGTAAATGCTCAGTTCTCACCTGCTCAGATACCAGGAGCACAGAGGGTGGAATTAAGGAGAAAAAATCTTACAAAATTCACAAGTAGAGGGCTAAATTTTGCTGGGCATGGTGGCTGGGCAACATAGTGAGACCCCTGTCTCTACAAAAACTACTTTAAAAATTAGCTGGGTGTGGTGGCATACACCTGTAGTCCTAGCTACTTGGGAGGCTGAGGTGGGAGGATTGCTTGAGCCCAGGAGTTCAAGGTTGCAATGGGCTATGATTGCGCCACTATGCTCCAGCCTGGGGACAGAGACAGATCCTATCTCTAAAAAATTATAAATAAATGAAAATAAAAAATCTAAAATTTAAAGCTATTGTTTCAAGTGAAAATAATTTCCTAACATGCTTCTAGGATCTTAAATTTTCTTCCTAACTACTTATTTTAAAACAATTAAAACCAAGGTTAAATTTTAATGTATAGCTCTAAATACACAGAAGCTCTTACCCAACATCTACTTTTTCAACTTGCTGAACGCTTTCTTCTCCCTCTGTAAAAGCACAAGGACTGAAGCCCATGACTTCCCAAATAGTTGAGGCTTGTAGGCTCTCTGAGCATGCACCCTTGTACTTCAGTGCCCCAGGAGAGCTGCATGCTCACCATCAGCCACTTGTCTTTGTTCCCAAACTTGCTTATGCCAGTTGTGCTTGGATTTATAATTATATACTTTAATTAACACATTAACTGCCATGTTAGTTGTATTTAACTCACACTAGTTTTGAGCCCAGGGCCCCTTGAAGTATATGTAACTCACATGTCTCTTCAACCTTGGGAGCTGCATGAACTATTTTTCAAGTTGCATGTAACTCATGTACAGAAAACAATAAAAAGTCACACATTTTTCATTAAATTAGAAAGGATCATTTTGTTTTTGAAGTTTTTATTCTATTTTCATATTCATAATAAAACACTGTGAACCCAAAGAAAAATAGTTTTTTTGTAGCGTGGCAGTCAATGTGTTAAGAGAATATTAACAATGAATGTGAATAGTAAGCATTTTAAGTTTCCATAAAAAGTTGAACATTTTGTAAACACTTGATAAAGAAGTACTCAAAAAACTTTTTAATTAGGTGTGAGAGAATCCACTGTAAAGTCTGGGTAAAAATATAAAAGAATCTGCCCTCAGGCTACTTTCCACTTGTTTTTTAAGTTCTTGCTCCACATTTTTTTTTTCGAGACAAGAGTCTCGCTCTGTTGCCCCGGCTACAGTGCAGTGGTGTCGTCATAGCTCATTGCAACCTCAAACTCCTGGGCTCAAGTCATCCTCCTGTCTCATCCTCCCGAGTAGCTGGGACAACAGGCACATGCCACCACTCCCGGCTAATTTTTTCTATTTTTTGTAGAGATAGGGTCTTACTCTTGCTCAGGCTGGTCTGGAACCCCTAATCTCAAGTGATCCTACCGCCTCAGCCTCCCAAAGTGTTAGGATTACAGGTGTGAGCCAGTGAGCCCAGCCTTTGCTCCACTTTCAAAGAAACCAAAACTTTATTACGTGGGTGGCTTATATAAGAAAGATGATCAATGCCCCATATTCAAAGAAAAGACCTTGGCCCTACATCAAAAGAGTGATGAATAAGTTAATATTTATAGATTTTAAGTTATAATAAAATGTTTGAGATACGTAACATTTTTGAGTGATTCCTTGATTTAGTTGATTTTTTAAATTAATCAACACTGCTACCAATTGTTTATATAGATGAGAGCTTCCATTGTAGCACTTATATGTGATCTTACCTGCATCTCACAACAACCTTGTGTGTGAGAGACACTTCCATTTTACAGACAAGGAAACTGATGCTCAGAGATGGAAGGTGAGGTGGCTTATCTTGAGTCATATGACTTACGAGTGAGGCTTTACTTCCTGAGTGCTAGGGCTGCCTCCTGGTGGCCACAGCAGTTTGGGGTCTCCCCATCTATTAACAATTATGATGGTGGTAACAATAATGGCTGGCTTTTGAAGAGTACTTACCATGTTCTAGGCATTGTGCTAAGTACTTTATACATGTCTCATTTAATCTACCCCAAATCCTATGATCTAAGAACTAAAGTAACTGAGGCTCAGAGAGGCAAAGGAATTTGTCTAAGTGGTGAAGCCA
Source organism: Daubentonia madagascariensis (assembly GCA_023783475.1). Classification (NCBI taxonomy): domain Eukaryota; kingdom Metazoa; phylum Chordata; class Mammalia; order Primates; family Daubentoniidae; genus Daubentonia; species Daubentonia madagascariensis. The sequence continues at coordinate 4,216,854 of JAKFHU010002333.1, read as the reverse complement.
GGTTTTGAACCCAGGCACTCTGACTCCCAGCTACTCAGGAGGCTGAGGTGGGAGGACTGCTTGGGCCCAGGAGTTTGAGGTTTAAAAAAAAAAAAAAAGAACAGAGGTCACAGAACAACCCGCCAGCCTAAAAGGTGGAGAGAGACAGGTGCCCTCAGGGAGACACAGGACCCAGACTGTGTTCTTGACAACTGAACCCCACTTCCTCTCATGTTATAGCAGGGCTCCTCGGATCCCAGGTAAATGCAAAATCATCCTTGCTCCAGGGCTGGTCAACCTCTGAAGAGCAGCTATGGCACTGCCACAAATCAGAATTTAGGGTGGATGTCATCTCAGAGGACACCTTTCCATATGCTGACTGCAAAGCTTACCTAGTGAGCATGGACAGACTATGTGAATCTAGAATCTAGACAAGAGTACATGAGCCTCAGTGGGAAAGTAAGCAAGAGATTAGGACTGTCCAACCCTGAAGTGCAGGCCCCAAATCACTAACCTTGTAAACATTTTGTAGGACAAGGTGCATCTTATCAGGGTGAACAGCTGAGAGCACAAATATCAACATGACAACATCCACAGACTCTGGTGGTACATGATCCAGGAGGTCATCTTTAGTCAGATCACACTGGAACACCTTGCATCTTTCTGTGTTATACAAAGGATTTTGCTAGAGAGGGGAAGAAACACAAATTAATTTTAATGCAACCACTATGCTGATACATACAGAAAAATACAGCATCCTATTTAATATTTCCATTTGCGTACTGCTACACAGAAACGAGCAATCACTCTGTTACTGGAAAAAACTGAGTAATAAATCATTTGTTTATAAAGTATGTAACATTCAATATCACCACAAGGGGCAAGATTTCATTTTAACAAATCATTTTTAACAGAGGATAGAATACATCCTATTACATATTCAAAACTGAGCATTTTAGAAGCATATATTTCCAGAGGGATGATAGTCCAAACTTGCCCTCTGCTTCCTTAATCCTCCTTTGAATCATCCACTACAAGCCTAAACTATGAGAATCCCTGCCAACTCCCCTTATTGAGACGCTCCCACAGTTATTCTGGGGAAGGACTTTTTCTTGATTTTTCCCTTGATGCAGCAAGCTAAATAAACTTAACCTTTTTTAGACTGTAAGTGTGTTCCTGGAACATTTTGGTTGGTAGGCTTTAACACATGTATAAGTGTATTATGAAGAAAAATATTAAACATCTTTCATGTCAATGAGGACTTGAGTAAATAGATATAGTTACTGGGTAGGAAAATTAATATTGAAAAGATGTCAATTCTACCCATAATTCCACTTATAAATCCAATGCAATCTCAACTGAATCCCAATAGTTTTCTAGAAACTTGACAAGGTGAACCTAGTTCATCAGGAAGTAAAAGTCTTTAGGAACAGCCAAGTCAATTTTTAAAAGGAAGAACAATGAACAATGAAGGAGGAGGTACACTACTGGACATCAAAACATAAAATGTAGTAATAAAACAATGTGATTTGAGAATGCAGACATATAGATCACTGAGACAGAATAGGGTCCCCAACACTGACCCATGTATACTACATACACGCACATAGGAATTTAGCATTTTCTAGAAGATAGACAGACAAAGGTGACAATTAGATTAAAAGGTAGATAATAAAGGTGACAATTAAGAGTGAGGAAAATTAATTTCTCATTCAATTTATTGTTCAGACAACTGGCTACCCATATGCATTAAAGGACTCCCAGTTTCAGTCAAGAGATGTATAGAAGTAGAAAGATATAGCTCCCATCCTTAACAAGAAAAAAACTGGAAAGACAGCAAAGCAACAACTTTTCTGTGAACCTAGAAGAACAGAGGTCAAGCCTGGGCAACAAGCGAGACCCCTTCTCTACCAAAAATAAAAAAAATTAGTCAGGCATGGTGGTGCCCACCTGTAGTCCCAGCTACTCAAGAGGCTGAGGTGGGAGGACTGCTTGGGCCCAGGAGTTCAAGGTTGTGGTGAGCTATGATTGCACCACTGTACTCCATCCTGGGTAACAGAGCAAGATCCTGTCTCCAAAAAAAAAAAAAAATCAAAGGTCACAGAACAACCTGCCATCCTAAAATTAGGAGAGAGACAGGTACCCTCAGGGAGACACAGGTCCCAAGCACTTGCTTACCTGAGGCAGAAGCCTCCAGAGTGGAAAGATAAAACTAGAAATTTGACAAATTGTTGGAGACCAAGTATGGACATTAGACTTCACAGGGAGGTTCCTAACCCTTTGCATTCCCACCAGGAATATCACCAGGGCCCTCACAGAGAGGACGGTGCTCTCTCCAGTGCTGGCCTTTCTCTTCTCCTTTAAGGAAGAAAAGGCTGAATCTACAGGGAAAAGGTTATGTGAGGCCTGTAGCGTAAAGGCACTGGTGGAATACCACTGTAGCTAAGAGAAAGGAACTGTTCTGCCTAGACTCAGTCTTAATCTGCGGGGAGAACAGCCTCAAGATCATAGAAGAGGACGCTGGTGGATACCTCCTGCAGCTGGGGGAGAAATGGGAGAGAAAAGCTTTATTCTTAGAGAAACAGAAACACTTGTGAAGGCCACACCCTTGAGACACAGGCCCACTGTACAGTTCAAAAATGGAGAAGCAGAACATTAGAGAACAATCCCCCCCCACACCCTACCAACAAGTCTCCAACTATAACAGTAATGCAGCTGGGAGAGCTGCAACAGATTGTTTTTGGGAAACAGCACAAAGAGAAGACCCAGAGCCAAGAGGGGAGACAAAGTCACAAGAGGAGTTTGAAGTCTCTGGTACCCATAGCAACAACAAACCTCACAGATAACTATAGCAACAACAGACTTCAAACACAGCCCAACTCCTGACTAGATTATTACAAATCCCCATTACCTCAGTATATCCTGCCCTGTATATGTCCACCTTCAACCAAAAAATACAAGGCATACCAAAAGGCAAGAAAAAATAAATCTGAAGAGACAAAGCAATCATCACAGCCAGACTCAAATATGACACAGATGTTGGAAGTAAAAGTTAGGGCATTTAAAATAACTATGATTAAAATATTAAAGTCTCCAACGTAAAAGATAGAAAACATGCAAGATCAGATAGGTAACTTCAGGATGGAAATTATAAAAAGACTCAAATGGAAATGCTATAAACCAAAACCATGGTAATAGAAATGACAAACATGTTCAATGGGTTCACCCATAGGGACATGAACTGCCTAGAAAAGTATCAGTAAACTTGGTAGGACAATGGAAATTATACAAACTGAAAATGCAAAGAAGAAAAAGTGGGGGAAAAACCCTAAAACAATACCATTTAAGAGCCGTAGGGCAACAGCAAATGGTATAACATACATGTAACTGGAATCCAAGACGGAAAAGAGAGAATGAGAGCTAAAGAAAGTATCTGAAGAGAAATAATGAGCAAAATTTTTCCAGACTAACTAAAAAAATAACAAAAATTATAAAAGCAATATATAGGTGATTGTGTCTAAATCCTAGGAGTAAAGAACTCCTGAACAAGACATAAAACTTAAGTACCTCAGAAGGAAAAGATTAATATATTTGACATGGTAATTTAAATCCCATGAAAGAGAAGAGACACCATAAAACAATGCTGAATAAACTGGAAGAAATGTTTGCAATGTACATACCAGAATATTCAGAATATATACTGAAAATAAGAGAGAAAATGACAAACCAATAGAAAAATGGACAAAGGTTATAAAGGGACAATTCCTAAATATAAGCTTCACATGGGCAGGGATTTTGTCTGTCTGTTCACTGCTTATCCCCAATGCATAGAACAGTGACCGACACACATTTAGTTCTCAATAAACATGTAGAATAAAGGAACCCACAGGTAACTAACACTATTTACATATTACAAGTTGGTTTAACCTCTCTGGTAATTTGGAAAAAAACATATTAAAATATGGAGACATTGTTTTCTGCCCATAAGTTTGGTAAATATTAATATAAAAAAAACTGGTATCAAATGTTGAGGAAATAGAGAAAAAGGTACCTTTATATTATTGGTGAAATTATAAATTGGTATGATCTTTTTGGAAGGAACCTTGGCATTATCTATTAAAATTTAAATGTGCATGCTCTTCTTCCAAGGAATTCTACTTCTTCCATTACTCATCACAGAGAAATGTGTACATACATGTTTTGGGAAGCACGTGTACGATGCTGGTCACATTAACCCTATTTGTAAGAGCAAAAAATTAGAAGTGATTCAAATGAGTATCAACAGGGTAATTGTTAAAGTATGGAATACTATAACAGGTAAATAAAAGCTACATATACTAACATAAAAAACTAAGATACACTAACATAAAGAAAGCAAGTTATAGTAAATGTGATGCCACTACTATTTAAAAAAATCTAATGAATGCTAAAACTGTGAAAGGCTGATGGGGAATTAGATACTTGCATGTTGCCGAAGTGTCCCCACATATTTGTTAATGGCAAAAGGGAAACATTTTTTACAACAGGGGACTTAGGCAGTTACTACCTTAACCCTGTGGTCAAAACCGGTATCATTTATAGTGAGATCACTGGACAATACCGCCTCCTGACGGGTTGTAATAGGCAAGATACAACATAACCTATTAAAGTATTTTTGACAAAAATATTTTGCCTGATCTAAATTTAACTTCTGGTTTACAAGAAATACAGAAGATAGAGAAATAAGCTAAAGAATAACATAAAGAAACAATCTGATCAGTCTGGAGTGTGGGACGTCATTATAGAAAATTGGCTTGATCTCTCCAAGAACTCACTATAAGTGAGGAAAATGGTAAAGGGCAGAGCAGGAGTATTTTAGATTAAGGAGATTTAAAGGACATAATGGAAGAGTTAAGAGGTAACCCTTGATTGGATTAAAACAGTAATAAAAAGACACCTGGAACTATTTGGGGAACTCTGAATCTGGAACGGGAATTAATGACATTAGGGGATTACAGTTATTTTTGTTAGATATGATAAGCTTATTGTGGTCATGTAGAAAAAGGCCCCCTTTTTTTTGGAGATGTATACAGACATATTTAGGAGTGCAATGTCTTTATATTCATAATTTACTTTAAAATAGTTAGCAAAAAGTCTATAAAGCAAAAGGTATTAAGTATATGGGTTTTGTTATGGTATTTTTTCCTACTTTTCTTGAATAAACCTGTGTTTCTATATGTACTATATAGGAAGGTGAACAGGAAAACTACATTCATGGTGATCACAGCTGGTTAGCTCCAGGGAAGATTGGAATTGGGCAAATGGGTGTAGAGGACAGATCAAACAAATCTAAGAAAATAGAAACACAGCAGAATACACGGATGGTGCACCAACCTTAACATATTCAACTGCTCTTGGAGAAAAATCACAGGCATAAGCAAAGATATTCACATCTTCTTCTAAAAGTGGAAATAAACAGTTTCCAACCCCACAGCCAGCTTCAAGCACTATCAACTTTTGATCTTCAAACTGGAGAAAGAGAACCCAAAGTTACAGTACATTACATTTGCATAATGAAGAAACAAACCAAACTAATGGCTAACCAAATAGGCTCTGGAGTTAAACTGTCTGCACTTAAACCCCAACTCTTTCCCTGCCCCTGTATTCCATCCTTGGGCAAATCACTAAAACAGCTCTTTGTCTCAATTTCTTTTTTTTTTTGAGACAGAGTCTCACTTTGTCACCCTGGGTAGAATGCAGTGGCATCATTGTAGCTCACTGCAAGCTCCAACTCCTGGGCTCAAGCGATCTTCCGGCCTCAGCCTCCCAAGTAGCTGAGACTACAGGCGCAGACCATAATGCCCAGCTAATTTTTCTATTTTTAGTAGAGACGGGATTTCACTCTTGCTCAGGCTGGTCTTCCTCCTGAGCTCAAGCAATCCTCCCGCCTCGGCCTCCCATAGTGCTAGGATTACAGGCATAAGCCACCGCGCCGGGCCTCTTTGTCTCAATTTCACCTGCAAATTGGGGCTAATACTAATACACTTCACAGAGTTATTATATTAGAAGGCTTAAATGAGAAAACACATGTAAAATTCTTAAAAAAGGGCCATGATAAATAGTTCACTAACATTAACAATTATTATTATTTTGAATCTGTCACTGAAGTCATTCAGTATGAATTTATTCATTTATTTTATTTTATTTATTTTTACGTAAGAGACAGAGTCTCACTATGTTGCCCTGGCTATAGTGCAGTGGCTATTCACTGGCACAATCATCACACACTACAGCCTCCAACTCCTGGGCTCAAGTGATCCTCCTGCCTCAGCCTCCAGAGTAGCTGGGACTATATCCCCAAGCCACTGAGCCTGGCTCTTGAATTTAATATTTAATGTTTACAACTTTCAGATTAGCATTAAAGAGATAGAGAGTGTCCCACTAAAATTCTCTCTCCTGTGCATTAAACCAGAAACTGCTAAAAACTACTTGAGACTAAACAGTATATTTCTCTCCAAAGGTGCAAAGCATTTTGATAGGCTTCATAAATTCTCTAGTTCACATGCCATGGGAATGCAATAAAGCACCCCTGTTCTACACATTTTAAATGAAGAACAATTCAGATAAAGTGTAATATTAGCTTACCTCCCTACATGATTTTAGCTCCTCAAACTCTCTGGTGGTCCAGTGTCTATCTCTGAAGAAATTTGTGCTATTTCTTTTGTAAAAAAGGTCCCAGTTCTTCTGAGCTTCTTTTTCCAGTTTTTGCTGTTTAAAATCAGACACCAAAGCTTGGTCTCTTTTCAGTTTCTCCTCTTCTTCAGTACTGAGTATCCTTGCCTGCAGCCCTTTCCTTTGCAAAGAAGCCATCTCATAAATTGACCGTAATACATTTAACATTGAAGATTCTCCATCCCTAAATAATCTGAGGAATCCACGCTGATACTGCAGACACAGGGTTTTCTCAGATACGTTTCCTCAGGTGAGTTTCACACCTCAGATAGCACAGGGCGCTTCAGAAGAAAAAGAATAAGATTCTGTTTAGTGGTTCTAGAACAGTTCAACACACTGAGTTAGTGGTTCTAGAACAGTTCTTTAAGACGCTGGGTTCAATTCACCATTTACCAGATGCTGACCCTAAGAAAACTCCTGCCTCCTATGCGAGGAGAGGTCATAAAGACAACCAAGTCACAGTCCCCACCTTCAGAGAGCTTATTCAGTGCTCAGGATTGTCTCATGCATCGAACTCTAATTCAAACCAAAATGAGCCAACTATTACAACAAATAGGTTTGATTTAGAAAAAGGACGCTTTCACGAATTGACTGAGAAATCTTGAGGAGAAAATACTCATCAATTTTCAGGATCCCTGAAAGAGATGACTTAAAAACCACAATAGTGGCCTGAACTGGAAGCGGTAGTCAATCGCCGGACAGAACTGGGGTCACTGTTTCCCAAGGGCAGGAGCTCCGTTTTTTCGGGGGAGATGACGCTGAACCTGAGCGGCCTCAGTTTCTGATCGCACTCACTAGAGGCTATCGCACGAGCCAGAAGGGGCGTCGCTTTACAGGGACTGAGGCCCTCACACTGCCATCACCGCGCAAAGTGGAGGAAGAGAGCAAGTGGCCGCGAGGCTAAGGTCCCCAGGATCCACCTCTCTCAGGACACTCGGGATGAACTAGGCCGCACGGGCCCCTAGGGCGCGCGGAGGACAGCGCATGTTGGCTATCAGACCCGCGTTAATCTAGCCAGCCACGCTCTGGTCTCACCGTCATCAGTTGTTCACCTCTAGGGCTAGGGCCGGACGTACTCACCCAGCAGCTGGGCCCAGGCCTAGGAGGCAGAATTTGGAAGGAGACGCAGACAAAGCCTGAGTCTGGACAAGCCAGGCCTAAAGACCTCCAATTGGGATTCTCCCGGCGGAATTCTTTTGCCATGGCACCGCCCCCGCCACTTCCGCTAGAAATCCGGAAGTCCCTCCCCGACGCCGGAAGTCCCTGGGTCTTGCTTCCTCAGAGTCTCCCCCGACCCAAACGCCGAGGAGAAGACTTGCTTCCGGCCCTAGGTGGGCGCCGGCTGGGCTCGCGGTGCGCTCCGGAGTGGTGTCCCGGGAGCACCGTCCTCCCACACTCCGGCGCCGGAAGCCCGGGCTGCGGCCGCGCCAGGAGAGCGCAGCTGTCGGCGCTAGGCCCGTGCGGGGCCATGAACGGAACCGCCAACCCGCTGCTGGACCGCGAGGAACATTGCCTGCGGCTCGGGGAGAGCTTCGAGAAGCGGCCGCGGGCCTCCTTCCACACCATTCGCTGTAAGCTAGCGCTCCCACTGTTCCCTTCGGCCGCTCCAGTCGCCACATGCCAACCTCGACTCCTTCCCTTCTTCCCTCTGTCCTCCAAAGTCCAGGGAATTCCCTGCCAACGTCAGTTCCCCTCTTTCTTACCACCAATTCTCCGGGACCTCGGTCTGTTCCTTAACAGATCAGTCCTCCCAACCTTCGTCACTCCCAACTATTCTTCGACCTCATAGTTCCAAAAGTCATTGGCCCCTTTCCATTTCCATTCTCTTCCCACCCCCCAGCCCTTAAGCCAAATCACCCTCTCTTATCGGGGTCCAGTTCTTCTTCCTCGGATCCACCCCCACCCTTTCTGATTACCCCGTCAGTGTTCTCCACACGTAAAAGACTCTTTCCGTTTGCTATGAGCCTCATCTATTCCCTCCTAATGCATTCTCTTCCCGGCTTTCCTCAGCTTTCTTTCCTCCTCGGTCTTAGTCCTGGACACGCTGATACTGCGCTTTGTCCCCTCTACAGCCAAAGAATTTTCATTCTCTCTGCGCCGCATCAGAGTCTTTCTCTTCCTCCTTTCCGTGCCTCGTTTGACTTTGATGTCTTTTGAAGTCACCTATACCACTCTGACTTTTCCCCTGGACCAAGTCCCTTGTGGGTAAAGAATAAAATTAGAATTTGTGTGCTGGGCATAGGTTGAAGCTTGACCTATGTTTGGAAGAAGAGAGCAGGCATAAGGAATGTTGAAATAGTCATTATGCTGGACATTTTCCTACGTGATTATAGACTCTGTTTAGACAGTGCACTTCCACTCTATGTCCTGGGTGAAGATTTGGTTGTTAGGAATTGGCTGACTGAGCATCCCTCTATGATTCACAGCTTTTTGGTTTCCCGTAGCACTAACACTGGTTAAGACTTGTTTTTATAGAGGAGCTAGTAGACGTGACTCAACATATATGAAGAGGGTGTGTTAGATAATGAAGTTCCAGCTTTGTGTGGTCATTTGCTGTGCCATTACTATGCTTCTTGCTAACAGCAGATCCAGCTCTTTCAGAGAGAGAATACTGGGAATATGATAAGAACATCATTTCCTGAGCAGTTTGCTAAGTTGATGTTTTCCTCTAGTGAAGGGCAATGTGGAATTTAAATGAGACCATTCATGTATGCATCCAACCTGCAGTTTGAGGCGGGTGTGTGTTAATGTGAAGGAAGATGGCTATTCGTGTTGTGCTCTAACTGCAGTTCAGAAACATGAGCAGGATAACCTTTAGAGATACAGTTCAGTTGTCTGCTCTGAACATTTACAGAAGTATCTTTGTTAAAGCTATGGAACTTGAGTGTGGCAAATCCTAATTTTAACATTTTCTATACAAAATGAAATCAGCTTTTATGATGCTGTGGCCTTTTTATTTCATATGGGTTTTACAGTCACAGAATCTTTTTCATATGCTCTGTTGCTTTTGATCCTCACAACTCTAATAAAACCGCATTATGGATAATGTGGCATTAATTTTCATCTATCCCTTTTATTATCTTTGTTTAATAAAATGGTATGTAAATTCTAGCTCCCCCCCCAAAATAATCCAGAGGGGGGATCAGAGGAAAAATATGTGGAAGTGTAGATGAAACAAGATCATCCCTGAATTGTTAATAATTTGAAGCTGGCTGATGGTACGCCAGGGTTCACTGTACTGTTCTCTGTTTGTATATGTGAAGTTTTCCATAATGAAATAGTTTTTAAGAATTCTAAATCATTTTTATTTTCCATTTATCTGAGTAATAAAAATTTTAATTCTTAAATGAAAATACTGAGGGACCCCTTATTATAAATAACCTGGTGGTTAAATGTTTTTATCCTTTCCCTTTAGATGATTTTAAGCCAGCATCTATAGACACTTCCTGTGAAGGAGAGCTTCAGGTTGGCAAAGGAGATGAAGTCACAATTACACTGCCACATATCCCTGTAAGTTTCTTTTTTTAAAATATAGAATCATAGTGAATTCTCATTTTATGTTATTACAGTTTAAATTTCCTACTGTTTAAAAATGTCTAGATTTTTAAAGTACCAACATTAGGAAAAAATGAATTTTAGGGGGTGGCATGGGGTGGAATTCATGCTACTCAAGTGCTTGATTAAAAATGATTGTTTGCCATTTTCCCCAAGCTCCCCTTTCCTCCATTTGCTATACAGTAGACAACATTCTTGTCTGGACACCTAGTCCCTCTTTTAGACATGCACTGTTTTCCTCCAAGTAACTACAAAGAGAAAAGTCCTAGGTGCCCTGCTATTTATATAGGCACAACAGCTCAGGAGTGTGGGGTAACCTAGCCAGGAGTTAAGGCAGGCAGGAGCAGGATTGGCATCTTTCTATCTGGCAAGGGGTCAAGTGCAGGTTCTTGGTCTCAGGCAGGAACCAGACATTTGGTGCATTCAGCTAATTTAGGGATGAAGAATTCAGTTAAAAGCTGTATTAAGAACCCTTGCAAAGAAAGACTTCTGTGAAGCCCTGCCCAAGGCAGCAATGATCACAAAGCCCAAACGGTGACATGATGTTCTTAATGAACATGTGTCATTGCATGTCACAGCCCTGTCCAGGAACATCATAACTTCTTGGTAGCTGGTGACAGAATGAAAAGGCTCTGGACACCAAGACCTGGAAAGCTTTGTGCTGAGGAAAAATTGTCTGCCTGTTCAAAGTGCTATTTCATTACTTGTTGCTTTTGGCAAGTTACATCATCTCCCTTCGGACCTTAGTTTCCCAAATGTAAAATGAAAGAGTTAGATAAATGGTCCCTAAAGTCCCTTCCAACTCTAAATTTTTATTTTATGAATAAGGAGTCAAAGAACCAATCAGTTTTGATTCTAAGCAAGGCATTAAATCCTATATTCAACAAATATTAATTGAATGCTTACCATGTGTTGGCCCATTACTAGGCACTAAGAATACAACCTCGAACAAAACAAGCATTTTTCTTGCCTTTGTGGAGCTTATGGTCTGGAGTTTAAGTAAATATAAGAAAATACAGGCCAGGCATGGTGGCTCATGCCTGTAATCCTAGCACTCTGGGAGGTTGAGGTCGGAGGATCACTTGAGCTCAGGAGTTCACGACCAGCCTGAGCAAGAGCAAGACCCTGTCTCTACTAAAAATAGAAAAATGAGCTGGGTGCGCTGGCGCTCACCTGTAGTCCCAGCTACTCGGGAGGCTTAGGCAGGAGGATCACTTGAGCCCAGGAGTTGGGGGTTGCAGTGAGCTGTGATGATGCCACTGCACTCCAGCCTGGGCGACAGAGTGAGACCCTGTCTCAAAAAAAAAAGAAAATACAGCACTTATTCTAGATAATCAGGGAAGGCTTCTTTAAGGAAATAACCTTTGGGCAGATCTGAAGATTGAGTAAATTAAAGAGAAAGGGGTAAGACATAGCAGGCAGAAGCCTTGTTAAAGCCCTGAGGCAGGAAAGAGCTTTAGGATCTGAGAGAAGCCGGTTGCCATTTGCTCTGAAGCACACAGAGCCCAGGGGTGCATGGTTCAGGGTGAGGCTGGAGAGCCAGGGAAGAACCAGGTGGTGCAAGGCCAGATGGCTGGTTTAAAATTTTATCCCTTAGCTTGAGAGCAACAGAGGAGTGATACGAGGGCTTAGGCAGGTAAGTGGCATGATTACTACTCTGAGCCAACCAGGATAATGAGCTGCCCTTGGAGAGTGCTCTGTTGGTTACTTGGCATAAGAGAGGGAAGCCCTGGACTCTTCAATTACAAAGAAATATGGAGCTCACTCACTTGTTTTACTATACAAAGTGATAGCTCTACTTAGTGTAATGCAAGTAATGGTTAATTTATTTTTCTCAGTTTGTACTTTGCCATTATTTGTAATGTTTCACCAATCCCTTAGAAACATGTACCATAATTTAAAATTTTTACACTACCTTTCTTGATTACTTAGAATCAGTTGCACAGTCACAAATTTTTGCTGTATTATTATATCTCTTCTATTTTTGCCTGGGAACTAAGAAGAAGTTAAAATAGAAATCAGTTCATTCTGTTCATTTTGAGTAGCTTTGATAAAAAGATTTTACCACATAAAGTCATCTATAAATTCAGTTTTGTTGTTTATAACTGTTTAGTTTGATCATCTTATACTTTTGTGGCAAATAGGGATCCACACCACCAATGACTGTGTTCAAGGGAAACAAACGGCCTTACCAGAAAGACTGTGTGCTTATTATTAATCATGACACTGGTGAATATGTGCTGGAAAAACTCAGTAGTAGCATTCAGGTGAAGAAAACAAGGTATGTAAATAACCAGATACAGATTTATATCATGTTTCTAAACCTTTGTGTTATCTATTCATTTTTTAGAAGGTTTTGAGCATCTGCTTGCTCATAGTGTTCTACTTATAATCTTAACTCCACCTGTGTCTTCTCAGACAAATCAATAAAATACATCCTTTGCTCAAATGCAATAAAAAGAAGTAATATTTTTAAGACCTAAAACATGGGAGACATTGGGGAAAGGGATATACTTTATAATTAAGCCAATTTTGTTAATCTCATGATTGTTGATCTAGTACCACCTAAGGGATAAAACTTAAATTTATAGACTTACAATTATTAAAGAATAATTAAATAAAATATTCTTTATTAAAGTGAAAACAATTTGAGGTCACTATAATACCAAAATAAAACTGCCTATTTTTTAAAATAGTGAATTCTTTCACTCAGGTATTACATATCTAATATGAAGCCAGTTAGAGTTTATTTGAAAGTCAAAATTCTATAAATAGAAGTAATCACGTGGTTCTATTTGTTACATTGTAATATAGTAATTATTATAGTAATTAAATTTTAAAAAGAGTGTCACAACCTGATGTTTTTCTATTTATGCTTCCTCAAGCCATTTTTCTTCATTCACTCATTCCACAAAAAATAGCTACCATTTGTTTGAGGAGTTATCATGTACTGGCACTGTGTTAGATACTTTATTTACATTATCTTATCTAATCTTTATGAGTAATTTTTAGAAAGGGCTATTATTATCCTTAAAAAAGTAAAAAACCAAAACAGATAAGGAGACTGAGGATTAGAGAGATTGTTACTTACCTAAATTTGAGTGCTAGAGCTGAGAACTAGCTCAGGCAGTGTGCTGCAGAGCCCTTGCTCTGGAGCCCCTGCTTCTGTCCTGCTGCTGTCTATTTGTATTCATTACATACAGTGAACGAGGTGTTGCAGTTACCCCTCCAATGGCTGGTGATTGTGGTGTATTTCTTTACTACTCGGTGTGATCTGGGGACTAGCAGAGTGTATCACCTGGGTACTTGTTAGACATGCAACATCTCATGACCTACTAGGTATGAATCTGCAGAGATCCCCAGGTTATTAGTACATATGCTAAAGCTTGAGAAGCACTGGGCTAGTCCATTTACAAAAGAAGTTATTAATGGAAAGAATTTTTGGGGTGGAACTCTGCTTGTCTGCCAACAAGAGCTGGCATGTGATGAAATGAGCAAGGAGTATATAGATAATGGAAAAATTTGCAAGTTGGCCAGTATTTTAAGAGCTAGTTTATTTAGGAACCCATGCACTCATGATTGTAACTTCATATTGCACACAGTGAAATAGTCATACGGTCATGTACTGCATAATGATGTTTTGGTCAGTGACGGCCTGCATATACAACAGTGGTCCCATAAGATTATAATGGAGCATATATGGAAACCTGATATTGGCATTGCAGATCAAGTAGGGGAAATGACTGATATTCATTAATGGTGCCGGGACATTTGGTTTTCCATATGAAAAAGTATATATGAATAAAAATATATATACTATTTAGGTTTGTGTAAGTACACTTCATGATGTTCGCATGTTGATGAAATCACCTAACGTTGCATTTCTTAGAACATACCATTGTTAAGCGATGCATAATTATTTTCTACTAGTAAAATGGATTCTCATAATCACATTATATCTTATATCTATTTTATCTCCTTCTTGCTATAAAATGTGAGCTTCTTGAGGGCAGGTAGCAAGTCTATTTTATTCATCTCTGTATCCCTGGCGCATAATACAGTACTGGAATGCAGTAGACACTGAGATGTTGAATGAATCATTCACATGATAAAATTATAAATATCAATATTTTTCAGTGGTCTGGAAAGACCATGGGGTTTTTTGAAGACTTCTGGGTGCTTGGTAACCTGGACAAATTTGAGAACCACTGTTTTTCCCCTCTGATTTAGTGTCTGTATGTCCTTTCAGAGCTGAGGGGAGCAGTAAAATCCAGGCCCGAATGGAACAACAGCCCACTCGTACCCCGCAGCCATCACAGCCACCACCACCACCACCTCCACCACCTATGCCATTCAGAGCTCCAACGAAGCCTCCGGTTGGACCCAAAACTTCTCCCTTGAAAGATAACCCCTCACCTGAACCTCAGTTGGATGATATCAAAAGAGGTAGAGGGTGTTTTCTGGAGCCATTGTAGCAACTTGGAGTAGAGTGTTGATGTTCTTGTGGAGATCACAAGGCTGCTGTATTGACATGGTGGCAGGAACATTCACTGCCATCAAAAAAATTTCTGCATAGCTCACTGTTCCAGAGGTGGTAAGGGTGGGGGTTTCTGGCACTTACCTCATTTGACAAGGGTGAGTCCTTGAATAGTGACTTGAGTTGTGGCTATCTTGGTAGCATTCTGCTTAGAGGCCCAGAGTTTAAACAAGCATGACTGCCATTTAAAGCTCCATATGGCGTACCACTAAGGCTTTGGAGAAAGAAAGGATTCTAGGTGTTGGGGGTGAAAACCAAGTGTAGCAATGTTTCTGAGCTCTATATTAATATAGTATCTGGGTGAGAGGGGCCAGGCATGGTGGCGTGCACCTGTAGTCCCAACTACTTGGGAGGCTGAGACTGGAGGATCTCTTGAGGCCAGGCATTTGAGGCATTGGTATGCTGTCATCGTGTTTGTGAATAGCTACTGCACTCTAGCCTGGGCAACACAGCGAGACCCCATCTTTTTTAAAAAAGAAAAAAAGTTGGAGGGCCATTTAAAATACCATGACCAAATGTTTTGTGCTGATACAAAGTGTATAAATGTGAACGAGGCCATGAGGACCAGTGGAAATGGATACTGGCCTAGAAAGACTTCGAGGTCTGGTTTGGCTCTCTCCATTGCAAACCTCAGACAAAGGAGTTTACTTTGTCTTTCTTCCCCATACAGTGGATGGTTTTAGTCCTCCAGAGTCTTAGAAGTTATGAGGCTAAGTGGCATATTTCATATTTGTAAGTTTTATGAAACAAAATTAAATCCATAATAATAGTAGATAGGGAAAGATAAAGAGTTGTCCTTGGGAAGTTTGCCTTTTCCACCCTATAGAGAGGCTGCCTTTTAGCAAATGAAATCACTCTGTGCACTGTCTTGATTTTTTTTTCCTCTTGGATATTGGAATGCTGTTATGGAAGTTTCCACTTAAGTTAAATAGGAATTAAACCATGAGTGGTTGGTTGTTGCCAGTTATACATAAAGGAGCCATAGCTGCTTAAGGTCACCTGGTATGTTTGGACAGGAAAATCGGGCATCTTTCTTGATGTATCTGATGATGATGCATCCTTAATGTATTTAGTGACATTGAAATGTCTAGGTAAAACATGTTTTTTCTTCCCTACTGTAAAAAAGTCACGGCTGTCAGTCAGATATGTAGAGTGGAGAGGAGGAATGTTGTTCCACCATTTTTCTTAGCTGGAAAGGACCTCAGAGGCTGTCTGGTCTTAATTTTTCCAGAGTTGCTTGGGATATTCATTGACTTCCACCTCGGTCTCACTGCTGGTTAGAGGGAGATTCAAAACAAACACTCAGACCTTCTAACTCTTAGTCAAGTATTTTTCAAGCTCTTAGCATAATATATTTCTCTTGTTTGGAAATTATGGTTTTATCCCATAATTCATTCACAATCTTTTTTTGTTGTTTTTTTAGTAGATAAAGGCAAAATAGACTTAAATCATTTCTTACACAGAATAGTCATTATCCTGAAACAGAGTCTGCTTTTTGTTTATTTTGAGTGAATTTAATGCTTCCGTTGTCTCTCTGGAAACAGGGTTTTTTGTTTGTTCGTTTTGGTTTTGGTAATTTTATTTGTATGTTTTTTAAGGAGTTGAGAAGTAGGGCTTTGTTTAAAATATTTTTAATGCTGTTGCTTTTGCTGATTTACTATTTGTAGAAACTTCAATGCACTGCCTTGGGAGTGGGTGCTGTGCTGACCCATGTCCTGTCATTTATTCCAGAGCTGAGGGCCGAAGTTGACGTTATTGAACAGATGAGCAGCAGCAGTGGGAGCAGCTCCTCAGACTCTGAGAGCTCCTCGGGAAGTGATGATGACAGCTCCAGCAGCGGAGGCGAGGACAATGGCCCAGCCTCTCCTCCACAGCCTTCACACCAGCAGCCGTACAACAGCAGGCCTGCCATTGCCAACGGAACCAGCCGGCCACAAGGAAGCAACCAGCTCATGAACACTCTCAGTAAGTGTGCTCTCCCTTTTATGGCTGAGAGAGGGCTACTGATGCAGCTTCTATTTATCTTATACCAGAACCTGTAAACCTGAAGACATTTAGGGCATAGGAAAGGATCTTGGCAAAGATAATTTGGAGCAGAAAAGAGTGAGTTAAATAGCAATAAAAAAGGGAAGAACAAGACTTAAAATCTGTTCTTTCTCTTTCCCATTCCCCACTGGCACAACCTGAATTTTGTGAATTCTGGAAAATGCTTAAACATGAACAGGTAGGCTCTTTGCTTTTGCTTATGTATCAGGCTGTAGGGGAGCTACCTGCCACCACACTGCCCCTTGCCTCCAGGTCTTTCATAAAAAAGAATCCACTGTCTACAACAGCATGGTGTCCCGTAGCTCACACACTTGGGAACCTATCCCATTAGGATATATTTGGAGACCTATTAACCTCTGGCAAGAGGGAAAGGAATGGATATTGTAATCTCTGGGTGGCTTTTAATGCAGTTGACACTAAAGTAAAACAGGAAAACAAGAACAAAAATTTCTTTGTTTTGGAGGTGGGGAGAGGGCTGATTTTCTATGCTTTTTCTCTTTCTGGGAGCCTGATGAATGTTCTCCCCTGGTGCACTTCCCTTTGAGGAAATTGGAAGGTCTGCAGACAATGTTGGGGAAGCTAACCTAGTTAACCCTACTGTTGTGGACCAAGCAAAGATAATCTTAACCTTGGCACTAGACATTTGGGGCTGGAATTATCTTTGTTGTGGGGGGCTGTTCTGTGCATCGTACGATGTTTAAGAGCATCTCTGACTTCTGCTCAATAGATGATAGTACCGTTTCCCCCTCCACCCCGCCCCCAGCACACACTCTGTCAACCAAAAATGTCTGAAGACATTGCCGTATGTGCCCTGTCTTCAACGTAGGTTGAAGTATGTAAAGAAAATGGCATTACACAGGTAGATAGTTGGAAAAGGGAGGACCTTGGGGTCAGACCCCCCTTGAAAGAATCTCAGGGACCCCAGAATCCTCGGAACAGACTTTGAGAAGAACTAGCCTAGGGATTAGCAATCCAGAAATACAGAAGTTCACTTTTGTTTTTTAATCCAAATGGTATCAGCTGGGATTCTGTTATATGTATTCCTATTATATTAGATAGAAAGGTTGAGTACTCAAATTCTTCACTCCTAAATTCTGCACACTAAACAAGAATCTGGGGCTTTGTAAAACTCATTAGTTCAGATTTAAGGTTTAAAATAACTGAGTATCCTGGACAAAGGTGTACAGAGGGAATATTGCATTAGTATATTACTGGTGTTAACAGTGTTCAGCTTCCTTAACAGGAAGCCTAACTTGGTGTTTTCTTAGCTTTTATAAAGCAACTTAATGTGAACAATTCTACCAAATGGTGAGTCAGTTATTTATAAATATTTTCTTGCTACTTATTAACACATTTAAAAGCTTTCTAGCCTACTCCTCCCTTGCTCCATCCTAATCAGTATTGCTGTGCTTTGCAGATACCAAAAATAGCATCTTTTAAAATGTTGATTGTGCCAGTTTTTTTCACTGAGCTAAATTGATTTTTCTCTCTAGTTAAGTTGAATTAGCAAAGTTTTACTGTAGTGTAATAGCTAAGGGAGTCAACCAAAAAATTGTGAGGAAGTCATTTTTAAATTCTGTACTTTTGGTTTGATTCTGGGTTTTTTTTTTTGCAGGAAATGACTTGCAGTTGAGTGAGTCTGGCAGTGACAGTGATGACTAGCGTTGGATCTTTCAAAATCTACTTTTTGGTTCACAAACATGCTGCAAGACCAGGCTACTTTAGCATGGAGTCCCTTGCCAAGAGGAAAATATTATGGATCAGTGACTGTAGTAGGAGTTTGAGGCTCTGGAGTTCTCAGATATTCAAGTCTTTAACTTAGTGGTGATGGGTGATTTTCTCATGTAATTTTTGAACAATCTCATGTTTCAAAGTAGATCTATAGAAGAACTAACAGAATTATATTTCTATTTAGTTAACATTGTTAATGAGAAACAGACAAATGTGCCCTGGTCTAGGTTACTCAAAGGCCACATCTTCACCAGGCCAGTCAGTTTGGCCAAGTGGTTTGCACCAGTGAAATAAAACAGTCTTTGAGGGGATAGGAGAGAGGGGGAAACCTCAAACTGCATCACCAAAATATGTTAAAACCACTTTAAATTGTTGACACAAAGTGGTTAGGAAGTTTTGTCTGACCCAGCCTGATAAGCCTAGGTAGAAATGGACTTCAAGATGGAGTGCTTGAGTGTCAGCTGGCTGGGACCCAGGAGATCTGGCTAGCTCAACCCATTTACAGACTAGGAAAGGGAAGCACACAGCCAGCTATGGCCAGTCTCCTGTGCACCACCCGCCTCCTTCCCAGGCTTTTCTCACTACTCCCTCCCTTGGATCTCATTTATTGGAATCAGAGATTCTTATACATGGCACTTTTAGATGTACGTTGGAGCTTTGATTAGATTCCAAAAGACAAAAATGTTGGGTACTTCTAGCTTGAATTCAGATCCACACAGTCCCTAAATACTGGGTGAGCAGATTAAACCAGCAGCCACTGTGCTGATGCATGTGACTGAATTAAGTTGGGGCTTTTGGTTCCATGTGGATCCATAATAAGTGTTCTTCATTCAGTGGATCTCAGCAGGGGGAGATAGGAGTAGAAGAGAGGTGTAGTAAAGAACTTCTCTGAACAAATGAACCAGCAGTAAGTTTCCAAAAACCAGAATCTAGATAGGAGTTCTGTAGTATGAAATGACACATTCTTTGATAGGGTATTTCTGTTCATGCTTTTGTACTACTGTTTGTTCCTGACTCCCAGACTGATTTGTATTTTTTATATACAACTAGAAGAAAGTCACAAGATTGCTTTCTGCAGTGTACAGTTTCCAAATGAATCTGTTGTTGCAGGAAACTGGTCACTAGTAAATGTTCCACATTGAGTGAATATGTGATAAATCGTCCTCTAATTAGTATGGGGTAGCCCAGTTCTGTAGTTTGAATGAATATGTCCTGAGAAATTTCCATCTACTTTGGTTCAGCAGGCATCAAGACAGTAATAGTACTTTTTCCTCTTTGAGTCCCTTCACTCAGGTGGCCTCTCCTTCCCCAGCTAGTGGAGGGAAGCAGTCTAGACCTAGAAAGGTAATAGTCTGTGATGGGGGATTTTGTTTGAGTTATGCCTTACAGAGTTGACTATTTTCATCCACGTAGTGACCCCAGTGAGCTGGAAATGGGGTCAGGGAGCCATTGCCCAGAAGCACGCTCACACCACTCCACCCAAGTTTAGGTAATAGGTATACACTAGTACTCTATGGTGGGTTCTCGGCCTGTCGTGAAGTTTCAGTGGATTTAGTGGCAGGTAGGACCTTATTTATAGTGGATTGATAGTGACAGCTCAGGGAAGGTGAAGGTCATGATTTGGAGACTTGAATTGTTACTGGATGCGGAAATTGTTTCACTGCTCTTAACTTGCTCAAACTGGGGCAGGTTCCAGGAACTTGAACTAAAAATATCTAGTTAAGCCTCTCTCTTTTTTTCCTTTTTTTCTTTGAAAGCCTTGATTTATTTATATAGACAGAACTGTGGTTTTTGGCATGTTGGGCCAAGATGTTTGTTTCTATAGGAAATACTTGCATGTGGCACTGGGCTCGGTGAGTTAAGCTTTCTGAGCTTCAGACCCTTTCCTCCCTGTCATCTGTCTTACCCAACACCGCACGGTTATTCTATAGCACAGGTCCAGTTTTGTTCTCTGCACAAAGCCTTTGGTGGTTCTGGTCCCCTATGCCCTAGTTTTACTCACCAGAGTAAGGAACCTTTTCTTTTTGGAAATCAAGAATTTGGCCTCTGTATGACTTCTTGTAGGTACTCTTGTGCCAGCCAAACTGGACTTGGTTCTTCCTGCCTCTGCCTCTGTGCCTTCTCTCAGCCTCTCCTCCTTTCCACCTCCAGACCCCACTCCAGAGGCTCTGTAGGGCCATCTTCATGGACTCTTTCTCTGTTTGTTTCAACCCCCATGGAGTGTCCTGTGTGTACATACTGACCTTTCCCTTGCTGGAACTCTAGTTGGTATGAGCTCCTTAAAAGTAGAGACTGTCATTCTCGTGTCTATTCCTTGGTGTGTCCACAGGAATAGACATTCAGATACTTACAGCCTGGTGGGGGAGAAGGCAGAGAAAACTAACCAGTGAAGTACAGGGGATAGACATACAGAATACATTCCAGGCATTTGGAGACAGCTGAAAATATTCATGTTGATTTTCATGATTTAGAAGTCTTCAACTGAATTGTTAAAATTGCCTTTTCTTTGCTCTATACAATGTCTACTATACTGTGGGTTATTTAGGCAAGATGAAAAGATTTAAGTCTAAAATGGCTGAAGAGCCAATGACAAGCCTTAGTAAAGACATGATTTGGGGAAACGTAATACAAATAAACTAGAGATTTGTAATAATGCCACTCATGAAATATTTTATTTCTGTAGCAGAATCATTTTTTCTATGTGAGGTGTTAATATGTATGTGTATCAGTGGTGGGAAAACTTGAAAATTCCAAAATCCTTTCTTCCCTATTTGAGAGGCTGGTTCAGCAGGGGTGTGTGTGTGTGTGTGTGTGTGTGTGAGAGAGAGAGAGAGTGAGAGAATGAATGATGTATTTATTACATTATTTAGTAAGAGAATTAGTCTGTTATGTGGATATATGTTAGGTACAGCCAAACTGGATGTTTCCATTTGGCAAGGAAGGTAGGATTTTTGAAACTCAGGCCTTAACCAGTAGGTTGGAAGAGAAGACCAATTGGAGCATTATGAAATATATGTTGCTCCTGTTATTTCTGTCTTGGGTTCATTGTTTTCATGTGCTTCAATTATTTTTAAATTCTTGTGCCTAAAAGTTTATTTTGCTTAATTATGAAGTAGACATGCATGTTTACATTTATGTAAAATACTTGCTGTGTAAAGTTTTTTTGTTGTTTATTCTTTTAAAAATCATTTTATTTAAATAAAAATGACGGTCAGCAATACACTTAACATATTTGTGGTTTTTATTTTCTTACTAGCAATCAATGAGCCATGTAAGTTCTTTTAAGAGACTTGTGCTTAAGTCTAATCAACTAGCTAGAGTGATTCCTTTTTAATTTGGTGTTTATGATCATTAGGAAGTACATCTCAGTTTATAAAAGGTGTGACATTCAAAACTGAAAGATGAACTTTAGTTTTTAAAAGGTATGAAGTTCAAAACTGAAGGATGACTTTAGCAAGCCACATGGCATCTGAGGCCTTTTTACTTGGTCTAGAAAAGCAGGCTTAGCTTTGGGTCTGAGAACTATGCAGGGGTTAAACTGAATTCCTAGGCATCCTACAGTCATTTTAGTTCACCAAATTCCCTGCACCTGGAATGCCATGCCCCAGGTACACAAACACCTCCAATGCCAGTTGACATGCAGCTGGAGGGGATCTGCACTCCTGCTCCAGCAGTGCTCATGTCTGCCTTGTGGTCTTGGCTCCCCTCCTACACTGTAAACTCCTAGGTAGGCAGTGGCTATATTCCTTTTTAATTCTCTGTGGTGTTTCTAATGGGGGCTCAGTAAATTTGGGTTGAATAAAATTACATGTTAAGTCTCTAGGAATCTGCAACTGGTGCTTATTCCCTCAGGTGGAAATAGGAGTTAGACTTGAACCATCTCACTGGAGAAGTGGTGCTATACATTCATCACCTAAGGGAGTTTTATCTTCAGTTAACTGTTGCCACTATAATGGTATATAACAAACCATCCCAAAACTCAGTGGCTTAGTAAGCTTTTATTTTGCTCACAAGTCTATTGGGTTGGTGATTTAGACTGGCCTTGGCTGGACAGTTCTGGTCTTGACTGGCTCCCTCATGTGTCCTGGTCGTTGACTGAGGTTCAGAGGATCTAGGATGGCTTTGGCCAGGATAGTGGGGGCAGCTCAGCTTGTATCTCAGCTTCCAATAACCTAGCCTGGGCATGCTATCATGGCAAAGGCAGAGGTGCAAGAGAGGGAGGAAACAGGAAATGCTTCCATCACAATTGCTAACATGTCATTGGCCAAAGAAAGTTGCGGGGCCAAGTTCAGAATCTAGGGGTGGTCGAGAACACTGGGCCATGTGATCTCTAAGGCCCCTCCCTACTCTGGCATTTTCCCTGTTCAGATAAATAGAAGTCATAGCAGAAGTCAAGACAGACTTCTATTCATGGTTCCTGCAGAGGGTGCCAAATGCAAGCCAAAGGCTGGCTCCTCTTGGCTGGGCACCCCCCCCCCCCCACCTTACTCACCGCATGTAGTTTGCTTCCCTCCTACCCTCTTACCAGAGCACTATTCCAGTTACCTGTTGTTAACTAACAGACTACCCCAAAACTTAGTGGCTTAAAACAACAACCATTTTATCTCATGAAATCTGTCGGTTAGGAATTGGGACAGAGCTTGTCTGGGCAAGTCTGCTCCTTGTGGCTTCAACTGAGGTCACTCAGTGGTACTCAGCTAGCAGATGGGCTGGACTGAAGGGTCCAAGCTGGCTTCACTCACATGTTGGGCACCCTGGTGGGCATGGCTGGAAGCAGGCTCATCTGGGACTGTCAACGAGAGGGCCTACACCGCCTCTCTGGCACGGCCATCTCAGGGTAGTGGGCCTTCTTCCACGATGGCTGGCTTCCTCTAGAATGAGTGTTCTGGCCACTTATGACCTAGCCTGGGAAGTCATATAGCATGACATCCATAGTATTCTATTGGTCAAAGCAGTCTAAAACTTACCTGGATTCAAGAGGAGGGGGCATAGACTCTACTGTTTGAATGGAAGAATACCAGAAAGCCACTTAACCAAAGTGCCCACCTTCCCTCCCTGTGTTCTTTCAGTCTAGTTTTCTGCCATTGTTCTCAGATGAACCATCTCTCCAGAGCAGTAGCTCTTAAAATGTGATCCTGGGCCCAATATCATCAGCATTTTCTGGGCCCTTGTTAGAAATGCAAATTCTCAAGCCCCATCCCAGGCCTACTGAATCAGAAACTCTGTGGTGGGGCCCAGTAATCTTTGTGACAAGCCCTCCAGGTTGATCCCTATGAACACTAAAGCTTGAGAACCACTGCCCCAGGACAAAACAGTTTCCCTTGCTGAGCCTCAGGGATGGTCCATGACCATGATGGCTGCCTTCAACTTCCCCTGCTGGGTGAGAAAGGGTTGAGGGTAACCCAAGGGTGGGTTATATAGTGGCATATAGTACTGTTTATGGGTTGGCACATCTAAGACCAAAATATAGAAGAGCTGGGGGGAGAGGGAAGACAAGCTATTTCCTCATTGTCCTTGAAATTCAGGGGCCAAAATAACCCCAACTGAAATTCTCTTGAGATACTAGTGTCTTTGCGGCAGAATTTAGTGTTACATGTGGCCCCTTTTCAGTTCTATAAAAGGGTAGGTGTTGGGGCAAGGGGGAACAGAGGGCAGGGGAAATAGCTAATTTCTTCCTTTAGTAAGGTTGTGTTTCTTGTGGAATGGTCTGACTCTAAAAGTCAACTGTCTGGGACTGAAAAGAACTCAGGGTGAGCCCCAGAGAGAAAGTCCCAAGATGAAGGCAATGTGAGTTCTCTTTCACTGTTTCGTGGATGAGGTAGGAGCAGGGAGTCCTTAGCCCACCACTCCTGTGATTTGTTACAAATGAGGATGCAGGAGAATAAACCATGCTTCTGGCACCTCTGGGCCTAGGGGTGGTAATGGTGGGTTGCTCAAGTGCAGCAATCTCCTTGGTGAATTACCAAGGTACTTGACTGTGAGCTGATTGTTACTACACAAGTGGAAGAACTGAGTTTCACTGAAAATTTAAATTGGCTCATTCTACTGCAGGGGAGGGATAGGGCTGGACAACTCCAGTAAAGCTGTCTCTGGGGCATAGGTCAGCCCATTCATTGTAATGAGCTCTGGAGACTCTTTAGCAATTTGACCCATTCGTGCCCTCCATGCCCCTAATAGAGTGATGGATGCCCTGTGTGTCTTTGCCAGGAGACACTCAGAAACTTTGTCTTGCCACCTTCCCCAGCACTAGTTCCTAAGTGCCTAGTGACCAAGCTTCCTTCAAAAACCTTACTTTGCTTACAAATTTGTTATTCAAACAGCTTTGCAGGTGGATAGAGAAGAGACCTGGTGCCAAACCCCATCCCCACACTTCCCTGGTTATGGCAGGAGCTTCTGGGCTGGCCTGGAGAATCCCAGTGACAGGCTGGATCCTTGGGTGTCAGCTGAGCAAAGCATGGGCCTCTGTTACTGGTGAAAGCATCAAAACCAGCCCAATACTGAAAGAGTGAGAAAATCAGTCCAGAGCAAGAGAGTAAAAGTCAGCCCCGTGTCCCCACCACGCATCACCCTGCCGCAGCTGACACTCAGAAAACCAGCTGCAAACAGGAAGCAAAGGTCACCACTGCAGTTGTAAAGCGTCGTAATCACTCTTTTCTTTTAGTGCTGCTTTCTTTCCAGTGACATCCCCAGCCTCGCTTTGTGACTCCCTCCACCTGAAAAAAATCACTGCAAAACTTTGTGACTAAAATCAGAGGTTGTTAAAACTTTGCAGTTTGAAATCCTATCAGTAAGAACAGAACATTCCACTCTTGCCTGGAAGATCTGGGCCTCGTGAGTCACTTCGACACACAGGAGCAGTTTCAATTTCCAACCTAGATGCAGAACTTCTGGTGGGGGTTTTCAGGCATATCACTCCATGTTTATCTAGCTCCAAGGCTCTGAGGGATCAGGACTTGGTCCACGGCACAGCTCAGGCCTGCGTCAGCCCCCTTATGCACGGCCTGCTTTGCCTTGAGCCTGTCTCATCACTGCTCCATTCCCATTCTCCTGAGACCCCATCCCTTCCCAGACCCTATCATAATCTTGTCTTTCTTGGTTTGATGAGACGCCCATTGTTCCTTGGGTGTTTGGTCTCCCTACTACAAGTCAGTAACCTGACTTTGTTAGTCTACTCATCCTGGTGGTGTGCATCAGAGGGGCTATTGTGCAGGGTGTGAGAACCACTGCTCTTTTTGTTTATTTGTTTCTAGAGATGAAGTCTTACTATGATGCCCAGGCTGGAGTGCAGTGGTTATTCACAGGTGCCATCACAGCACACTGCAGCCTCAAACTCCTGGCCTCAAGTGATCCTCCTGCCTCAGCCTCCCAAGGAGCTGCGACTATAGGTACACGCCACTGCTCCTGGCTCCACCACTCTTTTTTACTGCTTTGCAATAAAGGCTGTGGTCCAAACTGCTGTCCAAAGTGAATTCATGTAACCAGCCTGAAAGAGGGGAGAAAAATACCCCTAGAACCTCAAAGAGGTGATTGATTCAGCCTGAGCCACTAAATAATGATAATGACACAGATAAAATCCAACACTTCCTAAACGGCTTCTAGGTGGCAGGAATTTTAACCATATTATCACTAAATTCACCACAACCTTGAAATAAGGTACTATTATTCTCAGTTTATAGATGAGAAAACAGAGACTCAGAGAAGTTAAGTAAATTATACAGGATAATGAAATAGCGAGTTAGCAGTACAGCCAGGATTCAAATCCAGATGTGTGATTCCAGTCCCTCCCTTTTCACAAACTACACCACATCTTACTTGACCTACAGCACCCCGTGAAAGTCAACCTCTCTGAGTGCACCTATCAGAATCAACCAAGAACCTTCTGGGCTCGGGCAGGTTTCCCAAATATTTGCCCCAAGTGGCTTAGCACCTATTCCTGCCAAAAGGAGAAGCAAAACCAGAGAGACGACCACTGTCACGGACATTGGGTGTGCCCAACACCCATTCTCCCCATTCTTGCTCCCCAATATTCAGTCCAGTAGCCACCCCTTCCCCATGCAGCCTATGTGCTTCTGGAGAAACCCCACGGGATAGGCTGAGAGTAATTGTATAACCTTTGCCACCATGGGCTCAGGAACCCAGCTGTAATTCAATCAGCAGGTGCCATTCTCCTGACAAATAGGAACTAGTTCAGGAATAGGCATGTGACCTAAAACAGGCCAAGGAGGCTCATATCAAGACTTTCTAGCTAAGAGGACAGCAGAGAAATGGAGTGGGGGCCTTGATTGAACCATGCCTGATCTCCACCCCACCCTTGGTCTTTTTAAGTATATGAGCCAATATACTTATAACTTGTGGTTTTCAGATTTTCTGTTTCTTGCCAAAAAAGCATCTGGACAGGGATAGCCTCCTTTGGTGACCAACTATCTCTCTGAAGACCCTGTCATATTCTAAGCCATTCCATGTGACAACCTCGGGAGTAGCTGAGGGAATCCATCACCACTCCTAGGGCATGCGCTGTCCAAGCTGGAGAGCAGAGTCCATACTCACAAGCTGTTAGAGTTGGAAAAAAATTCTCTTTCAGGTGAGGAAATTGAGGCTGTGAGAAGTGATAAACCAAATCTGAACACAGGTACTTGGACTCCCAGTTCAGTGTTCTTCCCTCTACATTGTAGCATTTCAACGTCCTACTGGATCAGCAAATTATCTCAGGAAACATTTACCTGGCGCAGATGAGTTCTTGGATACCTATTCCATGGCTGCCTGGCCTACTTACAGGTGCCCCCAGGCAGCATGGCCACTCCTGTTCACGGGGAAGCTGCACCACACATCACAGAGTTAGCATTTCGGGGAGTGCTGGGGAGCCACCCATCTTCCCTGATCTCTCATCTTTCCATTTCAAAATGCCAAAGGGGAAGAATTGCTATTATTACATATATTATTAAAACACATGACTTTGAATCCTTTCATATCCTGAGCCTTTCAGAACCCTCCCTTGAAATAGCTGGAGACAGGCCCACCCCTAATATTTCAGGGTCCAGACAAGGGCGTATATGGACACTCACATACCAAATGTCTAAATATTTACATTATAATCAAATGAACAAACTAATTTTTGTTTTTTGAGTTTTTGTTTCTGTTTTGGGTTTTTTTTTTTAAAGAGATGAGGGTCTCACTATGTTGTCCAGGCTGGCCTTGAACCACTGGCCTCAAGTGACCCTCCCACCTAGCCTCCCAAATAACCAGGACTACAGGTGCGTACCACCACTCCTGGCTAAAACTATTAATTAAATATGTTCTATCTGTTTACCTCAATAAATATGCTTTCATAGAGACCGGAAGGCTAGGTATGAATTTGGAATTTTAGATTCCACAAAGTCCTGTGGCAGCATTTGGCAGCATGAGGAGAGCAGGGCCCAGCTCCCACCTGATACCCTACTGTTTTACCCCCTGGCCCATCCCACACCGAGAGGGGCCTCATGTGTGTCCATGTGGAAACCCCAGCCTGCATCCAAGCTCCATCTATGATTCCTACAAACAGCTTTTCCCTGGCCACCCCTCAGGCCTGAGTGTGTGCACACTCGGGAGGACAGACATGGGGAAGAGGCCTGCACAAGCCCTGGAAGCAGGCTCAGGACCACTTGGGTAGGAATTGTGTCTTCCTAAGTACCTGGAGCATGGTCTAGGAGTGGGGTGTGCAAGCCTCAGCAGGTGTCCTTGGCCCATAGACATCTTGCCCTGTGGGGAGGGTCATGGCCAGAGGAGGGCCAGAATGGCACCCTCCAGCCTTGGGACCCAAGAGAGGGCCCCTCTTGGCCAGGTCCAAGGGCAGTACTGAATCTTCATTCCTTCCTAGACAAGGTCCTAAAGCAAGGCTGGGAGCAGGGCTGGGCAAGCAAGACAGAGCTTTGTGACTTTGGACAAGTCCCACTACATCTCCGGACCTCAGTTTCCTCCCTTGTCTCTGAGGGAGCTGGAGTGCTTCCACATTCCAGAACCCTCTGCAGAGTTAGGGGAGCGGACTTGAGCTCAGACCCCTCACTCTATCCAGCAATGCTGAGACACTGGCCCCATGTCCCCAAGGAAGAGAGAGCCACAGTGGGGAAATGAACTGCCTTTATTTCTTGATTTCCCATCCAGAAACTCCGGCGTGATGGTGCAAGCAGCATGGAAGCAACATCTGCCCAGAACTCACAGTAGAGGCTAAGGGAACTGGACTGCCTGATGCACTCATCTCTAAAGATAGCACACTCAGGCTGATGTCACCTGAGGGAGCAAGGGTCCACCAACAGACCACCAGCAGATGGCCCGCGGGGCCCAAAGCTCCTGCCTGCTGAGTCCCCAAGACTCAGGCTCATTAAACAGCTACATACAAAAACCCAGGGATGTCCTTCCCTCTGGTAACAAATGGGCAAACCCCACTTGAGGTCTTCCGTGGGGGCAGAACTCACCTTGGAGATGTGTTTCCAAAATAAAGCTAAGCCCCACTCAGGAAAGACTGTGGTGAAAGGCAGCTCACAGACATACGGACTAACAACCTATAGGAAGTGAGACGCTCAGGGACACAGACTGAGGACAAGGCTACGTAACACGCAGACACAAAAGGGGTCACAGGGCACTCACAGCAGTCAGCAGAAGCGAGGAGATGGAGCAAGGAGAGTGTCCTCAGCAGTGGAGCCTCAGGTGAGGAACCCAAGGAGGTGTCTTCCTAAGGACCCAGGAGACACCAACAGCCTGCCCAGGTGTGGACTTGCGGAGGTCACTCTGTGCCCATAAGTCTCCTGGACGGGAAATGGACATGAGGGACGTTCACAAGACAGAGGTCAAAGTGCAGAGAGAGCCACAAGGTCAAGATGCTGCCAGGGATTTTGAAAGCACAAAAGCCACCCTCTGAGAAGCACGGAGAAGAGGAGGCCGCTGCTCTGCTACTGCTCAAGGGACCAGCGGCCCAGCTGAGCCTCCGCCCTCCACTGGGCGAGCACGAGTCTGGCGGGTTTCTTGGTACTTTTTCACAGTTAAGTCTCTTCCTGGGGGAGCCACATACACATGAGTCTGGGCCAGGTTGTGGCCAGCTGAGGGGTCCCTCGGCGGGTCCAAAGCTGTGAGCCACACCGAGAGAACATGCCCACTTCCCTGCTTTGTGGTTCACAGGCCTTGGGAGACCTGACAGCTGGCTGCCCCAGGTGAGAATGCCTGCGCGTCCAGAGGTCAGAGGGGCGGGGAGGCCTGTACCCCAGACTCCCCAGACAAGAGATTGAAACAAACTAACAGCCCCACAGGCCTATGTGTGTCTAACAGTGCTAAGCCAAGTCCGCGGCCCGGGTCAGCCATGTTCCGGAAGAGAAAGGGCATTGTAGCGGCTGTTAGGCCTGATGGTAGTGATGGGGAACAGTTCCCAGGTTGGGCATGTGGAAGGTTTTCTGGTCCTTTGGAGTAAGACAGGATGCAGTGGTCCTAAATTCTTCCAGTCAGACTGAGTTAAAAGCACATCTTAGCAGCAGGAGTTTGTCTTTGTTGTCACACAAAGGTTGGTAAAGACTGGACGAGGACAGCGCAAAGGCCAGTTTGGTAAGGGTGGAGAAGCTGCTGCTGGTTATGTGGGGTGCAGCCCACCTTCTCCTCACGGCCCTCATGTGAAGTAGCGGCAGGGCGTGGAGTCGATGTAGCAGTACTGGGTGCACCGCAGGTCTCCATACGACCTAGGGAGGTAAAGACATGTTCTGAGAGGCCACTTCTGCTGACTCTCAGCCAAACTTCATCCAACAGCACCACTGCTGCCACCTTACCAAGGGCCAAGGGTTCTATGAAAACTTCTCTCCTCAATTGGGGTGAGGGGCTTGGGGGAGTTGAGTCAGGTCTCTGAGTGTTTTGCCTTGAGCCCCAGCTGAGGGATCTGAATGAAGGGAGTTGGCAGCCCTGCTCTTAACACCACACTGATGAGAGAACCACCCCTTTCTCAAGACTTGAAAGGTTTCTGGTACTGTCCATTAGAATACACCATACTGATGCAAATGTTCTATATCTGTGCGGTCACTGGCCAGATGTGACTACTGAGCTCTAGAAATATGACTAATGTGACTGAAGAACTGAATTTTAAATTCAATTTTAATTATTTTAAATATTTAAACACAAACATTGAATAGCCATGTGACTGGGGCTACCATATTGGACAGTGCAGTCTATAGCTCTGTAAGCTCAAATGCTAGTCCAGAGACAGTGTGTTACACGTCATGCACACACTCACAGGCACTCCTCTGAGGCTTCTTGGGATTAGGTGAGTAACCACAGTGGGTCAGCCCTGGGCTCTGCTCTATCCTGTATTCCATGTCTGATTGTCTACATTCAATTATCTCCATGGAGCCATCAAGAGGCTCAGATCTGCCATTTAGGAGCCTTCCTTACTTCAAGGAGGGGGCAGTGCACACAGACATGTGTATGTGGTGGGGTCCTGGCCGAGCCTAAATGGGCTTGAGGTCTAGGGGTAACTACAGGTCCATGTTCCTCCGGCCTGGTTGAACATGCTGATATGTGTTTGGAGGGTGGGTGCTGAGGAGATCCCCTTGGAAGAAAAAGCAGAGAGGGGCAATAGAGAGACAGGCATGGTATCTGTTCCCCAGCCCTGCTGAGGGTCTGGCTCTGAGCCTATAAGAGGAAATGGGCTGGAAGCAAAAGCCAAAGAGACTGGACTCATGAGGGGTTTAAGAGGCCTGAGGGGTTGGGCAAGGTGGCTCATGCCTATAATCCTAGCACTTTGGGAGGCTGAGGTGGGAGGATCACCTGAGGCCAGGAGTTTGAGAGCAGCCTGGGCAACATAACAAGATCCCACCTCTATAAGAAATAGAAAAATTAGCCAGGCATGGTGGTGCACACCTGTATTCCTAGCTACTCAGGAGGCTGAGGCAGGAGGATCGCTTGAGCCCAGGAGTTTGAGGTTGCAGTGAGCTATGATGATGCCACTGCACTCTAGCCGGGGCAACAGAGCAAGACCCTGTCTAAAAAAAAAAAAAAAAAAAAAAGAGGCCTGAGGGGCCAGCAGGTCCACTCCGGAACCATGGGAAGAGGAGGACATGGACTGGCTATGAAGGAGTGGCCTCCCCATTTTCCCAAGAACATTATACAACTCTGTCTGTGAGGATTAGGGGGAACATGGTGCCATTTTGCACCTTGGAACAAGGCTGGAAGGCTACATGCTGGCCATGGAGGCAGCACCTCATGGGCAGTGGCCCTCAGTTGGCTGGGAAGATGTCAACGTGGAGGGCAGGACACCAAAATATTTGTCCCAAGTAACACAAACACCCACTGAGGATTCTAGGAAATAACCGAAGAGGTTCTTGGGGGAAACATTTTCTTAGATGGGCCATGAGCCAGCAGAATGAGATATGACAGCTGCTATGATCTCGCCTGCAGCCACAGGCATGCCCGAGGGGTGGGCAGGCTGTTCCAGAGGAGTCAGGTCACGTAGACACACGGATTCTTTGAAATCCCCTGATTCCTCTGCCCCACTGGGCTTCCCTCCCAGGCCCACAGCCCAGGTGGTTGATGTGGTAACCACAGGCATGGGGGCCGCGTGTCCCACAGCAACAGTGGAGCTCAGACTGCTGCTCCCCTCTGGGCCCGGGTCAGAGCGGGTGGCTGCGTGTGCCCCAGCTCAGCCTCAGGGGCGCGCAAGCTGTGCTGACTGAGAGGGCCACGGTGAGCGCATGATCACGCCCATCGCTCCCTTGAGCAGAAGCTCCAGCTGGACAGGGAGCAAGTGTTGTGCCATTCGTCACTATACCTCAGTGTCTAGAAGGTACCAGGAACGGGAGAGGCACTCTAAAATATCTGTAAAGGAAAGAAGGAAAGGAGGGGGCAGGGAGGGGTGTCATAGCAACACGTGGGGTCATCCCTACCCAGGGAGATAGGTCTCGCAGGTCAGGTGGCCAAAGTCAGAGCCGTCACAGTCCTCCACACCCTCATGCCGGTGACCGTCTCCACAGTAGGCCCGGTGACAGCCTGAGGAGACACAAGGAAGTATGGCCCTGAGAGGGGCAGGGGTGGGACAGGCTTGCCTCAGCCTGTAAGGACCATGTTGCTCAAAGGATCCACCTAGAGCACTGCGCCCCTTGAAGAACCAACCTCCGTTAAGCTTCAGCCTCCATGGAACAAGAATAAGGAGGCCCAGGCTCCGGCCCAGCCTCACCACTCACTAGTGAGGGATGGGGAGCCTCCGTGTCCTCATCTGCAAGACTGGGACACTGACACTGCCTCCCCTATGGCCCATGGGGGGTCAGGAGACTGCTGAGCATTGG
This sequence comes from Daubentonia madagascariensis, assembly GCA_023783475.1. Lineage (NCBI taxonomy): Eukaryota > Metazoa > Chordata > Mammalia > Primates > Daubentoniidae > Daubentonia > Daubentonia madagascariensis. The sequence continues at coordinate 4,184,007 of JAKFHU010002333.1, read as the reverse complement.
GTACCAGTGAGGGAGCATGGTGGCTCTTCTCTGTCAACAGAGAGCTTCGGGGGAGGGGGACACTGGGGGCCCAGCCTCATGTCCCTGGGCAGCCACACGAGCTCCCCAGAGCAAAGACCTCTGTTCTCACGAGTAGGGAAGGTCTTGGAATACAAACCCCACCCTCATTTTTACAGGGCATAGAGACCCTATTAAGTCCCTTCTGACTGTGAGAGCTCCTACTTGACAGTGTCTGCACCAGAGGCAGAAAGGACTCCAGGCAAGGCCAGCTCCTAGGAGTTGCCATCCTGGAGTTGCTGGGGGACAGTGCAGCATCTTCCCCTGTACCCACCCTTGGGCACACCTTCATCACTGTGCACTGTCATCCTTCCCCTGAGCTGCATGAGGGCAAGGACCACGACTGTACATCCACACACACCCAGCCCTGAGCCCGAGCCTGGTTCTTCAGAAGAGGGGCTTAAAACACAAGTCCTGAATGTACTCAGTGAAGGGACAGTGAACCCTTGCTGCATCCAGACAACCCATGCATGTGTTAGCTCACAGACTCTCTAAAGACTCAAGCAGTCAGGATGTCTATTTTACACTCAAGCAAAGTGAGGCTCAGAGCTATAAATCACCCTCCATCCATCATCCCACCCACCAAGCGTGCCTCTGCTCTGAGCCCGAGGGTGAATTGGTGGTTCTCAGTGTCTGCATCCAAACTCTGTCCTGACTCTAAAGCCCATGCTTTCCACCTCACCTCTTGCTTTTGTCACTTGGTTTAAAAAAAAAAAAAAAAAAAGCAAACCTCCAGTGCCTGCTGCCTGCCTGGCTCGGCAGCATCCATGAGGATGGCAGCTCTGGCTGGCCAGCCCCCTCCCCTTACAGAGGGCGCTGCTGCTAGAGCTCTGCATGGTAAAAGCCCGTCCTTATCCCTCATTCCCTTTTGCCTTTCACTCCTGCATACAAAGCCCATCACCTTTACCTCTTGTGCCTGAAACATGGGTTTTGCCAAGAAGTAGGATCGGGAGGGCCTGGTGGCTACACTTGGGGGTAAGGAAGGCCTCTCTGGGGGCAGGATGCTTCACACCCACCCCCTTTGACCTGCCTGGGTGGTGGAAGAGTTAACGTTTGGCCTGAAATTGAGGCGGGGGTCACAAGGGAGCCCAGGTACACCCTCCCTGGCTCTAGAATGGTCCCAAACCACCACAGCTGGTGTCCAGGGCTTGCCCCAAGCCCCATCCCACTGGCTGTTCAGGCCTCAGGTCCTCCTGGGCTGGGTCTCACTCACTGATGCAGTCGTCACCCACATTGTTGTTACCGTCGTCACACTCCTCCCCAGGCTGCAGAACCCCGTCCCCACAGGTGCTGTGCTGGTCTACAGTGTAGTCCACAGGGTAGAGAGGGGTCAGCTGGCCAAAGAAACACACAGCGTTAACTGGAGGATGATATGCCTGGGCAGCCGCGAGGCAGGGAGGTCGTCAGCACTGGGGACAGAGGCTCTGGGTCTAGGGGGCACTGCTAGGCTGCATCCCTTGCCTTCCTCCTGGTGGGTGGGAAGGGTATTGCCTGGAGCTCTGGAGCTGGCGGAATGCCAGGAGCTTCTACTTGGGGGTAAGGGGCATGGAAGCTGCTCAGAAAAAGTGTGAGGAGCATGCTTAGCCCTTCCATGGACACAGACCGCAGAAAGTTCTGCCCCAGGCCCAACCGCATGGCCTTCGCTTCCTGTAATGGATGCGTCCTTTTCCTGGGCAGGGAGAGGTGGGTTATGTCCTGAGGTGCCCGCCTGGGGGTACCTGGATGGGGAGCCAGCCAAGGCTGTCCTTGAAGTACAGAGATCTCTGGTCTCTGCGGAAGGCAATGGCATTTTGCGTGTTCAGCCTCTCAAGCTCTTCCTGGTTGTTGACCACGAAAATCTGACAGAAAACACACTGGTGAAGATTCCAGAAAACACGTTTACAGGGGGCAGGGAAAAAGCTGGAGGAGGAAACAGAATCTCTATTCTGGCCTGGTTAACAGTGGGAAGGGAGATTACACAGGATACTCTAGCATTCCTTCTGAAGTGGGGAGGGATATCTTGATTCCTATACCTTCTCAATCCTGTTACTGATGTCTGAGTTTGAAATTAAAATATCTACTGTGGTTTAACATTTTTAAACATTTTGAATATTCCCAAAACTTAAATTAAGAGATGATATCATACAGTTAAGTAATTCAACATCTGGAAGTGGTTCCTAACAAAATGATCATCCTCAAAGTTATTCATTACAGTATTATTTATATCAGTGTAAAGCCCGGGAGCACCCTATAAATATCCAACAGCAGGGCATTGGTTCAGTGACTCCTAGCACAGCCACACGGTGGGTGATGATTATGTATCCATTCAGATGATGCTTATGATGAATTGATGTCCAGGGTTTACTTCAAAATAATCCATGGGAGGGTGGGCAGTAGTGGGTAGGCATAAAGATAAAACAAGGAAACAAGGCTAGCCATGAGTTGATAATTATTAAAGCTGGGTGAAGGGTACATAGGGGTTCATTACACTATTTATTCTGCTTTTACATTTATTTGAAATTTTCTATAATAAAAAGTTTCAAATGATATTTATAGAGTGTGGAAACATGGCAGGATTTCAACGGAGATACCTAGAGTACAACATTTTTATCCAATATAATCTCAACCATATAAAAGTTATTCTCAAAAAAAGACAAAAGAAAATACACTAAAGGGGACCCACAACCAAATGGACAATTTGGTTTTCTTCTTTTGATTTTCCTATATTTTCCAATTTCCTGCAATGAGTGTCTACCCAGAGTAATGGGGGAAAATAGGTTTTACTAAAAGGATTTTACAAAGCCCTAAGAGGATCAGATGAGAGGTCCTTATGGATAATCACCCCAGACTTCTCCCAGAAAGCCTTACCACAGGAACTCGCGGGGAACTGGGCCCATACACGGATGCCCCGTAGGAAGGGTTATTCACATTCACAGGGGGTCCACAGAGACATCTTCCTGGAGGCCCGGGAAATCCTCTTTCCCCTTTGGGTCCCATTATAAGTTGTCCTAGGAAGCAACAGACTGCTGTGTTACTAGAGCCAAGGAATAGAAAACCAGGAAGCCCAGGGAGACGTGAGCAACCTTTGCAACAGAAAGAAGGTTAAAGGCCACAGCATTTCAAGGTCAGCCTGAGGGAGAGGTTCAAAGAGATGCTTTTGATCCAAGATGTGGAGGAGATAAGGTAAGAAAAATAGCTGATTGGAGACATAGCTTCCCGCTCCTTCCTGCCTTGAAGACAGACAAGATATCTGGTGCTGCAGCAGCCATATTACAACCATGAAGTAACAACATGAGAAGACAAGCCAACATGCAGGAAAGACAAGGGCTCATGAGACCTGGGGCCCTGACAGTGACAGTTAGAGGCTGAACCAAAGCCAGCTACTGTCCACATCTGGATTTCTTTGTAGGAGAAAAACAATGCCCTATTTGTTTAGACCATTATTAACAGGGGGCTTCTGGCAGATGAACACATTTCTGACTGATAACTTTTATTGCTTTTTAAATTTTGCTTTTCTTATATATAGGCCCTTTACAGGGGAATTTCTGGGTGTGGGCTTCTTTTACTTCTTCAGGAAGAAAATGGAACATTAGTGTATGCTTAGCGCACTTACTCTCTCCTGGTATTGAGAAAAGTCAGGACATGTACTGAAAAAATATGATTAGGAAATTTATTCCCTAGCAATGTAGGAGAACTGCTAGGGTAGTAGTTCTCACCTAGGCTTTTAAAGGCCCTGATACCCAGGCCACATCCCAGACCAATTCCATCAAGTCTTCCGAGAACAGAGCCTAGGCATCCACACTTTCATTCATTTATTTAAACATGCCACTTTAGCATAAGGGAGCCATACTTTTTTTTTTTTTGACACAGGGTCTTGCTGTGTTGCCCCGGCTAGAGTGCAGTGGCATCATCATACCTCACTGCAACCTTAACCTCCTGGGCTTGAGCGATCCTTCTGCCTCAGCCTCCTGAGTAGCTGGGACTATAGGTGTGTGCCACCATGCCTGGCTAATTTTTCTATTTTTTGTAGAGACAGGATCTCACTCTTGCTGAGGCTGGTCTCGAACTCCTGACCTCAAGCGATCCTCCCACCTTGGCCTCCCAAAGTGCTAGGATTACAGGCATGAGCCACCACGCCCAGCCAGGATCCACACTTTTATAAGCTCTCAAGATGATTCCAATGTGCACCAAGGCTGAGAACTGCTGGTTTAGAGAAATGGTCTTCGCACAGGCCATTCCCCCACCAGATCACCCTCCCTTCATCCTCCATCCCTCTTCTTCCCAGGTGCTGCCTCACTCCTTTCTGACTTGGGTTCAAACATCACTTCTCCGAGGAAAACCTTTTTGAATCCTCACACTCTGTCATGTTCACCTCGGATACAGTTTCACGGTTCCCTGTGCCTTTCCTTCCCAGCACTTATCTCTGTAGCCAAATGCTCCACTCCTGAGCTACACCCCCATCAGCACTTATCCCTGCTTGTGATTCTATGTAGTGTGACATTATTCAGTCGAGGTCTAGCTCTCCCAGTAGAATGTCAGCTCCACAAGGGCAGGGCCAGTGTCTGTTTTCACCCACCAGGGCTTGACACATGGTAGGGGCATGGCACATATTTGATGATGGAATGAATAATGAATGAATGCAGACTAATTGGAGAGAAAAGGTCTTTGGAAAAAGCTAGAAGTCACACTCTGGCTGGCAGAAAAGCACTAGAGCAAGAGCCATTCCACAGGAAGAGCCGGGAGAGAAGACAAGATGGGGAGTGAAAAGAGGAATAAACAAGGACCCTTCTCCTGGGAAAACGGGGGGGATTTGGAGACCAGCCAGTCACTGGGTGGCATGGCTACCCACGACTGGCGTAGTATGACATCTGGGGTAAGAAATGATATGACCTCAGGGGAGAGATCTGGCCAGCACCCCAGGGAAGTAGCTGCAGCTGGAGAAGGAGACCCCAGCAGAAAGACCCCAACACCCTGAGCCGTCCTGAGCTGGTTGACAGATACGCCCAAGATCAGAATGCTGACAGCATGAGGGGAAGGGAGGTTTGCCAACACCTTATGCCAAGTTATGGTTGTTTGTTCTAACAAGAAATATAAATGCAATTCTGTGGGAAAAGCACCAGTCTTGTGCTCTGATATTTTCAGAAGTGCCCAGAGAGACAGAAACTCTATCAGCTTAGGACTAGTCTGGGTAATTAAGCACTTGGGGAAATTGAGGTTGGAAAGCTCTGTAACCAAGAACATGAGAGCAGTATTGGAGCAGCCTTATGGAAGGCTCTGTGACCCCAACAACTATTCCAGAACCGTGGCCCCAAAGCGAGTCAGGAGTTTGTCCCATTAGCCAGCTAATTAATGGTGAGGCTGAGATTTGAATTCATGTTTGACTTAATATTGTGCCGTTCAAAAGACAAACGTCCAAGAATATTGATGCTCTCAGGAAGCTGGCAATTCCCAGGTACCATGCTGATTCACTTATACTTATACTTCCTGGGTACAGGAAGGCATCAGCCAAATTTGTGATTTGATTATTGCAAATCACATCCTAAAGGCATTTTGCCTTTGTTCCCTCCCCACCCCCCAGCCCCTTTCCCTGTAACTCAGGTAATTAAAGCTCTCACCCTCTCAACCTCCCCAGCACCATCTGGTCCCACAGTGCTGGGCACCAGAACCCAAAGGGGCCTCCCGACAGGACGTGGCAAGGAGCCTGTTGCCACCACGGCAGTTTCTCTGCAGCTTCCTCCTAGCTGATGGAGGGCATCCATTACCCCTGTCTGTTTTCTGCCAGGCTGTGCTGAAGGGCACAGCAACCCGAACTTCCCCACCTTGGCCTCTGGAAGCTCGTCCAGTGGGCCTGCCCTCATCACCACACCCTGCAGCCAGAGCACCTAGTGCTCCCTCTTTGCCCGGGGAGCCTCCCGCTTCGCCCGGGGAGCCTCCCGCTTCCACTGGCTGCCTCAGTGGAGCAGGTCAGGAGAGGCAAATCCAGGAGAAGGCAGAGGAACCAGCATGACAATCTCCAGAGGCTGTGTAGCCAAGTAGGGAGTCACAGGAGTCACAGACTGATTCTGGACCAGGGTGGCCACGAGTCAGCTCTGTGACCTTGTGAAGTCACTCCTCTCTGAGGCTCAAGGTTCGTATCTAGAAAGGGAGGGCTGGACTAGACCAGGGGAGTTTAACCTGTGGTCTCTAGAGCCCAGGGACATCCCAAGATGGATCTGGGGCAGGGGTTCTGGAGCCCTGGGAAATAGTGTGCAGAATCTTGGGTGTAGGTACATACATTTTTTCCTGAGGGTGGGTTTAGGACTTTTTATTAGACTCAAAGGTAGCATCAGGAATCACTTTGGGGAACTATTCCAACTCTGGATAATTATCTGACTGGTCCCAGGCACAGAGATGTCTCTTTTAAACACTTTCCTCCCTTTCTCTTCCCACCCCTCCAAAATTTTTCCAAAGAGCAGGATTATGGCCCATTTTTCCTCTTTTCCATCTTCAGCCCCCTCACTCTGGAAGGCTTCTCAGAAAGGAAGTGACTCAAAGGAAGGCACAGGGAGGGGACATCAGTCCAGAGAGATGGCCCACACCCTGCCTGGCTGCTAGCTGTAACCCAACAACTCCTCCAGAGCCATGGCCCCAGAGAAAGTGGGGGAAGGGGGTTTGCCAACATCCTATGCCAAGCTATAAGGAAATGGAGCAGGAGCACCTGCAGGGGCCAGCCCTGCCCACCCCACTACCAGGTGCTATGGGGGATGTGCAGCTGACTCAGATACCGACCCTGCCCTCAAGGAACTTGCCACTGAGCAGGAAGATGAAACACCTCTGCAGAAAGCAGTTACCAATGGAGGGAACATAACAGAGAGCAATGTGCCACCTGGGGTCAGGGAGGGCAACCTATCCTCTTAGGGGCCAAGGAAGGCCTTATTGATGAGAGGGCCTTGAAGGAGGCAGAGGTTTTTGTTGGGTGGGCAGAAGATGACAGGAGTGCCATGTCAGGCCATGTGGACCCAGATAGAACACAGGAGTAGGCTCCAGCTTAGCAGAGAGCAGGGTGTCCACTGAAGGGCAGAGGGTGGCGTGGTGGAGGGGAATGGGAGGTGGGCATACTGGGAGGAAGAGAAGGAGCTGGAAGGCCAGGGAGAGAAACTAGGACTCTCCTGGGCCTGCTGAAAGGATGGGATTGCAATACGCCAAAGACGGACAAGACCCAACAGTGGGCACCTGAGGAGCTGCTGACAGCCCCGGGCCCTGCCCTTCTCATGCAACCCTGGCCCCAGGAGGGAACCAGAATTCAAGTCAGATGAGGGCTGGCTTTTCTAGTAGATAAACACAGTGAGACCATTAAGGTCTCAGTCTGCAAAGAACCTCTCTATGCATCCACCCCACCCCACGCCCCTGGACTACTCAGTTTCATGAGCACCTAAGCACCCCAAGGGCCCAAGAGACTCCCTTCCAAAGGCAAAACCCAGGCTTCAGGCCATGTGCTCAGTCTCTGAGGTTGGCAGCTCACGGTCATGGGGCTCCGGGGGATGTTATGCATGCTAGAACCAAGGAGGATGAGGACTAGTTGAAGGGACCCCATCTAGGTCATCCAGCCAACTTGCAGAAACAGATTTTAAAGTGTGGACACGTGACCTGGGCTGCATCTCTAATCTCGTTGTCTTCACAACATGGAGGGAGTGGCAAGGTAAGTCACTGCCATACTAATCGATACTCGTTCTCCCAGTATTTCCTCCCCTCCCAATTTCAAAAAGATAGTGAGACTTTGTGCTTTCCTGTCCTTGCTAAAAGTGGATACTATCTGAAGACAAACTTGCCTTTCTGCCTTCTGTCCTTGGGAGGGCAAAGCTCCTAACTGGGTGCTGGTATATGAGGAGGATGAGGAGGGAGGAGGCCAGAGGGTGGAAGAGGAGAGATTTCCCCAGACGTGGAGAGGATAAGGACCCCCGTGCCCTGAGGACGAGACAAGGTCTCAGAAAGAATGGTTGTGGGGTGCTCCTTGGGAAGCTGAACTGTACGGACCAAGATTCCTAGCCCCGGAAGCATTCCGATCACCACTCATGGCATGAGGACACCAAGTATCCATGGGCCACAGGACTTGGACAACAGGGCAGACCAAAGGTTGGAGGGACCTTCCCTGCCATTTTTCTGTCATAATTCGCCAGGATCTTTGTCTAACCCTTTTGCAGCAGTTGGAGGAGTGGTGAGAACCCCAATAATGCCTGAGATTGAATTTTCCTGGCATCCTGGGAGGAAGGAGTCTCAGAGTCAGCTTTAATTTTGCTTAAAGGATCTAACAAAATATGACATTTCTTGCCCATCCTGTGATGTCGCTGAAAATATATTCTCACAAACATGGGGGGGAAAATGCACCACGGAATTTTAAAATGTCTTCATTTTCTTAAAAAAGTTGGAATAAAAATTGTTTGATTCCTTTTGTACAACTGAGGACAGAAAATCTTGCACAGTCAGCGAACAGTCTTCTTGGACCTAGGGATGCTGTCTTTATACAGGTGCCGTACTGTGAAAGGCCTACAAGGAGCTGACAAGGGAACACACAAAGGACTTAGCTAATCAAATTAAATGAGGTAAAACAAGTGTACCTATGCCCTCTTCCACATAGTAGAATTTTTATTTCTCTTTAGTAATTTCTTTCTATATTCAATGCAAATAAATAAGGACTCTTTCATAACATTTTAAAATGGAAAAATTTGCAAATGTCATCTTTACTTCTAGGTTTAAGAGAATTGTTTGGAGCCATGAAACATGTTTTTTTAGAGAAAGGTGTTAGTTAATGAAATATGTGCCTGTTATTTTTCACTTAAAGTATAAATGACATCATCAATGTCATTATTTCCCTTTTTCTTTCCTCTTATTTGTTCTCCAAAATGCTAAAACAAATCCAGAACAGCATTTATCTCTCTTATATAAAAGTTGAATGAGCTAAATTGTAGAGAAATTATAAAAATATTAAAATGCCTCTGGCGGTTTCTAACTTGAAATACAAGGCAGAGCTCTGCTGGCATCTCCTTGTGCCCTCTCTACAGAAGCTGGCCAGGAGTGTGATACAAGATCAAGTGAAGCAGGGTAGCTCTTACCTGCAGATGGGGGACCCGGGGGTCCTGGGGGGCCTGGACGGCCAGGTTGACCAGAAGACCCAGGCTTGCCGGGCGGGCCCATAGCTCCACTATCTCCCTTCTGTCCCTGACAGAGAGGAAGGCAGAACCTGTTATGATAGCATGACATAGCAAACTTCCTTCCACATTTGTCTCTAAATCAGGGACCACCTTGCACTTAGGGGCAAGAGCCCAGGGCAGGATGCAGCCCCAGGAGCTCTTGACCAGCTCTTGACTAAAAAGCTCAGGGCAAGTGACATTTGACATAGTGATGGTTACAAGTTTTCAGACCTTAGTTCTTGCTCTGTCCTAGAAACATGACACATGACAGTTGAAAAGAATCAATCCACTCCACACCCCACCCTGGGCAGATGAGGAAACCGAGGCTCAGAAAAGAGCAGCAATTAACACAAATCACCTAGCATCGAGGTGGCAGAGTTGGGCCTAGAACTCGGGGCTCTGTCTGCTCAACATGACCACTATTATTCACCACAAGAGCATTCCCATGCAATGGCTTCCTGTTGGTCTTAGGATAAAGACCTCACTCCTTACTTCAGTCTATGGTGCCCTGCGTGGCCAGGCTTTCCAGCCTCATTTTGGTCTTTTTGGTCTTCGAGAGCACCATGCCTGTTATCCCCCTTCTCAGGCCCCTTCTCTCTGCCCCAAACTTGACCCCCTCCCCTCTGCTTAGTTAACTGCCACCCACCTTCTGCCTCTTAGCTCGAATGTCCTCTTGGCAAAGCCTTCCCTGGCCTTCTTGGAGTCAGTTCTCCCCACCACAGGCTCTCATAACTTGGCACTCATGGCATTTATACCAGGTCAGAGCATATAGATTATGTGTGTGGTGAGTTCATCAGTGTCTCCCCATGAGACATAAGCTCCCTATGGGCTTGAATCTGTGTTGTTCACCTCCCTTCCCCAGATGAAATGGGGGAGAAGAGAAACACTGAAAACCCAAAGGGGAGGCAGCTTTGCTGATCTGTACATCTGGAGTTTTCACCTTAACCATGAGACCCTGGATAACTCATGTCATTGCTTTGTGCCTCAGTTTTGTCGTCTGCAAAATGGGGCCAATAAATATACACCCACATAGGTTTGTTGTGAGACTAACAAAGATCTCAAAGGTGAAAATGTTGTTTGCCCAGAACAAAGGGCTATGTGGGTTATCCAATTATCGCAGCCTGGTTTCATCTGTTTCACACAAAGTCCTGGCCAGGTGTGGTGGCTCACGCCTGTAATCCCAGCACTTTGAGAAGCCAAGGCAGGAGGACTGCTTGAGGCCAGGAGTTTGAGGTTATAGTGAGCTATGATCATGCCACTGTACTCCAGCTTGGGCAAAAGAGCAAGACCCTGTCTCCCAAAAAAAAAAGTCCTGAAGAAGTCCTGCTTTCTTAAAGAAAAGCACATCTGTGGCTATAGCCATTCCACATGGAGTGTCATCTTTGCTACCTACTCTGGGAGCTTCAAAAGCACAGATCAGGCTCTTGGTTCCCCTCAAGGCTGCCCTTAGGAGTAACCCCAGAAACCAAGGCTGGTGCATGCTGTGGGCTCTTCCTTTGAGCAATTTGCTAATTGTCTACTCTCCTCCCAGGCCTAATCAGGGCAGTGATTGATACTTGACATCTTTGGCCTGGCTCTCCTTACTATACTTGTGCCTTGGCAGGCTTGCCCACTTGATGAAATGTAATCTTCCCCAAGTCTGGGAAGTAGTCATGCCAGGGACTCCTTTCCAGTCACAATGGTGACATGTGACCTGCTGCTTTGTCAACATTGCCCTGGGGGCCCTCTCAGTAATGTCCAAGGAGCTCTTAAACTCTTAATATGGGACTTGTGAGGTCAGACTTGATTTCCAATTCCATCCTTATGGAGGCAGTTCTTAAGCCTTAGCCCAAGCTGAAGCATTCCATGCAGTAACCAAGATGGGTCCCAGAATGGCAAAGGAAGTCACACCGTCTTAATATAGCCACAGTTAAGGCTTGTTTTTCTAACAGCATGTCAGCTGGCTCTGAGCACAGGAAGTGCCAAAGCTTGAAGGAGCTGGAAATGCTCCTTAATTCTGACACCAGCAGTAATGGAATATTCTGCTTGTTGGTCATCTGCTCAGAATGAGCCATATCTTTCCAGGAAAGGCCTTCTTTACTCCTCATTTGCCACAAAGTTGGGTGATCTCTCTTAAGGAAGTTGCTTTGTCTCCGCAAACTGAAGGTTTTTGTAATAAAATCCACAGCTGCTTTCCTGGGCCTGCCCAAAGGCAAGTCCTTAAGCTTGAAGGTGATTGGGAGAAGTTATGTGGGGAAAAGCTGGTCTTGACTCTCTGATTTCTAACCCTGGCTTTGAAGCTGGCTTAGCTGAGGGGTCTTGGGCAATCAACTCCACCTCCTTGGCTCTCAACCTCCTTGTGAATAAACTGAGGAAACTGAATTAAGTGGTCTCTAATATCCTTCTGGCTCAAAAATTCTAATCCGAAATACCTCCTGGATTTCTGATTCCTGATTTTGGATTGATTTACGATAACCTCCAGAAACTCAGCACCACTGGCCTAACAAACACTGGATATATAAGACTCTATACCAGGAAATTAATTCATGATAAAAAGAAAGTATCATGGCGGGCTTCCAAGGTTAACCACTCAATGAGCTGTTCTAGTCAGACAGCTATTCCACATGGAGTGGCTGGAAAGACACCAAGGGTTTGGAGCACATTCAGGTTGTTTATAACATCTTACAGAAAGCTTGAGCTCACTTTCCTAACTTCTCTGAGCAACCAGGTGTGGTTTTGGTGTACTTTTTAAGACTATTGCAACTGAATCAATGTCAGCAGGGTCAAGAAATAGACTTTTTGGCTTTGGCTGTCACCAGGAAATGACAAACACTGCCCAAGAAAAGTACTAGAGGACAGAAGCCAACAGGTTTTTTGAACTCCATGCATAAAATATTCTAGATGGAAGTCATCAGCAGAGGAGAAAGTGATGAAAGAAAATATTCTCCCCCCCCCACTTTTTCCTTCTTTGTCTGAGCCTAGTTTTAAGGAAATTGCTATTTGTGGCGTCATTGTGAAGCCATGACCATGCTACCCGTTGTAAAGCTTTGAAAACTGGACTGGAATATTATGACTTCAAAAGTTAGTGTGCATTCTGAATTATCCAGGTGGGAGCCGGTGTAATTTCTAAATTTACTTGGAAAAGACCAGAATTGGCTTCGTCGTGTTACGGTGGTTCTGAACCCTGACTGCACATTGGAATCACATGGGCAGCTTTCAAAAACACCATGCAGAAGGCCCATTCCAGGTCAACTTTATCAGTCACTGGGACAATGAAAGGCACACCTGGAAGGACAGCCATTGCACCAGGTGTGGGAAATCTGTACATCTGCAGTTAATCAACCCCCTAGGTGATTCTGATGTAAGATAGAGTTTGAGGACCACAGATCTAGCCTAAGGGAAATACTTGAAAGAATGGAAAAAAAGCTTTGCATACAAAGATGTTCACCTCTCAGTATTATATATAATTTGGTTAGGCCTCTTTTGTACAAGCAATCTATTATTTACTCATTTACTAATATGAGATGCAGACATTTAAAAAACGCTTAAAAATGCTTAATTAATATCTTGCAGTAACAAGCAAAAATGTGCATATTGTGGTATTAATTTAAAAATTTAGGATACAGTTACAATATAATGGATGTAAAAAAAAACAAACCCCAAACAACTAGAAAGTATAAAAAGAAATAATACTGGAAGGAAATATACCAGAATGACACCATAACCACCAACAGTGGTTATGCCTGGATATTAGGTCTTTAGATGATTTCTCCCCTATATTTCTGAATTTTCCAAGTTTTCTGTGATGATTGTATATTACATTTATAATAGGAAAGGAGGTAAAAAGCCAAGAAACTGACAACTAAAAAAGTGAAGGGGCATATCTTCTCTCAGGAATGCCTGTCCATTACAGAAAAGACCAGACATTTCTCTGAGGCACCCAACACAGCTCTCGAGCCAGCCAAGGCAAGTGCATCTTCTTCTTTCCTCTCCGTATCACATCACAAGGATTAACACAAGAGCCTGCTGACCAGCAGGAGTTCAGAATGAACAATTTCCCTAAACCCTTAATAAACCCAATAGAAAGTGTCACTTACAAATTGGGGGCACGAGTGGGGAAAAACCACCCTACTGTTGAGACCCAGAAGACCCTTCAACAGCAAGGAACTATCGGGGCTCTTCTTTAAAACCCCATTTGTGTCTGGGACATGGAGACAAAAAGCAGATTTTCTGGGTAAATGACCACATCTGGATTCTATTCCCAGCTGCTTGGGTTAAGATAGACTTGTTCTTATCCACTCTTGCATCTGGCCTTGGGCACAGTCTTAATGGAGCATCCTATCCCATCCGCCTCAAACTATTGCTAGCCTAGAGATGCCAGCAGCTTCTGGAAGTGGTGCTAATTCTGTCCAAAAGCCCAGAGGACACTGGCATCTGGGTCTGTGGAATAGCTCTGACTGACCCCACCTGCCTGCTGCTCCCCACACCCCCAGGTCAGGAGGTTCTGGGATCCTTACCTGCTTGCCTCGTTTTCCTGGTCTTCCCGTGGGTCCTCGGTGTCCTGCTATCCCAGGCTCACCCTTTGGACCCATTTCACCCTGGAAAGAAGCAAGAGAGGAATGAGGACATGTGGAGTAGGCACAACTATACAGGTCTATCCAATCATTGGCTACTTGATCTTTCCAAAGCTTTTCCAACTGGACTGCCCTGGGAGATTGGGAAGTGATGAAGTCATGAGAAAGGTAGACACATCTTTTAAGAAAGAGGAAGAAAGAAGATAACTCTGGGTGGGTTACTATCTGACAGAGACAGCTGTGGGGCAGCACACATTTTAGAGGCCAAGTCGGGGAGACAAACCATCCAGAATAGCCAAAGTGGGAGGCCTGCGCAATTCAGTCATATGTGTGCCTGTGACACTACAGCTGTCTGGGGAAAATGCTTTTTCTTTTAGTTGAAATTTTATGTTGTGCTTTGTTATGTTTTGTTTTTAGCACAAATTCAAATTTAAACGTTTTTGAATGATTGGACAGTTTTGCCAACTATCATCTTTGGGAAGTTTCTGCTCTTTTAATGACCTTTACTTGGGATTATCTATTTCCCCACTCTTCAGCAAACGTTGGTTTGAGTTCCAGCTCACTTCCATTTGATTTAGATGAAAACTCCTTTTGCAGAGAGAGATGTTCCAAACATATGTTCAAATATTCAATGTATTATTGAAAAAGGCATGGAAAACTATGTGAACAATATTCCTGTTTGATAAGCCTATGTTGAATTTTCAGAACCAAATACACCAACTACAGAATTTCATAGTTTAAGGCCAATCTTTTGCAAAACCCATTTCTCCGTCTTAGTTTCCCTCCTTCTTCTACATGTTCTTCTAGGATTCCAGCCCCACTTACTGTTACTTTGAGTCGTGAACCCACAAGGCACATCATTCCTATCTCCAGTAATCCCCTGACAGCCCAGAAAGCACCACCAATGAGATAAGTTTAGCAATTGCAACCATGAGCGTTTCTGTTAGCCAGCAGCCAGTGCCCATGAGGAGCTATCCAACCACTCAAAGAAAACAATAAACACCCAGACACCTTTCCACGTGGAGGTCAGAGGAGGTTAGACACAATGGAAAAGTCTGGGGAACACCAGTATATGGAAAGGATCAAGCATAAAACTCTGAAATTACCTGTCAGCTAAGCCAGTGTAATGAATCTGTCCCTACCCAAACCACCAATGTCTTGCCTCACCAAGAGTTGTCCTTAAATCTATGATTTCTTTCCAACTCATGCATCCTTCAGCATTCTAGGCAGTGAGAGAATGTGAGAGGACAGGGTGGTTTCTATGTGGCCATGGAGATGTTTGCACAATTTTCCCTTGGCTGATTAGAGGGGGTCAGGGGATGTCTTGTTTGGCTGGGAGAAAATAGCAGCACAAGCAGCATACATTGTTTTAAGAGATTTTCAGAAGGAAGTGTGGCCCTTCTCTACATCAACTGGAAGCAGCCAGTAATTTCTTGATCTAATTTCTCTCCTAAGACATAATTATGGTTATCATATCAGCTCTGTCTTAAAACAGCCTGCCATGAAAGGAGAAGAAAACTGTTTAGATGGCAAGTCTAGAAATGGTGCAGAGGCCAGAGAAGCTGTCATACTTAATTTTACAGTAATTTATTATTCTTTGATGTTCACAGTTTTACTGAATTAATTTTATTTTAAATGTTTAAAAATAAAATTATTTTTTCTCTTTTAATGTTTCCTTTAATTTGCTTATATAATTAATCTATTTTTTTTAACCCAACACCCTATCAAGGATAGCAGGAACACAGTTTCTGACAGCTTAAGGTAGTGATAAATCATAATAAATTAATGCATGATTGAAAAATTTAAACATGCTCTACTGACTGGATAAGGTCAGGTAAGAATGTTTACTCAAGTTTGGAAAATAAAACTTTAAGGTGAACTTAAAAAATTAAAAATACTAAGAAAGCATCCCATTTGCATGTTTGAAGAATATCATGGTCTGAGACCTAGGTTTAAAATAACAATTTCCAATGTCAATGCCTTACGGCATGAGCAACCAACACCACGATGTTAGCTTAGGAGCTGTTCTTTCTTTTCTTTCTTTCTTTTTTTAGAGATAGGGTCTTGCTCTGTCACCCAAGCTGGAATACAGTGGTGCAATTATAGCTCACTGTAACCTCAAACTCCTGTGCTCATGTGATCCTCCTGCCTCACCCTCCCGAGCAGCTGAGACTACAGGCATGTGCTACCATGCTGACATAATTTTAAATTTTTTGTAGAGACAGGGTCTTGCTGTGTTGCCCAGGCTGGCCTCCAACTCCTGGCCTCAAGCGATTCTCCTGCCTTGGCCTCTCAAATTGCTGGGATTACAGGCACGAGCCACTGTGCCCAGCCAGGAGCTGTTATAAATGGCCATTTATGTAGTTTTCTCTCTTTATTCTCTGATACTCCCCCTCACCCACCCTCATTCTTCTTCCCTAGACCCTATCCCTAAGTAAAATTTTACAACAATCTGTCAGTTGGTGGCCACCTTCACAATTTTTGTCAAATCTGCACACCACTCTATTGTTATTTACTGAATATTTTTTCCTTTAAGTTACCTGAAACTGATTCCTTTTTTTATTAAGCCTTCTGCCAAACAATATATCCACTAAATATTTAACTATTTAAATATTTCTGTGTCCCTCTGGCAGGATGTGTACCGCCCTTGAAGGACTGCGTTAAGAGTTTAGGCAGCAATGACATTAAGCCAAAGATGCCTGTGCTTTGCACTGGGGCCCGTGTGCTGAGGGGGCCTTGACCCTTGTAGCTCAGATCTGAGTCCCTTGTCAGAGAGGTTTCTGAGTTTGAACATTACCACAGCCCTCTAATAAGTAGGAAAAGCAAAGAAGGGCCTCTCTACCCAGATGGATTGTCCTTTCCCTCCCATTGAGTTGGAGGGAGGCCTCAGACCATCCTGCCACCCTGTCCCCAATGTGTAAGGCAATTTTCTCCCCACCCTAAGCCAGAACCTTCCACAGTTAACCCACTTTTCCTGCCTGATGGACAAAGAGGCAGAACTCTTTCTGTTGTGCTTAGAGGGCCTGATTTTTTTTACTGAGGCCTAACTTCTAGGTACTTACTTTCTGCCCCAACATTCCAGGAAATCCTGGGAAGCCCTGTGAAAAGAACAACAAACATTGTGATCACCTATGAAATAACACCTGAAAGGGCTGTGGACATGCTTGGCTGGCCACTTTCAAGATGGAGGCCTGTCTGTCAGTCCATCATCAGTTTACAGGTGGGGGTGGACAGGAGGCCACCACTTCCATTGAAGTTTATCATTTCTGTGGAATGACCATTACCTTTTCTCCTTTGGGACCCAAGTCACCCCTTTCACCTCTGGATCCCTAGGAGGAAACCACAGCAGAGAGTTAATACCATGGGGGGACAATTGGAGCATTTTAGATTGAAAAGCTCCCTAAGCCAAAACCTTCATTTTACAGGCAAATAGACTCAGAGATACTAGGTCCCTTGCCCAGGGAAGGAATGCTTTGTGAGATGCTTTCTATTTGAGCCCCAGAGATCTCTTGCATTAAAAAAGGACAACTCACAGAAAATTCTGGGCCCCAGATCCTCTCTCATCCTGTCAGAAAATTGTCCCCAGGTCATGCTGGTTTTAGTTTAGTTTTGTTTTGGTTTGGTTTGGTTTTTGGACAGATGAGAAGGTTGGTGGTGGAAGCTTGGCCTAAAGACACACATCTGCCATTTGCCTCTGGCACTCCATGCAAACTGTGCTCATTCTCTACCTGGCACAGTCTTCATTTGTTCATCTGCTCCATGTGAGAGGCCTCTACCTCCACAGGGCCCCCTCCCTAACCTGCTTGCCTTGCTTCAGGAGGCCCCTCACTCCTCTCTCAGCCCACTGACAAAGCACAGGGGAATATCTAGGGATGGTCACTGCAGTAACTGACTAAAGAGATACCTGGGCCCACCCTCTGCATATCGCCGATGCCATAGCCTCTTGCCCACACCAGGCTCTGGATGCCATCAGAGACCAGCACTAACCTTTTCCCCTCTGGATCCAGGGTATCCCTAAAAGAAAGCAGAAGGTACATTTACAATCAGCCCTGTAAGACCTCTGGGTTTGGTCCAAGAGTGGAAGGAATCCTGGAAAGTGGTGGTGATGTGTGTCTCCACATTAAGCTGGAAGTTTTAGTGGGATTGCAGCAGTAAACACAAAGATGTCCCAGAGGGTTGTGTTTATACCAGGCCTAAAAAGAACACTGCTTTTCTCACCCTGCAAAGACCTGATCAAAGGTGTCCATCTGCCCTGTTGTCCAGAGGCTTGACCCTCACTGCCCAGGAGAACAGCAGGAATCCCTATGCCCCTGCATCCCAAGGCATGATGTCCCCCAAAAGGCTAGTAAAGGCAAGCACCCTGTGCCAGGCCCTCTAATACCTGTGACATTCCCCAGCCCAGGATAGCAGCCCGACCCAGTCCCCATCTTTGTAGATGGCAGCTGCTCCAGAGCCTTAATGAAAAAACCTGGGAATGTCTGTCTGGACCACACACTCACCTTGGAGCCCATTGGTCCTCTTGACCCTGGCAGGCCCATCAAACCCATATCACCTTTCTCACCCTGTGGGAAATAGAATAAGGAAAAAAAGACCCACGGTGACATTTCTTAGAGAAACTGAACCAGGAGAGTCATGGTCAAGATCAGGATGGAACTGAGGATATTGGGAATGGCTTTTGAATCTGAGGCCCCAAATGTCCAAATGCCCATTTGCTCCCTCCCAAAATCCCAAGGCTCCATACTCCATATTTCATTCCTGTATTTGAGATGAAATACAAAATGAAAATGCCTAAAGCGAAGCAGATCTCCAAACTAAATGCTCACTAAGATATTTTAAATGGTGATGCCTGATCTTTTCCTAGTGAGGATTGTGAGAGGGTGGGGAGAAAGCACGGGCGCACTGGAGCGTCAGAAGACAAGTTGTCAACACACAAAAAAACTTTGCGTGCTTTGCTCTTTGCATAGGGAGGCCCCTCAGAATGGTTTGCAATTGGAACTTCCAGTACCCTCTGTATTAAAAGACTTTATACCAGCACTAATCAGTAGAAATATGAGGTGAGCCAAATACTTAATTTAAAAATGTTTTAGAGGTCACACTAAAAGTAAAACTAAACAGGTGAAATTAATCTTAACAATATATCCCATTTAATCTAGTTAATTTAATCTAATTATCATTTCAACATGTAATCAATATAAAATTATTAATGAGATATTTTACACTCTGTTTTTCATAATAACTTGAAATCTGTGTCTGTCTATTTTACATTTAAAGCACATCTCAATTCAGGTGCTAAATTTTCATCCAAAATACTTGATCTGTATTTAGATTCCACAAAATTTATAGTTGAAAAAGCAGATTCACACATTCAATTTGCTCCAAACATACCTAAATGTTTTCAAATAACTGAATTAAGTAAATGTTTTTAAATTCAAACTTAAATTAATTAAAATTTAAAAATTTAGTTCCTCAGTTGTACTAGCCACCTTCCAAGGGCTCAAGAGTCACATGGCTGCCATGTTGGACAGCTCAGCTCTATACAGAGGATTTTTAACAGAAACATCCTTGGGACTTTTCCTAAGAGATTGGAAACACAGTTTTCTCCTCCTGTAATATAGCCAGTAAGTGAACCAGAGAAGATGGTGTTATCCACCTGCTCAGCCCTGATTTCTGCAGGTAAAATTCCTGCGTCTCGGCCTCCAAACCCTTTAGTCTATGACCACCAGTGAGAAGAACATAAACAGAGGCACGGATAGGGATATGTTCGCCTTCCATACCCTGACTGAGGAAGGGGATCTCATCACACTTGGCAATCCCTCTCTGAATGTAGGATTGCCATAACTTCAGCCAGCCAACACACCCTAGCAACCCTCTGCCCCCTGCCAGATCAGCAAGACAGGCAAGAGCTTCCCAGGAACAAGCCCCTCTTAGGTCATCTCAGGGAAACCAAAGAACAGGCTGCTAATTCTCAAGACAAAGGATAACCAGGCCCCTGTGAAAGAGGGAAGCCGCCCCTCTTTTCTTCTCCCACAGAAATAGAGCTGTTGCACTGACCAAGGTCTTGCAGTCCAAGTGAAGGAGGAAGTGTTTGGGGACCTGTGGATGGTCCTTGAGCTCTCTTCTTCTTTCTCCTCTTGAGGAATTGATTCACTATGTGCCAGGGGCCAGGGGCGCTGCCATCCTCCCTCCTCACTTGTTCTGACACCACAGAGCCCCAAGAGCATACCACACTTACCCTGGGTCCTTCAGGGCCTGGCCAGCCGACAGGCCCAGGCATGCCAGGAACACCTGGGGGACCAGGTCTACCCTTCAAAGACCAAGAACAAAAGTCAGGACAAGTGGGTTTGTTTCTTCACTTCCAAGAAATAAGATTCTGGGGACACAGAGGGAAGGATGGGGCCTTCAAGTATGGTCCCCAGGACCCTCATCCCCACCCTCCCAAAGACTGATGGCCTAACTGGGACTGGGGTCACTTAGGTATAAGTGAAACTCTTAGTGTCATATTGTATCACCAAGCAAGATCTTATTCTACTCAAATAGAGGGTGGTGGGAAAGGGGTTCTAAACTTCTTGGTTTTCAATCTTCATCACCTCCAATCCACACTCCCTCCGCAAATGTTCCCTGCATCCCCATGGCTTCTCCCCAAGGACAAGCTGTAGAATGAGATAGGACTATGTTTGGGGAGCAGTAGCAGATGCTGTTGGTACTCCCTCAAGGTCTTTTTTACCTGCTCAGAGCACCCATCCCCCAGAGGCTACTTTCCTTGCTGCTAACGGCTCATTCCTGCAACCTGCAACTGTGGAGCTTGCCTTTGGGTAATTGGAACTGCCTAATAACTAAGTGCCTCTTCTTCCTGCAGCCAACAGCCCAGCTCTCTTACCTCAAGGCAGGACAAGCTGTAGGGCAATTCACACTCCCAAACTCCCTTAGGGATCAGGCCACAGAGGCTGGGCTTTGCCTGACACCACAACACCCTTCCCCCTTCTCCCACTCCCTTCCAGGCTCCTCCTCAGAGTGCTCCCTTAATAATTTATTCACTTGCACATGGTACATGCTGTTGCTGTCTCTGTCAAGCCAGGGCTATGGAGCCCTGCAAGACAGAGTGGGAGCACGGACTGGGGGACTATCTTCACCTCTGCACCCATTGGCTAATTTCACAGTTAGCTAGAGATGTGGAGGGCTCAGCCCCCAAACCAGAGGTGCCAAATGCTGGCAGGTGTACTGGTTTCTACTCTTGCCTCCCATATCCATGCAGACGTCACTAATCACTCATGGTCCTCATTAGGTCTGAGCATGAAGACCACCCCAGAATCATTTCTAATCCAGCACTTCAGCTGTGCCTTGGCTAGAGTTTTCATCTGTGACCTAAATAGTTTTAACTTTGCCTTGCAAAGGTCTGTTTAAGGCTCTTGTCAACAGTGAAACTGTATGAATAAAAACACTTGTGAGAAATACAGTAATTTATATTTAGAGCCATGTACATCTTTCGTGGCCAAAGTTTTGCACCCCCTTCTATCCCTAAGACCATGAAATTCAGTGCCAGTATCCAGTGACCACAGCAAGTATAATAGCCTGCTGATTTACTCCCTCTTAACACTAATGACAGTCTTGATAACATGTGTTTGGTTCACTCAGAGGCACTGTGACCTTAAGTAACTCCCATTTATTTCAGCTGGGCCAAAAAGCAAAAGCCATTTGTTTCTGTCTGCTCTGGCACTTTATTCCACTTTAATCAAATAGACAGAGTTATTTTGTGTTAATGGTTGGGGCCTTGGAGGGTTTCTCTGATGGGTGGCAGGATGAGATAGTCTGAGGCTGGGGGAAATCTGGCCAGGCTTGGCAGCCCCTGGAAGAGATCTGAATGCCTGGCAGTAGCAGGCTCCAGCTCCTGAGCAAAGGATTTGGAAGAAAGGGCAAGATTTCTACTGTCATCATAGGGATGGCAGCACCATCATTGTCCACATGGGTATTTATTGGTGGCCACTGAAGTGCACTATTGGTCCCCCATCCCTAGGAGTACACACACACTCACACGCACATGGAGCACAGTTGCCCGTGTGACGCCGACAGAACAGCACAGACCATACCTTCCTTCCTGGTCGGCCAAGCTCCCCCTGTGGATGGAGAAGACAGGTAAGGAGAGGCTGCTTTGGAAGTAGAGGGCATAGGAGGGCTGAGAATTGGGCATGGCCATGAGGCTTGGTTGCTTGGCTGCTCACAGCCCCCCAGCCATATCAGTGGCCAAGTCAAAATACACCAGTGGTGTCCCGCACCTGCTGCAGCAGCTCAGCTATCACGGAGCCCATCCTCATGCACTAAGGCAGAATTAGCACATGTCTAGAAATCTCAACCAGAAAATTCTTGGTGCCACCCCGAGAAAACAGGCTGGAATTACCAAGGAGAGATGGGTTGAAGAAAGTAGTGGCTCCTACCTTTTCTCCTTTTGGTCCTGTCTTGCCAGGAAGCCCCGGTGGACCCTAAACAATCAAGGTAAGAAGTGAAGAAAGTATATATCAGACCAAGACAGGACTGATGGGGAGGCTTTTGGTGCACTGGGTTCCTACAACAGCAGCCTCGTTCCCCACACAGATGCAGGGCTGCAGGGACCCATGAGGCCCCTCTCGTGCCCTCCAGCCCAGTCCCCTCCTCTCTGTTCCTCCTCCTCTTTAGTTTCTCTGAGCTGTGTGTCCAGTGGTTCTATGGCTGCAGTGATTACACATCTGCCCTCTGTGATTTTAATTTTCTCCCCAGAACACTTTGGTTGCCTGAAACATCCCGAGTGCTAGGTGACAGCAACTAAAGAGTCTTGAAGAAATTCCATTTGCTGAAAACAAGAGGCTTTGCCACCTCTCATATCTTTTCAGCTACTGTTACCAAGCTCCCCTGGGGCCCTGATGAGAGAGAAGTTAAGTTTTGCACATAGCAGCAGCTAACTTAGAAATTCCCATGGTTGATCTGTGTATCAGGTGCCAAATAATTCTCCCCTTCCCTCCTTCAGCAGGAAAAGTCATCTTTTTTAAGATGTTAAGAATGTGGGCAAGTAAATTGTGCCTTTTGGTCCCACTGCCCAGCCACAGGAGCGGAGCTAACTCCAGCTCAGGGACTCTAGAACCCAGTGCACCAAAGCTTTGCACACCAGAATGCAGGTATTTTCTGCTCATGCATCTGTGAAATGCTCAGTCAGCTGCTGTCCAAATTCCTCAGAACAGCAGAAAGGAAATCCACCAAAACCCCCCAGGTACCCACTACACCCCCGAGATCTGCAGGTGAACTCGCACAATGCAAAGGCTGTTTGAAATAGGATTTCTAGAAACTTGTCCAAATGACAAACAGCACCCCTAGCCAGCGGTTCTCAAACCTCTCAGCACATTACAATTTCCTAGGGATCTCTGAAAAATCCCAAAGCTCAGGCCCCACGCCAGACCAATAACAGTCTCGGGGGAGTGGCACAAGCATCAGCGATTTTTGAAGCTCCCCAAGGGATTGGAATTTGCAGATAAGTTTGAGTACCACCGTCTTTGGTTTATTCACCTTCTGTTTTGAGACTGGGAGGAGGGAGAGTTTTCATTTCATTCTCTTCATTCCTCCAGGCCTTAGTTTTTTCCATTTCTTGAAATGGGCTAGAACTATTTTACAAGGTCATTGTGTTCTAGTTCAGTGCTTCTCAAACTTTAATGTTCAGATAATTTACTCTATTCACTCGGTGGAGGGGGGTGTCTTGTTAGATGCAGATTCTGATTGAATGAGTTAGGGAATGAGATTCTGCATGTCTAACCAGCTTCCATAAGATGCCAAGGTTGCTGATCCAGGGATCTCACTTTGAGTAGGGACAGCATTCACACTGTGTGCCAAGGGAACCAAGGTGGCCGCACAGACCCTGCAGTTGGGCAGCGCAGACTCCATGTGCCTCAAATGGGATTGCACAAGGTTAGAGATGTGCAAGTGTGCCCGAAGAGCTACTGTTCTGAGATCAGCAGAGAATCTTTCCTGTATTCTGTGGGTTCTCACCTGCCTCAGATATGCCAGAGTAGACTGCTGAAGGTGGGAAGATAGAAATGCACCTTAGAGGATTTCCATGTTGCCTTTCTGCAGACTCTCCAGCCCCTCCGTGGCAGCCTCTGGCCAACTCTAGGTTCAGAGTCCTGTTTTCTTTCTTGCATTCAACAAATCTATATGAGGAACCTTCTGCAACCCATGCACTGTTGTAGACTGGGAACATAGTCGTGAGCAAGATGGACAGTGTCCCTGTCCCCATAGACCAGGGGTCAGTAAACTTCTGTAAAAGGCCAGATAGTAAATATCTTAGGCTTTGTGGGCCACATTTGGTGTCTGCCACAACTAGTCAACCCTGCCCTTGTAGTGCAAAAGCAGCCATAGACAATAAGACTTCAGTTAAAGTTTAAAACAGGTTGCTGCAGGATTTGATCCCCAAGTGTAGTATGCCAACCCCTGCCACTGAGTTTACATTTTACAGAGGGGAGACCAAGAGACCAGGCACAAAAGAAAGAAAGAAGAAGAAAGAGAGAGAGAAAGAGAGAACTGCAACAGGATGGGAAAACTGCAGAGAATTAAAATAGATCATTGTGACAGACAGTGATTGGTGGTTGGGGTGGGGACTACTTCAGACTGGGTGGCTGAGAAAGGCATGTAAACTGAGTCCTGAGTGTCCAAAGGAGCTGGCCATGATAAAAACCAGAGTGAAGAACATCTCAAACTGCAGGAACTGCAAGCACAAATGCCCTAAGGCTGGAGCAGGCTTGGAGTATTTCAGGCCCAAGAGATGGTCACTGTGGCTGAGTGGAGAGGATGATGGAGGTGGGGTGAGATGAAGTAGGAGATACAGGCCAGAGTCCCCTTCCGTGGAGCTTTGTAATCCAGCGTTAAGAGTTTGGCTGTTAGTCTTCCTGTGACAGGAAGCCACGGGAGGGTTCACCCAGGGGAGTGACATAATTTCTATGCCCCCTGCATGGGAAGGCACTTAGGGAACTGACTGTTCCTTACACCCTATTTCTCCTCCCCATGGAAAGCCCAGAGCCTCAGGCCAGGGATGTCCCTCATTGATGGAGCCCCCTCTCAGGGGTGGGCCAGAGGAGCCAGGAGTCTGTAAGGTGGGGAAAGTCCTTTCTCTAAAAATAAAAAATAAAAAAAGAAAGTTCTTTCTCTAGCATTTTGCCTGTTCCCCACTCTTCCCTTTAGCTTTGGTGGGGAGGGGTGGGCTGCTTGGTAGCAGTACCTCAGGGCCCAGTGAAGCTCAGGGTGACAAGTTCCTCTTTGCCCCCACTTTCCAGCACTAAATGCAGGTACCTCTGGGTCCACAGGTGGGGTCGATGAGCACACAGGGGCATTGTCATCAAGGGTTTGTCTGCTGATAACTGTAATGACAACCACATCCACACAGGCATCTCATTTGATTCCCCCCGAAATCCAGGACAGCAGGGGCTATTATTATCCCCACTGCATGGATGAGGAGATCCAGTCTGGGAGGCCAGAATTCACTCAGAGGGGAGTCAGTGATCTATCCATGTGGCTCTGGAGCAGGAGGTAAGTAAGGGAAGGAAAAACAGCCCTGTATCACACGTGAAGGGGCAGACACTAAGAGGCTCTGCCCAGTGGGCTTCCCTGCTCTGAACAGAAGACAGCAAGAGGGGTCTGGAACAGTGCACCAACCTGGGGGCCGGGAGGCCCAGGGGAGCCGAGCGAGCCTTGCATGCAAGGGGACTGCGAGGTCTCCAGTTCCAGGATGAGGTTCTTCATGTCTGGGGAGAGAAGCTTCAGTGCAAAACAACACAGGGATAGAGGTCAGACTTAGGGGACAGAGGAAGTGTCCCCACCCTGGACACAGACCTGCTCCAGGGTCAGGTCCCCAAGACTGGCAGTTTCCTGGCACCCCAGTGAGTGTCCCAAGATGAAGACATTCTGGGCCACCAGTTTCTGTTCTCTCAGGTGCTCTTGAGACGTGCCTGGCTTGAGTGGATTACAGAGGTATAATGACTACTTTGGATCGAGTCAGGAAGCTCACTCCAGGGCCTTTATCCAATGTCTAGGACAGCACTGTACAACAGAAATGTAATACGAGCCACCAGTGAGAGCTGCGCTGTAGTTTTAAATTTTCTGGTAGCCACATTTTTACCTTTTAAAAAGGTAAAAAGAAACAAGTGAAATTAATTTTAATAACATATTTTATTTAACCCAACATACCCCAAATATTATCATTTCAACATATATTCAATATAAAAAAGTTATCAATGAGATATTTTACATTTTTTTTTCTTACTAAGTATTGAGAATCTTAGATTCTCACTTATAGCATAGCTTAGATTACACTTACAGCATATCTGAACTTGAACTAGCCACACTGAAAGCGCCTGATAGCCACCTGTGGCTAGTGGCTCCTGTATTGGACAGTGCAGGTCTAACAGCTTCTGGAGAGAGCTGAGAATCCCCAGTGCCTAGAATGCCCTGGCCTGCTGTCTTCTAGGTCAGCTCCCCAATCCTGCTCGTTTCCTCACCTTTTCCTCTCTTCCCCAATTCTGTTCCCTCGTACACTTCAGTGTAGCTACAGGACGATTTCCTGAGGCACTTTATGGAAATGGTCTACACTAGACACGGGCTGTGAAAGGGAATTTTACAAATACTTGAGGAGAAGAAAAACAGAAAGGGAAATTCCATATCTGAGCAGCTAATGGGAATCCAGAAAGTTATAAATTCACCTCATTGTTCTCAAGAAGATAGGACACTGCCAAATCTAATTCTCTGCTGAGAAGAATCTCCCTCCATCCCTTATTTAAGATAGCTGGAGAAGTGAATGTTCATAGCAGCACAAGTCACAATTGCAAAGTTGTGGAAACAACCCAGGTGCCCATCAATACACGAGTGGATCAATAAAATGTGGTATATGTATACCATGGAGTATTACTCAGCAATAAGGAACAATAGTGAATTAACACATCTGGTATTATCCTGGTCGGAGCTAGAACCCATTCTTCGAAGCGAAGTGTCACAGGATTGGAAAAACAAGCACCACTGGTACTCACCATCAAACTGGTACTAACTGATGAACACTTACATCACACAGGGCAATAACATTCATCTGTGGGCGGGCGGGCGGGAGGGGGGTGGAAGGGATGGGAAAAACTCTCACTGAATGGATGTGGGGAGCACAGTTTGGGAGATGACCACGATTGTGGCTCTGACACGGGCAGAACAGGGGCAATGTGTATGGCCAAAGTGTTGTACCCCCATGATATTCTGAATTTAAAAAAATAAATTAAAAAAAAAAAAAAGATAGCTGGAGAAGAAGGGACATGCCCCAGAAACTGCAAACTGTCCATTCCAGGGCTCAACCTCTGGGTGACAGTGAAGGGTTGAGTCTGCCAGGAAAGATCCTGGAGGCAGCCCCCATGGGGAAGATGGGGAGGGCTTCGTGGTGGGCACTGTGATACTCACCAGACTGCGGCCCCCCCTGAAGAATGGTGGTGGGAATAGTGGCGGTGGCGGTGGCGTCGGCAGGCAGCATGCTTTGTGGCCGCCACGCTTCTTCTGATCCAGGCTGGGAAGGGCTGTTAAGAGAAAGCTGCTGCTCGTTAGTGGGGTCAGTGGAAGGGCCTCTGTCAGGCCCACTGTACCCGAGGAGACCCACACTGCCACCCCAGTCTTCTGAATCTAATTTCTAGCCTGTTAGATGTGAGCACATCTCCTGATTGTTCCTTGACATAGCCCTGCCCTTGCCTTTGCTGAATTAAGATGGTTAATAAATGAGCAGATGCTACGGACACTGTGACCATTATAAGGTCTGTTTCTCTTTCTTCAGATACTGACTTGTCACTTTGTAGATGTGGCAAGGGATGCAAAATTCAAACAGACTCATAATGCGCCCCCAGCTGGGGAGAAGGAAGTGTGTGTTAATAACTTTGATGTTGTACTCAGAAGGAAATTGTTTAGACAGGGAGGCAGAATCAATCAAATTCATTGATTATGGGAGACCCAGACTCACCATTTAAAACACATATATTGACTCTAGACTCTACATACACATTCGAGTGTCAGCCATCTCACTAGAGAGTCACATTGTAATGCCTCAGTGTACCCAAGTGTAAGGAGATGAAGGGAAGGCCCTGCACCTTTACAGCTTTATTTTCCTGCAGAATGTCACCTATGTTCCACGTTAGTATATGTGCAGTGTTGAAGTATGCCTTACAAGCACACAGATTGTGTTACAGCCCAAGAGAAACCAACACCCAGATTGAAAAACAGAACTCCCCAAAACCCAGAAGACTGCTTAATCTCCAATCTCTGCATTACCCCTCCAACCCGCCACCATACTGAATTCGAACACCAGGGATTCATTTTGCCTAGTTTTGAACTTTATGCAAAGGGAATCATAAAATATGAATGCCTGTCTTTGGCTTCTCTCACTTAGCATAGTGGCTGTGGGAATCACCCAGGTTGTGTGTGTAGCTGTTACTGCTGATACTACTACACACCCACCAGAACAGCTAAAATGAAAAGGACAGATAATAACAAATATGGCAAGAATGAGGAACAACCAGAACTATCAAACTTTGGCTGGCAAGAATGTAAATTGATACAACCTCTTTGGAAATTGCTTGATATTTTCTATTAAACCTGAACACAGACATACACTATAGCCCAGCAATTTCACTCAGGGATTTACTAACAGGCAAGTGCGTGTATTTTCACTAAAACACATGTACTAGAACGTTCGCAGCAGCAATATCCATAATTGCCCAAAGCTGTGATTTTTCAGCTCCCAGTTTTGGTCTCACAATGGCACCCTCACCTCCACCCCTTCACGGAACCTCTGACCTCACAGAACACATGCAGGTTGACCACCACATG
Organism: Daubentonia madagascariensis; assembly: GCA_023783475.1. Lineage (NCBI taxonomy): Eukaryota > Metazoa > Chordata > Mammalia > Primates > Daubentoniidae > Daubentonia > Daubentonia madagascariensis. Next base: position 4,155,395 of record JAKFHU010002333.1, on the reverse strand, counting down.
CTCTCAGCCCTGATCCCAGTTTCCTGTCTTACCTCCCAGGGTCTGCCTATTGTCTCCACCCAGTGCTCCAGAACCTGCCTCAGACACCAGGCAAGTAAGTGCTGGGTGCTCCAGAAGTAACCAGGTTGTGCAGCCACTTGGGTTAGCCCCGGTGCCCACAGGAATGGTGGCTCCATGCACATGCACACCCACACCCTCGGACCCTCGATGGTGGAGCAATCCACTGGCTTGTGCCAATGGTCCTCTGCCCTCTCATGCCCACTGTCCCTTTTGTGAGAAATATTTTGTAAAGACACCTTTATTATCCTGAAATGAAATTCATAAATAATACAACGTGCTGACACACAATTTAAAAGATCAATGTCAAGCTCTGAATGCGATATAAAGGAGAAATATAAGAAAGTGACTTATGATATAAAAATGTATATTTCAATTACAAGTGGTCAGGCACAACCATAACAGAACACATAATACTGTCGTTAGATGTTTGCATCTATATGTGAAATTCCAGTGAATGCAACATCCACAAACACAGGTTGTGGTATTAGCAACTTAAATACCACAAGAGATGTGTACAGCATATGATGTAAATTTCTGAAATGATAAACAACACTGGGTAAAAGTCCCAACCAGATAAAGTACAATCATCACTCAGTAGTTGTAGTCTCAGAAAACTCAGTTTGTATCATAACAGTGAAAAAAAAGTTTTTGTGTAAAAGAGAATTCAGTTCTAGAATGAGATAATTATTAGGTCACTAAATATGAAATATCTGATTTCGAATCAAAAGTGTAGTTTATTATATCTCAAACAAGAAGCAGTACAATTAATCAAAGTATGTGCCTAAACTATCAACACGGTTTTGCCATCTTAACGGTAGCTTGCTTACGCCAGCAGCGAAGAAGCCTGGAGAGTGAGTGGCGATGAAATCGCAAAAGGCATCTTCCACAGCCTTTAGAGAATTGAATATTTGTCCTTGCAAGAAGTGGTCCAAAGCCTGGAAAAAATGGTAGTCACTTGGTGCAAGGTCTGGTGAATACAGTGGATGACAGAGAGTTTCCAAGTCCAGCTTCTGTAGTTTGTGCAGCTTTGTTTGTGCAACACGTGGTTGAGCTTGTGGTCTTACAAGAGGACTGGGCTGTATCTATTGACCAATCTCGGCTGCTTCATCACAGGCATCCTCATCATTTTGTCCAATTGGTTGCAGTAGACATCTGCTGTAATCCATTGACCAGCTTTCATGAAGCTATAGTGGATAATACCAGCACTGGACCACCAAACACACTCCATTAGCTTTTTTTGATGAATATTTGGTTTTGGACTGTGTTTCAGCACTTCATCTTTATCTAACCATTGTGCCGAATGCTTGCAATTGTCAAAAAGAATCCATTTTTCATCACACGTAACAATACAGTATAGAAATGGTTCACCTTTATGGCATGACAGCAAAGAAAGGCAAGCTTCAAGACGATTTCTCTTCTGATGCTTGTTTAATGCATGTGGAACCCATCTATCCAGCTTCTTTACCTTGTCAATTTGTTTCAAATGGTCCAATATTGTTGGAATAGTAAAGTCAAACCTTGCTGCTAATTCACACATAGGTTGAGATGGATTCGCCTCCACTATAGTTTTCAGCTCATCATTATCCACCTTGGTCTCAGGTGGCCCACATGGCTCATTTTTAAGATTAAAATCACCAGAACGGAACCTCTCAAACCATCGATGTACTGTGTGTTCATTAGCCACATCCTTTCCAAACACTTTGTTGATATTTCAAGCTGTCTGTGCTGCATTGGTTCCATGACAGAACTCATATTCAAAAATAACACAAATTTTTGACTTATCCATGGTTTCACAGAAATTGCTCTAAGAAAATGTGAAAGATAATCACAAGCCAAAGCATGCATTTGAAAGACTGAGGATGTACCTTCACAGTAAACATAAAACAAAAAGTGTCAAAGTGATATGTCAGAGATATCAACTGTCAAACTTAGTACTTAAGGAAATCAGACATTTCATACTTAATAACCTAATACATATAGGTATGAATGTCCCATGGGACATTTCAAAGTCATGTAGGACATGGACAATCCTCAATGTATGATTCTGTCCTACCCTCTGCAGGATATCCTCTCACCCCTGGCCCAGCCAACTAAGGCAAGGGTGCCACCTGTCCCAGCCTCTGAAATGACCAAAAGTACCCTTGAAAATTTCCAAAATGGCCCCAGTGAAAACTGTTGGCCTATCCCATGCTTGGTGATTGGCTTAGTCACAAACAGTTCCACAGAACCCAGCACCCCAACACCAAAGCAGCATCTGCTCCAGGCCATATAAGTTAATGAGGGACTAAAGGAATTCACAGAAGCAAGAACAACAGGTAACCACCAGCTGGGATGTACCTGGGTTGCTTTCTGGAAAAGATGGTATTCATGCTGATTCTGGAAGGTCAAGGAGGATTCAGATGGGACATCTTCCAGACCAAGGAAATGTCTGGGGAAGTTGTGGGTACATGAGCTAGGCCTTGAAGGGCCAGCTAGAGCAGGGGTGATTGAAGGAGGGAAGGCTCCCAAGGGAGAGGGAGAAATGGCAGGAGAGAGGCAGTGGTCTGTTCAGGGCTACTTCGATTTCAAGAAGCAGAAGTCCACTCACAGTGGCTTGGGGGAGAAGGGAGATTTATTGTAAAGGTAACACATTTCAGAAAGAGCTGGAACCAAGACATCAATGGAGACATGACCCTCCCCTGGTATTTTCCCCCACTCCCATCTCTTCTTTTACACTTCTTTCTGGCATCTGCTCCATTCTGCTTTCTTTGTACCTGCAAGCCTCCCTGTCCCCCATGGTGGCTGACTGGGTCTTACCCCAACCCTTTTACCTCCAGCCTCCATTTGGTCTGGAACGTCCCTTGTGGCTCTTATTTTAAATATCCAGGACAGGGAATCTGACTGCCCAGCCAGGTTACAGGTCAGTGGGAATCCTGAGTGGAGCCTACCCAGGCCCAGGCTCAGGCCCCATCTTCAGCAGGATCTCAGGGTTTATTGCCAGCTCAACAGAAGCTATGGGAGATCTTCCAGAAGGGGGCAAGTGTGGACAGGCTCTCCGAAATATGCCAAATACAGCACAGAGGCTAGAAGCTTCCAGGTGGTGGTCTAATGGAGAGGAGGCTCTTAAAAGAACGGTGGAGGGAGGGCTGTGTGAATGAATTAAAATAAAAGGCTTCCCCCCCACCGGCTAACTGAATGGACCCCTCCTGGCCAAGGGAATATCCTAAAACTAAATTGTCTGCCAGAGGAGGAGGTCAGACATGCCTCACCATGCCCCCCTCCCTTCTTGGAAACATCCATTGTAACTCACCTACAGGCCTAAGGCTATGCAAGACAAACCTGCAGGTCCCCAATTTACACAACAAATATTAAGTCTGGTGACTTGTCTCTTCCTTATCTAAAACATTCCAAGCCTTTAGACAAAGCTTCATTTTTTAACCAATTACAAGTCAAGGAGTCTTTAAACCCACCTATAACCTGTAAGCTCCCCCACTTTGAGATGGCCCACCTTTTTGGGCCAAACCAATGTATGCCTTCATGTATTGATTTATGACTTTACCTGTAACCCCTATCTCCCTTAAATGTATAAAACCAAACTGTGGCCCAGCCACAGTGAGTCCACTTGCTCAAGGCTTCTTGGGTGTGGCTCCGGGTCATGGTCCTCAAATTTGGCACAGAATAAACCTCTTTAAAATTATTTTACAGAGTTTGGCTTCTTTTCCCTCAACAGCTGGGAAGTTAGTTTGGGGCTAGACTGTGCAGTTTTGGATGCCCCACAAAAGGTATGGGATTTATTCAGAAAGTAGTAGGGAGTCACAGCAGGTGCGGAGTACAGGAGTGGCAGGATCAGAGTGATGCTGGAGAGCACCAGGTGCAGGGAAAGAGGGGCGAGGGTGAGCTCGGAGAATGGGAGCATGCAGCAGGCCAGCATGTCAGACCTGTCCAGGCATGTGAGGACAGGAAGGAAGGGACTGATGCAAACTTTACTGGGGAGAAGGAACCTGGGGGCTGGTGTGTTGCAGGAGGGAAAGAGGAGGGAGAATCAATGGTGATTTTGAAGTTACAGGGGCCCTGGGGCAACAGTGGTCAGAGCATGAGACAGAAAAGTCAGGGGAGGTGCTAGTTTACGGGGAGAGCTGCCAAATTTGGTGTTAGACAGTTATTCACTTGAGCACACACTCTGCCAAGTACTGGGCCAGGCCTTGTGGGAGGCAGAAAGATGCCCAAATGGTGGCTGTAGATGGTACAGGGCCTGTGGAGCTCGGGTGACCCTTCTGTACATACCCCATTTCTGCCCTCCCACATGCAGCCCAGCCCTGGATACTCTTACTTATTCATCAAGAACTGTTCAGGTGCCGCCTCCACCAGAAGTTTTCCTTGACTTCCCAGGCCAAGGTTGGGTGACCGTGCTGTGTTTTTCTCTGGGTTTACCCCTGTTAGCTCTTTTCTATGAGGAAAAACTGTTTCCTTATATCTCCCTGACTAAACTGTGCTTCTGGGAGGGCAGGAGACAGTTTTTATCCCTAGGGTCTAGCACTGTACCTGGCATACAATAGGCACTCCACAAATGTTTGCTGAATTAATAATGTTAATGGCAAACACCACATTCAAGGGACCATCTAAGTAGTTCACACATATAAATTCACCTAATCCTCACAGCAACCCTGAGAGCTAAGTACTGTTATCATCATCATCCCCATTTTACAGATCAGTTAACACAAAGAGGTTAAGCAATTTGCCCAAAGTCACATAGCTAGTCAGTGACAGAGCCAGGCAGTCTGGTTCCAGAGCCTCTCCTCTTGAACTCTACACTATGACTGCATGTGGGCAGAAATGAAGGTTGGGAGCTAAGAGGAAGCCGAGGGAGTCCTATAACCACTACTTGAGACTACAGCATCAATGCTACAGCCAAAGACCACAGGAACACACCTGTAGTTGAACCAAGGAGGGTTTACTGACTTACTGCAACAAGGGAGAACACACACCAGGGGCATCCATGGGGCCTCTCAGTAAGACAGTGTCAGAAAGGATTTGTTTTAGGATTGGGGCTTTTGCTAGATGATTTGGGGAGACACTAGGGGGAAGCAAAGTGTAGTTTTGCTCTGGATTGGATGCTGTCAAGGCTATTCTATAATTGGGTATCTTAATTCTTATTTACAAGAAGAGAACAGAGCAAGACTAAAGCTGTGATTGGTTTAAAAACAAAAAAGCAGCAATCACTCCTATTAGCAAGGACAGGAGAAAGTTTGGTCATTTTGGGTTGGATGATAGTCTTGTTTTCGTCTGTGTTCATTCGTGATTATAGAGTGATTCTTTTGTCTTGATCCATCAAAGTCACAGGGTGGCTCTGTCTCATGTTGGTGACATTTTTTCTGTGTTGCAGGAGAAGACCATGCCCAGCTGTGAGTGTTGGGTCAGCTCCAGCTGTCATGGGCTGCTTTTCTCTGTCTTAGTGGTAAGACAATATAGCTATATTGTTCTAGAACTTGATATTAATATCAGTGTATGCCTCTGCAAGTTTCTTTCCTAGAATGTTAAGTAGCTAAGAGTGTGCAGCTTCAGTTGTTCCACTCAACCTTGGGCATGTGGAGAAGGCTGGCAGGCTCACACCAACCCTAGAACCCTTTTAAGGCCCGCTGGCCAGTTTCTCCTTTGCCTCCCTGTCTTTTGCCTCTGCAGACAGCCAAGGGCTCAGGCTGCAGTTTCCCACAAAGCCTCTCCCAGCCAGGAACACCGGGGAGGCTGGTGGTCCACATGGCTAATTTGTACTCATCACCATTATTTTTCCAGACCATATATGGCCTCCAATGCCTTCCTTCACCCAGCACTCTGTGTGGCTTTCCACTGGTGAAAGACCTTGCATCATTCAAAGCAATAACTTCTCTCATTTCTTCCTGGAAACTGAAGACCTCTTTAGTGACCACAGATTATTGGTTGCTCTTCCTGCTGAGGTATCTGCATTGTTCGTACCCCACCATTCCTCCTCACCCTTCCCCTTGACCCACTTCACTTCCAGCAGGTGAAGGCCATCTATATCTGCCCCTCCCCCAACTCCCTGGAGCTGTTTGTTTTTAGCAGTCTAGTTTATTTACAGCTCATTCCAGCTGAGAATATTTCCATCAGGTGGATGTGTTTGGGAGCAGCTTTCCCCCCTCCTCCCTCCTCCCTCCCAGTCAACTAAGCCAGGACTTCACATGTCTATTTCGGTGTCACCCGAGTGGCCTGTGGGTCTTCAGGACCGTGCTGTCTCTGTGGAATCGTGTCTGAGCTCAGGGTCCAGTCTGGAAAAGCCCCAGAAGGCTCTGTTGTAATGAAAACAATCATGTGTGTATGTACACAGAAACTGCAGAAACCTGGGTGCACCCCGTGGCTCAGCCCCAGGCAGCTGCCTTGGAAATGCCAACTACCACGGAATTTCAGGACCACTTGCCCTGACTTAAATGCATCAGAGTCATATTGTATGTGGCCACTGCATCGCCAAACTGTGGGTAATTGTTTAATGCAGGCTTTTGGCAAGTGTTTGGGATTTTTTTGCTTTGGTTGATGCTGATTTTACCCGTTGGACTCACTACTCACTCTTGAAAAGGAGTCTTTCTCCTGTTTCATTTTGAGAAACTGAGGCACATCTTTGGAAACTGATTCACTCCAATTACTCTTGGAAAGATATGGACTTGGAGCAAAGAGTGTAAGTCCATGTACAGGTGGCCACAGGACCTGGTACAACTCACTTCCTCAATCTGGGGCTTAGTTTCCTCATCTGTACCACAAGGGGTTTTGCCCAAGCCATCTGCAGAGTCCTTTTTTAAATAAATCTGACACCAGGATCACCACTGTGTCCATGTTCATCTCCCCACTCACGCCCATCAACAGGTTACTGAAGACAGCCTTTTCCATTTCTGCCTCCTGTTTTTGCATCAAGCAGCCCCCCTCAATCCAGCAAACGTGTCATTAGAAGTCACCAAAGGAAAGATGTGACATAAGCACCCTGCCTTAGCAGGTTGGAAAATTACAAGTGCAGCCATATGCTAACTGTTCTGCACCTCCTGCTTGTCCAGTAGGTGAACTAGTCAACGTTTTACTTCCTCCTCCTTCTGCTTTGGTGCCTTTTCCTGCCTGTGGGAACTTGCACTAGAAAGAGAACCAGGGGTGGAGACAAGGCCAAGGGCACACACTCCATGGCAGCTCTCAGTGCTCTGACTGGGAGTTGGGCGTCTCAGCTACAATAAACTTCTCACATTAACTGGCTATAATTTGCCCCAAGTTTTCCCCAATTCACATATTCCAGAGAAGGCTGCACCCTATGAATTTCCTTCAACCCCCACACAAACTTTGAAAAACAAATTCTGATCCTAAAAGTTGAAAGTAATTTGAACTTCTCTGAAAGACCATGGTAGAAGTTTGCCACCTGCAATTTGCCCCTGAGTGGGAGAGGACATAACCTACAAAGAAAACAATTTGGCAGTTTGGTGGCTGTGCTTCTGAGCCACACTACTTAAGCCAGTCCCCTTGGAGAGTTAGGGAGAATGTCTTTGCCACCTGATGCCAGGGGACCCTAGACTACAGAACAAGATTTTACTTCAAAGCCAAGGGAGCTGCAGCTACCACCCTGCCAGCCTGAAGTCAAGGTCACAGAGAGGCACACACAAGAGTACACGTGAGCATGTACACCAGGTCTCCACCAACTCCACCTTGAAACCCCTTTACATTGTAATTCCAACACTGGCTGAGAATTTAAAAATTTAAAGCCTGTGCCCAGAGTAAGTCTGCTTTCCGAGAGCCTTTTTTCCAAACAATGGGCCCATGCACACACACACACACACACACAACTCACCTAAGCAGCATGATGAGTAAGAGAGCAGTCCTGAAATGGTGAGCATATGAACGAGGCTGAATGATGGGCCTGTCATCGTGAGGCAAGGCCCAAGGCAGACTGGCCAGGGAACACGAGCTGGAGACAGGCTGAGATTTGTCACGCCCCTGAGTGCTCCCAGTGCTTGGCCTGCTTGGCATTTGGGGTGGGAGTCAGCCAATCCCTGCTTTGATGTTGCTTCTGCCCCAGATGCCAGGGGCCCAGGGGCCAGCCCTGAGCTCCCAGGAGCAGGAATGGGGAGGCAGCTCTGCTCTGGCTGCCCACGAACGCTGCTCTAGGGGAGGCTTAGAGGACAAGAGTGCCTTTGGCCGAGAGGAGGATGTTAGGTTGGGAGCCCAGGGATACTGATCCCCCTGCAAGCTGAGAGGAAATGGAGTGCAATTGGTCAAACAGGCTGCTTTTCATCTGGCTCAAAAACTGCCTCGTCAAAACTGCTCTGGCAAGCCTCAAAGTCAACCCCCCACCGAGCCTGTCCAAGGGGAATCTGCCCTCTTCTGCTTCAAGGAGACCTTCATGGCCAGAGGACCCAGCTTGCACCACATCTGTGCCAAGGTGCTGCCGACAAAGCTAAAGTTAATTAAACTTACAACACCACAAACAAAAAAATGGCACGTGGGCAAATCTTTTTGGACAAAACCTGCCTATGAAATAACAAAGTGGCATATACCAGATACAGATACACACTGAAATCTGTCTGTACCTTACAGGCATACTCAGTACATGAGCATGGACACATACAATATTCTAGATCATAAAACACAAGATTATTAGTCCTTAGCAATAAGCACTCTTGTTTTAACCAGCTTAGTAAAGACCACACACTATAGCAGGAGTTAGCAAACTTTTGCTATAAAGGGCAAGACAGTAAATATTTAGGCTTTGTGGGTCACATAGTCTCTGTTACAACTTAACTTTGCCATTGTACATGAAAGCAGCCATATGCAATACATAAAGGAATGAACGCAGCTGTTTTCCAGTAAAACCTGACTCACAAAAATAGGAGGCAGACTGGATTTGGCCTGTGGGCTATAGTTTGCTGACCCCTGCACTACAGCCTTCAAAAGAGAAGATGCTTCTTGTATTCATTCATTCACTGTTTTATTCATTTAGAAACACACAGTGAGTACCAAATTGTGTAAGATACAATGACTAGACACAATTCCTGCCCTCAGAATGTGTTGTTCAATGTCATGGAAAGAATACTGGCCCTGGAGTCTTTTTTCCACTAAGTAGCTGTGTGACCTTGAGAAAGTTATTCATTCTCTCTGTCACCTTCCTTACCTGTAAAGTGGGTATGGGAAAATCCACCTTGCTAGTTTATTGTGAGGATTAAAACTACCACTTTTGGAGCTTTTGGCACAAAATAGGGGCTCTTTTATTGACACATTCTTGGATAACTATTTTATAAGATGGAAAAAAGAGGAATGGCTAACATGGGATGTCTGGAAGGATCTACAGGAGGAAGAGATGGGTTCCAGTTGAGGGGAAGGGGATACAAGTGAGAAATCAGGGAAGGCTTCCCAGAAGAGGTGGCATTTGCACTGAGCCTTGAAAGCAGAGAAGATTTGTTGGTACCAAGATGGCAGAAGTGGGAGGGAAAGCTTAGGCTCTGTTCCTTCTCTGGGGAATTCCCCTTTGTCCTTCTTGAAACAGTAACGGGAATAAGGACAGGGATTGCTCAGTCCTGAGTCCCAGACAGCTGCAGAAATATCATCTGCATCATATTTTCCCAAATTTCCCTGTTCTGGCTCATATTCCTGCAGATCTTCATTTTTCAAACTTCATTTCAGAAACCCTTGGAGATGGAACTTTTGCCACTTTTCATACTAAAAGCATTTTTTTTTTTACCATGTGGCATCAAACTTTTTCTAAAATAGTTTACACATGTAAAAATACTCAGCTGTACTTTGTTTCCATACTGTAAAAATGAAGGTGGCTGGATTGGATGATCGCTGGAGCCCTGTCCAACTCTGCAGGTGTTTAAATCTCTACTTTGAACCTAATGATTTAGGTTCATGAATGTCTTCTGTCTCTCTCTTCTCTGTGTTTCGCTCCTTCTGATGCTCTCTTTTCTGTCTCAGTCTTACTCTCTGTCTCTGCGACTCTCTATCTCTAACTTTGTCTCACTCTCTGGCTATGTCTCTGTCTTCCCAAGCACTAACAGTTGAATTTCCTTAAGTCAAACACCTGGATGTATGTTCAACTACTTTTAACTCCCTTCAGCCAGGTGTGCCAGCCTGGGATTAGGAACCTGTCTTTAGCCCCAGCAGTGACTCGCTGTGTGACCTTGGATGTCTCATTTTCCCTCTGGGCCTTGATGAGCTCTAAGCACTTTGCAGCTTTGGCTTCTACCATGGGCTGTGATTCCTAAGACATAAATGGTCCCTCATAAGGGACCTGGACAAGGGGAGAGGATCGTCCCTCTTCCCCACTGGTGAGCAATCTTTGCCCTCAAATTCCCTCAGGTGCCTTGGCCCCAGCACCGGCTCACCACAGTAGAGCTGCCTGCAAAATCTAATTCATAATAAAAGTTTCTGGGACCTTCCTGCAGCTGTCAGCAGGTGTCATATTCACAGTATTTCGTCTTAATTGCAGCTCTGGGATTTATCAGCTAGTCCAGAGACCACTTCTGGAATACGGGCTTCCTGGGCACTGTTCCAGACACTTCTATCCCCACTGCTGCCACACACAGGCCTGCTCCCTGCTGATGAGGCTAAAGTGGGTTCTGCTTTGCATCTTCCTCCTTCTGTGTCTCCTACCACTACTGCAAAGAGAGATTTTGTGGCTCAGATAACTCAGGCACCCTTTCCAGGGATCCAGAGTACCTGTGTGAGGCAAAGACATCTACATGTTTGGGGCAGAGCCTCGGATCCCATCAGCCCTGGGGCACTTCACGTCTGCTCCTCCATCCCAAAGCCTTGGTGGGCAGAGGAGTAGGTGGGAGGACCTGGGTTCTACTTTCCCATTGACAAAGATTCTCTCCTTGACTAAACTTTGGTCAGGCTCTTCTGAGCCCTCCTCCTGACTAGGCCTCAATTGTGGGCTTCTGTGTCCCTCCATGCAGAATCCAGTTATAGCAAGAACCCTATTCTTCCTATAATCGTAATTCTAAACTGATCTCAGTTTAGAAAGACTCCCTCACTCTTGATGTCTGATCAAATTCCTCATTTCCCACACTTGGCCTCAACCCAGTAGTGAAGCACCACCAATGCGGAACGTTCCATGATGTTCCTCATTCAATCCTTCTTTGATCTCCATGGCAATACCACAAGGTATGAATTAGTATTATCCTCATTTTTAGACAAGGCTCAGAGAGATTAAGGGATGTACCTAAAAATCACACACAACCAGGAGGTAAGTAGGCCAGGACTGAATCCAGATGTCTGACACCAGAGACTTCTGGAGATTCAGTTATCAGCACAAAGTGGTGACCTCTTTCCACCACTACCACCTAAAGAATGAGCAGGAAACCTCAGAAGAAATGACACCCAAAGGAGCCAGAGGTGTTGCCTTATCCAGCTAGGGTTGGAGTCATTTACCAATGCTCAGAATCATGTCTTTCTAATCAAACCTGATGACTATTCATCTCTGTGTTTCAGTTTCCTGGTTTGTAAACTCCCATGAGCAGACAATACTGGTTGCCTCTCTGACTATCCTGACTACAGAGAGGGTTCAATGTATTGGTGGCCTTCAATCAACATGCGTTTACCTTCCCTATTCTACTTCTCAAAGTGGGCAACAGATCTGAAACCAACTTTGAAATCCATCAGAAAATAAGATGGATGGGTAAACAGATATATGATAGAGTAAATATATTAAAATGATAATCAGTGCAAAATCTATGTGGTGGGTGTATTAGTCTGCTAGGGCTGCCATAACAAAGTACCACAGACTGGCTGGCTTAAACAACAGAAATATGTTTCTCATAGGAATGGAAGCTAGAAGTCCAAAATCAAGGTGCCAGCAGATTTGCTTTCTCCTGAGGCCTCTCTCTTTGGCTTGTGGATGGCCACTTTCTTGTTGTGTCCTCACATGGCCTTTCCTCTGTGCACGCATCCCTGGTGTCTCTATGTCCAAATTTTCTCTTCTTATTAGAACACCAGTCAGATTAAATTAGGGCCGACCCTAATGGCTTCATTTTAACTTAATCACCTCTACGAAGGCGCCATCTCGAAATACAGTTACATTCTAAGGACTGGGTGTTATTAGGGCTTCACCATATGAATTTTGGGGAGACACAATTCAGCCCATAATAGTGGGCATATTGGTATTCCCTGAACAGTTTTCACTTTTTTGAATGCTTGAAATTGTTCATAATAAAAAAGAATAAAATTAAAAAATTTTAAGCATGCAACAGAAAACCAGAAGCTATCTCTCCATGGGTTAGAGTTGGGAGTAGGTGAGCCCAAGCCCTTGTTGGCCAGTACCTAGGGGCTCTCGGAGCTGCACGGAGCTAGGGCACCAGCGTTGCCTGAAGAAGCCTGCAGCCACTCCTTATGGACCTTGGGTAGGTCACTGAATCCCAGCGAGGGGCATTATCTTCTGCCTCCCCCACCCCAAACAGATGCCTTAAGGAGGAAAAGTCTGCCCTCATGACAAGGATGAAAGAAAATCAGTCATCTCATTTGTCGTTATTTTATGTAAGTCATATATCAAAAGCATCTCCTTTATACACATAGATTCAAAGAAACAAACCCATCCCCTTTTCCTCCCACAAAGGAAGTATTTTGGACCTTATCTAAAGGAAGGCATCTGCTTTTTGAGTTCAAGTTCTAATTTGACCAAATGGCATGTGGTAAGTAGAGAGGAAGGAGGAGACAATGCTATTAGGAGCCAAGGGAACATAAAGAAACCTCCCCATGGCTGGCTGCGCCTTGGCTCTGAATTTGATTACAGCGGCCAGCATAAATCAGCCAGTGCTATTAAATCTTCTGCTAGTGCTTGACAGGGGAGGCCAAGTTTGTAGAATTATTTGGGAGATCTGGCCATAAGTCAGAGACAAAACCCTCCAGCTGCATCGAGCCCAAAGGGTGGGTTATTTCCAACACCCGCTGACAACTGTGGCTGAGTGGAAAGACCCTGTGTTTCCAGGCGCTATGTTTCCATGCCTTCATTTTTCCATGGTGACGGTTTAGCTCTATGGGCACTTGTAATTCAAAACCACCTGGCTCATTTATCCCTTTCCCCAGGGCACTCCCCCATCCATATCTCTGCTCCCTACCCTCGCCTCCAGTATGTGTTGTCCAAGGGTCCTCAACAAGTGGGGAAGAGGGAAGCTGGGTTCCTAGGAGCCCTCTGGCTGCCCACTGGCACAGATGGGCATCTCTACCCATTTGTCTCACTGAGTCACTCAAACACATGGATTCCAGAAGTTGAGGAACCTAAGGTTGACCTCTTTGGACTCAACTAAAGCAATAGAGCTTCTCAATTGAGAAACTGGCAAGATAAATGTTAGACTTTTTGTAGTGTTCTCCTTGGTGCTTTGGATCTAACAGATTTTTAAATCAGTTCTCCTTGCTACTTTGGATCTAACAGATTTTTAAAGACAGAAGAAGTCCATCGTGTGCTCTAGATGAAAGGTAGTGCTTTGTATGTACAGACAGTGTTTTGCTTAATTGTTTAGCATAGGCGTGCGACTCAAAATTTAAAGGTATAAACAAGAACACATGAAAATTCTCTCTCTTACCCCTCTCTCCCAGCCACCCAGTTCCAATTATTTATTATCAATCAATTACTTAGTTTCCCATTTATACTTCTAGGAATATTTATTGCATATATAAGCAAATAAGTAGGTATAATATTTCACCCTCTTGCTCAAAGGGTTACTTGTAATATTAATATTATATTGTACATATGGTATTCCCTCTTGGTTTCTTCACAGTTTTTCTAAGAGATTATTCTGTGAAACTACATTAATGCATCCATATGCTTTTCTATGGCCTTCATTTGGAAGAACCATAACTTATTCACTCTGCCCCCTACTGATGTGCATTTGGGTGATTTGCAAACATTTGCTGATGCAAACTATGTAATAAAATAACCTTCCACATGCATCTTTGTGTATGGTGGTAAGTGTGCACATTGGATGAATTCCTAGAAATAAAAATGCTGGGTCAAAATGTACGTGCACTTGTAATTTTTACATGTGTTGCCCAATTCAACTCCACAAAGCCTCCTTCAATCTACATTCCCTCCCATGAGCAATGTGTGAGTGTCAGTTTCCACGCACTCTCACCAACAGTCTGATTGGACCTTCTGAATTTTGCCCATCTGATAGGTAAAAAATGGTATTTCAGTGTGGTTTTAATTTGCATTTCTCTTATAGCGAATGAGACTGGGACTATTTTAGAACCATTTGTATTTTTTCTATTCTTCCATTGGGTCGTTAATTTTTCTGTTACAATTTTTTTCTTATATATAAGGAAAGTAACACTTTATTATATGACTTTCACATATTTTCCCCCAATTTTGGCCTTTTGACTTTGTTTTTGCTACACATAATTTTTTAATGTAGTTTTTCTTCTTCTTTTCTAGGTTTCTGGGTTTTTCCCCCACACTAAAGTTACCCCCAAAATCTCCCAAGGTTTCTTCTACTAATTGTTTAGTTTCACATTTTATATTTAAATTTTCATTCATTTGTAACTTATTCTGATGTAAGATATAAGTTTGTTTGTTTGCTTGTTTTCCAGAAGACATTTTATCTGTGGTCTGAAGCAGAAAACAAAAACAGTCTTCAAACTACCTTTATGTAGCTTGTAAACATCAGCTATCACAACACTCAATAATAGGTACTGAGCACTTATTATGTGCTAAGCACCAGCCTACAACAGCCCTAAGAGTTCTTAATGTTTTCTCCATCTGACAGATAAGTAAACTGAGGCTCAAGGAAATGCCCAGGTAAATGGCAGAGTCATGACTTGAACCCAGATGGGTTCTCTCCTTGTCTTAATTTCTCTGCTCTCACACAAACTCCAACTACTTGTAACTGAGTAGTCAAGTGTATAGTAGGAGACACAATAAATATTGGTCTGAAGAAGCTCAATGAACTTTAAGACAAAGAAAGAAGGAATTTAGAAGCCTGTCAGAGAAATTTAACAAAGACATTGAAATAATTTAAAAAAATCAAGTAGACGTTCCGGAGCTGAAAAATTCAACTGACAAATTGAAAAATGCATCAGAGTCTCCCAACGGCAGAACTGATCAAGCAGAGGAAAGAATTAGTAAGCTTGAAGACAGGCTATTTGAAAATACACAGTCAGAAGAAAAAGAGAAAAAAGAATACAAAAGAATGAATCATACCTACAAGATCTAGAAAATAACCTCAAAAGGGCAAATCTAAGAGTTATTGGCCTTAAAGAGGAGGTAGAGGGAGAGAGACTGGGGTAGAAAGTTTATTTAAAGTAATGATAACAGAGAACTTTCCAAACCTAGAAAAAGATATCAATATTGAGGTACAAGAAGGTCATAGAACACCAAGCAGATTTAACCCAAATAAGACTACCTCAAGGCATTTAATAATCAAGCTCCCAAAGGTCACAGAAAAAGAAAAGGTCCTAAGGGAAGTGAGAAAAAAGAAAAAAATAACATATAAAGGAGCTCTAATACGTCCAGCAGCAGACTTCTCAGTGGAAACCTTACAGGCCAGGAGATAGTTGCATGACATATTCAAAGTGCTGAAGGAAAAAAACCTTAACTTTAGTATATTATATCCTTCAAACAAGAAGGAGAAATAAGGACTTTCCCAGACAAACAAAAGCTGAGAGACTTCATCTACACCAGACCTGTCCTACAAGAAATGCTAAAAGGAGTTCTTCAATATAAAAGAAAAGGACATTAATGAACAGTAAGTAATCATCTGAAAGTATAAAACTCACTGGTAACACAAATCCAGAATATTCTATTGCTGTCTGTAATTGTGGTGTATAAACCCCTTATATCTTGAGTAGGTAGACTAAAAGACAAACCTATCAAAAATAATAAGTACAACTTTTTGAGAGGTAGATAGTATAAAAATATATAAATGGAAACAACAAAAAGTTAAAAAGCAAGGGGGATGGAGTTAAAGTGTAGAATTTCTTTTAGATTTCTCTTTGCTTATTTATTTGTTTGTAAGCAGAATTAAGTTGTCATTTGTTTAAAATAATTGGTCATAAAATGTTTTTTGCAAGCCTCATGGTAGTAACCTCAAATCAAAAAACCTACCACAACAGATACACAAAAAATAAAAAGGAAGAAATTAAAACACTACCAGAGAAACTCACTTTTAACAAAAGAAGAAAGGAAGGAAGGAAGAAAGAAAGAGAGGACCACAAAATAACCAGAAATCAAATAACAACATGGCAATAGTATGTCCTTACCTATCAATAATAACATTGAATGTGAATGGACTAAACTCACCAATCAAAAGACACAGAGTGTCTGAATGGATAAAAACACAAGACCCAACTATACGTTGTCTACAAGAAACCCACTTTACCTATAAAGACACATATAAACTGACAATAAAGGGATGGAAAAAAGATATTCCACACACATAGGAACCAGAAAGAGCAGGAGAATCTATACTTCTATCAGATAAAATAGATTTCAAGACAAAAACTGTAAAAAGAGACAAAGAAGGTTATTATATAATGATAAAGGGGACAATTCAGCAAGAGGATGTAACAATTCTAAATATATATGCAACCAACACTGGAACACTCAGATATATAAAGCAAATATTATCAGAGCTAAAGAGAGAGATAGACCCCAACACAATAGTCATTGGAGACCTCAACACTCCACTTTCAGCATTGGACAGATCATCCAGACAGAAAATCAACAAAGAAACATTGGACTTAATCTGCACTATAGACCAAATAGACACAACAGATATTTGTTTACAGAATGTTTCATCCAACATCTGCAGAATACACATTCTTCTCCTCAGCTCATGGATCATTCTCAGGAATAGACCATAGTTAGGCTACAAAACAAGTCTTAAAAAATCATATCATATCAAGTATTTTCTCTGAACAATGGAATAAATCTAGAAATCAATAAGAACAGGAACATTGGAAATTATACAAACACATGGAAATTAAACAATATGCTCCTGAATGACGAGTGGGTCAATGAAGAGATTAAGAAGAAAATGAAAAAATTTCTCGAAACAAATGAAAATGAAAACACAACATATCAAAACCTATTGGATAAAGCAAAAGCAGTACTAAGAAAAAAATTTATAGCAGTAAGTGCCTACATCAAAAAAGCAGAAAAGTTTCACATAACCTAATGATGCATCTTAAAGAACTAAAAAAACAAGAGCAAATCAAACCATAAATTAATAGAAGCAAAGAAATAATAAAGATCAGAGAAGGAATAAATGAAATTAAAACCCCAAAAATACAAAAGATCAATGAAACAAAAAGTTAGTTTTTGAAAAGATAAACAAAATGGACAAACCTTTAATCAGACTAAGAAAAAAAGAGAGAAGATCCAAATAAATAAAATAAGAGATGAAAAAGGAGACGTTACAACCGATACTGCAGAAATTCAAATGATCATTAGAGACTATTATGAGCAACTATATGCCAATAAATTGGAAAATCAAGAAGAAATGGATAAATTCCTAGACACATACAACCTACCAAGATTAAACCAGGAAGAAATCCAAAAACGAGTAATGAGATAGAAGCAGTAATAAAAAGTCTCCCAACAAAGAAAAGCCCAGGAACCCATGTCTTCACTGCTGAATTTTACCAAGCATTCAAAGAACTAATACCAATCCTACTTAAACTATTCCAAAAAATTGAGAAGGACAGGATACTCCCAAACTCATTCTGTGAGGACTGTATCACCCTAGTACCAAAACCAGACAAAGATTTAACAAAAAAGGAAAACTATAGGCCAATATCTCTGATGAACATACATGCAAAAATCCTCAAGAAAACACTAGCAAACCAAATTCAATAACACATTAAAAAGACTAGTCATCATGATCAAGTGGGATTCATCCCAGGAATCCAAGGATGGTGCAACATACATAAATCTATCATGTAATACATCATATCAACACAATGAAGGACAAAAAACATATGATCATTTCAACTGATGCTGAAAAAGCATTTGATAAAATTCAACATCCCTTCATAATAAAAACTCTCAAAAAACTGGGTACAGAAGGAACTTACCTCAACATGATAAAATCCACATATGACAGATCCACAGCTAGTACCATACTGAATGGGGAAAAACTGAAAGCCTTTCCTCTAAGATTTGGAACAAGACAAGGATGCCCACTTTCACCACTGTTATTCAACATAGTACTGGAAATTCTAGCTAGAACAATCAGACAAGAGAAAGAAATAAAGGGCATCCAAATTGGAAAGGAAGAGTCAATATCCTTTTTGCAGATGATATGATCTTATATCTAGAGAAACCTAAAGACTCAACAAAAAAAGTATTAGAACTGATAAACAAATTTAGTAAAGTTGCAGGATACAAAGTCAACATAAAAAATCAGTAGCATTTCTATATGCCAACAATAATCTGCAGAAGAAAGCAAGATATTAATAGTAATCCCATTTATAATAGTACAAATAAAATAAAATCCTTAGGAATAAACTTAACCAAAGAAGTGAAAGAGCTCTACCATGAGAACTATAAAACACTGATGAAAGAAACTGAAGAAGATACAACAAAATGGAAAGATATTCCATGCTCATAGATTGGAAGAATCACTATTTTTAAAATGTCTATACTACCCAAAACAATCTACAGATTCAATGTAATCCCCATCAAAATACCAATAACATTATCCACAGAAATAGAAAAAAATAATCCTAAAATTTATATGGAATCACAAAAGACCCAGAATAGCCAAAGCCATCCTGAGCAAAAAGAACAAAACTGGAGGAATCACATCACCTGACTTCAAATTATACTACAGAGCCATAGTAACCAAAACAGCATGGTACTGGCATAAAAACAGACACAGAGACAAATGGAACAGAATAGAGAATCCAGAAATAAATCCACACATCTATAGTGAACTTATCTTTGACAAAGGGGCCAAGAACATACATCGGGGAAAGGATAGTCTCTTCAATAAATGGTGCTCAGAAAACTGGATATCCATATGCAGAAGAATGAAACTAGACCTTTATCTCTCACCTTATACGAAAATCAGATCAAAATGGGTTAAAGACTTAAATCTAATTCCTGAAACTATGAAACTACTAAAAGAAGACGTTGGGGAAATGCTTCAGGGCATTGGTCTGGGCAAGGACTTCTTGAGTAATACCCCCAAAGCACAGGCAACCAAAGCAAAATTGGACAAATGGGATCACATCAAGCTAAAAAGCTTCTGCACAGCAAAGGAAACAACCAACAAAGGAAAGAGGCAACCCACAGAATGGGAGAAAATATTTGCAAACTACCCATCTGACAAGGAATTAATAACTACAATATAAAAGGAGTTCCAACTCAATAGGAAAAAAATCAAGTCATACAATTAAAAAATAGGCAGAAGATCTGAATAGACATTTCTCAAAAGAAGACATACAAATGGCCAACAGGTAATATGAAAAAATGCTCAAAGTCATTAGTCATCAGAGAAATGCAAATTAAAACTACAATGAAATATCATCTCACCCCAGTTAAAATGGCTTTTATCAAAAAGACAGGCAATAATGAATGCTGGCAAGGATGTGGAGAAAAGGAAACCCTCGTACACTGTTGGAAAGTAAATTAGTGCAACTACTGTGGAGAAGAGTATGGAGAGGTTCCTCAAAAAACTGAAATTAGAACTACCATATGACCCAGCAATCCCACTGCTGGGTATATATCCAAAAGAAAGGAAATCAGTATATTGAAAAGACATCTGCACTCCCATGTCTATTTCAGTACTATTCACAATAGCCAAGATTTGAAATCAATCTAAGTGTCCATCAATGAACGAATGGATAAAGAAATTGTGGTACATATACACAATGGAATATTATATAGCCATAAAAAGAATGAAATCCTGCCATTTGCAACAACATGGATGGAACTGGAGGACATTATGTTAAGTGAAATAAGACAAGAATCTTTCATGTTCTCACTCATATGTGGGAGCTAAACATTAAAACAATTGATCACGTGGAGATAAAGAGAAGAATGATGGTCACCAGAGGTTGGGAAGTGTAGTGGGGAGGAGGGGATACAGCAGGGATAGGGAATGGTGCAAAAATATAGTGAGACAGTTAGATAGAATGAACAGTATTTGATAACACAACAAAGTGACTATAATCAACAATAAGTTAGGGTATACTTTCAAATAATTAAAAGAGTGGAATTGGAATGTTCCTAACACAAAGAAATGATAAAAACCTGAGGTGATGGATACCCCAATTACCCTGATTTGATTATTACACATTGTATGCCTGTATCAAAACATCACACATACCCTATAAATATATACAACTATTATGTACCCATAATAATTAAAAATAAAAACATTTTTTTAAAAAAGAAATTAAACCAAGACCACATGGCCAAGATCCCTCAGCTAGTGGGTCACCGAGATGTCTCTCCAGTCCAGAGCTGTCTGCCTGGGAACTCCATGCCTTCTACTCACACACCATGGGTTCTTAGTGCCAATGCTCAGAAGAGAAACACACACCAAGACCCCTTCTTTGTGTGGGTACTGATTCTGTAAATTAGCAAACGCCTTGTTAGTCCATAAGTCAAAGAAAGTCTAAGGCTAAAAGTATCTTTGAAATATGGCCCACTCCTTTATTTTACAGATGAGGACTTGTCTTGAATCCCACAAGAGAGCAAATGGCTTGTCCAACACTATACATGTGTCCAAATTTTACCTGAGTGCCTTAGCATTGTGCTACAAGTCTCTTTAAGAACATGTGTAAACAGGCAAATAACCAACCCACTGACTAAATGTCCTCACACCACCTTCCACTGGCCATGAACAGAAGAACCTTGGCAGCGATGCCCAGGGTGGCCAGCTCCTAAGGTGTCCAGCAGATATACTCTTACTTTCCAGGCTGCCCAGCAGAGGGAAGTGAGGGCCGGAGAGGTAGACTCAGATAATTGAAGAAAAGAAAAGAAAGAAAGGAAACCATTTCCCTCAGATACTCTGGGGGCAGCATTTCCAGGGCCCCAGTTGTTCCTAAAGCCGTCTCAGCCCTCTAGCCCTCGTTCTCTGCGAGCAGATGGGAAGAGTGAGAACGCACACCACCCACACCAAGGCCGCCCCTGCAGGGCCTTGCTGCTGTCCAAACGCAGGGGACATTCATCCTTTCCACCCTTACCTTTCCCTGCCATGACCATGACCTTGCCCAGCACAGCTCTCACACTTCCAGCCTCCCTAAATCCTGAACACCAAGCTCAATGATGGAGACTTTGGTTTCTGGATGACCACAGAGAATTTGGAAGCCTTCTGGGGGCCACCCCCTGAGGTCCACCCCAGTAAGGATGGTCTCAGAAACCAAGTTGGCCCTGTTTGGGCACAAAGGGGCACTCCAGTTTCAAATCCCTGTGATAATAACCCAGCCTGCAGGCCCCTCATATAGGGGACATGTCCAAACACTCAAACAAACCCCGAGTCGCAGTAAAGTAAGAGTCTCAGTCAGGCAGGAAGGTCTCTCTTAGTAGGATGGCCATTGTCACTCCATTCTCTGCCCTCCTGGGTCCCTGAGAAGCCCCATGCCCGGCCTGAGACCCCAGAATGTCCTGCCTGGGGCATGTGTCCCAGGAGAGAACTACCAGCGGCAGCAAGAATGCTCCTGAGGCTTTCTTCAAACTTCTCAGAAAGATACCAAGAAGAAGAGGGGAGTGGCATGGCAGGACGAGTAGAGTGGCATGTGCAATGCCTGGGAGGGGAGGAACCTGCCCAACTCCACTGATGCTTCCTTCTTTTCTTTCCTCTCTTTTTTGGTTTTCAGCCCCCACTGGTTGCCCGTGCAAGGCCTGCAGCAGCACGAGGCCGCTCCTTCAGCTGTTGCCAGCTTCCAAACACGCGCCTTGCGCTGTGTTTACGCTGGTTGCCATGAGAGATAAGTGCAGGCTTGAATGGAGCCAAATGCTACAGGCTGAGATGGAATGGGGCCAGGTGTATTTTTAAAGCATCTGGGAAAGCCAGTCACCATGAGAAGAGTCTCCTTCTCTGGGCAAAGTGTTCCTTCTTCAGGGACTGGTTTACAAATGCAAAGTGGGTGAAAGCTGAGTCTCTTCTTTTTGCCTTAACTCACTGGGTATTTTAAGCAAAAAGTTCTTTGGGTTGTATTTGGGATTTTTGCCTTTTGGTGCAATAAGTTATAGGGGAAATTGCAACCTCTTGGCATGTGTGGAGACACTGTAAGGTTCTGGAAACAATGACAGAAAATGTGTAGACATCACATACTATATGCCAAGCACTATTGAAAGTACTTTATGTTCATAATTATCCTACTTAATCCTCACAACTTCTCTATGAGTTAAACCCTACTTTTAGCCCCATTTCATAGATGAGGAAACTAAGATACAAAGAGGGTAATTTGCCCGAGGTCACAGAGCTAAGGGAAACATAAGATTTGAACCTAGGCAATGTAGTACCAGAGGCTCTACTCAATTTTTTTTTTTAAACCAGTGGGTAGTTTTAGACAGAGGCCCTACTCTTAACCACTACTTGATTCTGCCTCTGCGATGACTGTGAGTCAGAAAGTCCTAATTTGGAATTTTGACCCTGTCACTGTGTGACCTCAGGTGAGTGGCTGCACCTCAATGAATGTTCATTTCCTCGTTGGTAAAATGGGAGTGCTAATGGCTACCTTGTGACATTGTTGTGAAGATTAAAAATAATATATGTGAAGAGTCCAGCATCTAGAAAGTACTCAATGAGAGGTCACTTTATTATTGTTAGTGCTGGTTCCATGTGGCAACTAGATCCCAACTTCTGCATCACAGCAGGGAAGGGATGCTGAGCTGTAACTGCTGCTTCCCAGAGGGATGACTGAGGCAGGGGCTATATAAGGGCCAGCAGGACACAGCTGGTCTTTCACTTGCATCACTGGCATCACTACAGCAGATGCCATCACTTCCCTGCCCATGTCCCTCAGCATCCATCAATCCCACCCATGATTCCAGCTTCTTGCCACAGGCACCTGTGATTATGCCAGAAGGCTTCTCCAACCATGGGAAGTTTTTTGGGGCAAGGAGGAAAAATAGAGTGGTTAAAATTTCCAGGAGTTGGTGGGTAAATACCCCAGTTCCCTGTCTGCCTCCCTGCAGTCCCCAGTAGAATTGAGTCTCAGTTGCCCAGAGCAGTAACCTGCTCACAAACACTCTGTGTTGACTGCCTTCTCTTCCCTTCTCACTTCCCTACTAGGATCACCTCCCAAATAAACTACTTGCACCCAAATCCTTGTCTCAGGGTCCACTTCTGGGAAAGAAACCAAATGAAGACAGTATGTATGGCCACACCTTTGGTTCTGATATCATTTAAAACACTCATGGGTCAGTTCACCCAGCAGAAAAAGTAACTGTGGTAGGCTGAATAATGGCCCCCACAGATATCCAGATCCTAATCCTGGGAACCTATAAACGTTACCTTATATGGAAAAAAGGACACTGTAGTTGTGATTAAGTTAAGAAGTTTAAAATGAGAAGATTATCCTGGATCATCTGAGTGGGCCCTAAATGTGATCACAATGTCCTTATAAGAGACAGGCAAAGTAGATTTGACACAGAAGGCAATGTGATCACTGAAGCAATATTCTATGCCACTGGCTTTAATGCAGCTCTAGAACTGGAGAAGGCAGGAAACAGATTCTTTCCTAGAGCCTTCAGAGGGAGCTCGGCCTTGCTAACACCTTTATTTCTGCACAGTGAAACTGATTTCAGGCTTCTGACCTCCAGAACTGTAAGAGAATAGACGTGCGTGCGTTGTTTTAAGCCACTAAGTTTGTGGTGATTTGTTACAGTTGCCATAGGAAACTAATAATGGTAACTGGGAGGCAGGTTAGAGCAGAGGTTATCAAAGTGTGGGCCATGGACCAGCAGCATCAGCAGCACCTGGGATCTTGCTAGAAATGCACTCTCGGGCCCCACCCCACACCTACAGAATTAGACACTCCCGGGGTGGGTCCCAGTGGTCTGCATTTTTAAAATGCCCTCCAGGTGATTCTGAGGCTGGCTATAGTTCACTGGTTAGCCCTGGCTAGACATTAGAATCACCTGTACATAATAATATAGGAGTTAAAAAAAGAAAAAGACAATCACCTGGAGAACTTTATTTATTTATGTATTTATTTAGAGACAGGGTCTTGCTCTGTCACCCAGGCTGGAGTGCAGTGGTGTGATCATAGCTCACTGCAACCTCAAACTCTTGGGCTTAAGCAATCCTCCCACCTCAGCCTCCCAAGTAGCTGGGACAACAGGCATGTGCTACCACACCCGGCTAATTTTTTTTATTTTTTGTAGAGATGGGGATCTCACCATGTTGCTCAGGCTGGTCTCAAGTGATCCTCCTGCCTCAGCCTCCCAAAGTATTGGGATTACAGGCATAAGCCACCATGCCTGGCCACCTGGCGAACTTTAAAGATTCCCGATGCCTGATCCCATACCCTAGAGATTCTGATTTAATTGGTCTGTTCAGTTTGGACACTGGGCTTTTGTAAAGCACCCTGGGTGTCTAGCCAGGACTGAGAACCAGTGCTGTAGTTTGAGGCTCACTGATCTAGAATGTTGACTTTCAAACTGAGCTTTAGAATTCTGGAAAGATGCTAAAGAATGGGAAGGCAGAGGCCAAGCCAGTAGGGCTTCTGGCCCCAGAGACTTAAAAGTCACATACCCAGAAGGGGCCAGACAGGTAGATGTAATAAGGGAGATGGACTCAGTGTAAGACCAGAGGGCATGGTTGGGACTTGGCAAGCTGGAGCTGAGTGACCACCAACCACTCCATTCCAAGCAGTGATGGCTATGCCAGAATGTGGGTCCAGGACTGCCAGGTTGTCTTGCTGTTCAAGAGGTTTGTTAAAGGGACATCAGAAATACATTTTTAAAAAAAACATTAAAGCATTCAAATTTAAACGTTAGCAACTAAGGCAGTTTTTAAAAATTTCTCTCTCTCTCTCTGTTTAGTACTACAAGCACCAAACATAAAGGTTAGATCTGGTCCTTGGGCAGCTGGGTCATGAGCTTCATGTCTGCTCCATGTGCCTTTCATTCACCTGTTGGGACCAGTGGGCTTGCCTGGACAAATTCTTCTCACAGAGATGACAGAAAGCCCACGTGGGTAGGATATATTTGTCTGTTTGCTCACTGCTGCATCCCAGTTCCAGGCACATAGTTGGCACTCATGAACTGTTTGCTGAATTAATAAATCCTTGTAGCAATCCTGCGAGACAGAGACTATCGTATCTATTCTACAGATGATGAACTTGGGGCTCGCTGCAATGAAGTGACCTCCTCACCATCATATAGTTCATAACCGAGAGACTTGTGCTTCAAACCCAGGACCCCTCACAGTAGGGGCTGCTGTGAAAAGCAAATACAGCTGTAGCTGTGAAAGTGCTTTGTAATGCAAGAGGTTTGGGTGATCATCGGTACCGGTCGTAAGAGCAATATGAGTAGTACTTATGACAGAATTGCATTTAAAGAAGATGGGGCACCAGCTTATTTGGTGTCACATCAAAGCCAGAGGTGCTCTCTGCTTATTCTGGAGCTGAGTTGTTTTTGTACAGTTGTGGCAGTGGTGGCTGTGGATCTGGAGAAAGCAGACCTGAGTGTGGCAAATGGCAACATAAGGGCTCAGCCCACGTCACCCAGGGGGAGTCTCCCGTCTCTCACACTCACCCCTCTCTGGGTCTGAGCTGGAGATGAGCCACTGCTGCACGCATAGGCTTGGGAAGGGGTGACGCAGGATGCCTGGGACCCCCTAGACAGCCCTTTAATTTAAGAACCCTCTCTGATTTTATTACCCAGAGGAAATATGGGGAGGTAAATCAGAGGAGACGGTTTGAAAGTGCATTACAGGACATTAAACAATAGCTGATCAGCATCAGACACAAACAAATGGCCCATAATCTAGTGCCAAGAACATAGATCATTCCGAAGTGATGGCCTGGCTGGCTTCCAGGCAGGGGAGCAAGGGGCTGGACACCAGGCCCTCTAGGCCACAAAGCGCCTTCCCTGGGTCACATCCCAGTGAGCAACAGCAGAAGATTCCAGTGCCCAGACAGAAATTACATCCTTCTACTTGATCTCACTCTACAGGACGGGATTTGGGTCTTCTCACCACCTGCTCTCTGAGACCTGGACCCAAACATCACCTGGAGAGTCCTTGCCTGCCTGAGAAATCCTGGATTAGATGAGGGAAGCCACATGTCTGGGCATCGGGTAGGTCTGCTCCCAATGCCTGAAGAAAAGACTTGTGAAGTGGGGTTCCCCTGGTTCCAGGAAGGGCCCCACCCCCAAACACCCTGGTTGAAACTTATCTCACTAGCGCATCCTTTAGCTTAGCTCTGTAACCCCCATTACAATGCAAAAACCATCAAAGGAGAGGTAAATCAGTACCCTGGCAAGTCATGCACACTTTAATATAAAGCGATATTCAATCTCTTGTCAGAGCTTTGGACATTGATATCCTGAGGAGAAGGTAGGAGGAAATGGAGAATAAAGAATCCAGAGGAGTGTTTCCGGAGGATAGGAGGGCAGCCTGCAGGACCTTAAAAGCCAACATCACTATCCAGGGCCATAGCAGATTTGGTCTGTACTGGTGAAAGCCCTGGACTTAGAATGCCAGTCTCCAGCTCTCCAACATACCAGCTGTGTGACCCTGGGAATCACTTAACCTTTCTGAGCCTCTATTTCCTCGTCTGAAAAGTGAGAGTGATGCCACACCCATGCAGGGGTGCTGTGAGAATTGCATAAATTAAACTGTGCAAAAGGCCTGCCCCTCTATAAATATGAGTTTCCTTGGGTCTGTGCCTCCACATCTAGAAATTGTGCAACTACTGAGCTACATCTGCAGATGGACACTGAAGCCAACCCACAGATCCATAAGTGGGCCCAGCCAGGGCCAGCCAAGCCCAGGCAGGCTAGATCACCTGACCTTTAGTTGACCCACAAACACATAAACTCCAGTAAAATGACTGTTGGTTTAAGCCACCAAATGTTAGGGTGGTTTTTTACCCAGCATTGGTTAAAACAATACATCAAACATAGGGCTCCTGACGTTTTAAATAATTGCCATGCTCAACAGAAACCAGGCTAAGATACAACTGTCATTTACCTGCCTTCTTAAGCAAGATAAAGTGAACATAATTCAGTCTTCACTGGACCATTCATGCTCATCATAAGGAAAACCACTTAATGTGCTACAGTCATTGATGTCCTCAGGGGTTACATACAGAAGGAGGCTCTAGAGTTCCAGTCTACTATTCTTTTTGAAATCTCAGAACCATTCCCTAGTTCTTTATCATTTTTTCTTATAATCAATCTTATCAGCTGTCATTTTGTTGTTGTCATTGTGTCTATCTGAAGTAGCAACTCCTCCCTCCCCAATCTAATGTACTATACCCAATTCACCACACTTCAAGACACCTGCTCTCTAAGCCTGTTAGAATGGTATCCAAAGTAAGAGTTAATAGGCTTAGAGTAAGGGCCTCAGGCAGTTTTCCGTCTATCAAACGCATGTGCTTTATTGCTGGGATTTCTATCATCAATTTTGGCTTTTCTGATGCTTTTTGCTCCCTTCCTGGTTCTCCTCTGGGACCCCGCAGTGGAGGCAGCCAGGTAATGAACATCTGATCCAAATAGTGGTGCTGTGTCTGGCATTGCTGGAATATAACCCTTCCTGAAGACAACGAAGGAGTGGCTCAGCTATAAAGGTAAGCACTGGCCTACAGGCCTGTAAGAGCTCTTCCTCCAGCTCCGCACCAACCTGGGGCATTTACCTGCTGCCTGTGTTTCAATAGCAGGTGATCCTGGGTTCCCCCAGAGAAGAAGCCACATCCTACTTGTCTCTGTGTCCCCTAAAGCACACATCACAGTGCCAGACGCATGGTAGGCACTCACTAAGTTGCAGTGGGTAGAATGAAAAGATTTTCCTGTAGTGGCCTGTATTTCTGTATATACAGAGCTTGTCTTCAGAAGAGTAAGAATGTGTAAGCTTCTGAGTATAGAATATTTAACATCAAATTGTTGGAAAATATTTTCAAAGGATTAAAATTGCCTCATGTCAAGGAACAGTTCCCATTTCAAGGCCTAAGTTGATTTCTGAACTATGCCACCATAAAGCCATGGCAACTAAATGAGGGGGACAAAGCCAAGTGATTGACTATAGGAGAAAGCAGAGTTTTCACTATATTGAGTTGTTACCTTAGTGATTCCCCCTAGGTCTGCCCAATTGTTTTACCAAATGTCTAAAGACCACATTCCCAACCAGAAGATCTAGACACAGCACTTCATCAAGAAGCGCCCGCAGGTGTGTGGACTGGGTATTCTACATCCCCACCCTCCCCTTCGCTCTTTGCCCTCTGTGTTCTGGACACTGACACCCATGACCTCCCCTCTGGCTTTGGGTTGGGTTTGGCCAATGGGAGGCTCTGCCAATAGGTGGTCGGATGGGAGGAGAGGTCAGGGTGTTTCTTCTATGCTTTCTCCCTGCTTTGGGTCCCTTCATGACCAATGCTCCTGCTCTGTGGCCCCTCCTCCAAGGCTCCAAATCTCTGGGGGATCCATTTCCCTATTTCCTCCTCTTGCCTTTTCTTTTTTTTTTTGAAAGGGTGGGGTGGGGGTTGGTGTGGAGGCTGGGGACATGGGAGGGGCAGGAGAGGAAGCTGGCAACATGGGCCGTCCTCTTGCTTTTCAAGCACAGGGTGGTAAAGGCTTCCTGTGGTTGCTAATCTCTAGGTATCTCAACAGTCCTCATTGGTTCCCTTAACCCCACCCACACCTCTGAAAGTGGTCCCTTCATTCACGTCTTTTCATCTGAACCATCTGAGTTGCTTCTTTATCCTGCTGTTGTTCTAACTGGTATAATCTGCAAAAAATCTTACCTAAGAGATATCTATGCTGTGCCGGGGCTCTCTCCAGGGAAAGGAGTTCAAAGAAAATCAGAAGTTCTTTTCTCTCTAGCTTTCAGAACTCCTTAGCCACCTTGGCTCTATCTAAATTAAGTAATACAAAATGATGGTAAACCCCAATCTGTAGATGAGAAAAGTTTTTATTCATTCATTCACCAAATATTTATTGAGCACCTACCATGTGCCAGGCATTGTTCTGACCCTGGGGAAGCAGTGATAATGTACAAGATAGACACAGTCCCTGCCCACATGGTGCTTACAGTGTAAAGCCAACTGCCTCCCAGAAGTCAGAGAGCCCTCAGAGGCAGGGCTGGAACCAGAAAACTGAGTTTCCTTAAGTCCTGAGCCTTCCTCAGATTCTCAAAGGAATCTGACCCAAACAAGATTGTGGACGACCAAATTAACTATCAAGCTTCTCCTTCAATTGGGGAATAATGACCTACTCCCTCCCAGAAGCAGCCTGATGCTCTCAACTTGAATTTGTGGGGGCATGATGGCACACACCCACCCTGCCACCCCCCAGTATTCTCCACAAATCCTCCCTCCCTGTCCTCCTTCTGTTCCTCACACTTTATAATTAGTCCCACACTCGTGTCTGAGTCACTCCCTCAGGGCCCACAAACGTTGGCAGCACAACTTGTTGACAAGCTGTTTTTATGAATGGACGGCAGTTGGGAGCTGGATTCAGAGACGTGCTCTCTCCAAGAGCCTGGCATTTCTGGTCCTCCTTGTGTTTCCAGCAAAGGCAGCGGCAGTGAAATTTCTGTCTCAGTTGAAGTATTTATGAGACTCATGTTGGAGGGCATGACTAAAACTGCCTTTGCTGGGAGACCAGGGGTCACTGAGGTGAATCAAGGTGGCTATGAGAGGACAGGCAGCAAAGGCAGGGGTCTGCCTGCCTCCCTCAAGCCCTCCGGAAACATTTGAGTTTCCTCACAAAGCCTTAAATAGGCCTTACCAGTAACCCAATACTTCCCCTGCTCCAGGTCAGACAGGACAAGGACAGCAGCCTGGTGCCCTCAGAACAGGCTGGCAGGCTAGCAGGCAAAGCCCCTTCCCCAAATCTTGCAGCCCTACCCAGCAGACACACCCAGCTCCAGGCCCGGCTGTCACTCTGGAACCCCCTCCCCTTCTCCCAGGACCTCCAGCTGCTTTGTCTGAGGTTGAAGAAAGTCTCACCCCAGGAAGAAAGCACAGCAGGAAAGCAGACAGGGCTGGGGGAAACAGAGAACCTCGTCCTGAGGCTGCTGTGGGGGTCCCTGGCCTCCGGGACAATCAGCGGGGCTCCTTTCCCTCTAGCGGGATTGTCCCCGCAGTGGACACTGCCCAGGCTTGGAAAGAGGCATGTTTACTCCACAACATCCCTGTGAGGTAAGCCCCCTTTGGAAGAGGTCAGAGATGTATTTACAGAAACATCTGGGGCTCACTTGTACTTCTCTGTCCCTTTTAAGCTCTCCCAAATTCCCAACCAAGATGAAATCATGCAGCAAATGGAGAAAAGAAGTGGGGGAGGCAGAAACCATTTTTCAAAGGCTCTCTGGCTTAGAGAAGCCAGGTAGGGGCAAGCTGGAACAAGGACAGAAGGGGCTTCCGAGGCAAGCTCGGGTGACAGGAAGCTGCTGGGTGGCCGTCTCCCTTCCAGCCTCCTTCCGCCAAGAGTTGAATGGCAAAAATATCAGGACACCCTGCAAAACAATCTCCCTTCCTCCCCCTGGCCCCTGATGGGTGGAAGAGAGGAAAGCTGTGGCCACCATTTACCTGCTGAGATTGGGAGGACACTGTTGGTGAAAGTCGGCTGAGACACGATAGAGCGTAAGAAAAGCTGAAGATAAATTCCCAAAGTCATTGGATTCAGGACAACCATGCTGGCCGGGGTCTGGAAAATGTCAAGTTAGCAAGGAGGCTGCTGTGGAGCCTTGCTTATCTCTGCTTTTGTCTTCCTCACTGCTGTGTGTGTGTCTCCCTCCCTCTCTCCTTCCTCCTCCCTCTCTCTCCTACCCCTCCTCCTCTCCCCCATGCCTTTACTAAGAAAGAATGCCAACCATTTCCCATTAAACCTTCTCCATACTACACAGGGTTATATTTATCTCAAGCACTGTATCAAATGCCCACATTAAAATTAAGATGTCAGAATTTTCTTTTTTGGAGACTGAGGTAAGTGGCTATAGAAGAGGTGATGAAAAGGCAGCCAAGTCTCAAATGTTCACTAGAAGCAGTCCTCAAGGGCAGATAGATTCCCAATTGGTTACGCACCATCATCCACATGTTTGGAGGTAAGGTGTCCTGCAGCGTCACAGAATCAACTCTCCTGATTCAAACTCAATCTCATGGAGACAAACCTCTCTGCTGTCAGTCAGGGACATTTTTACCCACTGGGTGACAAATGTAAAGCTGACCTTTGCTTTTTTTTCTTTAATCATTCAATAAAAAGGAGGGGGAAGATGGCTTATATTTCCAAACAGCTTTCTCTGTGAAAAAGTATTTCTCTCTCTAGAAGCTGCAACCTGTTAATTCAATGTGAAGCAAAATAAATGAAAACAGTAAATGGATAAAAAAGTGAACAATTATTTATCAAACTATATTTGGAAAAATAGTATCATTAACTTGATCTTTGGCTAGACAAAATTCTTCAAATAAAAATTATTGCACTTTTAATACCTTTTATGAGTTTATAAAGCCTGTTATAGAGATCTTTAGATTACTAAAATAATTAAACTAATTCACAAAGTTGTTCATTTTGCTTTAATTTACCTAATATATTCCCAGTGCCTCACAGGAGTTAATTCAGAAACAGTTCGGTAGTTACTGGACTCTGGTGTGGGCGTCTTTGAGGAAGAGCACTGATCCTCATTCGGGGGGAGGTGGAGTGGGGTCAAGGCATAGCATTAGGTGATACTCTGCAGCTTTAGCACCACACTTGGGCTTGTCTCTCGGCTCTGAGTGGCAGTGCACAGATTGTTTGACCTCTCTAAGCCTCAGTTTTCTCATCCATGAAATGGAGACAATGTTCCCTTTACAGGTTTGTTGGAAAGCCTAAATGAGGTAACGTGGGGTGAATCCTACATGAACTAGAACTTATATAGAGATAGTACAAATGAAACCCAGGGAGCCATGGCAGATTCAATGAAATGTTATGCAGTGATTAAAAAGAACAAGGTAGTCTTTGCAACAAATGGTACTGGAAAAACTGTACTCCCATAAGCAAAACAAACAAACAAAAATGAAGCTTAACCCTTACCTCACCCCATGTATAAAAATTAGCTCAAAGTAGATCACAGACCTAAATGTAAGAGCTAAAACTATTAAACTTCTAGAAGAAAACAGGAGAAAATCTAGGTTAGGCAAAGATTTCTTAAATAGGATACAATAAGTATAAATCTTAAATTAAAACATATTAAATTGGATTTCATAAAAATTTTAAAACTTCTGCTCTTTCAAATACAATACTAAATTGGAAAGCCAAGCAAAAAAGTAAGGAAAATATTGCAAAACACATATATGATAAAGGACTTGTATTCTGAATATATGAAGAACTTTTACAGCTCAATAATAATAAGATCAACAACTCAATTAAAAGAAATGGGCAAAAAATGTGAATAGATACTTCACTAAAGAAGATACATTAATGGCAAACAAGCATTTGGAAAGATGCTCAACATCTTTAGTCATTAGGAAAATGCAAATTAAAACCACAGTGAGATATCACTACATACCTATTAGAATGGCTAAAATTAAAAACACTGACAATGCCTAGTGTTGGTGAGGATGTGGAGCAACTAGAATTCTCATACATTGCTAGTTGGAATGCAAAATGGTACAACCACTTTAGAGAATAGTTTGTCAGTTTCTTATAAAGTTAAATATATACTTACTATTCAACCCAACAATTCTACTCTTCAGTATTGATCCAAGGGAAATGAAACATATGTCTACACAAAGAATGTACATGAATGTTCATAACCACTTTATTTGTAATAGCTAAAACTAGTCACAACCCAAATGGCCATAAACTGGCGAATGGATAAACAAATTGTGTATGTACATACAATGCAAAACTATTCAGCAATAAAATGGAATAAACTAAGTAACATGGAAAGAATCTCAAGTGCATTATGCTAAGTGAAGACATCAGACCTAACAGGTTACATACCATATAATTCCATTTATATGGCATACTGGAAAAGGCAAAACTATAGAGCTGGAACAGATTCATGGTTGCCAGGGTTTAGAGTTGTGAGAAGAGAAGGGGGCCTGAGAGAACTTTTAGTGGTGATGGAAGTATTCTTCATCTTGATTGGAGTGGTTCTTTGTATACTTTGTCAAAACTCACCAAGCTGTTCTCTTAAAAAGAGTGAGTTTTATTGTATATAAATTTTCTGTCAATAAACTTGACTTTAAAAAATAAGAAAAAGTTCACATTTATGCACTGACATGGAAGGTTGGCAGTGGAATGTTGTTGAGTGAAACAGGAAAGTGGCAGTACATGTGACCAAACTTCTGAACAAACAGGCAAATCTATCAATAATTTCTACGTGCAAAGGGAATGACTTGGAGTGATGTACATTCCATAGCACATAGGATGAGGGAAGATGAAGGGAGACTCCCCTTTTTAACCTTGTACATATTTGTATTGTTTGAAATTTTTACAATGACCATTACTTAACTTGTAATTTAAAATAAAAGATTTTTTTTTTAAATCAAAATCTGGCAATCCTAGGAGTAAGGGAAAAAGGCACCTTTCTCGCATGTCTGAGGTCCAACAAGTCCTTTGCAGGTGTGCTGTGAGGAGCAGACGGAGCTATTGATCAGTCCCGAGAGAGAAACAGAGCTCTCAGCCTGGTCTCTCTGGCCCAGAATTAACGATGATTCAGTTACACAGAGGTCGCAGCACCATCAGCAGGCGGGAGACAAGAATGGGCAGCTGAGGAGCCCAGAAAGCCCCTCCTCACCACGCACTGCCTCCTGGCAACTTGAGCTTAAATTAAAGCCAGAACTGATAGAGTCCGGCAGCGTGAACGACAGCCTCGTCAGAGAATCACTAGAGCTAATGAGCTCCGTAAGACGGATCAGACTCATCCAGGCATTTAGCCTGCAGTTACATCCCCAGGGCTGGGAGCTTGGTTTCTCTCACTTTCAGGGCAGAGAGTTGCACTGGGCTGGCCTCAAGCCGTCTGGAGTGCAATCACCACACTAGTAACAATAATCCTATCCAATACAGTGTTTCTCATACTATGCTGGGAGGTGCACTCATTCTAAGAGATAGTATCTTTTTAAAAAGCAGAGGCATTCACAGACATTAGGGTGTAACATAGCCTATTTTATGTCACTCTTGGAAATTTACAATATAAATTTGCATATTAAAGTCACTGAGAAGTCCTGCAGTAAAGAAACCCATTGACTTTGCTTTAAAACCTAAACATATTTGACCACTAAACCCATTTTTATTTAATTCTTATTATTTAACTCCCCCCTTTTTTCTTATCTGTGTTGTATGCACTAAACATATGTTACTGGTATGGTGACTAAACAATTTTTATGTAAGCTTTATTTTTCATAAAATCCTTTTGTCATATTTTTTTCATCTGACACTCACAAGTGAGGCAGCAAGACTAGAATTATAATTCCCATTTTACAGATGAGAAAACTAAGGCAAGACTGAACATGAACCCTCCAGGCTGCGGAATGACAAACCAAGCCAGATGTCACCAGTGCTCCGGGGCCTTCAGGGCTAGACTTGCTCCCCCGGAACATCAGTGAACCTTGTCTTTACCTGAAACCAGACTCAGAAAGGCTGTGAGTCCAAGAATCATTAAGCTCTGAAGAAATCACATTCTCGGTAGGAAGCCAGAGAAGGCCAGAGACTTCAGAGGAGATCCCAAAATAGTTTGTGACAACCCAAGGATTGATGGTTCTTTTTTTTTTTTTTTTGAGACAGATTCTTGCTCTGTTGCCCTGGGTAGAGTGCAGTGGCATCATCCTAGCTCACTGCAGCCTCAAACTCCTGGGCTTAAGCAATCCTCCTGCCTCAGCCTCCCGAGTAGCTGGGACTACAGGCACGTGCCACAACACCCGGCTAATTTTTCTATTTTTAGTAGAGATGGGGTCTCGCTCTTGCTCAGGTTGGTCTTGAACTCCTGAGCTCAAATGATCCTCATGCCTTGGCCTCCCAGAGTGCTAGCATTACAGGCGTCAACCACCGCACCCAGCCAGATTGATGGTTTTTGAACTAAAGGGAAAACATCCTGAATCCTGAACAAATCTCGTTTCCTAATGTTATTTATTTCAAGAATCATAGGAATAAATAAGCTCAAAATATTGGTGAAGCCATCAACGGGCTGAACAAATCTGTCTCACTCTGTCACGTGGAGTGGTGGGTTTGCCCCAGATTTCCCCGAGGATGAACCCCAGAAAACTTAGGTGACATTCACTGCAAACATTTCTAGCCAGTCTAAATGCACATTCTTAGTTTACTTTTTGTGCTCACATGTTGATTGCAAAATTTTATTTTTATATACTTATTTAAATAATATGACCACCCACAACCCTGTCACCTCCCCCCATCACCC
This sequence comes from Daubentonia madagascariensis, assembly GCA_023783475.1. Classification (NCBI taxonomy): domain Eukaryota; kingdom Metazoa; phylum Chordata; class Mammalia; order Primates; family Daubentoniidae; genus Daubentonia; species Daubentonia madagascariensis. The sequence goes on along the minus strand of JAKFHU010002333.1, from coordinate 4,119,873 downwards.
CATCATCTGTACCCTATCTCAACCCCACTGCCTCACCCCATCACTTCCATCACCATGCCTCCTGGAGACTGCATGGGGTGGGGAGGAAGGCCCACCCAACAATTTGATTTGGCCCAAGGTAATTTCCAAAGCTTGGATCTAGTCTCTGCACAGCTAAAGGTGGAGATCAAGGGCATGTGGCTGTGTTTGGCAAGGCCTCAGAACAGGACTGTTCCTAACACACTGATAGGCTAATGCTGATCAAGAATCCAAAGTAAAGGGTGAGAAAGGGCCCTGCCCTTGCCATGTATAATATACCTCTCTCATGTCCCTTGAGAAAAGAGAGATCCTGGTCAATACATGCAATAACCAGGAGCTGCTGGGGAGCATTTTAGGATCACAGACTAGCTGCAGCTGGCTGCTTAGGAAACAATCACCTAAGAGAGGGAGAAGAACATACATAGGCACCTCGCCCTGCTTTGAGGTCCATGTTCCAGTGAGGTCCTGTAATCCCTGTGACAAGGAGGTTCTCCCCATCCTGCAGGTTGTGGTAGAACAAGTCGTGCAAACCTGATGCCTCAGTATGTTCTGTATTTAATCCACTCCTTAAGGCCTTAAAGTGCTTTAAAATACACAGCCACAGGGAAAGGGTTATCTCCAAGGCCAAAATGTATACATATACAGTCTAGGATAAGAAGAACAGGTGCATTTTTTTTAAGCACTAGAGAGATAAAAAAAATTTCCATCCAGTTATGGATTATGTGATAACCTGTTTTCTTACACAAAGAGTTACCAAATATAACTGTGATGTTTTAAAACACACGTGCATCCTCAGGAAGCAGACAGACAAGGCTAAACTAGAGAAGATAGAAACACAAAAACAATGATTCAGAAAAGTAAGAGAGAGGTCAGAGGATTCATTCATTCATTCATGCATTCTTCATTCATTCAATAAATATTTACTGAGTTCCCACTGTACTACAGGCCAAGATCTAGGAGCTGGGGATTCAGCATGAACAGAATGTACAAAACTCCTTGTCCTTAGGAACTTATATTCTAAGGGGGTCTCAAGACAGAAGCATCCATAATAGTACAGTGGTGCCCAGTGTAATTCAGAATAATGGAGAGATATAATTAATCAGGGAGGCTGTCCCTGAGGAGGTGACATGTGAGCAGAGACCTGAGAAAATGAGCCATGTAGGTATCTGGGAGGAAAGCATTCTAAGACCAAGGAACATTAGCTACAAAGGTCCTGAGGCATCCACAAGCTTGGTTTGTTCCAGGAGGGGCAAAAAGGAGACCCAAGTGGCTGAAGGAGAGTAAGCAAGAGGGAGAATGAGGGAAATAGGGTCCGAGAAGCTGCCAGGGCTAGGTCATGTGGAGTTTGTAGGCCACACGAGGAGTTTGGACTTTGTTTTAAGATGGAAGCCAGTGAAGAGTTTTGACCAGGAGAGTGACAAGCTCTGACTTGTGTTCTGACAGGGCACCCTGGCTTCACCATTGAAATAGACTGTAGGGGGAAGGAGGAGACCCAGTAGGAGGACACTGAAGGTGGATGATGGTGGCTTGTTTTCCAAGAAATGGCTATGGAGGCAGCGAATAGTGATCAGATTAGGATAGATTTTTAGGGTAGTGTGGCAGACTGTATTTTCCAAAGACATCAGCGCCACCATATCCCCGCCTCCCACTGTCTTCTTACAACGGAATGTTGCCACTTCTCATGACAGGTGGTGTCTCTGTTCCCTTCCTTTGGCCCCCCGCCCCTCCCCTCCTCTGATCTCTACTGTTTTCCAGGTGACGCTCACCCCAGCCAAACGCCTCTTCCTCCCCACACCCTAGGCCTTTAATAAAGTTACTAGAACTCAGGAAGGGCTTGCGGCGAGCAGCCTTGTCACAAACACAGGTGCAGATGCCAGGCTTGGCCTCTGGGCTGGCATAGGACAAAGTAGAGGCTGGGCAGGGGAGAAAAGTCTTTGCCTGGAATCTTCAGAAATCTGGAGGAGCGTTGGGGTGACCAGAGCTATGGAACTGGGGTCAGAGGCGATGTGGGAGGCCCCACTGCCCTCTAGGTTACAGGAATTTGGAAGGAGGAGCACTGGAGTTGATAAGGAAGGTAAGAGATGAATTCTAACTGTAGTTCTCAGGGAAGCAGTCATGGAAGAATCAATTCTGACTCTTGGTGAATGAAAATACCAACTCCATCCACAATTCATTAAACACCTATTATGCTTGTACAGGTGTTATTTCTTGAGCCTCACAGCAACTTCGTGAGGTAGGTGTTACTATCTCCATGTTACAGATGAGAAAACAGAGGTTGAAAAAAGGCAGTTTAGGTAATCTGCCCAAGGCCACAGAGCTAGAATGCAAAGCCAGCCCATATACCTTAAAGCCTGTGTTTTTATACCACATTACTCAGCCCCAAGACTGGATACGGTAGGGAAATGAGGAGCAGGTGAGGGAACCTGCCCTGGCCCAGGGCACAGAGTCGGCATGATCATGCCCTTTGGGGGCCAGCAACAGGGCCTCTAGGCTGGGAGTCCTTGGCAGGAAACAGAATGAGCTAAGCTTGAATGGTGGACTGCAGGCAGGTTCTGGTGGCCCAGCATATCAGAAGGCCACTTTCAAATTTGAGTGACTAAACAATGGGGGGACATTTTATTTGGGCTCAGTGCATTCCAGCTCCTGCTCCTGCTAGGAGTTGCCAGCAGGGACGGTTTGCCCTGTGTCTTCCCAGGCCTGACAGTCTATTCTGGAATCCCTATTCTTCCCCCACCTGGAAAGCCTCCTGTCCCCACCCTTTCATGTCCAAATCCTCCCAGTTCTCCCAAGTTTAAATGTTCCCCCGTCCATGGAGCCTTCGCCAGGAGGGATGTGTTCCCTCTGGGAACCTTCCTAGTGCATTCTCTGCTTTTCATCCTTGGCACTTGGAGGGCAGCTTAGTGGCAAGAGCACCATGGTTTAAAGCAAACAATATGTGGTTTGAATCCTGGCTCTGCCACTTACTAGCTGAGGAAACTGTTCAGAGTTTAATGGAGATAATATTCTTTTCTGGGGTTCTGATAAAGCATCAGAGATTAACACTGAGGCTCCTTGGAGGAAGACTATCTAGATATCAGGACTCAGCCCTCCTCCCCTCAGGACTTCCGACTAGGGGAGCTCCTTGCCAGCCTTAGCAGCCAAGTGGAAATGGGAGGGCACCTATTAATTGTGGTAACAATTAAACAGACTCTGCAAAAAGTTGGGTTGGGGAACGTGGGTTAGGCCTGGAGGCCACACAGGGTTGCCCACTTCCTCCCCATGGAATCTGAGACAACCAGCCCCTCCATGGGCTCCTGTCTGCCTCCCCTCTAGGGATAAGAATGAGGGAGGTGGCACAGAGTCCAGACCTGGATGAGCACAGGAAGCCTCCTGACCACGTGCACGGGAGAAAGAAACATGGCTCAGGCCATGGAGCTGATCATTACTATAGAATGACCCCCACCCACCAGTAAAATGGCCCAATGAGCGTCCTGGGTTCTGACCAATCAGACTTAGATCTCCTTTTTTCTTGTACGCCACGGGGGCATGGATTTGGATGGGGGTGGCCTAAGGTGGAAGTGTGGGGAGACTGGTCTCCTCTTCAATAGTATGGATTAGATATACAGCCTCCAAAATACCTTATAGAATGCCCTGCCATGTGGCAGGAACAATCTATTCAGAAACATGAGTGAGTACTTATGTTTATGTGTGTTACAGTTTGGATGTTTGTCCTCTCCAAATCTTACGTTGAAATTTGATCCCAATGTTAGAGGAACACATACCAATCCTAATGGTATGTGTTTGGGTCATAGGGGAAGATCCCTCATGAATAGATTAATGCCCTCCTTGTGGTAGGGGGAGTGAGTTCTCACTCTACTAGTTCCCCATGAGAGCTGGTTGTTAAAAAGAGCCTTGCACCTAACCCCACCCCCTTGCTTCTTCTCTTGCCATGTGATCTCTGCACATGCCGGCTCCCCTTTGCCTTCCACCATGAGTAGAAGCAGCCTGAGACCCTCACCAGAAGCTGAGCAGAGGCTGGTTCCATGCTGCTTGTACCTGCAAGAACCGTGAGCAAAATAAATCTCTTTTCTTTATAAATTACCCAGCCTCAGGTATTCCTTATAGCAATACAAAACAAACTAAAACAATGTGTAAATGTAAATGTAGCTCTAGTCTGTGCTTTCAACTTTGCAATATAGTTGCCTTAGTCATTTTGGGCTGCTAAAACAGAGTACCATAGACTGGGTGGCTTATAAACAACAGAAATGTATTTCTCACAGTTCTGGAGGCTGGGAAATCTAAGATCAAGGTGCTGGAAGATTTGGTGTCTGGTGAGAGCCCACTTCCTGGTTTATAGATGGCTGTCTTCTTGCTGAGTCCTCACAAGGCAGAAGGGACAAGGAATCTCCATGGGGTCTCTTTTATAGGGCACTAATCCCATTCACGAGGGCTCTAACCTCATGACCTAATCACCTCCCAAAGATTCTGCCTCCAAATACCTTCACACTGGGGCTTAGGTTTTAATACATGAATTGGTAGGGATGGGGGATAAAAACATTCAGTCCATAGCAGTAGTTACTTAGTTGTGTGCTTTATTTCTCTGAGTAGATTATTAACTCTTTAAGCACAAAGCCCATGCTGCTTCATTTCTTTATTCCTCCAAGTGCCAAATCTGAGACACAGTAGGATTCAGTCAAGTGTTGAATGAATTAATGAGTTAATTTGCATGGTAGATGCAAGATAGACGAACTACACAGCATATATCCAGAACCTTAAAAATAATTCAGCCTGAGTCAAGCTTCCCTTTATAAAGTCTCAGAACAGATGTGCCTCTTGCCAAGGGAACCATGAGCTTGCAGCTGCAGAGGCCTTATCTTTAAATGAAATGACACATGGAAGGTGCCTTGCACAAAGTCTGGCCCATGAACGCGAGGTTCCCAGGCCCCCTCTTGTGAGTTGGCTGCTGGGTGAGTGCCTTGACGTCTACCTGCCTCCCCAAGTCTCTCTCCACAATGTACCGGACACCTCCCACATCAGGGATGCCACCTAGTCTGGAATGAAAGAACCAGCTCAGCCCAGCTCTGGCTTCAGGAAATGCCAGGTCATTGACCCACTGAAAAATAAGTCTTCAGATGGGAAGATGCTGACATAACCTCAATTACAGTCTATGATTCTCCACGTTCTGCCTGGAAAGTGCATTAGCCCAGTGTATCAGTCTGCCAGGGCTGCCATAATAAAGTACCACAGGCTGCGTGGCTTAAAAAACAGAAATTTATTTCTCACAGTTCTGGAGGCTAGAAGTCCAAGATCAAGGTGCTAGCAGAGTTGATTTCTTCTCTGGCCTCTCTCCTTGGCTTGCAGATGGCCACCTTTCTGCTGTGTCCTTAGGTGGTCTTAACTCTGCACACGTGCATACCTGGTGTCTCTTTGTGTGTCTAAATCTCCTCTTAAAAGGAAAAGCCAGATTGGATTAGGGCTCACCCTAATGGCCTCATTTCAGCCTAACCACCTCTTAAAGACCCTATCTCCAAATATAGTCACACCTGAGGTACTGGGGGTTAAGGCTTCAACATATGAAACTGGGGAGGACACAATTCAGCCCATAATGCCCAGCTTAATTGGTTTCAGCTGTGGGAGAAAGTGCACATTTCTGGAGTCAGAAGGACCTGGATTCAAGTCCATTTATTTCCTGGCTGTGTGATCATGGGCAAGTTGCAAAGCCCATATGAGCTTTTACTTCCTCATTTGCAAACCAGGCCCCTGGGTTTTGTGAGGATCAAAGGAATGACCATGTGGAAAGTAGGTGACATATAGAGGGTGCTTAAGGAATGCTAGTTCCCCTCTCAGCCTACATATGGGAATGTTTGGACTCTTGAATATACATTGCAACTTGCTGATGGACCCCTGGGCTAAAGAGGGGAGGGAGGAGGAGGGCTCCTGACTCCTTTTAGCCCTGCCCTACCCTAAGGAGAAAGAAGGCTGCTTGGAGCAGACACATTAAGAAAATTTTCCCTACCACTGTGCCAGGCACAGGAAACAGACCAGGTTTCAGACTACCTAGCATCAAGCATAGAGATGGTCAGTACCTCTCCTTAGATATTGGCACCTAACACCAGTTGTTATTTGAGTTGGATGAGAGATTGAAATTTTGATATAGACTGGGCTGGACTCTCTAAAGCTTGAAAATGAGAGAGCTGGTTAATATCTGAAACTGACAGTGAAAGTTATGATTCCTGCTTGAACTATAACCCAAAATCTGGGAAAGGGAGATGTGAAAAAGCTCATTTAAGAGCCCAAAACTTTCAATTTACTGGTTATTAGTACTTATTATTTCTTGTCCCTTTGGTGTCTTATATCCCCAATACCCCTTAAAAGCAGCAAAAATTCCGATCTTCCAACTTTTCCTGCACTATGAATCAAGCTAAAGCACTCTCCTAACAGAGTTATCCCCTCTGAATGAAATTTTGTGTCTCATTTGATTTTATCATTTGTCCCACAGAAAACTCCAAACCTCTTACCAAGCACTTTTTCAAAAGCTATTAACTGTAATAGAGACTGAAACTGTGGGCTGTAATGCAGGTGTGGGTGATGAGAGGTGGGCAGAGGGTGGAGACAGGTGATCTGAGTCAGGTGGCAGGAGGTTGCAGTTGGCTCCGTCTCTGCAGTTATCTGAAGCCCTGGCTGGGGCTGGAAGATCTTAAAAAATCAGTTCCTTGCCACACAGACTTCCTCATAGTTCTTCACAAGTGTCTTCATGACATGTAAACTGGCTTCCCCAAGAGCAAGTGATCCAAGAGCAAGAAAAAGGAAAGCACCACCAAGCCTTCTGAAGGCCTACTCCTGAAGTGACACACCATCACTACAGCCAAATCACTAAGTCCAGGCCACATTTGAGAGGAGAATCAAGCTGCATCACTTGAAGAGAGGAGTACCAAGAAATCTGTAGACACATCTGAAAACCACCACTGTCTCCCACTCATCTCTCTTCCAGAGTTAAGCTTGTGCATACCAATGTTCTCTTTCCTTAGGGTGACTTCCTTCTCATAAGGCTCCCTGGTTCCTTATGCAAATGGATCTTAGCATCCTCTCTGATGGCCCCCTGAATCTGCAGAGGGTATGCACCCTGGTCCTTCTCTTCAGCCCATCACACTTTCATCCAATTTCTATGTCATGGCATCCCAGAACAAATTCACACCCAAAACCCACTCCCCTAGCCTTCTGACATCCTGTGCTTCAGAAATAAGGCCAAATATCCACACAAATCTAGACAGGAGAAAAATGAGCTTTTTTTTTTGTAGATACCTAAAATTAAAAACACATGAACCTGTAGGTAAGCAGATAGATCTAATCTTAGCACGCATCAGATCACCCAGAGAGTATGTTAAAACATAGATTTCTGAGTTTGTAACTCAGAAAGTCTTAGGAGTTGGGAGAGGATTTTTTTTTTTAGATGGGGGTCTTGCTATATCGCCCAGGCTGATCTTGAACTCCCGAACTCCTGCCTCAGCCTCCCAAGTAGCTGGGACTACTGGTGTGTGACGCCACACCTGGTGGGATTTCCATTTCTTATATGTTTCCAGGTGATGATGCTGCTGCTGGTCCATGGGCCACACTTTGGGAACCACTGGTCTAAGGATTAAGCAAGCAAAATGAATGTACCTACAGTGATTGAATTATCAGGGCATACTTATCCACATGACCATTTTTAGCAGAGAAATTTGGACAAACTTACAACTTCCCTGGAAAATTCCATTTCATGGCTACTTTCTTCTGGTTTCTTATCTTCTCCCTATGTTCCTCTTCTCCCTTTAAACTTCATATCCATGGCACAAGAACAGAGACATAGAACAATGGAACAGGACTAGGAACCCAAATATAAAACCAACCTGATACGGTCATCTGATCTTTGACATATTCCACAAAAACATACACTGGGGAAAAGAGCCTATTCAATCAATGGTGCTGGGTAAACTGGATGGCCATATGTAGAAGACTGAAACTAGACCCACACCTCTCACCTCTCACAAAAATCAACTCAGGACGGATAACAGATTCAAACCTAAGATGTGAAACCGTAAGAATTCTCGAAGAAAACGTTGGAAAAACTCTCATGGACGTTGGCCTAAGCAGAGAATTTATGAAGAAGACCCCCAAAGCAATCACAGCAGCAACAAAAATAAACAAATGGGACCTGATCAAATTTAAAAGCTTCTGCACAGCCAAGGAAACTATCACTAAAGTGAACAGACAACCTACAGAATGGGAGAAAATATTTGCATGCTACACATCTGATAAAGGGCTGATAACCAGAATCTATACAGAACTTAGGAAAATCAACAAGAAAAAAATCAAACAACCCCATTAAAAAATGGGCAAAGGACATGAACAGAAACTTTTCAAAAGAAGACAGAATAATGGCCAACAAGCATATAAAAAATTGCTCAACTTCTCTAATCTTCAGGGAAATGCAAATCAAAACCACAATGAAATATCACTTAACTCCAGTGAGATTGGCTCCTATCAAAAAGTCCCAAAACAACAAATGTTGGTGGGGATGTGGACAGACAGGAACACTCATACACTGCTGGTGGGACTGCAAATTAGTACAACCTCTATGGAAAGTAATATGGAGATACCTCAAAGAACTAAAAGTAGAACTACCATTTGACCCAGCAATCCCACTACTGGGTATTTACCCAAAGGAAAAAAAGACATTTTATAATAAAGACATCTGCTCACGAATGTTTATAGCAGCACAATTCACAATTGCAAAGATGTGGAAACAACCCAGGTGCCCATCAATACACGAGTGGATTAATAAAATGTGGTATATGTATACCATGGAGTATTACTCAGCAATAAGGAACAATAGTGAATTAACACATCTGGTATTATCCTGGTTGGAGCTAGAGCCCATTCTTCGAAGCGAAGTGTCACAAGAATAGAAAAACAAGCACACTGGTACTCACCATCAAATTGGTACTAACTGATCAACACTTACATCACACATGGCAATAATATTCATTAATATCAATAATATTATTCAGTATAATTCATTATTCAATAATATAATTAATTAATATGAATAATAATATTCAATAATATCCCGCAGGCAGGCGGGAGGGGTGTGGAGGGGATGGGAAAACTCTCACTGAATGGATGCGGGGAGCACAGTTTGGGGGATGTCCACGATTGTAGCTCTGACATGGGCAGTGCATGGGCAATATATATAGCCAAAGTGTTGTACCCCCATAATATGCTGAAATTAAAAAAAATAAAATAAAATATAATAAACTTCATATCCATCCTGAAAGTATATATAATCTTATTTTTTTAGGTTTTTGTTTACAACTATATTTCACTTTATTGGTACAAATTCTCAGAATTGAAGCCCCTTGGAGAAGGCCCGTAGTTTGCAAATTCAAAAATACATTTTGAATTCAGGCAACTTAAAAACATATCTCATTACTTCTTTTTCTTACATACTCCAAATTTCCTTTACAATTCTCCCCTTACATATCAGTTTGAATCTAAACAGTACTTGAACTAGGAAGTTCACAAACTCAAGGCAACTGGTAAGTGGTAGCATCTAATATGCAAATGACCGTCTAAAGTAATTTTCCATTTTTATTCTTTCCTATTTCAGTCAGCCTGGGAGATTCCTGGAAAGAACATGTGCTAAAAGCATTTCTATTTATATTAGCAGTTGGTTCCATAAACAGCCAATTTATTTTACTTTTCTCTGGATCATTCAACCCTATTTGCTCCAGTTGAGTCACACTGTCAAAGCAAGCTGACATGGTTTATACTCAAATAACCCTAACTTGTTAGTCCTGATGTACAATTTTAAACATATTTACAGAAAAAGGAAAAAGAAAACCACACCAATATATAATGTTGTTTTTTGTTGGTGACCTCCCTCTCTCTCCAGCCAGCTAGTAATCTGTTTTTGTTTAAAGTAAAGTCTGGCTTTTAAAAAATACTGAATGCTGTCGATAATGGGAAAGGCTGTGCACGTGTAGGGGTGGGAGGTATAAGGGATATCTCTGTACCTTCCTCTCGATTTTGCTGTGAACCTAAAACTGCCCTTAAAAAAATAAAATCTTAAAAAATGAATGCAAATATTTATTACATGGTGATTTAATGACAGGATTAAGGATATATTAAAAGATCTACTGGGAAGAAATTTTCAAACTTAAGACCCCAAAGTCTTAGTACTTTCTCTCCCACATTGGCTGGGACTCATTAAAGCTACCTCCTGTTGTGTTGAGTTCTGTGTTGCCATGACTTTGAGAAACAGATTCAGATGCACACCGTCAGGCACACTGTCATGGGTTATTGTTGCTCAGGTGCTAGATTTATCCCTTAAGTGGTCACTCACTGCTCAGAGCTCTGGATCCTATGTCCCTGAAGAAGCCCATCTTATGTCTCCCGCAATTTGAGAAAACCATCTCCCCTGTGTCCTCTTCTTTGTCAATTTCATTGAATCAAATCTCAGCCCACATTTTGTCTGGTGGCCCCATTATCTGTTCCAGGGTGCGAACTGTGTCTCATGTCTTTTCTCAGATGAGCAATCTGCGAGCTCACATCTTGCCACACACAGGATTAGAGAAGTGCATGTCACACAACAGTGACCCAATAGAAGCGGAATTAAATAGAAACTTTACAACCTATTTCTTTATCACTCTATCACTGCTGTTCTTTAGGTAATCCTGAGCTTTGTCATCTAAATATTAAGCCCAGTATTTCACAAGAAAATCAAAATGGAAAAATTCAAAAGTTCTCATTTCACAAGTACAGGCCCATTTATTCTCTTTCAAATCTCTTTTAAAATTGTGTCCTTCATGATAAAACCATATAATAAGTGACCTTGGGAAAGTCACATAATTTCCCTGAGCCTGTTTCCTTACCTATAATATGAGGATAATAATCACCTCTTTCAAAAGTTTTCTGTGAAGATAAAATAAAATTATGTGTATGAAAGCTCTTAAGAGTTAATGCAAACTTGATTATCAGTATTACCTCAAATCTAGATCAAAACAATACCATTAATCAACACTGACAGTTACCTAAAACAGAACATCAGCCATTTTCTCCTCTAAGTTTTTTTCTTGTTTTCCCAAAGCCCTCCACTCCCTTGAGTCAGTGGCATTCATTCTCTCAGGGAGTGGGTGGGCACAGCCAAGTTTGGGGAATCCCTGAGCAAAAGAGTCCATTTGCCTGACTCCCCAGAGTGTGGACCTCATGGAAAAGCCCATGTCCAACATGGCATCCAGTGATAGCATTACAGTGTCTAGGGGAGAAGTCCAGGCAGATGAGCCTAAGAGAGACCTGCAGAGACCTGTACACCTCAGCATAGTGTGGGGAATGCTGGGAGAAATTCCCCACGTCCCCATAGAGTTGTGGAAGAGACTGAGCAGATGGCAAACTGGAAAAGCCCTGTTTGCAAAGAGTAGATCCATTAGCAAATTAGCAGGGCCTAAAGCTGAAACCCAAGGCAGATGGAGCCTCAGGACGGGAATGCCATGAGGAAGAAGAACAATTGTACTAGCTGGTCTCTAAAGATGGCCCCCAATGAACCCCACCTTCCAACAGTCACATCCCTGTGTAGTCCCATCCCACACTGAATCTGGGTTGGTCCTGTCAGTCACCATAACCAACAGAATGCAGCAGAAGTGACACCGTGCCAGTTCTAGGCCTGGCAGCTTTTACTTTTGCCCTCATGGAAGTCAGTGGCTATGTGAAAAGACCAGTTACCCTGCTGGGGAAAGAAGCCATATGGAGAGTCTTTAAATGGGAAGGAGACACCATGTGTGGAGAGAGACCACATGGAGGAGTACTGAGGTGCCAGAGTTGTCCTAGACCAATCAGCTTAAGACTGTCAGGAACAAACCTGTAGTCTGACAAAGTCAGGTTTATTGACCCTCTGAAATGAGGGAGACCACACCCCAGAGGAACCATGGAGCGGCTCGCCAAAACAAAGTTAAAGTAGAGTTAGTACAGGATTTGGGGGAAAGGTGGAATTTAGGTGGAATATAAATAAAGCAGAGTTTTTCTGTTTGTTTTTGAATTGAAAATCATTTTATAAATTGAGGTCATCAAGGAAACTCTGTGAAGTGACATTAAGAGTCAAACAATTTTCATGCAAAGCATTTGGAGAATATATATGCATTATGTAGATGAGAAAGGGGTTCAAGAAGGATGAGGGGGGTGCAGAGAATGGGAGATAAGGCAGGTAAAGGAACCTTAGTATCCTAACCCAGTTACAAATTGGAGCAATGGAGATCCGCAAGGAGCTGAGTAATGGGAATGAGACAATACTGTGCCTGGCTGGCCCACGAAGTGCCAACAGATTCAAAGCCATATGCAACACTCCAAGTCTTTAAATGTCTATCGTCTTTAGAAATTGAGATACCACATTCCACAGACCATAAATTCACATACCATAAAAGTCACCATTTTAGACTATACAATTCAGTGATTTTTAGTATTGAATCCTAGTGTTGATGGGCTCAAAGCAAGGCAGGCTCCATGTAAAGGGTTCAACATCAGGTCTGGACTAGGAAGGGGATCCCAGGGTCCTGTTTCCTTGGATATGAGAAAGCTATGATAGAAGCAGAATGCTGCGTCCAGAAACCCTCTGCATCTGAGTTGCAAATAAAGGCTATTTCTCTGTGTCAAAGTGACTTAGCTCTTCCAGGCAAAAGTAGAAAGTATCATTCTTCCTGATGAAATTTTCTAATAATCTTATGATTTTAGCAAACAAAGCTTCTTAGTGAATAATAAAGGTAGTGGGTAGCCATTCACAGCTGCAATGTGCCCTTGGATGAAAAACTTTTCTTCTGCTAACTTTGCATCTGGCTTTATCCACATCTCTTATTCCAGCCTGATGAATGGCTGGGCAGATTTTTTACACTCTTAGCCTGAGCTCATTTTTACTTTCTCAGAGTGAAGAAGGCAACTCAGATCTTCCCACCCAGTGCTGTCCTCTAGGGGACCCAGCTTCAGCTGCCATTTGATCAAAGCTTCATAAGAGAGTTCAAGCGAGATAAACAGAAGAACCCACTGAGCCCAGCCAACCCACAAAAATGTGAGAGAGAGTAATGTCTTGGATTTAGCCACTATGTTTTGGGATGATTCGTTACACATAAATCCATTATTGAACCAACCATGCTTGAAGCAGACCACTCCCCTGATGGCAGGATGATAATAAAACCCCCCAATCATGCCCAGAGAAGGAAACAGGGGAGAGGAAGGAGCCTAAATTAGACTAAGGACTTACTCAAAAGACTTGAGTTTTAACCTCTGGTGATAGAATTCAGAAGAGTGGTTCTGGGTGATGGAGGAGTAGAGTGGAGAGGGCATGAGGGAGGCTTCTGGATTGCTGGCAATGTTCTATACCTTGATCTGGGTGGTAGTTACATGGATACATACATATGTAAAAATTCATCGAGCTGTACACTTAAACACCAAGTGGAAATGGCATTCAAGAGCTAACTTCTGTTATAGAGTAATAAAGAAAAGGTAACCAATTCTGTGAAATGTACACCTGCCACATATTATACAAGTGAAAACAAGGGATTATGACAGATGCATGAACTAAACAAATATTTACGTAGGAAAAAAGTATTAGTTATGTGTCTAAACACTGTATGACCAAGATGCCAAAGAAGAATATGATTGAGAGCATGGAACTTAAAAAGAACATAAACTTATAAAATTGCTGGAATATCCATTCTTGTAATTCCTATTTTAATGAATTATCAGAAGTAGACTATACTCTCTTCAAGGTTATTATCCCTGGAATTAGAGATGGAAGGAAGCTTTAAAATCATCTTTCACTGGTCATCAAACTGGGCCACACACTGGAATCACCTGGGGAGCTTTAAAAAATACTGCTGCCTGGGTCCCACCCTAGAGATTCTGATGTAGTAAGCCTGAGGCACAGCCTGGGAAGAAGGATGTTTAAAAGCTCCCCAAGTGATTTCAACACGCTGCCAGGGCTGAGAACCACCGGTCAATTTCAATCACTCTGCTCACAGATGAGAACACAGAAGCCCAGTACTGGCACATCCATTCATTGGCCACAGCCAATTTTCTCTGATGTGCTCTAACAGGAGGGAGCTGTGGCATGGATAATGCCGAGCAGTGAATAATCTAAAAATAATTTCTATTTGGTTTAGGAAAGCAGCACATGACTTCCTGGCTGCAGACTGGCCTGGCTAATTCAGTTGGACCTAAATGAATGTGCCTTCTCTTGCATTGACACTGACGACCCAGCCCTGCACTGAGGTGTGGAAGGAAGATGGCCAAATTAAATGCTGACCATGGCCAGTTCCCCAGTGGGCTGTCAACGGCATACAGTAACTATATGGATGTGGGGACTTTTCTTAGCAGAGGGTTCCATGGTGGAGCAAAGCTAGCTTTCTCCTCACCCTTTACTCTGTGAGGGTTGGGGGTCAGAGGCGTGAAGAGGGAATGAGGGGAGAGGGGCTGATGGTTATCAAGGAGCAATAGCTGGGTTTTACGCTAAGCCTTTCTATAAACAGTACATGCTCCCGACAGCTCTGAGTTAGGCATTCTATCACCCTCATTACACAGATGAGGAAACTGAGGCTCAGAGAGGTTGTATGACCACCAAAGCAGAGCCAGGATGGAAACTCAGGCAAATCATACTTGATGCTTTTCCTGAGACAGCATCTGTTTGTCGAAGAGGGTCATGTGCAGATGGACTTGGGTCAGATCCTTGGATTTTAAGTCCTGCTGAATGAACTTTGCCTCCCACTTTTTCAGCTGTAACAGTCTAAAGGCAGCAGCCAGGAGGCCTCCAGAAAGTGCCTGTGGCAGCCATAAGACTCTGCCTCCAACTACAGGAGCCCATAACTAACCTGGAGCCCCAACTGCCATGCTCAGAAATCTGTCACCTGCATTTATGCTGAAGCCACATTTCCCAGGCATTGTGCAGCACCCCTCTCACATCTGAGTCCAGTAGGGATACGAAGATAGGCCCATTCCTGGGAGGTATGGGACTCCTCTGATGCAAGCCTTGCCAAATCTTCCTTAAGACTGTATGCAGCAGGATGCTTCTGCCATGCTTCCTTCCCCTTCTTCACTGGGGTCTGACCTGCCTCGCAGTCTGATGGCTCTCTCAGCTTTTCCAACTCCTTCTGTTTTCTCTCACTTAGGAATTTCCCTTAATAAAGCCCTCACGTATCTAATCCCATCTTGGCATCTGCTTCTCAGAGGACCTCGACTAAAGCAATGCTGCTCCCCACTGCTACCCCCAACCAGACACACATCACTGTGCAGGGAAAGGGGAGGGGAGGAGGTCACCTGCTGACTCACCAAGGGGAAGCTTGTTTGATATTTTGAAGGTGAAGCTCACAGAGGAACAAATTTCTCAATATGTTTGCCTTCATCATTGGTCTCAGTGCTATGAAGGAAGGTAGTTTAGGAGACAAGTAATTGACTAGCACCTCAACTAGCCCTGATTGAGGGCTAATTGCCAAGAAGTCACCTGTTATTGCAGGTGACCACTAGCCTCACCTTGAAAATGGTAGGTATTCTTTTCTGCTCTTGTATGTACTTTTGGGGAAGACATTCAAATCCTGCAGCTTCACTAACTGCTAATAGGGAGGTTTTCCTCTCATCTTTTGCTCCTCCTGAAGGAGGAAAGTAGATAAAGGATATGCTCATTTGAAAACACCTGGAAGGAAAGTGGTGCATCCCCACCAATACCACGTAGCATTGTTCTGGAAGTACTAGCCAATGCTACTTGACAGAAAGGAAAAAGAGGTTTAAGATAACCCATTAGGTATAGAATATACAGAATATGCAACAATAGCTATATAAAATATAATGGATCCCTGCAAAAGTTTCTTAGAGAAAAAATAAAAATAAAATAAAATAAAATAAAATATAGTGGAAATTGAGAATTTACAATATCAACGCAACAGATTAATGTTTAGGAACAAATTTAACAAAAATTGTGTAGGGTCAATATGATGAAAACTTTTTTTTTTTAAAGAGACAGGGTCTCACTCTGCCACCCTGGCTGGAGCGCAGTGGCGTGATCAGTAGCTGGCACTACAGGCACACACCACCACACTTGGCTAATTTTTAAATTTTTTTGTAGAGGCGGCCGTCTCACTACATTGCCCAGGCTGGTCTTGACCTCCTAGCCTCAAGTGATCCTCCCACCTCGGCCTTCCAAAGTGCTGGGATTATAGGCACGAGCCACTGTGCCTGGCCTAATGAAAACTTTAAAACTCCACTGAAGGGCAGAAAAAGAACTTCAATTGAAAGATACCTTATTGTTGAATAGAAATGATATTTTAAGATCCAATTCTTAAAATATTCATTTAATATTTATATGAATATTTAATATTCACTTAATGCCACTCTGTATTACCAATGTCTTTTTTACTTTCCGTAATTCTGATGCTTTGACATCTAGGCCTTGCTGACCCTGGAGGGACTGCCCAGCACTGGGTTAGCTAATTCCTAGTGATAGCAAACAACTCACCAGCTGGGGCCTTACTGACCCTGGAGAGGGTAAACAACTCTTTCATATGCAAACCAACCAGTCCTGAGCTCAGAACCCCAGCCTCCCACTTCAGGGCCCTCTTTATTGGGCTCTCACATTCTGGGATACTATCCCCCTGCCCTAATCACCTAGGGCCACATCCAGACAGCTAGAGACAGCCCCTACACCACTCCTGAGCCCATTCCCGTTATTCAGAGGAGCAGATCCTGAGTCTGTTTACCCTGCCTCACACCTCTTTTTTCCTGTAGTAACCACAATAAAGGCTTTAGCCCACTAGTTCTCTTTCTCTCTCTGGCCTGACTGAGCCCTCCTCTTGGCAACTATATGTAGTAATTATCTTTTAAATAGCAATAGTCTCCTGATATGTTGGCCTTGGTGAACCTTTAAATTTTCTATTAATACACTCTATTTTAAAATACTCCAACTAAAATACCAGCGCTCTCTTTTTTTCTTGCTACTGAAATTAATATGGAAAAACAATCAAGGGAAAATAACCATGAAAATTCTGAAAAAGAAGAGTAATGGAGGGTGGTGGCGAGAGGGGACGTGTGGAGTGGCTGATGGAGGATGGAGAGGCAGGATGGCACTATGAGCTATTAAATAGTTTGATGAATGCAGTCGCCATAAATTTCAGTCCACACTCAATTGTGAAAGAAATATTTATTTTCAGCAATTTAACTTAATTTTGACCTCCATGTTGCCAGGATGGAAACTAAATTTCAGTCATTTCAGGGCCTCACACCCCCAGTCCCATCCCCAGCACTGCTCTAAAAACTGTTGGGCTTAATACCCAGGCATCAGGGTGGGCGTCTAATCCTTGGTAGCTCATCTCTCCACCTTGCATCCTTGTTTAAAGTTGTCTGCTGTAGCTTTTGTGATATGAACCCCTCCTGGGTAACCTCCTCCCCAGGAAAATTTCCTTGATATTTATATTTCTATATGCCACATGTAAGCAGACTCTTCAGGGGAGAACCCACAGAGGAGCTTGCCAAACAGGACCAAGAGGACGCAGACTCTGGAAGAAAAGGGGTGGGTAAATCTCCCTGACAGACAAGTGAGAGAAATATACTAAGGAAAATACATTCACTTCACTCACAGACAAGTAGGGTAGGGAGACGGGAATTTAACTCACCATAAACATTGTATGTAACAGAGGCACCCACAGGATGCTGCAGGAGAAACCAGAAGGAGGAAGACTTCATGGAAGAATGGACTGTTGAGCTGGGCCTTGAAGGATATAGCTGATTCCACAAGGCAAAGATGGGTGGGGGTGCACGGAGCATCGCAGCAGAAACATTACAAGCAAAGCTGGGGCTAAGGTGAAACTGAGTCTGACTTCCTGGGCCCACCTTGACCATGCAGTGAGGAGACAATTCCCAGGAATGTGCAGGGACCAGGGGAATGAGCCTCAGGAGGGAACCACATGGCTATAGATTAATCACTCCACAGAGTTGACTCCAGTGACCACTGGATGAAAGAAATCATGGATCTTGCCATCTCTGCAGGTATTTCTAGGCCCTGGGTCAAAATTTAAAGAGATCCAGGAATTTGCGTGCATGCCTTTCTCTGCTCCCTATTTGGAAGGGTGAGCAGACTACCTGGATTTGCCATGGGTTCTCTGGCAAACTAGCTCCTCTTCTGGAAGGGAAGGCTTTGGAGGAAAGGGAGGATGCAAGATAATCTAGTGAAAACCAGTGGTACAGGCAGTCCTGCCTGTCAGATCTGAATCCAAAGTGTACTTTTATCTCTACCTCTTCTAAGGATAGAATTTATAGGATCGTCAACTTTTTCCTTCTGTGTTATTTCATTTATTCAGATTAGCAGCAGCAAATGCAACCAGAAAACACTAGACAATTCAAACTTCATCTGTATACATTTCACTCTCTGCAGCAGTCAGCAGGCAGTTTTATCAGGGTTTCTCAGTCATAATTCCCATCTGGAATTTAACTAGTTTCCAACTTTCTTAATACATTCATATGATATTCTACTATAGCCACTCTACATGTACCTTTATTTCAGAGTCACAGGCCACTCCTTCATTGGAATGCACTGCTTACCCACTGCCTAGCTAAGTGTCTCGAAAATAATAAAGGAACACAAATATTTTTGGATTCAATATTATTTTCATTTTCTTTCTCCTTCAGTGTTTAAAAGTCCTATTATTTCCTTATAACAGAGTTAAGACTTTTTCCCTTAAGGAAAATATATTAATACTCACTTCACATAATAAGCTGAGCTATTCTGAATGTGTAAAATAACCGTAGAAAATCTCCACTGAGCTGTTTTTAACCCTCATGAGTTCTCATCCAACTAGTATTTAGTGAACCTCTGCAGAGCACTCTGGCTGTATAAGGAAGTGAAAAAAAAAATACACAGCCCCTCTTTTCTATGAAATGTCTAATTTACTTGGGGAAGTAAGTTTTCTCCCTTGGGAGAAAAGGGAAACTCCTATGTTCACTTTTACATTCACTGCTAGGCAGGAATTCCAGTCAATATTCTCTTCTCTACAGTCTTGCCTTCCTAAAACACAGTGGCACTTATTGAGTGCCTTTTATATGCCAGGCATTGGGCTGAGCTTCTGCATAGCTTTTTGAATCCCCAAATAACCCCACGAAATATGAAATACTTTGGAAAGAACATTAGTAGAGGAACTAACCTAAGAAATCAATTCCCACTGATCTCAACCCTGGATTATGAGTTTTCCTAAAGTAAGAAAGCTGCCATAATCTTTCAAAGTTCAGTTTTTATGAGGTATTTGGGAATTATATGTACTAGGATCATGTAAGAGTATTCATTATGTTAAACTAGGGAATGCAAAATATTTTATCAAAGTAAATTTTAACTATCAACCAACAGATTCAGTTTACATAAGTTTACTTAATATCTTATCCTTCTAAGGAAAAATTCCTATGAGAGGACTAATTTCAAGATCCTTTTTACAAAATAAGCAGTCAATGGACTCTGTCAATTAAAGTACTCCTGGACTAACCTGGTCTTTATACATTTAGACTGACCTCTGCTGGACAGTCTAATAACCTGCCAACATTTTTCTCTCGAGATAATATGGTTAGAAGGGGCATTTTCCCCAAGTTTTATCTAGTATTTAGAAACAGATTTATATAGTTCAATTTACAAATATTCATTAAGTCCTGCAAACCACCTTAGGGCAAAATCTTATATTGCATTTGGCTGCCAGAGGCAAGCGTCTGTGGGCAAAGGAGAGCACTTATGAGGTTACACAAGCTACCTAGTCCGAATATTCCTTTTCATTATTATCTTTCTCCTATGCAGCCCTCGCTCTCTGTTGTATGATTAAAAGTACCTAGGAGTACCTGCCAAGTGGGCCTGCTTCCAGGGGCCTGCCAGGGACCAAATTATGTATCTCCAGGGTTCACACCTAAAGCTGGAATCTACCACTTTGTGGTGGTCACTTGTGCCGCAAACTACCCAATGTAGATAAGTCTGATACGGGTGGTGCAAACAAGCTGAATTTTGATATGAAGTCCTATGCTCCAATTCATATGAAATTGCAGGTAATAAATATGAATGACCTTGAAAATAAGTGGTATTTTTCTATTTCTGATATTCTTTTAAAATAATGTCTTATTTCTGATACACAATTATTTTTAAAATTTTATAGAAAGAAAAATGAAGAAATAAAATTACCTATAATCGTATCACCAAGTTATATTAAAATATTGGCTTATTTTGTGCCTATCTTTTTTCTCTATGCATGCATGTGTGTATGAATATGGGTTATTTCCTTATTTGGTCCCATTCCATAGTGTAGCTTGCCCTTTTCACATAATATTATATTGTGATTATTTCTCCATTAATAAATCTTACTGAACAAATTTTTATTTTATGATATCAGACCATAATTTATGTAACCAATATCCTAATATAAAACATTGGGGTTGTTCCTAAACTATGCTGAATGGCCTTTTATATAAATATCTGACCAAGTATTTTATTATCTCTTTAGGATACATTCCTAAATGGGCTCACTGTATCAAAAGTTATGGGGTATGAACATTCTTAAGATTCCAAATACAAGCAATGCTAGAATTACTCTACAGAAATGTACCAATTTCAACTCCATCCAGGAGCATAGGAGTCCCCATTTTCACTTCAATCTCACTATTTTACTTTCATTTCACCAAAATTCAGAATAATTTAATAAGCACTTTGCCTGGTTGATAGGCAAAAAAAAAAAAAAAAAGAAGAATTTTCAGTATAACTTATACATTCATATTTATTTACACTTATACTTTTTAAAAATTTTTTGTAGAGATGGGGTCTCAACATGTTGCCCAGGCAGGTCTCAAACTCCTGGCCCCAAGCAATCCTCCTGCTTTGGCCTCCCAAAGCGTTGGGATACACTCATACTTTTATTAGCCATTTGTATTTTTTCTGTGAATTATACATGCATGCCCTTTTTCCATTTTTCTACTGGTACATTAATATTTCTCTTAATTGTAAGAGTTCTTTATATATTATGGCTAACTCTTCTGGTCTCAATGTGATATGCATAAACTAAGGTTGCTAAGCCAAATATACTCTGCAATTATTAGTTTGGGTGTGGTATGACTTCTTTGGCTCAGTAAGTTCTTTCCAGAAAAAAAAAAAAACTCATAAAGTATAGGACAAACCCCACTAAATGCTGAGGAGACTAAGTTATTAAGTGGTCAAAAGATAAAATATGAACTAGAAAGAGCCTATGTACCCCAACTTACTGAACATGTCTCTACATTAGACAATTCTTACAGCTTTTTCTTTAGGTGTTTTTAAAAGACAGGTAACTGTCTTAGTCTGTTTAGTGTTGCTATAAGGGAATACCTACGGCTGGGTAATTTATAAAGAAAAGAGGTTTATTTAGCTCATGGTTCTGCTGGCTGGAAGGTTCAAGATTGGGCATCTCTTGAGAAGCTCAGGTTGCTTCTACTCATGGCAGAAGGTGAAGAGGAACTGGTGTGTGCAAAGATCACATGGGATGACAGGAAGCAAGAGAGAAAGTGGAGAGGTGCCAGGCTCTTTTTAACAACCATCTCTCATGGAAACTGAGTAAGAATTCACTTATTAGCACAAGGGCAGCACCAAGCCATTCCTGAGGATCCACACCTATGACCCAACTTCCATTAGACCGTACCTCCAAAACTGGGGATCAAATTTCAACATGAGGTTTTGGGGGACAAACATTCAAACTATAGCAGTAACTTTAAAAATGAATTTACGTAAAAGTATACTGATGTGCAACTCAGTGGTCAGGCAGTTGCAATGTTATTATTTAATAAAACTCTTTCTCTTCTTTCATCTGTAAATGGTTATTTCTGCAGCAGAATACTGGTAACTTTTTCTGTTTTTAATCAATTCCTTTACTATAAAGTGTCATTTTAAAATGTTTTTAATTTTTCTTGCACGATTTTAACATTACAGTAATTTTGCTGTGGAAAATAAAATTTCATCTTGCAGGAAAGAGAAGACTCAAGACCACCCACTGGCATCTTTATTTACATATTAGAGCGTGTCAGCCAGTGAAAATCCTAGAAAAGGAAGATAACAAACATTCAGTCAAAAGAAATAACTGTCTCAAACTCTATCCTCACTGTTTTGCTTGTCTTAAAATTTAAAAGTCCTACATAATGGTGGGTAAATGAGGTTTGGTTTTGGTCTAGTGCTTTTCCCAAAAAGGAGCTAAAAATCCATTATTGAACCTGGCTGTCATGTCCTACAAAACAATCTAAAACAGCTTTCTGAGTCCTCTTCTATTAACAGTAATCAGGGCACAAAAACCCACACTCTGCAAGAACCAGAAGTCCATTCAAAGGGAGAGAGGAGATGAAGGAGGCCCACAGAGGCTAAGCTCCCAGAGAAGAACATGGGTAGGCAGAACTGTGTATGACAGCCTTTTCCAGGACTAACACCATCCTACACATATGGTCTGGACACAGACTACTGCACAGATTTAGGCATTCCCTGTATTAAAGCAGGAAGCAGCCAGCCTACACTGAGAATCAATTACAAATGACAGATGGATAGACAGACAAAAATCAACAGCTTAGAGACTATAATATGTGTAGAATTCCACTGGAATGAAGATAAATAATGTTAAAGTGATAAATGCAAGAAATATAAGGATAATCCTCATAGAATTATAATGGAGGAGTATAAGAACTACTATTTCTCCAGGAATACCCAAACAAAATTCATGGAGAAATTGTAAAACAGATCATTAGAAGCAGATCTTAGAAAGGTGAACTCACTAGTGGAGAGGGGACAATTTATTAGGGCTCTTCTGTGACTAACACAGGTCTCAAGATTATCTTTATTGTATGCATTTACCAAGCTTGTCATAGTGGCTTTAGCTCCCCTAGCACTCTGATGGCCTGACGCCAGGAAGGGGGCATCCTGGGTTGCAAAACTACTGTTCCAGTCACTAGAAAGTATATACCCAGTCATAAATTAATAAAACAGCATGGGATTTAAAAACCTGTCTATTGGGTATCTGGTTGGCAGAAATCTTTTCGACAAATAGCATTTTAAAAAATAAAAGGCAATCAATAAGCCCACGGGGGTAGAGTAGCTTCTGCAAGTTGTTAGCCCCACCTCAGAAGAGCCTGCCTGCCTGCTCCCGGGAAATCCCACTGATGCCCTGCCCATCACCCTCCTGGCATAGTCCTGCACTCATCTTCCTCATCACTGGGCCGCTTCTTGAGTACCTCTTCTCTCTGCTTGAGGTAAATGCCAGGGTCTCTAATATGTTTTTACACAAACAGAATTTCAGTAAAATTCTATATATTTTACACTTGCCAAATTAGTTAATTTATATTTCATTGATTGTCCAGGTGTCTGTTCGCCCATTCATCCACAGCCTTGTTCAAAAAAAGAAGAGATCCCACAGTGGATGCATGTGTAAGAACCAAGACAGAAAGTACTTGAGAAATATCAGCCCTGAAGAGTGGCTGATATGCAAGGTGTAAGCAGCGAGACAGGGTACAGGAGGAAGCCAGTGGCAGGACCAGGACCAGGGAACAAAATGAAGTATGAAAAGCAACTTAATCTGGGATGGGAGAGGATCATGCTACACACTTAGTCATTTATTTCACTGCTCTAACCTACTCTGTAGTTTTGCTTTAGAGGTCGAAGTCACTGATTTCAAATGTAACTGCACAAATTGTCTGAATATGGTCTAATCTCCCACGGTGCTTCCTCCATTCTGTCTTCCAGCCACTCTGGCCTTTGTCACTCCTCAGACGTGTCATGCTCCCTCTTGCCTCAGAGCCTTTGCACATCTCTTCCCTCTCCTCTTTGCTAAGTTAGTCCCTACTCATCCCTTCCATCTCAGTTTAAGCATCACGTCCTCTGAGAAGCCTTCCAATACAGATTCCTTTGTTATGTGTTTGCTTAGAACTGGGTTCCTTTCTTTCCAAACAACTATGTTGCTCTATCATGGTGCGTGCGTTCAGTCGTGAGGTTACTGCACCGTTTCTCTCCCCTACCAGACTGTAAGCTCCATGAAGGTGAGGACTGAGCCTAGTTTTGCTTCACCATGCCATTCTTAGCACCTAAGACAACATACCTTACACATTATCTCAACAAATATTTGTTAAACAAAGTAGTAAAACTGCCAAACTCAGAAATGCCTTAGAAAGACCTCTGTGGATAATAGAGGGTACTCTGTTTGGCAGATACTTTTTGGGGGAGTGGGGGAGTAGATGCATTTCTTGCTTTCCATTTAGCAACTGCATTTACCTGGGCCTTCCGTGTGGCTTGTGGCTCAATCATGATGTTGATAAGAGAGGGTTTAGTTGTATCTGCCAGGGTCTGCCTCAGGGATTCTTGGAGTTCTTCTGGTGTTTGTACAAAATACCCTTTGCCTCCAAATGCAGTAATGACCTGCTCATAATGAGAGTTTGGCAGAAGACACACTGGAGGGGACCTGAAAAACAAGGTCACAAGTCAATGAAATTTAAAGCTTTTTTAGAAAAAAACTCATTCTCTGAAATAATCCATAAAAAAATTTAGGCAGAACTAAAAGGCATACTTTTATTTCCAACACTTAAACTGAGATGCCAGTACAATAAATTTTCCCTATATTTTTTATTGTCTATATAGCAATATCCAATAGAAACTTCTGTGATGATAGAAATGTTTTATACCTGTGGTATCCAATATAATAGCCACTATCTACCTGTTTCTGTGAGCACTTGAAATATGACTAAACTAAGGAACTCAATTTTTAATTTCATTTAATTTTAAATAATTTAAATTTAAATTGCAGGCCAGGTACAGTGGCTCATGCCAATCCCAGCACTTTGGGAGGCCAAGGCAAGAGGATCACACTTGAGGACAGGCATTTGAGACCAGCCTGGGCAATGGCAAGATGCCGTCTCTACAAAAAATTTTTAAAAATTTAGCCGGGTGTGGTGGCCCATGCCTGTAATCCCAGCTACTCAGGAGGCTGAGGCAGGAGGATCGCTTGAGCCCACACAATGAGCTATGACGACACCACTACACTCCAGCCTGGGTGAGAGAGAGAGAGACCCTGTCACCAAAAAAAAAAAAAAAAAAAAAAATTAAATTATAACAATTGCAATGTGCTTAGTGGCTATTATACTACACAGCACAAGCTACACTATCAACTATTATAAATCAAAAAAAAAAAGGAATAGTTATTACAAAACAACAAATAACAGTAAAATAACAAATGAAGTCAATGAGGCATGAACAAACATACCCCTACCCTATTCCACCCCAGGCTGGCTCACAAATTCATATCTGTCTCACACCCTATGGCCAGCTACAACACTGTCTTAGTTTGGCTCTGCTATCAGATGATCAAGATTTAGCTAAGTGGTGAATGAAGACCTCTGGACCATAAATAATATGTAAGCATTCATATTCCTACATGGCATAACAGAAATAGTACAACTGGGAGCCTTTTGCAATAAGCTCTTTCATTAACAGGCTCAGATATCATGCTTATTTATCTGAGCCTGCAGTGGCTCCCTGATCATAAACTACTGAAGCACCTAATCATGGATATTTGTGCAAAGAGGAACCACAAAGACAGGATTCCTGCCCTTTATAAGGGCTGACAATCAAAACGGATAATACCCACACCATGGAGGCACATTCCAATACAGTAGACTTTTTAAACAGAGATTAAAATAGATGAGAGAAAATAAATATACATTGTTTTCAGTTACTTACGCTATAGTAGCATCTTGAGATTTTAACATTTCTTTCCAACTATCTTTATCAAAACCTTGGTAAATTCCATTATTATTCACCACCAAGATTATGATCGGCAAGTTGTACCTCAAAGTGAAGGTAAAATATGAAGGAAATCATTCTTTATTCTTAAGCAATTTCTTTTCTTTGGGCTGAAATTTTAACTTAAAAATGGATAATGTTTTCTATAAGCTTTTTGTAATTTTAGAGGAACACTAAAAATTAAGCATGTATTATCCTAATAAAGATTTCTGTTTGATAAAATCGTTATCAGAGACATCATGAAGTAGTACAAAGAATGCAAAATTAGGAGTTGGGAGACCTGGTTTTACCACTATTTAGCTATGGACCTCAGGAAAATCACTGAGCTTTTCTGAATCTGGGTTTTCATGGATCTAGATGATAATATGAATAACACCTTCCCTACTTCATACCCCCTAAAGAACCTCTTCTGGATGGTTCCTAGGAGTACTATTTGAAAAGTACCTTTCTACTTCCTGAGCTCCTCAGACTCCCAGCCCTTGCTAGATGCTGCAGGAGATACACAAGTGACTAGCACACACAATCTGTGCTCAAGGCACTGCACCCATTACATGGGTGTAACACATTACATGGTGTAATTAGTACAGAAAAAGAGTACCTAATGATGTGCTAAACAGTATAGCAAAGACAAAAAAAAATGATTAAACTTTATTAATGACTAAAAAAGAATATGGGTTTTATTTTCTGATGTTATTTCTGAAGGCACGTGGTAAAAATAAAACTAAACTGCATGCTGTTAAACAACAGGACTGTGGTAACTATTTCTCTCCATTCTCAAAGGGAATCATTCTCTAGAAGGCCAACTTGCTCATAAATCATATTTTTGTTGTTTATCAGTTGGTTGTCAATACAGACACTCTTAACAGACACAACAGTTGGCCCTCCGTATCTGTGGGCTCTGCATCTGTGGATTTCTCCAACCACAGATCAAAAATATTTTTTAAAAAATTGTGTCTGTATTAAACATGTAGACTCTTTTCCCTTATTGTTATTCCCTAAATGATACAGTATAACAACTACTTACATAGCATTTACATTGTATTAAGCATTGTAAGTAATCTAGAGATGATTTAAAATATATGGGAGGATGTGCATAGGTTATTTGCAAATACTACACCATTTCATATCAGGGACTTGAGCATCCTCAGATTTTGGTATCTGAGGGAGGGTCCTAGAATTGATCCCCTAGAGATACCAAGGGACAACTATACCTTCCCCCAATCTTGAAAGTTTTATATATCAAAGCTTTGAAAGCCCCCAAGGTGATTCAAAAAAATCCTAATAAGAGCCCTGGCTAAGAAAAGAATGGTTTTACTAGTTTAAATATAGTTGGGGGGAAAAAAATCTCCAAACTTTCATAGTGGGATCTATAACTCATGAGTTTCTCCATGAATCTTCATAACTACAAACATAACCCAAATGGCTCACATTCATGGAACATCACCTCAAAATTTACCTGGATTATCTCATTTGTTCCTTTCAACCATTCTCTAAGGAACTATTACTATTCCTATTTTAGAGGAGAGGAAAGTGAGGCTTGGTTAAGTGACTTAACCAAGTCACTTGGTTTTGACACGATAGAACCAGTGTTTGAATCCAGGCCATTTGTCCCAGATGCCATGCTCTTAACCACCACACTCTGCTGACTCCCTAAAGAAAACAAGCTTCTCTCAGGCCAAAACACTTTTTTCAGTGACCTCAAAACTACTCCCCACAGATGTACAGGTTTTTAGCATACAGTGAGGATGCTGGGAACACAGAAACACAGTCCTGGAAGAGAAAGACCCTGCATTACTTGCATTGGTATTCTCAGGACAAAGCAGTGCTATGCACAGGGTACCTTGCACATGGTGAACACTTGGTAAGTATTTGTTAGGCAAGTGGGTGTGTAATTTTTCATATTTTGGAGAGTAAAATGCTCGGACTCAGGATGCTGTTTTACCTGCAGATGGTTTCCACCTCCATGCCAGAAAACCCAAATGCACTGTCTCCTTCCACACAGATGACCCGTTGCCCAGGGCTTCTATCTTTAGCTAGTATAGCAGCTGCAATAGCAAATCCCAAACCAATTCCCATTGTTCCAAAAGTACCAGCATCAAGCCTGTTGGGGAACAAAACTAAAATGAAACTCTGGGGCATGTCACAGAGGGTGGAGTGGACACAAACCTTTTAGTCATATTCATATGGTTTATGAAAAAATAAGGAACCACAAAAACATCCTTTTTCTTTAATATAAAATCTTTAGACTGTGAGAAACTCATTTGTCAAGAATAAGCAGAATGATAGGGAAAAGCCAATCATGACTGTTTGGAAGACTGTAAATATATTCTTAGAACATTGAGAATACAAATTATCACATGATACCAAAGACATATCAAGCATAGTAACTCTACAAAACCTCACCTCAGAATACTTTTATATCATACACTGCACGTGTATAATTCTCAAATGTTTTCTTAATCTGTATTATTGTAGTTTCAAATTAAACACATTATAATTAATTATAATTTCTTTCTTGGAAGGCTTACCTGTGACGAGGAAGGTAGTTTTGAAGCACAGTGCGTCCAATGTCCATCGTATTTGCTCCTTCGCTTACAATAAAACAGTCTCTGGGTAGTTGTTCTTGAACATGGTAGAATACTGTGTAATAATTCATAGGCAAGGATTTTGTGGAAGCTAATTCCTAAAAAGTAGACCGGAATATAATCAAATTAGATTGGGATTCAATGAAAAATAACAACGTCAATAAGCTACTATCAAACTTACCTGGAAACTGGCAACAACTATAAGGTTCCCAAATGATTATAAAATGGCCACTCTGAGAAGCTAATTGACTTATGAATAGTCCTGGGGGACAAGCTAAGAAAAATGTGTCCCACAGCCCCTGTTTGGGACAAAGTCAAATAAGTTAGGGAGGCCAGGCGTGCTGGCTCATGCCTGTAATCCTAGCACTTTGGGAGGCTGAGGTGGGATGATTGCTTGAGGCCAGGAGTTCAAGACCAGCCTGGGCAACATAGTGACCACATCTCTACAAAATATATGAAAATTAGCCAGTCGCGGTGGCTCACACCTGTAGTCCCAGCTACTTGGGAGGCTGAGGCAGGAGGACTGCTTGAGGCCAGGAGTTTGAGGTTACAGTTAGCTATGATGACACTACTGCAGTCTAGCCCAAGCAACAGAGAGTGAGACCCTGTCTCAAAAAAAGGAAAAAGAAAAAAAGTCAGGGAATCTCTAGATATCCACGATGCATAGTAGCATATTATAGACTGAGAAATCCTATAGTAAAGATAGCTGGGAAACATTGGGTTAAACAAAACTAAACATTCTTATTAGAACACTCTTAGGAAAACACTGCCTAAGAAAAAGTGAAACTATTATTCCAGAATATTTTCATCTGAAATACGGCCCTAAACTTAAAATAAAAAGTCATAATTTTAGAAAACAATCTGAAAATCTGGTTCTTCCTCCCATATACTGGAGAGTAAAAGGAACACCCACTATTCTAAATAGTCCCTACTGGAATGGAGGGAAAAGCAGCAGGGTGCCTTTGTCTAGCCACATGCCTTTTAGAGCTGGGAGAAAGGAACAGGGGGCTTTAGCAGCAACAGTCCCATCTGGCCCCAGTCCTGCCTCTTATGCTACCTTGTTCTGCTGGAGATTATACCCAACATGGATGAGGGACCTTCCTATACTCCTATACCACATAAAAGAGGCAAGTTCCTTCCATCTTAAACAAAGGTCATTCCTAGGAAAAAGAAGGTCACGATATGATTCAGGAAATAGAATTGAGACTGACTCCCAATAAGAGAAACAGTTACTGATTAAAATTCCAATGTAAGATTCTTGTATAATCAATTCTGCTATGATGCTTGGTGCAAAAATATGAATTTAATCCAAGATGATTGACATATTAGGGAATCAAGTAAGCATAACTCGAATTTCGTATTTGCTCGTGCATGATTCTGCCAGCAAGAAACACTAAGTGAACACAGAAAACTGCACCCAGCTGATTCAAGATACATAGGAATACACAAAACAATGAAAAAAATCAGGAAATACCTTTCTCACAAGCAGAGGGAAAGCATTACACATATATACAGAGACTTTAAATAGAAATCGCCAAATCCTTCAGAAGTGACTCATTTTAGTGTTTTAGCAGTGGCTGGTTTGGTGGTTTCAAACATTAGTACAATGTCCAAAGCCTTCGCTATCAGACAAAGCCACAAGTTCAAATGAGAGAGCGGCAAAGGAATTTCCAGCAGTAATACAAAAGTTAAATTAAAAAGAAGGCTATATATTGGATCAAATTTTCTATTTTGATGAAACAGCTATCTACTATAATTGCATGCCTTGAAGGTCTGATTTTTTTTTTTTTTTTTTTGAGACAGGATCTCACTCAGTTGCCCAGGCTAGAGTGCAGTGGCATCATTATAGCTAACTGCAACCTCAAACTCCTGGGCTCAAGCGATCCTCCTGCCTCAGCCTCCCAAGTAGCTAGGACTACAGGCATGCACCACCACACCCAGCTAATATTTTAAAAAATTTTTTGTAGAAACGGGGGTCTCACTAAGTTGTTCAGGCTGTCTCGAACTCCTGGCCTTAAGTGATCCTCCTGCCTCGGCCTCCCAAAGTGCTGGGATTACAGGCATGTGACACTGCACCCGGCCTGAAGGTCCCGTATCTTAAAGGCAAAAAAACATGCCCTGACATGCCCCAGGATTTAAGGTTCCAAAAAATCACTTGTGATGTTCTGTGTCATCATCAAACTGAGGACAATGAGCCACATCCATCACATCCACTACTATAGCTTTCCATCCCATGTCAGATCACCCTCCTTCCACCACCTCCCAGTAACTCACAAGCCACAACCCTCCCAACGCCCACCTCCCACTTAAGGTCTTTTTCAAGGTAAAGTGCTGTATTTATTGGCATATATTTCTTAACCATTTAACATGTTTAAAACTTTGCTACCGTTTTTATTAAGTTCCTATCTTATCTTTATGTTTCATAAAGTTTTTGAGAGTTGTGTACCTTAACCCCATTTTCTCATGAGCCCTGGGGTTTATATTGCATGATTTTGCACAGCAAGGTAATTTTCAGGAATGCACATGTCACATCATGGCAGAACTAGCTGAACACTGAACGTGAAGTGTTCTTGAGCTTCAGTGGGTTCCCTCTTACCTCAGATGCAGCTTCATTGCTCTTCATTTTTTCCCTCAGCGTCTTCCACCACTTACTCTCTGGAGGATACTGCCATGGTATTTTATCAAATTCTTCCAAAAGCTAAAAACCACAAATTTTTTTGTTTCTTTTTGAAAATAAACTTAAATCATATTAACATAAAAATCTCTTCTTAAAGAAGAAAATACTGCCATACTATTCTACCCTTTGCATCACTCGGACTATTTGTTTGTCCTCTAGGTAGCAAACAAATGATAGACGATAAATGGGTAACATGGAAAGCTTCTGTGTGGGTCAGTGTGGATGTCAGCCAGATGCTGAGGCTCCCATAGGACAGAGTGAAGTGCTACTTCCTCCACACCTCAGGCAGGGCCTCTGAAGCCCTCCTCAGTCTTTGACACTAGAAGGAAAACCACCCTCTCCATGGAACCCTTGCAGGAACACCAACAAATACCTACTGATTACTACGGTACAGACCAAATGCTCCAGAGTGATTTAATATATTAATGGGGATTACACATCCTAATATTGTATAGTCATGATAACAGTATCAATTTGTATCATCCAAAATCAAGTGGTAAATGTGACTACATTTTACCTTTCACAGTGAAATACATAAACTATGTACAAATACTAAGAACCTGGAAAAGTCACTGATTACAGCTTGAAGAGTAAAAAGCTCTTTATTACCTAAAGAAATACTAAGTTTGATTTTTCCAGTGAGTAAGCCATTTCTTGGCTGTAAGTTCTGCTCCTTTGAAGGGTGTATTGTAATTTTTTATATAGCTGGATCCCACATAGTAAGTCATTGTTTGCCTACTTAAGAACTTTAAATTTTCTATCGCCTTCCAAAAATGCTTAATTTACATAAAAATGAGCTATGTACAAGAAGGTGGATTCACCAAGTTCCAAAGTTATATTTAAGAAGTTTTCCATAATAAGTTTTATTTAAAATAGATATTAATAGACCTATTGCCAAGTGAATCAAGACTGAAACATTTTCAAGAATTGACCATTCCCTAAAAACTAATCCACATAAACCAAAACCCAGGCAAAAGTCCTTACCTGTTTAGTGACAGCATTTATATCTCCTAGCAAAGTCACAGCAGGCCTTACATTATTCCCCAATTCTTCTGCACAGATATCAACCTGAAAATGAGACATGGCTAAACAACAACCCATGTTTATCCTTAAAAATCTTTAAGAAGTCAATCAACACTGAATAAATGAACTGTGTATATATCAACATGTGATAAAGATTTGATATTCAGAAGTTCCTTAATAAAAGCAAAAGTCCATAGAACTGTATTAGTATCATAGCTAGCTAGCTAGAGAACCTTATCATCTTCCCTCATTTTAAAATCCAATGTAAGGAATTTTGGTATTGTTCCATTACACTCACAGGAATATATTTGACCTGATCAATCACAGTTTTTGAATCTAATCAATAATAAATTCTATTTAATCACATTTGAAATTCCTATCTATAGCAGGGGCTCTCAAATTTGAGCACATATCAGAATAACCTGGAGGATTTGTTAAACCACAGGTTGCAAGGATCCACCTCAGGGCTTCTGATTTCAATAGGTTTGGGTCTGGAAATGTGCATTTCTAACAGGTTTCTCAGGTGGTGTTAATGCTGCTGGCCCAGGGAACCACTCCCAGAACATGGCCTGATTACTTCCCCATTTACTCAGAAGCTCCATTTCTGAATGGCCATGGACAAGTGAAAATGGCTTCTGCAAGGAGGAATAATTTAGTCACCCCAAAGGGGATGCAGTTCATCCTGTAATCAAGAGGGGCAACCAAGAGGTGGCAGCATCTTCTAGGTACAACCCAAGGTCATCTTGTTTGTGGTTTCAGTTCTCAATGGCTTCAGGTGGGAAAGGGGCTATTAAAGTTGAGTCCTTAAGAAGTAAAAGGTAGATTGGGAGAAGATAGCAATTGTAGCTGGGTCATTAAACATCAAACAGAATGGGGCCAATCATGTAGAACTTGTAGGTTTGCATGTCACTATGTAGGTAGTACTTTCCACGCCAGTAAGGAAACTGGCTTATCAAGAGGGTCCTAATGATACAACAGTCATCAAAGAGAGGTCAGAATATATTCCAGACATTGTTTGATGACATAGGTAAAAGCAGCGTAGTTTAGAGATTTCCACCCAAAGGATCAAAGAAAGTTGACTTCTAAAAGAAAACCTACCTCACTTCTTGACAATGCCAAATGTTTCATTCTAATCTGCCATCCTACTTAAATCTGTTCTCTCTACCTTTAAATACACTTGAACTGTGAAGAAGAGGCAAATTATACTTTTCAAACTATTTGAAACTTGATTTTGAAAGGTTTTCTGGTTAGAAACAAAGCAGCACATCATGTTTCATAGGCTCGAGAAGGCAGCTTATTTGGGTACCTGTAATTATGTTAGATGATTTATAAAATTCCACTTTTGTAAAAAGAGAAACAGTTCTTTACAGAAGTCAAGAAGAAAGCAGAGCTGATACTAGCTGAGAAGGAGAACAATAAACTGCAGATAGCTCTGATTTTAAAACTCTCCTCTCTAAGTACCTGGATAAACTTCACATCTGGTCGGTATCTTGGAGGCAGTCCAAAATGTAAAATCCAATTTAGTCTGGCACCAAATAACACAATTACATCAGCAAACTGCAAAGCCCTATTTAAAACAAAAATCTGATATAACACAAAAAAGATAACTATACTTTTTATGTGAATTATTCTAAAATTAATTTCTCAAGTATTTTTAAAAGTCTAAATAATTTAGAGCTTACATTAGACTTTAGTTTGATTTTAGTTTGATCTTTCAAACTAAAATAATTTATGGAAACATTCTATTTAAATAGTAATCTAAAATATGAATTAAGTAGAAAAAATATTACCAAAAACTGTCTCTATACTCTATTTTATTTATTACTTTTTTATCATTAGAAAAATACAAATCCACTGTAAACAACCCAGAAAAAACAGAAAAAGTATAAAGAAAAAAACAAAACCCCCCCATAATACTATCAATTTATAAACTACTATTAATATTCTGGCATAATTTCATTTAGTCTTTTTTTCTATGCAAGTATATTTTTACATAGTTGAGCTTATATACTGTAATACTGTCTCATAAACTTTTACTCATTATAAATGTTTTCCTTTGTTATTAAGGTCTTCTTAAACACAATTTTTAAAGGCTACATATTTTGCTGAACACATATACCATAGTTTATTTAATGTTTTCTCAATTGCTGGATATTTTCTTTGTAACTAATAGTACTGAGTTGGACATCTTTATACTTAAGTCTTAAGGCACTCTTCACATTGATTTCTAGATGCAGGTATTTTAAGACTATTGATTCATATTCCTGAATTGCTTTCTAAAATATTATACCGAGTATATTTCTAATAGTTTTATTTGATATATTATAATACTTTTGTCAACATAACTTCTGATCTTTTAATGATTTTTACTTTGATACCACAGCCACCCTTGCTTTCCTTTTGTTTACTTCATATATCTTTGCCCAGTCTTGTTTTTAAGCTATATCATTGTTTCAGATGTGACTCTTATAACACATTTAGTTGCTGTTATTATTAATCCAATCTGAATGTCTCTGCCTTTGTCCAGGACAATTTATTACCATAACTGCTGTGCGTTTTGCTTTTTATTTCTAATTTTTCTGCTTCTTGTATCTGTTTCCCATTTTTTCTATCTTTTGTCATATAGGATCTACATTTACTGCTTTTGTCTTCTTCAGTGATGAATGCAATTTTCACAGAAATTATAAACTCAAAAAGAAAGTACATACTCAAAAAAGCATCTGCACATACTGTATTAGTCCCATCGGACCCAATTTAACAAAAAAATAAAAACTGCAGGCCGGGCGCGGTGGCTCATGCTGTAATCCTAGCACTCTGGGAGGCTGAGGTAGGAGGATCACTCGAGATCAGGAGTTCGAGACCAGCCTGAGCAAGAGCGAGACCCTGTCTCTACTAAAAATAGAAAAAATTCGCTGGGTGTGGTGGTGCATGCCTGTAGTCCCAGCTACTTGGGAGGCTGAGGAGGAGGATTGCATGAATCCAGGAGTTTGAGGTTGCTGCAAGCTAGGCTGACACCACTGCACTCTAGACCAGGAAGAGATCAAAACTGTCTCAAAACAATTAAAAAAATAATAAAAAAAATTTTAAAAGAACCCTGCAATTGGCAGGATAGATTTGCTTACTGATACACTAAAACCGTTGAAATTGTTGATTCAATTATTTACAGCACCTTGAAATCTTTTTTACACTACAAATGTCATTATCATCTTAAAATTTGGCTAGAATAAAGAAAAACTTCAGTTCAACCTCAGTTAAAGTACAAAAAATATCAATAGTATACGAATTAATTGGGTTACTGTATAAAGTACACTAATATGAATGAAAAGACATAATCTATTAAAATAGCATTAAATGAGCAACAATTAAAGATTGAGCAGCAAACATTACATTTAAAAAACCCTCAGAATTAATTTTAATCCATGCACGAGAATACGAAGAACACCAAACGCATGACACTGGTGAACTATGGAGAGGGAGGGATGGAAAGGTGTCCAGAATGACATATAGGGGACTACAAATGAACCTGTTATTAACACTAATATAATATAGTGTTAATATCTGATGTAAAAGTTGTCAGATTTAGGCCGGGTGCAGTGGCTCACACTTGTAATCCTAGCACACTGGGAGGCTGAGGCGGGAGGATTGCTTGAGCTCAGGAGTTCGAGACCAGGCTGAGCAAGAGCAAGAGTTTGTCTCCACTTTTTAGTAGTAGAAAAATTAGCTGGGTGTCATGGTGTGCTCCTGTAGTCCCAGCTACTCAGGAAGCTGAGGCAGGAGGATCGCTT
This sequence comes from Daubentonia madagascariensis, assembly GCA_023783475.1. NCBI lineage: Eukaryota > Metazoa > Chordata > Mammalia > Primates > Daubentoniidae > Daubentonia > Daubentonia madagascariensis. Next base: position 4,083,984 of record JAKFHU010002333.1, on the reverse strand, counting down.
GAGCTCAGGAATTTGAGGTTGCAGTGAGCTATGATGACACCACTGCACTCTACCCAGAACAACAGAGTGAAACCTGGTCTCAAAAAAAAAAAAAAAAGTTGTCAGATTTTAAATGGACTCACTTATGTCAAACTCTGGCAAACGGAGCTGGGGAAAGCCATGAGGGTAGGGTTCTCATGAATGACTTGCCTGATAACATGAACTATCGTATGAAATTTTTCCAAACCACAGCTTACTACATGAGTCACAAAAGGACAGCTAGCTGCTTATACAAAAACACTTGCCTGATATACTGTCTTGCAAACCTAATCCAATAAATAGCTATGACCTAGCAACTGCCACCACTCACCAACTCCCGAAAGACACTGCAGATATCAATAAACTTTCTTTTAAAACAAATTTTATAACTTCATCCTTCCCCAATAAAACCCTAACCTTTTCCTTTGTTCTACAGACACATCGTAGGCCACCTTGGTCTGCATGTATGTCCCGGATTACAATCCTGCTTCTTGTATATTATTCTCAAATAAAACCTTTTTACTTAGAGCTTGTCTGTCTGTATTTTTTATGTTGACATTGATAAAGCTGAGTGGTGGTTACATAAGCGTTCATTAAATTATTCTCTCTTCCTGTCTGTATATTTAGAATATTTCATAATAAAGAAATTTCAAGAAATTTTTTAAAAAAGGTATAGTATATCACAAAGTGTGTCTTAAAAGTCTAAAAAGAGGAGGCTTCCAGTGACAGCCAAGATTGGGTACGTTTGAAGAAGCAAACACACAGAGGGTGAGTTTCCAAGGTTTTTTCCCCCTCTTTTATCTCCTTGCTTTAACTCAAGGGCAGCCCTAGTTGCAGAACTGCAGGCAGCAAAAACTTGGAGAAAAACTGTCTTTTTGGCCAGAGGATCAAGAAAGGGGGCCTCTGAATGCTGGAGAGTAAGGGGGGGAAAATTCAGACTTTTTTTCTTTTTCTCTTTCTCTCCCAGTCCTGCTCTGAGGGCAGCCCAGTTGCAGAGCTGTATTGAGGTGGCTCCCAAGCAGCTAGAATTCCAGAGAAATATCATCTTTCAGGCAAGAGGAATTAGGAAAAGGATGCCTGTGGTCTGAAGAGTATGAAGACAATCCCCATTACTTTTTCCTTCTGCAACTTGCTCAGAGGGCAACTCCAATTATGTGGTACTACAAGGCAACAACAAAGGCCAGACTGTGATCCACTATTATACTACTATATCATTAATAATACAAACTATGCTCTCCACTCAGTCTCCAAAAAAACCCAAAAAACAAAAAAACAAAGTCCAGGATGTCTGGGAATCAGGGCTGGGGGGAGGGGAGGAGACCCAAGGAGTCCTAGAGAGGAGAGAAAAGCAAGCTCTAATTCTGGGTATGAACCAGGACACATCTGGGGCTCACCCCTAAGCTGGGCATGGGCAGAAAGACCCAAAACAGCACAAGAAAGGCTCCGAAACCAAACTGACCCTGGAACTACTGCCCACAGTAACAGAGTAACTTGTAATCTGAAGCTAACCTAACTGGGTTGACTGCTCGCTAAAATAACAAATAAATAAAAACCAACATTCTACAGAGGATTTTAATATGACCCAGAATCTCACAACATAATATTCAAAAATCCAGGATATAATCCAAAATTCCTCAAGTACAAAAAGAACCAGAACAATGTGACCAATAATCAAAAGGAAAGATAATGAATAGATCCCAATCCAAAATAACACAGATGTTAGAATTAATAAAGATTTTAAAGCACCTATGATAACTATGCTTCAGGAAGTAAAGAAAAACATTATTGAAGTTAGTATAAAGATAGAAGTTCTCAGCAGAGAAACAGAAAATATAAGAGACAAAAGGCTTGAAAAGAAATGAACAGATACTCAGGGACCTGTGGGACAATATCAAAATGTCTAATATTTGTATAACTGGAGTTCCAAGAAAGAAGAAAAAGACTGATGTAGAAAAAAAATCTGAAGAAATAATAGTGAAAACTTTCAAATTTGGAGGACAGACATAAATTTTCAGAGAACTACAAATAGGCTAAACTAAAAGAAAACCATGTCCAGATACATCATAATTAAACTGCTGAAAAACAAAGATAAAGAAAAATCTTGGGAGCAGTCAGAAAAACAACATATTACAAATAGGGTAACTTACATGATTCTTTCAGAACTTCTCCCTAGATTCATTAATATCACAAAATAATTTAAATTAGCCTAAAATCTGCCATGACTTTGTATTTAAAATCTGGAATGCCACGCACCTGGATCTGGCTGCACCTACACAGTTTGGATGGTTGTCAGGGACCACACCCTTCCCCATAGGGGTAGGCAAAAATGGCAATTTACATTGCTCCACCAATTTCCTGATATTCTCCTCTGCATGAGCATAAGCAGCACCTACAAGAAATGCAAATATATTTGACAATTCAGTTAAGCTCCAGGTTCTGTGACTTTGACAATTTAGTTAAGCTCCAGGCTCTGCAACAAAGACATTGAGACTTACTTCAACGTCTTTGTATACTTGGTTCTCTCTTCCTGCATTGCTCTTGGTCTCTTTGTCCACTAGCTGAACTATTACAGTCTTTCTATACCACCTACACAAGCAAATTGTTGCTGCTTTCCTTGAGAATCCACCTCACTCTCTTTGCGCACACCACACAAAGAGTATGTTGCACTTACTTGTTACCAGCTCTATCTCCCCCATAGGTAGGAACCATTATTTCTCTGTTATTTCTCATGAATGTTTTCTATAATCCCTGCCTTATCCTAAGCACTCATCAAATGTTCATTAAAGGAAGAATGAAAACTATTATATCACCCACTAAGTGCTTGCCACATATTTTGCTATTTAATTATATCCTATTAAGGTATTTAATATCCCCATTTTACAAGTGAGATAACTGACACTCAAAGCAGTTCTTTGCCAAAGTCACAGAGCTAATACATCATATAATGCATTTAACTCAGCTGTGACCTCAATTTTTTTCTATTCTGAAAGAATGCTTGATTCTTTTCAGAAATGGTCTTCATTATTTATTAACATCTATCTAATGTTTGAAATTGGAATAAGAGTTCTCTTCATCCATTTAGTGTTATTTATTAGTTTTATGATGATTTTCATCAAAACTATTTTTAGTTTCTACACATTTAGTTCCTAAGAAGTTGATAATTGCCTAACATAGTCATAAGTGATTCTGACAGTCTCTGTTCTAGAACACAAAATGGATACTACAATAAATTACTGACAAGAATATCAAGTGGTTGGTACACCACCCCAGGAGAAAGCAATTTGACAATATGTACCAAAAGTCTTAAAAATATTCATAATTTTTAACTTAACTTTCTTTCTGGGTATCTATCTTAAATCCTAAATATGGAAAAAGCTTTAGGCACAAACATGTTTGCCACAGCTACTATAAACGGACAGACAGTAACTGACAAAGATTTAAATATGTGCCAGTAAAGTAAGTGTTGATATACACATAAACAGGCATTAAAATATACATTATATTTAGGAAATAATTTTAAGATGATAAAAAAATTATAATGTTAAATGAATAAGGTAGGATATAAAACTATCTATATAGTATAATCGTAATATGTAAAATATGCATGAAAAAAGGAATAGAAAAGTACTAAATGTTAAAAATGGTTGCCTTGAATGAAGGGATTTCATCTTTCTACTTTTCTGGATTTTCTAAAAATTTTTATAATAGAAAAAACACATTTCACTCATAAGACCAAAGAAATATAATAGGTGATTTATTTCCTTAAACGGGTGAGATCTCTGGGCATTCAAGGATAATTCTGTAATTTCAAAACTAATAAATAACACTAAATGGATGAAGAGAACTCTTACTTCAATTTCAAACATTAGACAGATGTTAATAAATAATGAAGACCATTTCTAAAAAGAATCAAGCATTCTTTCAAAAGCCTAGCAAGATTTAGAGTTCTATTCAATGCTACCTTTCCCGATGATAAGAAGGGGCTGTTTGGCATTCCTAATAACAGATGCTGCCATAGATACAGCAGGGGTTTCCGCCATGCTAACAGGAGGTGACATGCAGCACTCTGTGTACCTGGAAATAAAGAGCTTAGTTAATTAAAAGAGGCCAACTCTAATATTTTTTATTGTGAAAATTTCAAATATATAAAAAGGTAGAAAAAATAGTATAATAAACTCCATATACCCACCATGTAGATGCAACAACTAATATCATTTAATCAATACCACATTTGCTTCACATATACACACACAAACATGCATTTTTTTCCTGAACCATTTTAAAATAAATTATAGGCATCAAGACATTTCACTCTTAAAACTTCCCCATGCAGCACTAATATACAACCATACATTATACAACCTATAACCATAACATCACTATCACATCTAGTAAATTAACAGTTATTCCATAATATCATATAATAGCCAGTGAAATGGCTAATTCATTGAAAGAAAATTTGGGTTAATGGCTTTGTACTGTGATAGCAGCAGTAGTAGTGGTGGTTGCTGTATTTTTAAATTTTTTTTCAGCTCCTTATCCCCATTTTACATGTTGTTGTAGTAACAGTAAAAGCCATACTAAAAAGCTAATATTTAATACTTACTATGTGCCATTTATTCTCATTTAATTGTCAAAACAATGAGGTTAGGTATTACCATTATCTCAATTTCACCATTGAGGGAAAAAAGACTCAGAGAAAGTAACTTGCCCAAGGTCCCCATATGGCATGTGGCAAACACTGGATTAAAACAGTCATACTGTCTCCAAAGTGTATGCTTTTAAACACTTCACTGTATTTATATTCACTGGGTAAGTTAATATTTTAGTATCACAATATGCATTAGTAAAAAAAAAATTAAAGATGTTTGTTACAGTTAAGTATTTCTGGACACCAAGTCCTCATTGTGATGTTTTTATTTATTCAAATTAATAAAATCATATTGTATAAAATTTGGACATATAGTAAAAAAGGACATTCAACCTTTGCAAAATTTAAAAGAAGGCTTACAGAGCTAACTTACCTGAGGCTTGTCCTCCCCTCCAGTATTATTTTGATTAGCATGTTCAGTTATTACGTAGAATAGATGTCCTTTTTGTCTGACTCTCCCAAATAGAAATCACTCCTTGGTGTACTGAGTGTATAGTAAGGCCCACTGTCTCTCTGTAGTCACTAGAGAACCATATGGTCCACAACAGCAGTTACGTACTAAATGGTATCCAGGTTGATGTATTAACCCAAGTACCCATCCTTATCAGGGGTGATCACTTAGATACCAGTGAAAAAATGTTTTTTGTATTTCTTTTCCCTTAGTGTCTATTTAAGAAATAAGAGAATATGACAAATCATGGAAACCTCTGTGTTGGAATATTTTTAAATCACAGAGAGAGACAGCTACACAAACATTCTTTATGCTGAGTCCTGATAAATTTTCAACAATCACCTCATCTCTTTGGCTTACACTATGAAGATTCCCAATGACCTGTACTATAATAATGGGGATGTATAATTACGGTTACTGGAGAAATAATTTCAAAAGAGGAGTTCAGGAAGCTTCAAGTATTTGATTTAGTAATGAAACCCCAAAATAATTACTAAATAATCCCATTTTAATTAAGAGAATTAAGCCCTTTGGTTAGGATTTAGTTTAATTACTAAATTATCAAAAGTTAAGACAAATGGAGATTAACTTATAAACTACTAGGTAAATTCTTTTAAAAAGGTAAGCATTATGATAGTACATGTAACACTTAAGAAAGAATTCCCACATAACTATTACTCACTTTATAGAATTCACATTCACCAGGAGGTTCACAAAATCTGCAGGTATGTCAACATAGCAAGCACCTGGACGGCCATAGATACTACTTCTCACTGCCTACGTTTATCACAAATAGAAGAAAAGATTTTTAAAATCTCAATCTTACCATGTTCCACTTGAAGATAATTTAAAGCTGTGAAATGAACACTATTTTTAATTTTTCTGAACATCCTTAGTTGGAGGAAAAAACAATTAAAACCGAAATATCCTCTATTGAGTCTGTATTTTTAAAGATATTTTTGTTTAAAAGGGGAGAGATAAAAAAGTATTCATTTAGGGCTTTAAAATTCATGTTCTATTATACTTTAATCTTAGATGTTACTCACTAGGCTCTGCCTGCCAAGTTTGTACACTGTAACATGTACTTTCACCTGCTTCCTAACCCTAATGATTTGGCAGACTTTTCAGAAACTGTAATGTTATTACATGTGTCAAATGGTTTCTATAACTCTTAGTTTTGAAACAGCTCAAATGTTATTTCACATATAAATGCTGGATAACTAATTAATTTATAATACAGGCTGAGCATTCCTAATTTGAAAATGCAAAATGCAAAATCCTCCAAAATACAAAACTTTTTCAGCGTTGACATGGTGCCACCAGTAGAAAATTCCATACCTGACCTCATGTGACTACTCACAGTCAAAATCCAAGTCCACAACAGTTTATTCAGTGTTCCCAAAGGAAAAATAAAATTATATTCAGGCTATGTGTATAAGGTGTATATGAAACATAAATGAATTTCTCCTTTAAACTTGGGTCCCATTCCCAAGATACCTCATTATATACATGTAAATATTCCAAAATTCAAAAATACCTGAAATCTGAAACCCTTCTGGTCCCAAGCATTTCAGATAAGGGATACTCAATAGGTATGCTATTTAATTAACTAAAAGATGGTCTTATATGGTTTAGTCCCAATTTTCACAAATAATCTTTTGCAAAAACATAAGGGAAAGAGTAGCCAGGGGTTCACTACACTTTTCTTTACTTTTGTATAATTAAAAAGATAATTTTAAAAACTAAAGCATGGGAGAAACTTTTTCCAAAAATAACATATTTTACCTGTTTCTATAATTAAATGTAATGACAGTGAACGTTAAAATTTAAATAGCTTTTTAAAATGTCATTTTTAAGTGCTTGGGTATAGTCCTAATTGTCACTCATTCTATTGAGAATAAAAATAACAAAAGTATGAGCAACTGAGAAAAACCAGTTGACTTGGAGAGCTTGCTATTAAATACTATACCTTTTCAATAACAGAAGGAATAGCTTCTACACTGCTTGGCCGGGCAGAGAACTTGCTATATAATCTACAAGCTTCAACCTATATGGAAAATGAAAATCACTTAAAATTCAGCTTATACATATTATTCTTCTGAAGGAAGATAAAACGTTAAGTCGTTACTTTCTATTATGTTTAGACACAAGATGGAGAAAATGCATTACCTAGACTGTCTCTTAAAAGCCTATTCAAAGCACAAGCAATGTTCTACCTCAGTATGATTCAGGAAGCAAATCAAAACAAGACATCATTTTCAATTCTCAGACCGGCAAAGATGGAAATGTTTGATAAGACACCAACTACCACAACACAGGAAAACAGGCACTTTAATAAACTGCTGGTGAGAGTATAAATGGGACAGGAAGTTGATGTCTACAGAAAACTCAAATGAGCATACCCTTGGACCCAGCAATTCTACAGCTAAGAATACATAACTTCATCTGTTATATCTTGTTACAAGAATAATCTATTTTTATATTTCTGCCAGTTTTCCTTTCATATATTTTGTTGCTATGCTGTTTGGAACATGTAAATTCAGTAGTGATAATTTTTCACTGTTTAATGTACCATGAAGCATTACATTGAAACTGTTTCTCTTGATACTTCTTGGTATGAAATCCATGGACCAACTGGTAGTCTCAGTCCCACAGGCATGACAGGAGATGACTCCCCAACTTTCACTCCATTTATGTCCACGTCCTTTAGTTTTAAGAACTTCCACAAGAAATAGATATTTGGATTTTAAATTAAATCAGTGATCTTTCTCTTCCGTTTTTAAATTCAATCTAATAAACTGCTATTATTTTCTACTTCCGAAAAAAAATTTATAATGGACATTTAAACTCTCCTTTCTTCTTTCATCTACATAGTTTTTGCAGGAACTTTAAATTTCCTTTTAATTAACTCATCTGTTCTACTTATTTTTCAAATATATCAGCATCTATTCAATAACTGTTGTTATTTTCTACCATTAAGTAAAATTTCAATTCCCTTCTAAGAGTATAAAAATATAGCATTTGCATTAATCTAAATCTAGTATTTTATATTAGTTTATCATATATAAAATTCTATTTATATTTTGAAGTTCGCAATAATGATTCCCGATTTACTAATAGACTTTATCTAATCATTTTAACTTTGCTCTTAACTTTATCCTCTAAATGCTCAAATATATTTATATCTTACGTATCATTCACTCTCACCTATTTGCTTCCTACAACTAGTCTTTTTTTTTTTTTTTTTTTTTTTTTGAGACACAGTCTCACTCTGTCACCCTGGAAAAGAATGCAGTGGCATCATCGTAGCTCACTGCAACCTCCAACTCCTGGGCTCAAGCAATGCTCTTGCCTCAGCCTCCCAAGTAGCTGGGATTACAGACACACACACCATGACGCCTGGCTAATTTTTCTATTTTTAGTAGATAAGGGGTCTCACTCTTGCTCGGGGTGGTCTCAAACCCCTGAGCTCAAGCAATCCTTCCGCCTTGGCTTCCAGAGTGCTAGGATTACAGGCATGAGCCACCACACCTGGCCCCTACAACTATTCTTAAAACTGTAGCACTCTGTTGACAAATTCTTTCAAGTTTCTTCTAATTTTGAAATACTTTCCATCCTCCTTCTAAAATAAAAATACATTTGTCCAGAGTCTATGGATAATCATTTCGAGCAAGATTTTTCCTCTCAACTTTTTATTTCCCTTAAAGTCTGGGAGGCATAGTCTAAGGTCATTTTCATTGCTACATCTCCTTGACTCCCTGAACTTACCTTCAGAGTTTAAAATCCTGTCGAAAAGGTGTATTTCTTGAAAGTTTATTCCTGAGCACAGCCTAGGCTCTTTCTTTTTGTTTAAGAGCTGGGGTCTCACTCTGTCTCCCAGGCTACAGTGCAGTGGTGTAATCACAGCTCACTGCAGCTTTGAATTCTTGGACTCAAGTGATCCTCCCACCTCAGCCTCCCAAGTAGCTAGGACCACAGGCATGTGCCACCACACCAGGCTAATTATTTTAAATTTTAGATATGGGGGTCTTGCTATGTTGCTCAGTCTGGTCTTGAACTCCTGGTCTCAAGGAATCCTCCCACCTTGGCCTCCTAAAGTGCTGGGATTATAGCCATGAGCCACTACACCTGGTCCCTAAGCTCTTTCTTAATATATCCACCATGATATTGTCTTGTAGTAGTTCAGGAAAATTACCTTTAAATTACCTTGAGTATCTCAAATTTATTTATTTTAATTTTTATTTTGCAGACAGAAGTTTTTTTAATATCTTCTCTTTTCCCACACTCATAACAGTGTATAACTGTATTACCAAAATCTTAGAGTTGGATACCTGAGGAAACTCCTGGAAAGCTCCCATTGTTTCTTGATTTCTTTCAGAGGAACCACCAATCACAAGCAAGGGCCTGAAACAGTCATTTTTTAAAAAGATAATTACAAATGAGATCATCACGTAGAACACTCAGCAGAGTGTCCAATGCATAACAAACACTCAATAAATGTTAAAAGAGAGAGGGAGAAAGAATATTACATTTTCCCTTTAAAACTGTAGATTAAAAAATATTTAGGCTGGCTGGGTGCAGTGGCTCACACCTGTAATCCCAGCACTCTGTGAGGCCGGGTGGGAGGACTGCATGAGGTCAGGAGTTCCAGACCAGCTTCAGCAAGAGCAAGACCTCGTCTCTACTAAAAAAGAAAAATGAGCCAGGCGTTGTGGCGTGGCCTGTGGTCCCAGCTACTCGGGAGGCTGAGGCAGGAGCATTGCTTGAGCCCAGGAGTTGGAGGTTCCAGTGAGCTACGATGACATCACTGCACTCTACCCAGGGTGACAGAGCAAGACTCTGTCTCAACAAAAAATAAAATAAAAAATAAAAAATATTTAGGGAGCAACCTGATGTGAGAGAACCCCTCCTCAATTTCAGAAAAATACAAAATTTATAGTGTATGTTTTTCCTTCCCCCTTCCCCCTGCCCCTTTTAAATGCTGATGTTAAACTTCCAGGTGTGGTGACATAAAATGAATTTTTACATCTTTCCTATTATTCTTGGGATAAGAAGAAGAGAAAATTTACACTTTCTTAAGTGAGTCTATTTGGAAATGGCACAATGTGTGAATGTGTGACATTTCTCAGCAATAAAATTCTTATCCTTCAAACTGAAAAAAAAAAAAGATACAGCAAACCTTAAGGTACTCAAAAAATGTCAGACCATAATCTGTCATGGGATTACATTAAAAATACATATCAGACCAAAATGTACATAAGGGAGAGAAAGACTAGGAAGAAAGAAAGAAAAGAAGGAACCATAAGGAACAGAGGGCAAGAATGTAAACGATGTCCTTCCCAGTAGGAAGACTACGTTACAAATTCATTAGAAACATAAAGCTCTTGAACCGGATCTTACTAGTGAAGTACCAGAGATGGGTTAATGGCAAGGTTAGAGAATAAGCAGCTTATAAAGTAAACTTAACAAATATAAGAATTTCAATTGTCTTGCTAACCATACAAAACAAGGTAAAAAATTAGATACATTTTTACATACTGAGCTAGGATCTTTAAAAAATAATCTTTCACTTAAGTAAACAGAACTATATATACATTCACATAAATACACACACATAAACATACACATACATATATATTATATATAAGGAAACTCTAAAATGTTAACAGTGTTTATCTCTAAGCAAAGGAATTACTGGTGTTTTTTATTTTCTTCCTAATACTTCGTTTTTATTGTATATATTTAAGGTACACAACATGGTGTTTTGATACACACATACACAATAAAATGATTACCACAGTCAACCAAATTAACATATCATCTCACATAGTTACTTTTTTTGATGTGGTAAAAGTACCTAAAATCTACTCTCTTAGCAAATCTAGTATACAATATAATATAACAATAGTCCTCATGCTATACATTAGATCTCTAGGCTTATTTATCTATCCTATATAACTAAAACTTTGTACCCTTGACTTCCATCTCCCTATTTCTCTTCCCTACCCATGGTCCCCTCCCCTAGTAACTACCTTTTTACTTTCTGTTTCTATGAATTCAAGTTTTTTCCCAAGTCTTTCCACCCCAGTTCAGTATTAGCTCCACTCAGTAAAAGCATGCAGTGACATTTTTAAGAAAATGTTTTTGAGAAAATAATAATTTGATTACCAACAGTTCATGTTTGCATTTGCCATACCACCCAAGGCGTGGATAAGACCTGGGCCAGAAACAACAAGGCATACTCCCGGTCTAGAAGCAAAACATAATTTATTTTATTAAAAATAGGTCAAATGTAACAACTGATTCATACCACTTGAGAGTTAAACATGGCAACATTCTTGGACTTCAAAGGAATAACATGTAGGTCTTTACTATAACTGATAAAATAATTATTAGAATATTTTTTATATAAAAAAGATAATGATTGTATCAGTCTTCTTCCAAGAAATAAGGTACCTATCATCTTCACATTGTATTCCACTAACCTCTTCTTTTGCTCCTGTATTTGGGCTAAATCAAGCTGATTGCATTCAGAAGCAAAACAAGTATATTTTCATATTAAAAAAGTGGTTTTTTTAATTTCTTAATAAATACTATGTCAAGTGATTTTTGACAGAAAAGAAATTCTGAGTGTAGTGCTCTGCCCAAAATATTTTTAAATTGAACTTGAATGTTTTACCCTAGATGTGACTTTCTAAGCTTATAGCACTCATGGAAAAGGTATTCTCCATTTAATTCAGTTTGCCATTTTACATTTATAAAGTAATTTCTTAAAAATTTTTGCTTAAGACAGACTTTAAAATAAGCTTAATTATCACCAAGTAAACTAAACTTCTAGAACAGTACTATCCAACAGAACTTTCTGTAGTAATACAAATGTTTTATATCTGCACAGTCTGATATTGTAGCCACTACCCACATGTGGTTATTGAGCACTTGAAATATGTCTACCCCAAGTGAGAAACAATAGTTTAAATGTTTAGTTAAATATAGTTTAATTTTAATTAATTTAAATGTACATAGCCATATACAGCTAGTGGCTACTATACTAGACAGTATAGTTCTACAAGTTTGTTCAAATAGCAACATGTTTTAAAATTATGAACTTTTGAGTATTCTCTAATCATTCTAGCATTTTTAAAATTAAGGTGTGAACAACTGTAATTTAAATGTTTTTCAGGGTAAACAAAAAGATTACAATATTTTGCATATGTAAATAAAGTGACAGAAAATGCTGAAGAATAGTGTTATTTGGGTGGCCTATTTTCCTCAGGCTCAAATTCAGAAGGTTCCTATTAGAGGACTACTCCAGTGAGGTCTAGACTTTGAGACCTTATTAGTTTATACTTCTTAGAAATTTAATTACTAATTTCATTTTTGGAAATTAAAAAAATGTACTAAAGCTAACATAAGTGAAAAAAGTATGATATAAATTACAGTGAGAGTACAAATTTTGCTTAAAAAATACATGTGTATGTAGGAAAAAAAAAAACAGAAGAAAATATGACAAATTCTCAACAGTTGTGGGATCATAGGTAATTTCAGTTTTCTTCTTTATATGTGTCTGTATTTTCCAAGTTTTCTAAAATGGGCATTTTAAAAAAAAAGTATTAATTTTTAATACTAAAAGGGGGGTTGAGTAGTTAGGTATACATGCTCTAAGCTTAGTGTATACATGGATATACACTAAAAAATCCAAACAAGTGGAACAAGCCCTAACAATCACATTTTTGGACCAAGCATTTTTGTACTAAGTGTGCTAGGGAAAAGTTGCAAGATCCAAGACAAGGTATGACATCAACTCACTATCTGATCACCAGTGATTCACTCTGCAAAATGGCAATGTGTTCCACCCTAAAACACTTTTCTGGTATTATCATCCTTTTGATCTGACCCTTAGAGAGTTCTAAATTTCTTTATTTTTCTTTATTAATACCACCATCTATACTCTTTTCAAATCAATTAATCCTTCATCTGAAAGATATAATAGTTCTGCCCAAAAATATCAAAGTAATTGAAATAAAACAGACTTTAATTTACCTGCCTGTCAGATATCCAATCGCGGAAGCAGCATAACAAGCCTACAAAGAAAGAACACTGGGACTTATGCACATTGGGATCCTCACAGTACATGTAGAGAATAATTTACTACTAAGTAAGAGAAAGTAAAGGAGGAATTGGAACACTTCCATTTTAACAAGAAATGTTCTACCTGTAAATTTCAAATAATGGTTGGGTATCAATTTTTAGTTTTTCAAGAAATTTCTTCATATCCATGTTATTCATAATATCCTCTTACAATTCTTTAAATATGTACAGGATCAATAGGAATGTCCTCTTTTTATTACCGATATTGGTAATTTGTGTTTTCTTTCTTTTATTCTTCAGTCTTATGAGGAGTTTATCAAATTTATTAACCTTTTCAATAAGAACCAATTTTTGGCTTTGTTGGTTTTTTGCTGTTGTTTTCTATTTCATTGATTTCTGCTCTTATACTTATTATTTCACTCCTTTCATTTGAGTTTGATTTTTCTTTTTCTAGCTTCCTGAAATATAAGCTTAGAGCACTGGTTTTTGATCTTCTTCACCAATAGATTCTTTTAAAGCTATTCCCTCTAAGAACTGCTTTAGTTATATGCTACAAGTTTGATAGCTCATCTTTTCATTATCAATTCAAATTGTTTTCTATTTTCCATTGTGATTTCTTCTTCAACCCATTGGTTAATTAGGGTCTGTAGCGATCGATATCTCCTTTTTTATTCCTGACATTGGTAATCTGTGTTTTCTCTTTTATTCTTGATCAGTCTAGCTTGAAGGTTACTGATTTTATTAACCTTTTCAAATATTTACAAAATACCAACAAGTGTGTTGCTTAATTTTCAAATGTTTGGGATTTTTTAGGAATCTTTCTGTTACTGAGTTCTAGTTTATTCCATATGCTCAGGTTACATATACCGTACATTTTCGATCCTTGGTGATTCTTTGAGATTTCCTTTATGGCCTGACTATGGTTAGTTTTTACTCGTTAAATGCACTTCAGCTCATAAGCAGGAATAAAGAGGAGGTGCTAAATTAAATTAAATACATACAAGATAACCTGGAAAAATGCTAAGTACTCTTTCAAATTCTTCTTAGTCTGGGAAAATTTTTTTTCAGCATTATTTCTTCTCATTTCTTTAGAAATAACAATAAATTGAGTATTTTCTAGCCTTCATTCAGCTTTAAATGAAGTAGTATACTGATCTTAAATAAATTCTCATTAAGGATTTAAGGACATGCATGTAAAAAAAAAATAAATGTTTATGAATCATAATCTTAACTGGCTCCACTATCACATACCCACTAAGAAGCTGCACAAAGACTCTGCTCTTTTTCTGTGTTGCTATTCTCTACTGGCCCTGTCTCTCTTCCCTTTTCCACATAAGGCCAAATTCAAATAGGACAATAACAATATAACTCCTAAGAAATGCGAGTACATAAAACAAAATACCTACTGCAATAAGAATGCTTATGTAGGCCAGGTGCTATGGCTCATGCCTGTAATCCTAGCACTTTGGGAGACCAAGATGGGAGGATGGATGGCTTGACGCCAGGAGTTGCAAGAACAGCCTGAGCAAGAGCGAGACCCCGTCTCTACAAAAAATAGAAAAATTAGCCAAGTGTGGTGGTACATGTCTGTAGTCCCAGCTACTTGTGAGGCTGAGGCAGGAGGATTGCTTGAGCCCAGGAGTTTGAGGCTGCAGTGAGCTATGATGATGCCACTGCACTCTAGCCTGGGTGACAGAGTGAGACCCTTTCTCAAAAAAAAAAAAAAAAAGAAAGAAAGAAACACTTATTTAGACATTGTGATACATTGCCCACTTACGACAGCTGGGTAAGAAATGTTGTTATGCAATGCAAAACATAAAACAACATATAACAAAAAACACAGTAGAGGTCAAAAGATGAGAGGTAACTGGTTTTATGACCATAAAAAAATCTGTTTCTCTACCAAATTACCTATACTCACAGGCAGAATAGTGTTCGGAGAACTTAAGAGAACAGACTCTGGAGCCAGTCTGTTTTGATTTCAATTCCAGCTCCCCTACTTTCTGCTGTATAATTTTGGCAAGATGCTCTGTACCTTGGCTTCCTCATCTATAAAATGAACATAATTCAAAGTATTGCTGTGAGGGTGAAATTGGTTCATACATGTGAAACACTCAGAATAATGCCTGCACACAGTAAGCTCTCAATAACTGTTAACTTCCTGACAATCTACCTACCTGCTGGCCAACTGGTCAATATGTCTTGATTACTCTAAGGATCTGATGAAAGACAATCAAGAGACACACCCAACTACACCTTTGGCTTTAGTACAAACATGCTCCTGAATGCCTTAGCTTGTTCTCATATTCCCTCTGAATCATCCTGTCACTACCCTTAGTTCAGGCACTATTTAAGTCTTCCTTTGACTACTACAAAAAGTCAGGCTGCCTGAGGGACATATATACTGGGATGTCCCACAGGCATCTCAAACGAATATGTTCAAAATTGAACTCATCACCTTTTCCCTCCAAACTGGTTCTTCCCTCTATATTCCCAATCTCAGTCAAAGCCACTATGATCATCATAGTCAGTCAAGCAAGCCCAAAACTTAGGAAGAGGCTGTCTTCTTCCCAGCTGGTTAATGCCTAGTGACCCTTCAAGACAGCTCAGACATCATCTCCTGTGGAAGCTTTCCCTGAAGTCTTAAGCTTTCACAGCACCCTGAATATATCTTTATCAAAGCACTTATCACATTATAAGATTGCTTGTGTCTGTCCACAGCTAGGTTATGAGCCCCTCAAAGCTAGGTAATGAATACCATTAATCTCTGTATCCAGTGCCCAACACAGCACAAAGGACCTAAAGAGCCCTCAGCTAAGCTTGTAAGGACTGAAATAAAACTTCAAGCTGGAGTCTGTATTCTGGCTCCTCCCCTGCTGCTCCATACTGTATAGTGCCATGAATATCACCTTTCTTTTTTTTTTTTTTTTTAAGAGACAGGGTCTTGCTATATTGCCCAGGCTGGCCTCAAATTCCTGGGCTCAAGCAATCCTCCCACCTCAGCGTCCCGCGTAGCTGGGACTACAAGGCACACGCCACCTATTGTGAGAGTTATACTAGATAAGTTTTTTTTCTCTATGTTTTGCCCTCACCTTCCAAGACTGTGATCAACTTGAAGGTCAAGACTAAACCTCACTCCTCCTTCATATCCCTCTCTCCCACAGGCTATGGAGCACAATAACTAGTATATAGTATATACTCCATAAATGTTTGCTGTTTGAAGAAGAAATCAGTGGCAGACATGTCACCTCTAGAAAAATGATAAAATACAGATCCCATTAATAGGTCAATAGTGTCATCTTCTCACACAGATGAAAGAAAAGAATGTTGTTCCAACTAAGAAAAGTAAAAGGTAGAAGCAACACAAACTCAAGATGAATTAGTTTTAAGATTAAAAGAACACAAATCTCAAACCTTACAGATAAGGAATTTCATTCAATTAGTAAATAATGTATTAAGTATCTACATCATACAAAAGCCCCAACCAAGCCAGGCACTGTGGGGATATAACAAACGAACCATAATTTCTGCCCTGCAGGAGCTCACATCTGATAGCAGAGGAAGGGCACCACGTAAGGAGGTCAATGCAGTTGTCTGGGCAAGAGGTGATACGAGCCTAAATTAGAGGCCCACAGTGAGATTGTAAGGCAGGAATACTTAGCCTCAGATAGACTGACAGTATGTGACATCACAGAAGTGGATTCTTGATCTTTCAAGCCTGCATTGCTGAGAGAAGGGTGAGAAGCGGGTTGATAAAGGATTTGGGACATGTGAGCTTCAATCACGACTTTACCAATGTGACATCCTTCACCTTGCCCCGCACCTATCACACACACCAGACTTGGCCTTCTCGCATTCATCCCACGTACCCTCTGAGCACTTATTTTACGCAGGCACCACACCAGGCACTGGGGGTACAGATGCTTCCTGAAGAAATATCATCTCCCTGGTCTCCTAGAGCTTGCAGCCTAATAGAGAAGTCAGACTTTACTCAGAAATAACCCCTCCCAATTCTGACACTCTAGACTTGGTAAAGCACAATACAGTACAATAGTAAGAGCATGAACTAGTACCCAGAATACCTGGGTTCAAATCCTGGCTCTACCACTACCAGCTGCATCACTCCAGGCAGGTTTTACTTAACCTCTGTGTCTCACTTTTCTCATCTGTCAACTAGGATCAACAACAGTTAATAATGATCAACAGTAATTGATATGTGTAAAGCACTAGAACAGTGGTAAGTGCTGTTTGCAATGAATATCTGCCATTGTCATTGATCAGCCCCAGTAATGCGTTCGGCTACCTGCATCCATACTCACCGCCTGCTCATTCCTCATCCCGATGTACCTGATGCCCAGCTCCTGGGCAGCAACAGCGATTTCGATTACTGGGATGCCTACGACGCCAAACATGTACTCCACACCCTGGGGGACAAAGAGCAGGGGAATAAACATCGCCACATCCTCCCCTCCCTCCGGGGCGCTAAGAGGCAAACCTCCCACAAACCTTCCTTCCCCCCTCCCCCATCCCCCGGCTCTACTCGTCTCCAAGACAACATATCGGTCCCCGCCGGCTTCCGTAGGAGGCTTTCACTTCAGAAGAGTTAATCGTACTTGCGTTTTCAGGGCCTGGGCGATGACTTTAGCACCAGACACCTGCTCCTCGCTTCTGTCGCTGGGCTCTGCGAAGTTACTTTCCGGCATCTTCCACCTAAAAGGTCAAGGCACTGTCGCAGCCGACAGCCAAGCTGACACGGAGACCGGGCAAAACAAACCCAAACACGGACGCACGCCTCTGATGGACAGGAGGCGGGCAACCAACCGCTTTAAATAACGGGGAGGAAAAGGCGGGGCTCACTTCGTGCGCTCTTGGGGAGACGGGCGAATGCAAACGCGCCCGTTCTCCAATCAGAACCGTGCCCTCTTCCCGGCTCCTCCACTCGCGGGGGTCAGAGGGCCAGAAGGAGGTGGGACCAGCAGGAGGCCGCGGCCTATGCCGAGCAGGTAAGAAGCCGAACCTCGGAGGCCTCTCGCCGTCGTCTAGCACTCCGGAGAGTTTTCGGGACGGCGGAGGGTGATTGGCGCATGCGCACAGTCGGCACGGAAGGCGGGCTAGAGCAGGGCCAGGAGGGGGCGTGGCGCGGTGCGCGATCCCGGCCCCGCTCCCCCCCGCCTCGCCTCTCCGAGGGCTGCTGGGACTGGGGGCCTGGAGGGCGTGTGACGTTAAGCCAAGTCACCTGTGGGTGGTGGTGTCGTGTCACGACGTCCTGTTTTCTAGGCTTTCACTTACACGCATTGTGGTTTACACTTCCGTAACTTCATGGCTTTGCACTCCGTAGATCACAGTAACGCATGTTACTTAAGTCCGTAAGCAGATGTTTGCTCTTTACCCCCGTTTTGTATATGAGGACACAGAGCTTCCCAGCAAGAGATAAAGTAATTTACCCAGAGTCATTGGATCCAGGCCGTGCGTCAGATTCCGAATCCTGACTCTATTCACACGGTTCAGCCCTTGGGGCACAAAAGATAGAATACTTTGAACCTACTTAGTTTTGAGCGCTATGGTCTCCTTGCTGCTAACCCACATTACTCTCCATTATTATCGTTCCAAAGTCAGGAAATGTGGCTTTGCATAATTCTTAGGTTCAGTCCCTGCCTATAACCAACCATCCGCTGCAACCAACAGCATTTTAAAACATTTTGAGTGAAAAAGATACTTGCAATGTGCGATTTCTGAGACTACCAACTCAGAGTCATTAGACAATCTATCTGCTCAATAACAATAGACGTAAAATCTTTAATCATGACAAAGAGTGGAACTTTAGTTTTTGAGGATTTGGAGTGTTGTTAAGGAAAAAGACCAGTGATAGGTGGATGGTAAAGAGACAAGAAGAGACGGGAGCTGGTCATGGGGTAGTGAAATGAATGAGAAGCATTAGAAGTAAAAAGATTTCTAAACCCAGAGATTTTCAAACTGTAGTTCTGGGCCCTTCCAAAAGGTCTTCCCCTCTATTTCAACCCCTCACCCCACCCCAAGCAAAGGAGAGTGAAATTGTTGCTTCCCTGGGTATAGTGGCCCACCTAAGATGGAGATGTCTTTGAAGTTGCAGAGTTCATCTTAAATGTGGATTTTGCATTCTACTCCAGAATGTATCCATGTTTTAGTATAAAAATAGCATTTTACTTATTGAGGTATAATAAACATAAATTAAATGCACAGATCTTAAATGTCAGTTAGATGAGTTTTGACAGTTATGTATACCTATGTAACCATCACCCAAAACAAAAATGACATTTTAAACTGTTTACTTGTCAAGAAAATTGACATTTCAGAAAGATGCAAAATGTTGTGTGTTTTGAATAATCCTTGGCACAGTGCTTCCTGTCGCTGTTTGAGAAACAAATAAACTTAACTGTTTTTATCAGTACCTGTTGGACAGTCTCTACCCCTATTGCATCAGAATCACTGTGAAAGCTTTTTCAAAATACAGCTGCTTGGGCCCTACTCCAGATCTTCTGAGTCAGCATCTTAGGGCAAGTTAGGCACCTGTATTTTTTTTAAAGTTTCTACCTGATTGTGATCGCAGCCCTGAGTTGAGAACCCCTAGCTAGAAGCATGAGTTAATAATTAAATGTATGATTGCTTAACTGTTACCAAAGTAATACTGTTGATTAATTTGGGTTTACAGGTTCAAGGCTGGTTTGACATTAATAACACAAGCTGTATTGATAATAATCTTTGTAGTCTCCATACAAAGGAAAAATTTTGTAAAATTTTGTAATGAATATTTTGTAAATAAAGGTAAATTTAGCTACAATTTCACATTTTCCCTATGTATGGCGACTTTTGGGACACCCTATAGTTAGTCAGTTCACCACGCCTTGCGTCTACTTCTGTGTCAAGACTGGGCACAGTGGCTCACGCCTGTAATCCTAGCATTCTTGGGAGGCCGAGGCAGGAGGATTGATTGAGCTCAGGAGTTTGAGACCAGCCTGAACAAGAGTGAGACCCCGTCTCTACTAAAAATAGAAAAAGTAGCCAGGCGTTGTGGCACACCCATGTATCCCAGCTACTCGGGAGGCTGAGGCAGGAGGATCGCTTTAGCCCAGGAGTTGGAGGTTGCAGTGATCTATGATGATGCCACTGCACTGTAGCCAGGGTGACAGAGCAAGACTCTTTCTCAACAACAACAAGATACTTCTGTGTCAAAAGAATCACTGACAGATCACTCAGTATGAGGTGTGGTGAAAACTGAACTGTGAATTCGAACAAATTCCCAGAATGCAGATTAACTGGTTTTGCAAAAGGATAAATTCTCAACTGGCAGGATTCTGTCATTTAGCAAAGAAAAAAATCGTTGAGATTGTTTAAACTTGCTTTCACCTTTACACCTTAGGGATGCAGCATTCCACTGTTAACTTGGCTTTGATGACTCAGCAGGAGTGAATCATCAAGGATTTGATTGAAAAGGAGCAACTCCTTTTCAATCAAATTATACTTACAGGATCCCAGGATACTTTCGTAATTTTTCAAGGCCCTTTCTGCAGAATTCTTAAGCACTAACCACATTCTTTATTACTTTCATTGGCAATAGACATAGAATTTTATTTGTTGAATATTTTATTAGAATTTGTTTTGTTTCTTTATTTATTGGTGGGACAAGGTCACAAGAGGAATAAATCTAACCTTTTTTTGTAAAAGAAAATGCTGAAGTATTGATAACATGCTTTCCAAAGAGCAGAGCCAGTCATCAAAGAGTCTGTGTACCAATTACTCTGTTTGTGAGTTCTGGATATGAGATTATGAGAAAGAGCAATTTGTCAGCTTTCTTCCATCTAAGTGAAGAGGATATCCAGGCAACCAGGTAATTTAGTAAGAGTTGCAAATATAGTGCCTGGAGAAAATACACTCTCTAAAGACTGAAGCTTCTACAGGTAGTAACCTAAACCCCCAAAATTGGGATAGTACATTTTAATTTCAGTCAACTAACAAGGACACTAAGAATCCTTGTGATTATTTAAAAGCATAACACTAGCTGAACCTGTGATAAATATTATCACACATGTTTCATCAGAATGTGAAGTGTTTGGTTATCAAATGAAGAAATGAATATGTTACATTATAGAATGGCTAAAAGTGAAATTGGCTAAAATAAAAGAGAAAACTGAAACTGAATATCTTAAAAAAGAAAAAGGCAGAAACAATAGCAAAAAAGGAAATCTGTTTAGAACACTATTTTTAAAAGCAGCACTGCGAATTGTACAGCAGGAAACAGGCTTTAGGAAATATGTCAACATAGAGGAGGAAATAAAATAATGTAATGAAGTGGTTCTTTGAATAAACTGGGTTAAATTGATTTTGTTTGCTTCTCATTAAGTTTATGGATTTTAAAGTACAGTGATAGGCTTGAAGCAGAACCATTGAAAAGCAACTCTATTATCGAGCTAGGAATTGATATCGATAGTAACTCAGTAATAAAAAGCTTGATGATAAAAATTCCCAGTGCCTGTTGACAGATTTTCCCCAGGTATCCTGTGGCCTAGAGAAAGGTTGGATTCCTGCCATTGGCTAGGGCTGGCAAGCCCTTTGCCTTTGCTGTGTGTTTCCAAGGGAGACCTGGAACTGGAACAGGGAGAGAGTGGGAAGAAAACTGAAGGAACATTGTTTCCCTGCCTTAGCTTTGTGTTCCTCCGTTATGAGTTTGTTTTTTTAAGTAAATTTGGGATAGTTTGACATGGGCAGTCATTACATCATTGACAAAGATGTTTACTTGTGTAAAACGCACCAGGAAATGACAACTATATGTTGTGCTATGAGGACTTAAGAGATCTATCTCCAATGGCTTAGAAATCATAATATATTATTTGTCAATATGGTGGAACTCAATACTTGGGGATGGTCCACATGGTAGGAGGACAGTCATGAAATACGGTACCAGTATTGAAATGTTTCCTGCTTTCATTTATTTCTTCTGTTTTTCCATTAGTATTCATTACAGCTCCTTGCTTTTTAGCTTTTTAAATTATACCTTATTGCTTTGTTTTGATTTTAATCTGTTCTCTATATCAGCAAAACAAAGGCTCATCTCTGAGGCAGAATCTCTGAGTGGTTCTCAGGGCGTGGAGTTGAACTGGGCTTGTAACCCCAGGTGAGGGACATCTTCGTGGTGAAGAACCTAAGCCCTTAAACTTATTTTTGCATCATAACCTTTGAATTCCTCTTTGGAGCTTAGCTGTGATTTCTTGTTTTCGCTTTTTTTAATATACATTTAACATTTATGACATCTTTCAGACACATGAATAGGATCCAAGATTGATACACACCCGTGCACCTGGCCCCTAGCTTAAGAAATACAACATTACAAATACAGTGAAGCCCCCCGTGTATCCCTTCCCCATCACACCTCCTTCCCTATCCCACAGAGGTAACCAATATCTTGAATTTGGTGTTTTATAAATTCTCACATTATTTATTCTTTAGGCGATGGACATTTTGGTCATTTTTAGCTTTTTATTGTATAAAAACAGTATGCTGTGAACACTTTTCCATGGCCGCTTCTTGTGTACATGTGTGAGAGTTTCCATAGATGTGTTTGAGGGGTTGGGGAGGACATCACCAGTTTTGCTAGAGATTACCAGATTGCCAAAGTCCATTGTACTAATTTATATTCCCAACGTTTGTGTATGAGAACTCTCCTTTCTCCATATCCTCAATTGTGGAGCTTTAAAAACTTTTGCCAATTTGGTGGATCTGAAATGGCTTCTCATTTCCATTTCCCTGACTACTAATAAGGTTAAGTTATATTTGTGTGTGTGTGTGTGTGTGTGTGTGTGTATATATATATATAGGGCATGTGAGTTTCTTTCTCTTTGAATTACCTGTTTATATCTGTTGCCCATTTCTTTATTGGATTATCTTTCTTTTTGATTTGTAAATGTTCTTTGTATGTTCTGAATGCGAATTCTTTGTCTTTTAACTTTGTTTATAGTTACTTTTGAGGTGTAAAGGGGTTATTCTGTAGTCACATTTGACAATTCTTTTCCTTTACATGTTATATTTTTTGTATCTTGCTTAAGGAAACTTTTTCTAACCTGAGGTTATAAAGATTTTTTTCTGTATCAAAAAGTAAAGTTTTATTTTTATATTTAAGTCTCTACCTGGAATTGATTTTTATGTGATGAGAGGTAGGAATCCAGTTTTTTTTTCCCGTATAATATCTGCATCAATTAGATTTGCTGTGTAATTTACCACCCCAAAACTTAGTGGCTTAAAACAACCACTGTTTATTTAACTTATGTTCCTCTAAGGCTGTGCACAACTGGGCTCACCTGTATGTCTGTGGTCAGTTGCCAGTCAGCTAGGTCACTCTGCCACTGGAGGTTGACTGGTTGTCCTCTGGCATAGCAGGCATGTTGGCACTGGGCCATGTATCTCTGGTCATTCAGCAGGTTACCTGGGCTTCTTCACATGATGGCAGCAGGTTGATTGCAAAAGGGCTGTCATATTTAGGAAAAAAACAAAACAAAACAAAAAAACCCAAAACTTTCAGTTAAATTTGAATTTCATATGAATAATGAATAATTTTTTTTAGTATAAGTATGTTCCCACATACTTATTTATCTGAAATTTAAATTTAACTGGGCCTCCTGTATTTTATTTGGCACAATGTTGACTCAAGATGATAATGTAGCTTACATTGCCCAGCCTTCCTTGTAACTAGGAGTGGTCATGTGTCCCCATGTGGGCCAAATCAACTTAAATAGAAGTCCCTGCGCAGGGCTTTTGGAAAGCTGAGGAAGCTGGCAGGTACCTTCTGACTCTTCTTCTGTACAGCATGGTAATTGGAGTTGTAGCAGTCATTTTGCAACTACAAGGTGACTCTGAAGATGGAAGCTACATGCTAAGGAGTGAGGCACAAAAAGAAATGGATCCTGGGTCCTACATGACATTGTGGAGCTCCCACCTTTGTCAGGTTTTGTGATCAGAATTTTATCACTTCATAAGAAAAAATTTCTTCTTTTACTATATTCTGGGACATGTTGGGTAGCATTAGGATTATTTGCTCCTTTATAGTTAGAAAGAATTCCTCTAGAAACTATCTGGGCCTGTTTTGAGGGTGAAGGATGGGTGGGAATAGTTGTTTGACAACTACTTTTTTTTTTTTTTAAAGACAAGGTCTTAACAACAGGGAAGATGTTGAGAGGAAAAAAAAAAAAAAAAAAGACAAGGTCTTGCTCTGTTTCCCAGACTGAAGTGCAGTGGCATGATCATAGCTCACTGCAGCCTCTATCTCCTGGGCTCAAGCGATCCTCCTGCCTCAACCTCCTGAGTAGCTGGGACTACAGGTGCACACCACCATGCCCAGCTAATTTTTTAATTTTTTTGTAGAGATGGGGTCTCACTATGTTGCTCAGGCTGGTCTCAAACTCCTGGCCTCAGGTGCTCCTCCTACCTTGGCCTCCCAGAGTGCTAGGATTACAGATGTGAGCCATTGCACCCAGCCCTGATAACTGTTTCTTCTGTGATTGTCGGCTTGGTTCAGTTTTCTCTTTTATCCGAAGTTTTAGTAAGATACATTTTTCTAGGAAATTATCCATCTACATTTTCAAGTTTTCAATATAGAATTGAATGAGATTATTCATTTTTTAAAAATTTCTTCTGCATTTGTAGATATTTCTTCATTATTATTACTTATTTTGTATACATTTTCTCTTTTTTTTTCTTAATTAGGTCAGCTGCTGATTTATCTATATCCTTCCTTCTGTTTTCTTGAGCACAACACTACTCTTTCCCTCGCTCTCACCACCTTTTGTTAGTTTTATAATTTCTACATTCCCAGAGCTTATAACATTTACACTGTTCTATAAACATAATCCTCATGTTTGCTTTATATTCAAGGCTCTTGCCATCGTTTTTCCATTTACCTTTTGGTTGACAGAAGTTTATCTGGTGTGCATTTTTTTAAGAAAGGCTGATGAGGCTGATGAGAACAATATTCCCTGAGTTCTTGCATTTTCAAACCTATTATCTGTTATTTTTGTACTTCAGCCATAGCTTGGCATACTATAAAATTTCTGGTTTATGTTTTCTTTTCCAAAAGGATTCTATAGGCTTTTACTAGCATTGGTGTTATTGTGGTAAAGTCTGAGGACAGCCTGATTTTTTGCCTTTATAAATGCCTTTGATCTTTTTTTTTTTTATTTTCCTTTTAGAGACAGGGTCTCTATGCTGCCCAGGCTGGTCTGCAACTCCTGGCCTTAAGTGATCCTCCCACCTCAGCCTCCCAAAGTGCTGGGATTACAGGCGTGAGCCACCACACCTGGCCACCCTTGATCTTTTTATTTGGCTTCCCTAGCGATTCTTTATGTTTGAAGATCAGATACTAGGTTATCTGCTGGTGTTGACATTCTTTTTGTTTCTTTCTTGAATTTTTCTGTGTCCTTTCAATCTATAAATTCAAATCTGCTTTTATCTCTGGTGAGTTTTCTTCAATTACATCTTTAAGTATTTTTTCTGTTCCATTATGTATTATTTATTATTGTATAAAAAATTAAAACAAGACCCACTTATTATCTCAGAGTTTCTGAGGGTCAGGAGTCTGAGCGTGGCTTCACTCGATCCTCTGCTCAGAATCTCACAAGGTTACAGTGAAGGTGTCGGCTAGGCCCACAGTGTCATCTGAGGCTGAGTTCTTTTCCAAGCCCAGTTGATTGCTGGAAGAATTAATTTCCTTGCAGCTGTAGGATTCACAGTAGCTTGCTTCTTCATGGACAGCAGGAGAGAATATGTCTGAATTCAGGGAGCAC
Source organism: Daubentonia madagascariensis (assembly GCA_023783475.1). Taxonomy (NCBI): domain Eukaryota; kingdom Metazoa; phylum Chordata; class Mammalia; order Primates; family Daubentoniidae; genus Daubentonia; species Daubentonia madagascariensis. Next base: position 4,057,970 of record JAKFHU010002333.1, on the reverse strand, counting down.
CCCAGTTCTTCTTTTAAAGGCTTTTACCTGATTAAGTCATGCCCACCTGGTATAATCTCTTTTGAGTAACAAAATTAACTGGTTTTGGACTTTAATTACATATGGAAATCCCTTCACCTTTGCCATACCCTATTGGCTAGAAGCAAAGCACAGTTTCCCCTTGCACTCAAGGAACAGGGATTATATAAGGAGCCACCTTAGGGTGTGTCCCCAACGCATTATTTCTTTTTTCTTTTGTGGATTTTCCAGTTGTATATATGTTGGATCTCATTCACCTAGCTTCCATATCTATCATTTTCTCTAGACTCCTTTCCAATTCTATATTTCCATCCATGTTGCTTACTTATTTACAGCATCATCTGATTCCTTTGTGCTGCTTCCATATTTACCTTAATTTCTTTGATGCTTTTACTTTTTTCTCCTACTTCTTTCCTGAGCCTTGCCAGAGAATATCTCGTTTCTCTTCCCCCGCCCCTCTCCCTCCTCCCCACTTCCCTTCCTTCTCATCTTCCCCTCCTCCCCCCTCCATCTCCTTCCTCCTCCTCCTTCTCCTCCTTCTTTTAATTCTTTTGTCCCTGGTTTACTTTGTGCTTTTGTTTTATAGAAGCAATTGTTATTTTTTTTCATTCATTGTGGAATGTTTTGTCACAATTTTTATTTGCTTTGTGGTGATTTTCTGGTGAGTAATCTTCATTTTCTTTTCTCATAGTCTCTTTCAAAATATCCCAAGCTTTTTATTTACTCATTTTTTAGTGAGTTTTTCCTTTACTATTTATTTGCAGGTTTATGTGTGAGGTGAACTGGGCCATTCTGGATTTAGTTATTTTCTTTCAGCATGTGGAAGATATCCATCTTCTTACTTCTTTGGTTGCTCTTGAAAAGTCTGTCGTTTTTCAAATTACCTTATCTTTAAAGGTAATCCCTTTTCACTCTGGTTGCTTCGAAGATCTATTTTTGTTAATATTTGGAGTGCTGAAGTTTCTTTATGTTGTGTCTAGATTTCTTTTTGGTTATCCTGAATCTATGGATTTCTGTATTTCATTGATAAAATTCTCAGCTATTATTCCTTCAAAAAATATGTGTCATTTTCTGTATTTCTTCCTTCTGAAATTCCAGTTAGAAATATGATAGAACATTGTATATGTCTTTTGTGTCTCTTAACCTCTTTCTCCATTTTTGTCATCTCTGTGGTACATTCTTCCTTGATCGACCTGTGGTTTGGTGTTTGATGTTGATTTGGGGGAAATTCTCAGTCATTATTTCTTTAAATATTGCTTCTGTATTCTCTCTTTGTTCTTCTTCTGGTATTTCCATTATATGTATTTATAATTTTTGTAGTTGTTCCACGGTTTTTGGATATTTTTTCCATTTTTTTCCGTGTTTTTTTCCTTTGCTTTTCAGTTTTGAGAATTTCTATTATCATATCATCAAGCTCAGAGGTTCTTTCCTGAGCCTTTTTCAGTCTACTAATGAGCCCATCAAAATCATTCTTCATTTCTGTTAGTGTTGTTTTGTTTCGTTTTGTTTTGAGACAGAATCTTGCTCTGTCACCCTGGGTAGAGTGCAGTGCCGTCATCATAGCTCACTGCAACTTCAAACTCCTGTGCTCAAATGATCCTCCTGCTTCAGCCTACCGAGTAGCTGGGACTACAGGCGTGCGCCACCATGCCTGGCTATAATTTTTCTATTTTTTTGTAGAGACAGGGTCTTGCTCTTGCTCAGGCTGGTCTTGAACTCCTGAGCTCAAGCAGTCCTCCTGCCTGGGACTCCCAGAGTGCTAGGATTATGGGCATGAGCTGCCACGTCCAGCCTCTGTTAGTGTTTTTTATCTCAAGCATTTCTTTTTTGATTCTTTCTTAGAATTTCCATCTCTTTGCTTACATTACCCATCTGTTCTTGCATGTTGTCTATTTTTTCCAGTAGAGCCCTTGGCATGTTCATCATAGTTATTTTAAATTGCTGGTCTGATAATTGCAACATCTGTGCCATATCTGACTCTGGTTCTGATGCTTGCTCCCTCTTCAAACTGTATTTTTTACTTCGTAATGTGCCTTGTAATTTTTTGTTGAAAGATAGACATGACATACTGGGTAAACGAACTGCAGTAAATAGGCATTTAGTGATGCGGTAGTGAGGTCTCAGTCTTTTAGGGAGCCTGTGCCTCTGGACTGTAAACTTTACAAGTGCTTCTCAGCCCCCACCCCCACCAGGTGGAACTAAATTGGTGGAGGGGCCTAGGGTTGGGTATTTCCCTTTCCTCAGGTCAGTTGAGCTCTGATAAAACCCCAATAGGTTAGGCTCTGGTAAAATCCTTTCTTTTGAGGTCAGTCCTGCTAAAGAATACTTTGTTTACTTTTCCCCTCCCTCTGCCAGAAGCATGAGGGGATTTTTCTCCAGTCTTCCTTGTGAGAACCTGGTAGAGGTCCTAGAGGTAAAACTCACAAAAGCGTGGGTGCACCCATCTAAGACTGGAGTTTTTAGCTCATAGATTTGTCCATGCTGAGCCTCCAGCACTTCATCAGTTGCACGTTAGGTTTTCCTACTCAGGTGCTGGTTCCCATGGAGGTTCTGCTTGTGGGTTTCTGCTCTAGTAAGTTGTGATTCTCTGTATTCACCTGTCTCTCTAATACGGCGGCAGAAGTTTGCCCTATGACCTTGATTTTCTGACATATCTAAGAAGAGTTGTTGGTTTTCAGTTTGTTCAGCATTTTACTTGTTAGGATGGAGTGGCAACTTACGAGCTCCTTACATGCCAGACTGGAAACCTGGAGTCAGCTCTTTATTTATTTTTTCCTTATAGTTTCCATTTATTAGAAAAACAGTATAACATTTAAGAAAACATTTTAAATCCCCATAAAAATGGCTTGCATGTTGTCATTTATTCACATTCTTTTTCAGTCTTTGTTCATATGCATACATATTTTACTTTGCTATTGTAGTAAATATAGAAAATTTCTCATAATATGTTTATTTAGCACATTTTAAGCATATTTCACTTTCAAAGTCTTCATAATTATCTCTATAATTTTTGCTTAATATTCTACCTGGCTGAGATACATTAATTTTCCTAACTTTCTTCCTATTGGATATTGTTTGTTTCTAGCTTTTGTCTATTGAGATTTTCTCCAGTTTTAGCTAGCTTCAACTTATTGAACACTAGGCATTTTACATCAGATATTTTTATTTCAACTTATAGATGAAGGAATTGAAGCTTAGTTATGTTAAATATAACAAGGTTGTATAATAAATATCAGCACCAGGATTTCAACCGAGATGTATTGAAACTCAAAAGCCTATATTCTTTACTTCCATGGTATGCTATCACTTCAACTAATACCTTTTTTCCTTCCTTTGAGTGAGTTCCTAAGATAAAGTCCCAGAGGTAGACTATTTGTGACTTCTAATACAAAATTTCAAACTTATTTATACCAGTAAGACATTGCTATGTATTATCACTTTACTACTTTATCCCTTAGTTTTAATTTTTTTACAAATTTAATATTTTTAATAGTACCAGGGTTTTTTGTGTTTTTTTTTTGAGACAGGGTCTCGCTCTGTTGCCCGGACTAGAGTGCAGTGGTGTCACTATAGCTCCCTGCAGCCTCCAACTCCTGGGCTCAAGCAGTCCTCCCGCCTCAACCTCCTAAAGTGCTAGGGTTATAGGTGGGAGCCACTGTGCCCAGCCAAATAGTACTAGTTTTAATTTTTATTTTGTACATAAGTTTAAAGTCTTCCAAGGTGTTTGTTTATGACTTGTTTTCTTCTTGTTAAACTCTATTCTTGTTCACTGTTTATAAGTATTGTCTTAATGTTTATATTTTGCATGTAAATTTTAATTTGTCAATCTGTTTCTTTTTTTTTTTTTTTTTTTTTTGGAGAAAGAGTCTTGCTCTGTCGCCCTGACTAGAGTGCAGTGGCATCATCTTAGCTCACTGCAACCTCAAACTCCTGGGCTCAAGCAATCATCCTGCCTCAGCCTCCCGAGCAGCTAGGACTACCGGTACGTGCCACTGCGCTCGGGTAATTTTTTCTATTTTTAGTAGAGACAGGGTCTCAATCTTGCTCAGGCTGGTCTCAAACTCCTGGCCTCAAGCGATCCTCCTGCCTCGGCCTCCCAGAGTGGTAAGATTACAGGTATGAGCCACCTTGCCCGGCCTGTTTCTTCTGTTATTTTAACTCCTTCAAATTTTAGAAAGTTGTTTCATCAAGTATCTGATAACTAGTTCTGATTTATACTAGTTTTCATAACATTCAGATGATTTTGAGTTTATTTTTATGTATGGTGTAAGGTATTTAAGCTTATTTCCAAATTGTTATTCATTCATCCCAATATTACTCATTCAATCAACATTTTCCCCCATTATTTTGAGTGTGGTGGCATGAAAAGAGTGTGGGCTTTTGGACAGAATAGGTTTGGGTGAAATCCTGGCTCTGGATATCAGTCCCCTTCTAGTTTAAGAGTAACTGCTTCCCCAAAAGAAGCTAGAATATCCTCCTCTCCTTCATCTCTAGTGCTGAGGAATATAGCACTTGAAACTCTCAGGAAAGACTGAAACCTCCCCTACCCAACCCTATACTCCCACCACCCTCAGGGAGCCCCAGGTCTGGAAGCCTTGGGCCTACATGTCAGGTAAAACTGTAAGATGTAGGGGAGCCAGTCAGAGGTCTGCCCCATTGAGAGTCTGGTTGGCATAGGGCAATGGAACTTGTGTTAGAACCAGGATGCAGCTATGGCTGAGCTGGGACCTTTGCCAGAGGAAAAAAGGCATGCAAGTAATTACTGATTTAACCAAAGCAGAAGAAAACAAAAATGCTTAATGCCTCCAGGAAGAGAGGCAAGGGTGGAGATATTAACCATTTCACTACACATCTACCATGCCATGCTTGAAGAAGACTGCCAAGTTTGTGAATAGATCTGGAAATGTCACTGTCATTCTTAATTGTGCTCTACCCTCTAAGCAAACACCTGACCACCTGCATCATGCTGCAAGTCACCACGTCTTCCCATGGTGCTTGTGTCAAGAGCATCCTCCACATGTGCTCAGAAACTGACAGCATCAGGACCCATTTGCCTGCCTTTTCTGTTTCTTTCTTGGTAATGTACACTATGCCTCTCCCAAATGTATATCTCTTGGCCTCTCCACAGGAAAAGGTGGCCTATGGCATGTTATCCCTAGTCCTGTGGTTTACTTTAGCTTTTTTTTATTGCTTCTTTTATAATTCTTACTATCACTCAGTCTCAGTGTTTCTAGACTACCCTATTAAGGATTATTCTTTTGATTTGGGAAACATGGTTCCTTGGCTCTGTTATCCAGTGCAGTGTTCTCCACTGTCTGCATCCTGGGCATCTTCATCTCCATTTTTCACTCCTGAGTGCTGGCAGATAAGAATGGAAAGGTGATGGGACTTGAAGTAGTGATGCTGCATCCACCATACACTTATATTGTGTCTACCATACATTTAATAATCACAAAGCAACTTTACATTGCCCACATTTCTGAGCACATCATCCCTGAAAATGTTGACATGTGGTTCTAGGACATCATATTTTCTATGCACTGGTTCTTTTTCTCCTGGATGTCCAGCCCTCAGGTCCTCATTATCTAGAAGGTGGTTCTTCTGATGACTTTAATTTGAAGTAGTCCAACTAGGAAATGGAGGAGAAGTTTCCCAAAGACTTTTCAAAACAATGCCTTGCTGACACCCAATGAGGATTTGGTGATGGCTTTTGAAGCCATAAACACTCCAGAAGAGCAGAGCAGCTAGAATGCCCCCATCGTTCTGCTCTCCAGGACCAACTGATAGTGGAAAAGCCTTTTCTTGTGTATTTTCCTTGCTGCCTGGCCAAGACCTCGGAACAATGAGACTTACTTTCTCACGATTCCTTTTTGACCTCCCAGGATTTCCCTTAACTTTCCTGCAAACTCAGATGTGCATTTGAGAATAATCTGTTACATTTTTTCAGAATATGGTTGGAAGATTTTTCAGATTATCTAGTCTTACTATATTGCCCCTGTTTTGTTTTTTAAAATCAGGAACTTTATTTAAACGAATGAAAACCAGTACCAACCTGGTTCTTCAATGGTGTTCCTGTCATGGCTAAAACAAGCACTGAGTCCTCTAACTGACTTGTATCAAATTGTTTTGGGAAGGCTTTTCCCTCTAGTTGTAGTGTTTAAATGCTTTCTTTGCTGGTTTTCTTCACTAAATGTGGTAGAAACACTTTGAAATCTGCCCAAATTCTATCAGCCCTGTTGGAGAGACACCTGGGAAATAAAGGTGATGTTTCTGACTCATATCTTTCTTTGCTGTGAGGGAAAGACAGGAGTCAGAATATAGGATATACATGCCTTTATCCTCTAGTCCAGTGGTTCTCCAAGTGTGACCCAGACCAAGAACATCAGCATCACCTGGGAATTTGTTAGAAATGCAGATTCTCAGTCCCCATCCCAGACCTACTGAATCAAAACTGGGTCTGGGGTCCAGGGATCTATGTGTTCAAGCCCTCCAGGTGATTCTCATGGCACACTTACATTTGAGAACCCCTGCTCAGGCCTAATTACCCAGAATCTCCCTTGGAAGTGCTGCCTTGAAATGTCTGTTTATTTCTCCTGCAGCCACATTGAAGACTCCCCAGTGGTCTTTGAAGGTTTGACCAATAAATTCCCCCAGTTCTTCAACATGTCCTAGGAGGACTGGCTTCCAGTCTCATGCTCACTACTAACCAGTCCCAGAGTTTTCCCTCCCCATGAAAATAGAATTTTACCATCTGCTTTCACTGCTTTATGTGGCAGAAAGATAAAAAGTAATAATGAGTATTAAAATGGTTTATGTTGTTTGTAAAATGCAATGTGGCATTGATATAAAATTTTGTCCCTATAGATTCCTTAACTCAGCCAGACTTCCCCCTGCAGAGGCTGTTTGTCACAGTGGGGATGGACACCATCACTTTTTACATTCAGTCCCATCCTATGAAATTGCAACAAATTTAGAACTTGTGAATATTAAAGATGCCATGGTTGTGGGAGTATGGTGAATAAAAAACAGCTTTCATGAAACTCAGATCTTGGAAAATCAAATGCTTTATTTTTTTCACTGCAAAAGATATACATGAAGTATTAGAAATGAAAAGGAAAAGGAAAGGAGGGGGAGAAAACCATCCATTTACCGTTTAAGAATCACTGTGTTGTGAAGCTTAAGACCACACATATGTACCCACTTGGGTTAATGATATTCAATTTGTCCACAGGGTGGCAGTAGCAAGCCTGTAGAATCAGTCTCAGCTGGGGTTCCTTGTCTGAACAAAGTGGAATAGAAAGACTAAGACTTTATCTAAATACCACATGCAAAAAAAGCCTTCTTACATTAAAAACATGGCATTTCAGGAAGAAGGTTTATTTGACTTAAACTGTGAAGATAATTTCCCATTTGAGGAAAAGAAAGATGATATGTTTAGGTTAAAGTGTCAAGATCCTTTGATTGCACATTTAGTTTCCTAGGATAAATTATTCTAGTCAACAGAGCAGAAATTGGCCCTAATCAAAGGCACAGTGCAAAGTTACCCTTTTGTATATCATTCTCTTTTTTGAAGATAATAGCTGGAATTTTCTAAAAAGTGAAATCACAATTTTCCACCTCAACTCAGAGGACTTATTAACTTGGTAATTTATTCACTGTTCCTTGTGAGTTCAGGCTTGAATCATCAGTTGCCACTCACAAACGTTTACACTTGACCTTTCCAACTGAGACATCAAAAGTCTTGGTGGTGGGTGGGTTTGAACAAAGCTGCCAAAGCTAAAACCCTGTGGAGCTTCTTGTTCCAGGGGTCAAGCATGGACAAGTTGATGACTAGCACACTCAGATGGGACAATAAGAAAACAAGAGGCAGTTATAAGACTTTCTGGGAAATAAAAATGTCTCTTAGGATTTCTTTAAATTCACATTATGCAAATGGAGTGGAGAAAGATGTTATTTCTCCTCCTTATGTAAAAGAATTTAGACAAGGAAATCACAAAATTCATGAGAATAGTTTTTAAATTATTTGAACTTTACAATGTTTTTCTTGGCATTCTGTCAGCTATACATAGAAATACATACTATTCTGATTCCTAGTGACTTAGCAGTTTCCTCAGGCTGTGTTCCACAGGACGTGACATTTCCTCTGCCAACTTCTTCTGCCTCCTTTCCCAACCATGGGACTGTTATTCTCCCTGACAAGCAGAGAGTGACAAGATCTTTTATTAAAAATATCAGTAGGTCTATATATAAATTTTTAAAATATATATACCTGCCTCTGAAATTATCTTATTAAGAATGCCTTAATAATAATCCTTTCATTTTGTTGCAAAAGACGCTATTGTAATAGCATGGCTAGGAAGGAAACACAGCTAATTATCAAGATGAATCATTTAGCAAGGTGGGGACAAAATCCCTTGTGTGTAAAAATATCTAATGATTGACATGTTACCAAATTTCCACGAAATAGATTTCCATGTAATTTAGACTTTGATTTCTTTTCTTCTTAGAGCGAAAGAACTTTCCTGATGAGGACTGGTGTTGGGGGCATGTTTTGCCCTATGAAATGAGAAGGAGGGCCATTCGGAGGTCAGGGTCCTTGCTCAAAGATGCTACTCTGGCTTCTCTTCCCACCCCATCAATTATTTCCTGTCTGCTGCGTACATCCTCTTGGCATATTGTAAGGACTTTGGCTTTTACTCTGCATGAAATGGGGAGACGCTGGAGGATCTTGAGGAGTGCCATGCTGGACTTGGGGTTTCCCTGGACCTCACTGGCTGCCCTCATGAGACCAGAATGGAACAGGACAGGGGCAAATGAAGGGAGATGTTAGGAGGCCACTGGACAGGTACCTGTCATTTCTCTCTGTATGATTCCCTTTGCTGCCACTTTCCCCTTGTCTCCTTGGCTCTGGCCCACTGTACTCCTTGCTGTCTCTTGAGCCCACGAGGCTCGCCCCCACCTCAGGCCCTCTGCCTGCGACACTCTTGCCTCACATAGCCTCATGGCTTCCTCTCTCACTTTCTTCAGGTCTTTGCTCAAACACCTTCTCATTGAGGCCTTCCCTGACCACACTACCTCATATTGTCCCCCCACCACCCCTGTCACTGCCTTCATTTCTTTTGGTGTTCTCGCCATCTGACGTGGGCAGTCTCCCCACACACCCAGAGTGTGAGCCTCACAAGGAAAGGCCCATCTGGTCCACTGCTGCACCTGTGATGCCTGCACCTGGGGCTGGCTCACAGCTGGGTGTTGCACAGCTGTCTGAAGTGACGCCCTCCTGGCTCTGCTGTTTCCTGGCAGTGGGGTTCAGGGCACCTCATGGGCCAAGGCACCAATCTCAGAGGGCAGAGCATGCCCTCAGAGGGCAAGCACATGGTCACTCCAATTGTGCATTCACACCAGGCCCTTCCTGCAGCTTAGTCTCCTATGTCAGATGCCCTTCAGTGAGAGGGAGTACATTGCTACCTGTCACACCAGGCACACATACCTCTAGTCACCATTTTCTATATGGTCCAGGTCCTGACCAGCTCTAAAGATGGATCAGTTGCTGGATTTCCAAGAACCTTGTGACTTCCAGAGCCCCTTGTTCCCAGGGAGCCCCAATACCTCAGTCCACCTGTGCATGCTCTCATGGGCCAGCACCTGGTAACCACTGGACAGCGTCTGGGGAATGCCTTGGCCCCTCCAGTCCTGCCACTTTAAGACCAAGCACCCCCTCTGCTGCTTGCTGAGCCTTCAAAGTCCTTGCTTCAGACCCTGTTGGTTTTTCTTGAGACAGTATGTGTGATGCCAAAGAGGGGAAACCAGCATTTGCTAATTTGGTTGCAATGTCTCCTGTTTTACCAGTCTTCGGGAGGGCAAGCTGTTGTGCAGTCATCCCTCAGTATCCCTGGGGAATTAGTTCCAGGATCCTCCCTCAGATGCTCAAGTCCCTTATGTTATATAAAGTGGTGTAGTATTTGCATATAACCTATGCACATCCTCCCATATACTTTAAATCATCTATGGATTACTTATAATAACCTAATACAATGTAAATAGTTGTTATGCTGTATTGTTTTTAAATTCGTGTTACTTTTTATTGTTATATTGTTACCTTTATTGGGCTTTTTTCCCTGAATATTTTTAATCTGAGGTTGGTTGAATCTGTGGATGTGGAACCCGCTGATTGTACCTGTTTTTATTGTAATTATTCATTCTCTCCTACCTCATTAAGCTTGATTCTTTCAAGCAGGAATACCTGGTTAAATCTGCATAACCTCTTATTATCAAGCTACCTTTGTTCACACACAAATGATTGCCACTTACAGCTCTCCTACCAGGCTTCTTTTGTAAAATAAATTTTATTTTCTCAAAATAGAAAGAAATGTGATATCTTGAAGGTTCTGCAGGTTCTTTGTTTTGCTGGATTGCAAGTCCCTTAGATTTAAACAAATGTTCTGTGTCCCCAGATCAGTGGTGCAGAGCTCTCAGTTGAGAAAGGGACATGCTGTGAATGCCACTTTTGACCCCAGGGGCTCCTGACCTGCCTCCACCAGGGACTGGTCATAGACCCCTCTCCTGGTCTTAATTTTCACACCTCTTAGGGAGGCCATTGCTTTATACTTTGGAAATATTGTCAATATGACTTTGAAGATGAAAGTTCTCCTCCCAAACCACTGCCTATTATCATGATTGTGAAACCAGAGATGGAATGGAAAGTAGATTTTTGACACATTTAAAATTATTCCTTGCTTTTCTTTAGAGGCAAAATTCAGATAAGAAAGCTTATCAATTATACTTTTGTTTCTACTGAAAAACTCATGACTGCTCACTCAAAGGCTCTTGTTCTTATCTTAAAACATCGTTCACAGTTCCCAGATGAGGAGCAGCAAAGCCTGGGGCCTGGTGCTTGGATGGCACATTTATTTTCTGGGGAAAGTAGTAGCAGTTTGAGATGGGGCAGAGTTGGGGTGGGAGAATGCTTCTCGTGCTGAGAAGTATTTGGTTTTGCCAGGATTCTGAATGAACATCCCCAGTCCTCATTCTATTGCTGAAAATAGTTATGGTTTGTTTCTGGAACTTTTGACCAAAAAAAAAAAAAGAAATTTGCAGTCTGGGGAGTTTGGTTTTGAAATGCAAACACAGGAGTTATGAGTTGAAACTTGGACAGGGTTTTGTTTTCTTTTTAAAGAGCAGCAATGTGATTCCTTGATTTGTCTTTGTTATCTTGACGTTTAATCCAGATTCTGGGCAGTTGGTCAGCCCCAGTACATCTCCACAGGCAGGTGGCCTGGCTTTGGCACACCACCTGGTAAATCCGCGTGCCAGGGATCAGGCTTCAGCTCAGAGGCCAGGCTGATTTTCAAGATGGAATTGGACTGTTCACTCTAAAACACTTAGTAACATACACCTTTTAGAAATAAACATTCCTATTCGTGGAGGAGGAGAAAGACACACAGAAGTGTCATTTACTTCCAGTCTTGTATGGTAGGAGTTACAAAGCTGAGTTTACTTTCTAGAAAATTCTAGTTTATTTTCAAGAAAATTGTATTTTATCACTGCAAAAAGGACTTTATTTCCAAATGAGTATTCTTTTGAGCAAAAGTTTTGGAGTCACAGAGACAAAGGTTGAGAAAGTGATGATGTGCGACAACAATTCTCAAGTTCAAAGAAGGAAAAAGAAAAGCCGTGCTCTGATTGGGAGATTTCGTCTTGCCTGTCTATAACGGAGAGTAGATATTGGCATTTAGGTAGAAGTCAGCAGTTTCTTGGCACCAAATAAAGAATGCTGTGCTGAATAAAGGGACCGTTATCCATTATATTTATTACTAACCAAAGAAATGCAAGAGAATTTTAATCCATTTGGTTTTTATGGCGAGGGAAGCTGAGCTGCATCATGACCATCATAGCTGGCACAGATGGTTGGCTGGCAGTGTGTGTGTATATAGAGGGCAGGGGGTGGAATGTGAAATATATCACAGAATTATGTCACATAGAATAATTACTACTGCTTAAAACTTCAGCACACAGCTAGAAAAACGAGTAGTGATGTACTACAGCCTTGCTAAACACTGGGTAAGAAAATCATGACAAACGTTGAGACTGTTTGGAAATGTTCTAAAATCAGACTATTAACACAGTGAGCCATTTTAAACGTAGCTTGCTACGTGTTTGGAGAGAAACACATAGTCTTTTATTAGGAACATGAAACAAACTCTTTGAGCTGCAGTATCACTGCGGGTGAGTTTAATTGCTGGGATTAATAAATCACAGCTGTGAAAGTTAAATTCTTGGCAGGATTCTTTATTCAGCTGTTTTCCCCTTGCCCCATTACATTCCAGATTTATGGTCTGCACTATGCCTGGAGCCAGCAGTAAACTTGCTCTTTTCCTCTGCGGCTGCTACATGGTTGCCCTGGGAGTCCACGCCGGTGAGCATTTCGTAGCTGAACATCACGAGGCCGAATATTACGTGGCTGCCGTGTACGAGCACCAGTCATTCTTGAATCCAAATCCGCTAGCTCTCACCAGCCGCAAGCAGGCCTTGGAGCTAATGAACCAGAACCTCGACATCTATGAACAGCAAGTGATGACTGCAGCCCAACAGGCAAGAAATGCTCCTTGGTTAGGACCTGAGCTTGTCTCATAGAACAGAGCAAACTGCTCTTTAGCCCTTGATTAGTGGTTGGATAACCCCAGGCTTCCTACAACCCTCTGGAAAATCAGTCCAGCTAGTTAACCGGAATTGAATTAGTCAGTTGGCTAGCATCTCATTGCTCAGAGAGTGGTCCAGGGACCAGCAGCGTCAGCAGCACCTGGGAGCTTGCTGGAAATGCAGAATGTTGGGCCTCACCTCAAACCTACTGAATCAGAATCTGCATTTTGGCAGGGTCCCCAGGTGATGCTTTTGCACTTCAAGTTTGAGAAGCCCTGGGCTAGATCACTGGTTCTCAGATGTGGTTGTGCATAGGAATCACTGGTCGAGTTGTAAATAAACACGGATGCCTGGGTCCCAAAGAGTCAGTTGTGATTGGTCCAGATGGGGTGTGGACTGGGCGTTGGGATTGTTTTTAAGGCTCTCCAGAGGATTCTAATGTGCAGAAAAATTTGAAAACCACAGGGCACAATGAACTCTTACGCTTTCTGAGGTGTTCAAAGCTTAACTGAAATAGTAAGTGTCTACAGAACTGCCATTTGCTGCCTTCAGCTTATTTGGGGCTCATTTCTGGTCTCTGTGCCAGACTATGAACAGTGTGAGACCTTAGCCCAGACAGAACTAACCCCACACCAACAGAGGGAAGGCCAGTGCCAGCCTTTGTGAAGGCTTCCTGCTTGTCCCATGTTTCCCTCCCACCACCACCCCGCAACCAGGAAGGGTGGGGATGAAGGAGAGAGGCCCCTTGGGGCAAAGAGGGAAATGTCAGTGCCAGATATTACCTAAGAAAATGCCCTGCTGGGAAACCCTTAACCAAAGGGAAGCTTGAGTTTTAACTCTGGTGGGGCGACCAAGCCCACCTGCTTGAGGAAGGCCTGTTCTGCCTAACAGGAAGTAAACTTCCCTGCTTTCTGTGAGTTTAAGAGGCAGAACGGGTCCTGCCCGAGACAGCCCTCTGCTCTGAACAAGGTGGTCAGGGTGTGTGCATGTATAAAACTAATATTGGAAGGAAGCTTAAAGAGCTGGTCCAGCTTCATCTGATGGGTGACTCTTCTCTCTTGTCCCAACCTGACATCCACTTTGCCCTTGTACACCTGCGGTGGCTCAGAACTCACTACCTCACGGGTCTACTCATTGCAGCTGTGGGAACTTCTGGGCAGGTCTTCCTGTCAATGAGCAGCACTCAGCCTCCCTGTAACTGCCACCAGAGTTGTGTCCTTGGAGCCTTTACATTTGAGGACAGCTGTCATGGCCCCCCGGCATCTCTCCCCCAGGCTGTAGATCCTTAGTTCCTTCCATAGGTCCTTCGGAGGTCTGGTTTCCAGCCCTTCTACTGAAGACTTTCTGGGTTTTCTCTGTGCTCAGAAGCATATGCAACTCTCCTGATTCTGTCTGACAAGGGCAGGGTGAAGAACTCTCACCTCTCTCATTGTAGATGTTTTCCCTGGAAAACTTTTGGCAGACACGTCTCACTGTGGATTCATAAGGCACTTCCTGTCAACTAAACTCCTGTACCCTTTTCAACACACGCAGGCACACATACTACCATTGCCATCCTTAACTCATAAAGTTGATTTATTTAACCTGAGAGCAAGACTTCACATTATGCTGTTAAATTTCCTCATTCTGGCCTGTTGGGCTATTTAGGGATCTTTACTGACATTCAAGCATCAGTTACATTCACGTCATTCACACATTTGATACACACCTCATTTATGTGTACGCTGAAGTCAGTGTAAAAAAATCCCGGGCTGTGCCCTCAGACCTCCTGCTGACGTTGATCTACTTGAGGGCGGGTGTTCTCCTGATGGAGATGTTTGCTTGCGTGGCACTGAGCCCAGCACCTGAAGTACCACCTACCTTTTGCTCCTCTGCCGTGTCCTCAAGACCATTCCCAGACGTTTGGCAGATGCCACACTTAAACCCAGAGACACTGACTGTAGAACTCCCCTGCTTTCACCTGTTACCAACCTTCCGCAGAGGAAACATGTAACGCGGTTTTGTTGAACCCGTGCCAGCTGCATAGCATCATTCCTTCTCTATTTGTGTTCCAGGAGCAGGGATGAAGCTGTTGATATGACTGTGCCTAATGCTCACAGATATCTCAGCTCCCCTATGTGGTTATATGTGTTAAAGCAACGTCTAAGACAAGTTGATGGCAAGCTTGTGTTGAAGTTTTATATCAAACTTACTATAAGGGCAGAGGTTCCTGAACAAGCCGATTGAAATACAGTCATGTGTCACTTAATGACAGGGCTACATTCAAAGAAATATGTTGTTAGGTGATTTTTGTCATTGTGCAAGCATCGCAGTGTACTCACACAAACCTAGATGGTGTAGCCTACTATACACCTAGGCTATATGGTATAGCCTATTGCTCCTAGGCTACAAACCCATACAGCATGTTACTGTACTGAGTGCTGTAGGCACCTGTAACATAATGGTAAGGATTTGAAAAGGTATAGTAAAAATAGAAGTACAGTAAAATACAGTATTATAATCTTATGGGACCACTGTCACATATGTGATCTGTTGTTGACTGAAACATTGTTCTGCAGCACATGACTGTTGTTCTCTCTTGGTAGAGGCATTCATAGGGGGAAAAAGGAGTCCAGTTTAAAGATTATTAAGCTGCTCAGTCACTTAGGTCAGTAATCTTCATTCCTCAGAAGGAGTTCTTTTAAAAATTTTTTGTAGAGATATGGTCTTGCTGTGTTGCCCAGGCTGGTCTTGGAACTCCTGGCCTCAAATGATCCTCCTACCTCAGCTCTCTGAAGTGCTGGTATTACAGGCAGAGCCACCGCGCCTGGCCAGAAGGAGTTCTTGATCTCATTAAGGCCTGAGCTGAAGCTATTTATCAGTAATGCAGACTACTTCCTAGAAAGGATTACTACTCACATCAGACCCAAAGTTCTGCCTCAGCTCAGGTTTGGTTTCTCTCTTCATTCCTGGCTATGTGCTCAGGGAATGCAATTTAATTTTCATATTAATATAATATGTGTACATAATTTAAATGTTATTCTCCATAAAAAAACATTCAATGCTCTCAAAGTTTTGTTTTCAATAAAAGAAAATATCTGTCCAAGTATAATTTTCAAGAAGTTAAAAACATGACTCTTATACAAACATAGAGTGAATAAAGCTTTTATTTAACTCATTAATTAATGAAGGAACTAGTAAGATGGTAAAAGTTGGTTCAATGTAGAATTTAAGGAATGGAAATGTTTATATCAGTCCAATGAATGTTGAAATGAGTTTACTAATAGATACAAAACTGGCTCATGTCCTATGGGGCAATACAATTGTAATCTTTGAGGTGATCTTTTAAATAACAAAGTCAAATAGTGGGACATTTTCTAGATAATTAAATAATGCTTGAGTGAGCCTGTTAAACACTACCCCAGTATAATTTGGAAAGGCATGCATTATTCATCTTGCATTATTTCCAGGTGTGTGATAATTTTTCTTTGCACAGTCATTGCTAAGTGTGCAAGGAGATGGCCAATCTCATACTGTGCTGAATGGAGCGTACATTAGTATAATCTTTCTGGAGAGCTATTTGGCAATGTGTGTTAGTAACTTAAAATTTTTTATACCCTTTGACCTAGTGATTTCACTTGTAAGACATTAAAGAAATAATCAGAGATTCAATCAAAGATTTGTGTACAACACTCATTCAATAAGTGTTTTGAGCATGCTGTATGCAGATGGGTCACCACAGTTTCCTCCTTATTAGAAAAAGTTGGGAACAATTCAAATTCCAATAATTGAGGATAAATTATGGTGTCCTGTAAAATATAGTATGGCCATTACAGATGATATTTTTGAAAGTTCTTATGAGAAAAGTCAAGGTGAAAACCATGTATTTATTATTATCTCAATTATATATACACGTATACACAGAGAGAAAAATAATGAAAGTAACCAAGACATTAACAATAAATATCTGTGTGTTATAGGATTATGAGTTGTTTATTTTTGTTTTTCAAATTTTCTACAGTTAAACTTTTGTAGCTTTTATAACTAGAATAAAAAAACTAAAAAGAGTTTGTAATGCATTCCAGAAATAAGTGCCTCAAATTGCCTGCTGTTTGAGATGATTGATGCCTTCTCTGCCTGCCTTCTCCACCTTCCACGCTGGGCCCATGTTCCAGGCATGACATTTTAAGCCGTGGAAGCAGAGAGCAGCAGAAGAATGAGGCTCTGGCGCCGAGAGTGGAGGGCTGCCCTGTTTGTATTTCCATTGTTGCTGTAGACATCACAGGGAGCCCCAAACCATCACAGCCAGGAAGCCCAGGGTGTCCCAAGGTGTGGCAAAAAGCCTTTAGGGTGGTCAGAGTCCAAAAGGGAGCCTCCTAATTCCCAGCTGGGGACTTGAAATTTCCAGCGAGTCCCTGTTTCTATGCTGAGATCAACATGCTGACTCTTACGCACTGGCCCAGTAGGTCCCAGCCTTGGCTACATGTTAGAATCACCTGGGGGACCGTTAAACAAACATTGTTGCCGGAACCCCACCCACAGTCAATGAATCAGATTTTTTAGGTGTGGGCCCCAGCATCAGTGTTTTGTCAGAAGTTCCCCAACTGACTTAAATGCACAACGAAGGTTGAAACCACTGGACTGGACATAGCACATCTATTAATGGGCCCAATATTCAAGGCCCTCTGCTGTTGGCCCCAACTCCCATTGGACCACCAAGAACTCCACACCCCTCCTAACTGTTCACCTGGCAAACTCCTGCACCCTTCAGCCGAGCTTATTCATTCCCTCCTTCCCTGACATGCCCCAGGCGCAGTTAGTGGTTATTCCTAGAGGACTTTGTCTTTGTTCCCTTGGGATTAGGTCAAGTGAGACGGCCTCCCCAAGACTAAGATCTCTGAGGAGAGTTGAGCCACCATCTTTGTACCTCTGGTTCTTGGTACAGAGTAACTTCTTGACAGTTGTCAAATGAATGAACAAAAGAATAAACAAATGAATGAAGTGGTGCTTCCCATCATCCGATAACAGACTGTACTTTGATGTTTTGATTTTCAGGGTGTACAGATCATAGTGTTTCCAGAAGATGGCATTCATGGATTCAACTATACAAGAACATCCATTTACCCATTTTTGGACTTCATGCCATCTCCCCAGTTGGTCAGGTGGAACCCATGCCTGGAACCCCACCGTTTCAATGACACAGAGGTGTGTGAGGATTCCAGCTTCCTTCCTCAGTAGACTGAGGGCATGCAGAGATGAACCAAGTTGGGGGCCAAAAGCCAAAACATGTTAACTAAGATTGAAAGGATACACTAGGATCCAAAAAATCAAACCCAAACTCCCCAAATTCCATGTGCCACGTATTTATTCAGTTAAAGAATGTCTGATATAACAAGGCATTACTCATCTATGGATCTTTTCATTTATTAATTACACAAGAAATACATGAATATATACTTAAACCAAACCAAAACAAATCAAACAGAAGTAAAAATAGGAAAGTTTACCTTCTCCATATCCTGCCCCTCATTCTACTTCCTTTTGTAGAGAAACTGCCATCAACAATTCAATGTGCACTCAACTGTATTCCTTTCTATGTATTTCATAGTTATTGACGTCCTCTTTCTTAGCATACTATGTGCTTATTCTTTTTTAAACTCTTGTAATTATAAGCAGTGTTTCAATGAATATCCTTGCAAACATGTGCAAGTTTTTCTATAGATACAATTTTTAGAAATGGAATTCCTCAAAGGATATGCACATTTTAAATGATATAAAAGAGTACCAAATTTCCCCCTTAAAAAACTTTGATTTCACTGTACATTCCGTGTAATAGGATATGAGTACCTGTTTTCCTACCCTTTGATCAATGCAAGATAGAATAATCTTTTGAATTTTTTCAATCTTATGAAGGTAAAAAAAAAAAAGATGTCTCATTGTTTTAGTTTGCATTTCCCTATTACTAATAAGATTGAGCATTTTTTCAGATGTTTCTTGGCCATTTGTATTTGTTCTATGAATCACCTGTTCATATCCTTTGCACACTTTCAGTAGTGGTTGCTTTTTTATTGATTTGTGATAGCTGTTTTTATATTATGGACATGATACAAGTACTTTTCTACTTAAAAAATATGAGGCAAAAGGAAAGATTTAAAAAACCCATTTATTTATACCTTTTTTCCTCTAGGTCCTCCAGCGCCTGAGTTGTATGGCCATCAGGGGAGAGATGTTCTTGGTGGCCAATCTTGGGACGAAGCAGCCTTGTCATAGCAGTGACCCAGGGTGCCCAAATGATGGGAGATACCAGTTTAACACAAATGTTGTGTTCAGCAGTAATGGAACCCTTGTTGACCGCTACCGTAAACACAACCTATACTTCGAAGCAGCTTTTGATACCCCTCTTACAGTGGATCACATCACCTTCCATACCCCCTTTGCTGGCAGGTTTGGCATCTTCACTTGCTTTGACGTATTGTTCTTCGACCCTGCCATCAGACTTCTCAGAGACTCTAAGGTGAAGCACATTGTTTATCCGACTGCCTGGATGAACCAGCTCCCATTCTTGGCAGCTATTGAAATTCAGAAAGCTTTTGCCGTTGCCTTTGGCATCAATGTTCTGGCGGCTAACATCCACCAACCATCTCTAGGGATGACAGGGAGTGGCATACATACCCCTCTGAAGTCATTTTGGTACCATGACATGGAAAACCCCAAAGGTCACCTTATAATTGCACAGGTAGCCAAAAATCCGCCGAATCTCATTGGTATGGAGAATGCAACAGGTAAAATGGACCCATCCCATAGTAAGTTTTTAAAAATCTTGTCCGGTGACCCATACTGTGAAAAGGATGCTCAGGAAGTCCATTGTGATGAAGCCACCACATGGAACATGAATGCCCCTCCCACATTTCACTCTGAGATGATGTATGACAATTTCACCCTGGTGCCTGTCTGGGGAAAGGAGGGCTATCTTCAAGTCTGTTCAAATGGCCTCTGCTGTTACTTGCTTTACAAGAGGCCCACCTTGTCCAATGAGCTGTATGCCCTGGGGATCTTTGATGGACTTCACACAGTACATGGCACTTACTACATTCAAGTTTGTGCCCTGGTCAAGTGTGCGGGTCTTGGCTTTGACACCTGTGGACAGGAGATCACAGAGGCCACAGGCATATTTGAGTTTCACCTGTGGGGGAACTTCAGTACCTCCTATATCTTTCCTTTGTTTCTGACCTCAGGGATGACCCTGGAAATCCCTGACCAGCTTGGCTGGGAGAATGACCACTATTTCCTGAGAAAGAGTGGACTGTCCTCTGGCCTGGTGACAGCGGCTCTCTATGGGAGGTTGTATGAGAGGGACTAGGAAAAGTGTGTCATCATGGGGTGGACTCTGGCCATCATGTGGACAGCCCTGCACTTCCACAGGCTGCAGCTCATAGCACTGGGACCATCTCTCTGCCCTAGAGACAGAAGCTCACTTCTGTAGCACCAGATCCCACCCTGGGAACTGTGGGAAGAAGTAGGAGAGACAGATTCCCTCAGTGTCTCTTCCTCTTAAACTAGTCAATTATTGAGACCTTTTCTGATGTTTCCTATTTACATTTGTCTTTTTCAAGCCACATCTGCCTCTAGTAAATCTCTCAGTACACAATTGGTTTTAAGAGCTAAAACAAAAATAAATGTCAGTTTATATTTTACATACCCACAAAGCAGTGGTTTGGGTTTTTTTTTTCCTGTTGATCAAGTGACACCCAGGACATGTAAATATTTCACAAGCCTCAAAGATTTTCTAAGGTAAGAAACAAACTCTCAGAGCAAAAGCTGTATCAGAAGTGGCTGCTGTGGGGACCTTTCCCATTCTGGTCAACTAGAACTCTATCCAAAGGAAATGGCAATGCTAGTGCCACCAGCAACGTCAGAAATGTAGACCTTACAACAGCTTTTAAAAATAGAAAAGTTTTTCTTACACCTGCCTGTCAGTAAACAGAATGTGTAGGCAGGACCTGTAATAACTGGGAAGAGTGCAGTGTGCCAGGGCGGAGGGTGGATGGGGCCTGGAAGATGTTGAGGACAGAGGGGCAGCAATGGGAAGGTATGAGGAATAGAATTCTTTCTGTACAACGCATCTCATCCAGGGATTCTGGGACCTTAATAAAGCGAGGTGGCTTTGGGCAAGAATTGGACAAGTCACCCGACTGTACAGAGTGGAATGATGCCAGTACAAGTCAATCTGCAGCCCCACAGAGGGTCTCCCCTTTGCAGCGAGTCATGGTACCCATCCAGATAAGTGGCAAGAACTGCCATGGAGGTTAGGCCATGTTAGTCATGCATTTATTTAATCACTCAACAGGTACAGAACAGTGGCCTCCTTCAATAGTAATTCCAGATGCAAAATCATCAGATTCAGGATGCTGGAGACATTTTTGCTCCTGATTTCTTTATAAT
Organism: Daubentonia madagascariensis; assembly: GCA_023783475.1. Classification (NCBI taxonomy): domain Eukaryota; kingdom Metazoa; phylum Chordata; class Mammalia; order Primates; family Daubentoniidae; genus Daubentonia; species Daubentonia madagascariensis. Next base: position 4,036,895 of record JAKFHU010002333.1, on the reverse strand, counting down.
TTGCGTCCAACATTTGAAAGCCATTCAAAAAAGGATTTTGACTTCATGCCTAGTAACTGTTCCAGATCATTTTTTAAGTGCAGAATAGATAATTAGTTTTCAGTGATCTGCCACTTAAATGTTATGGCCATTTAGTTTTTGCTCCTTTTTAAATTAGTTTTTAAAAATAGTATATATGCTTAAAAAATACAAAATTTTATAAAGCAAAAAATGAAATTCTCTCCCCATCCCTCTGCAGTGTGGCCTTCCAGACCCTTTTCTGGCTTTTAGGCAGGATCGTTAGGAGCTTGGATTCCTGAGTCAGACTGATGGGGTTTAAGTTCACAGCTGCACCATTTACCCTTCCTGGGTAGCCCTTCTCGTGCCCCAGTCCACCCATTTGTACAGTGCGTGTTGAATAAGCCTCGTGGGAAAGAAGCAAAACCAGCGCCAGCCCCTCTGACTCACTGCTCCCTTGAAAAGGCCCGGGATGAGTCAAGTCTTCAGGGAATAAGCAGGAACAGCTCTGAATTCCTGAGGAAGCCTTGGGATCCCTGCGCCCTGGGAAGTCCCCCTGGAATGCGAGTAGGACCTCTCCCACCAGAAGATGGTGCCTGCCTGCCCTCCCGGTGCAGAGCCTGCCAAACGCAGTGAGTTGGCAGGTTGGGTGTGGCTCCAGCTGTGGCTGTCCACCGCCCACTCTCCTTCCTGTCCCCAAACCCCAGGGAGACAGAAACTATCTTAAAAATGCATATCGTTGCTTAATGCCAAGATGATTCAAATCAGCCTGAGAAAGAGAAAGGGAGGCCAGTCCTGAATACAGACTTGGTGGAGCTACCTCATCCAATAAACATCTATTGTGCACCTGCTGGACCCACATTCTGCCCTTCTGAGCAGAGCACCATGAACTTCCCCCAGGTTACTTTATATTAACAATTTAGAAGGAATTGCTCATGAAGTACAAATTAGGGGAAAAGCAAATAATGGTGGTAGAATAAAGTGATTTTTACAATTAAAAGAAGTAGCTGCCAGATGGCAGAGCGAAGTGGAGGACAGGGGAAAATGAATAAAATAAATCATTTTCAGGGAAAAAATATACCTATGACTAATAGTTGAGATATGCTTTTGTCAACTGTGGATCCTGAAATTTAGGAAGTAAGTGGCAATTTTGATCATAACATAAAGGCAGGAAATCAAATGTATTTTTGGCCGAATCAGACTTGGTGGAAGTAGCTTGGTTTATGTGGTTTCTCATGTAGGTGCAGCTGTGCTTGTCTGTGGTTTTTCTCACAAGGGAAGTGAGAGGCTCAGTGCACTGTGTTCGCACCGGACCTAAAAAGCCCTGTTCCTAGAGAAGCCAAAGCCACAGCTTCTCACAGACTGTCCAGTCCCAGGGCCCATCACACCTGCTCCCGAGGGGCTGCCCGTCCACGGCCCCTTCCCCAAAGGTGGCCCTGCTCAGTCCCTGCGGCCCCTCCCACCGGCCCCAGCACATTGAGCAGGAGGAGGCACCTGGCCCAAGACCAGCCCATCAGAGGGCTGCTGGTAGCCGAGGTGGTGGCCTGGCACAGAAGTTCTGCCTGGAGAAGGGCAGTGTTGAGTCAGCCATGCTGATTCACAAGGAAATTCAGAACTGCTCAAATGCAAATTAACCACCAGATGAACAAATGATTTCTCAACAAAGTAGATTTACATGTCACAATATAGGAACAAGGTGATAACAGTATGAAATGCTGTATTGTGGACAAAGGCCTAGATATAAAGCAGGTGCTGAAGTGACCTGAAGATCTGTGAGCAGGACTGCTGCAGAGGCCGTGCTGCTTCTTGGCCAGAGAAAGGGCCTGGTCTCTGGCTTCAGTCTTCTTTCACTGCCAAGCCTCCCTTCTTATGTTAGTTGTCTATTCCCACATAACACATTACCCCAAAACTTAGTGTCTTAAAATAAGCATAAATGTTATTAGCTCGCACAGTTTCTGTGGGTCAGGATTGCAGGAGTGGTTTAGCTGGGTTGTGCTGGTTCAGGGTTTCTCATGAGGCTGCGGTCAAGATGTCAGCCAGGGCTGGAGTCAGCTGAAGGCGTCACTGGATTTGGAGAATATTATTGGTTGAACTGTGTCTCCCCCGACCCCCCAAAAAAGATATGTTGAAGTCCTAACACCCAGTACCTCAGAATGTGACCTCATTGTGTGGCCCATTCACATGGCTGGCAAGTTGGTGCTGGCTTATAGCAGGAGGCCTCAGTTAGTTCCTCACCACATGGCCCTTTCCATAGGGATGGCTGAGTGTCCTCATGATGTGGCACCTGGCTTCCCCTGGAGCAAGTGATCCAAGAGAGGGTCACTGTATCGTCTTGGCACCGTCCTGTTGTGTTACACAGGTCAGCCTGTTCCCCATGGGAAGGGACACAGGGCATAGATGCCAGGATGTAAGGATCACTGGGGGATCATCTTGGAGACTGGCTCCCACTTTCCTCAATCTGAGAAACAGGAGCCATCCCTCAGCCTGAAGTTCACAGCCTGCTCAATTTTCTCTCTGCCTGACCTCTGAGCCCACATGAGGGCCTTCACCGTGAACCCGGGTCTCTGGTCCAGCCACGCCAATCCCCCCAGCTCCCCCAACGTGCTGAGCACAATCTGGCCTCTGCACTGCTGTCTTTGCTTGAAATGGCCTCTTCTGATGAGAACACTCATCCACCCTTCAAGGTCTACTCCCTCATCACAGCTTGTGAATTTTCCTCCATTGAGCTGGATTTTCCCACTCCCAGTTCCCACACCATTGGGCCATAATATTTATCTGAGTCCTCCCTGCCAGAATGCAGGCCACCCTGCAGTGCGTGACAGCTGTGTGCTGGATGCACCTAGATGGTGTCCCTTAACCTCCATGAGCCCTGAAGAAGGGTTGCTATGGCCGTCGTGCAGATGAGGAAAACTGGCACTGACAGATCTCGGTGAAGTGCCTGGTGAATCCATGCTGGCGCTGGGATTTCCATCCTCTTCACAGTGACACTGCAGACGCCCGCCCTCTGAGAGCAGAACCAGTGTCCTGTTCATCTTTGTACCTGCAGCCCCCAGCGTGGGGCTCCCTTGGCTTACATTAGTAAAATCTGTGCTCTACACTTGGTGACTGCTGAATGAGTGAATGGGTGATTGGGTAGTCACAAAGAGTGTTTATAACATTTGGACAGGCTGAGAAAAAAACAATAAAACTTTCTTTCCCTTTGGAAAAATTTCCCATGTTAGTGTTTTACTGCTGAAGTAAAACAAAAATCTAAATAACAGCTGAACAATTAAAAATGAAATTAGGCCGGGTACAGTGGCTCATACCTATAATCCCAGCACTTTGGGAGGCTGAGGCAGGAGGGTCACTTGAGGCCAGAAGTTTGAGACCAGCCTGGGCAACATAGTGAGACCCCATCTCTCAAAAAAATAAAAAAATTAACCAGGCATGGTGTGCGCACCTGTAGTCCCACCACTCGGGAGGCTGAGGCAGGAGGATCGCTTGAGCCCAGGAGTTTGAGGTTGCAGTGAGCTGTGATGACCCCACTGCACTCCAATTCCAGCCTGGGTGACAGAGTGAGACCCTTTCCCAAAAAAAAAAAAAAAAAAAAAAGAAAGAAAAGAAAAAAAATTACCAAGAGATCTGTGAACTCTAGGCTTCATGCATATCTAATTTTTTTTTACAAATAACTTTTATTCTTATTTTTTTTTCCTAAGCAAAAAAGAGAATTTATTACCTGGAGAGTCTAAAAAGGAGATCTCCTCAGGCATGGCTGGATCCAGGGGCTCAAGTGACATCTCTGGATACAGTATTGCACTTTCTCTCCGCTCTGCATTCCTCTTGATCATTTTTTCTCCAGATTCCCCATGTAGCTGTAACAATGGCCACCACAGCTGCTGCTTCCCATTGGCTGGACCAACAGGAGGGCAGGGGGCAAGAGAGTCTCATGGGTGCTACCCATAGAAATCAGTGTTGGGGTGGCAGAACAGGACAGAGAAGGGTGGGGCATACAGGGAAGACAAATGCAGCCCAGGCATGATGTTCCTAGAACATACTGGAAACTCATAAACCAGTTCATTTGAGAAGAGTTGGAGGATTTAGGGAAGATAGAGGCCAGTGAACAGACAGGCTCCTTAATAGGCACAGCTGAGGCAGCTAGCCTCTAAATAGCCCCAGTGATCCTCCTGCTGGGGCACCCTGTGTAGTGCCCTCCCACGTGGTTCCAGGGTCGTTCTGTGTGACCAATACAATATGGCAGGTGCAATGGTGTGTTACTTCTGAGATTAGGTGATAAAAGATACCGCAGCTTCTATCTTGGTTGTCACTTGCTCTTTATCTTGGGTTACCCCCTCAGGGGAAAGCCAGTTGCCATGTCCCAAGGAGCCATATGGACAGGTCCCTTTGGCAAGGAACTGCCACCAGCAGAGTGAGTGAGTCATGTTTGGTCTCCAAACTCACTGAGACCTTCAGATGACCACTGCCCTGGGGACAATTGGCTGCAGCCTCATGACAGACCCTGAGCCAGAACCTCCCGCTAAGCCACTCTTGATTAAATTCCTAATTCTCAGAAACTACAAAATAATAAATGTGCATTGTTTTGTGATTCTAGGTTTTTTTGTTTTTGTTTTTTTGAGACAGGGTCTCACTGTAGTCTCACCCAGACTAGAGTGCAGTGGTGTCATCACAGCTCACTGCAACCTCAAACTCCTGGGCTCAAGCGATCCTCCTGCCTCAGCCTCCTGAGTAGCTGAGACTACAGGCTCACACCACCATGCCCGGCTAATTTTTTCTATCTTTAGTAGAGATGGTGGGGGTGGGGGGACGGAGTAGGGGGTGGGCTGGTGTCTCATTCTTGCTCAGGCTGGTCTCGAACTCCTGACCTCAAGTGATCCTCCCACCTCAGCCTCCCAGAGTGGTAGGATTACAGGCATGAGCCACTGCGCCTGGCCTGGTTCTAGGTTTTGAGATAATTTATTATGCAGGCATAGATAATGAATACAATAATCTTTCTTCTAGCACCTTAATCTCCTGCCAAGGTTCAAATCCATCTAATGCTCAATCTCCCAGCTGTCCTGACTGCTCCGGTACAGGTCTCTCTCCCACTATATTTGTCAAGTACTATTAGTGGCTATTACTCATTGGGTTACACAAAACCAGAAATCATCTGCTCTCTTTTCTTCTGGTTTTGAATAGTGAAACGCGTCGGGGAGATGTTCTCAGACAGAGAGAACAACAAAAAGGGGGCTCCACGCTGAACAGACCTTGGTTGCTTTGCAATTGGAAGTTGTGGAAGAGGTATTCTGACAGGGGCCAGGAAAATCCTGTTCCCAGAATTTTGCATCACCCACCCCAGGCAGAGAGTTGTCTGCCAGCCTGGTGTGGTGCAGACCAGGGCTCTCAAAGGGTGGTTCCCAAAGCAGCAGCACCAGTAGCACCTGGGAAATGGTTAGAAATGTACATTATTAGGCTCCCTCACAGATCCATGAGACTCTCTGGGGGTGGGGCCATCAGTCTGTGTTAACAAGCCCTCCAGGTGATCCTGATCCTGACCCAGTGCGTACCCACTGCTCTAACCCTGTGCATTGACGGACGCAGGCACGTGTCCTAACATTTTACAGAAGAGGGAACTGAGGCTTGGAAGGAAAGTCCTTGCCTGGAGACTAACAGCATCCCAGCAACAGAGCTGGAGCCTGGAATTCCCACCCCGGGACCAATGCACAGCTGCACTGTCCACATCATCAATCCAGAACTGTTTTCTCTCTTCCTCATGCTAATTTTCAACGCATTATTATTACCCTTTCTGGGTGATTTTTTCATCCAGATATTATTCTATTTTTGTTTTGTTTGACTAAGGGTAGATTAGTGGGAAAATATAATTTATAGTTAATTGTCTGTCAGCAGGTTGTGTGTGATTTTGAAAGTTCATGGGAGGCTTCATGGGAATGCAGAAACCTTGTTGCACCTATCCATTTGTTTGCAGTTATTTTGAGAATAATAGTTCCAGTGTGAGAAAACTGGCATTGGAATGCTTTTGAAATTTTTTAACTTGGTGCTTCAACATTCTGAAGAAAATATGTAGGATGGCTGCTTTTTTTTATGCTTAGTGGGCACATCTGTACTGAAACTCCTCTGTATTGGACCTTCCATGTAAACCAGATGGTTAGGTTTAGCAATACTTTAAGTGTTTGAAATTTCTGAAAATATCACCTGATTTGGGCAGACTGAAATTCTAGGTGCTGTACACTTTAACTTCATGACTTGCTTTATAGTTTGTCATATGAATCCTGAGTCTATTGACATAGGGTCCTCATATGTTATCTAAAGATACCACCACACTAAAAGGAAGACACCACCTTTCCCATTTCCACACTCTAGATATATGCCCGGAAAGTTTGAATGATCAGAATTTTACATTTTCTCCAAGTATTGGAATGTGATGGTTGAAATTCATACCATTGATCTGGAAGAACTGTAAGGTTCTAAAGTGATCCTTGAATAATTAAAGAAATATAAACTTATGTACGGTGTGATTTTTAGATAAGGTATAACTGTGGGGGTGTTTTAATTCTTTAAAAAATGTTGATCCAACTATGGATCTCTTGCAACTCTCAAAAAATCAAGTGTAAAATACTGTGCTAGAAATTGTGGAGTGTGTAAAATCACATAAGAAAAGATCATTACCTGTAGAGAGAGCTTGTTATTACTTAGTGTTCATATAAACATGGGATTTAAATACACACACATAACCTAAAATCATGAAGGATATTTTTGCATATTGTTTTTTCCCCAAATGGCCACAATATTTCCAGTCCCATTTGCTTTTTCAGAACTTTTTTTATTTTATTGTTTTAGAGACACTGTCCATGTTGCCCAGGCTGGCCTCAAACTCTCAGACTCAAGTGACTCTCCAACCTCCTGAGTAGCTGGGACTGCAGGTGCACACCACTGTGCCCAGCATCTTCCAGAACTTTCCCAGTCCCGTTTAGAGAGGGAGTCTAGCTCCTTCCCTTGATACTGGGCAGGACTTTGTTTCTGCCTCACAGATTGGAGTGTGGCAGACGTGATGCTGCATGACTTTCAGAGTTAGATCATGAATGACGACACTGCTTATTTCTTGTTCTCTTGGGGCTTTCGTCCTTGGAACCCAACCACCATACTCTGAGGAAATGCAGGCCACATGGGGAAGTTCACATGAGGAGAAATCCTGGCCCCCCAACCCTCAGCCCCAGCTGTGCCCCCAGCTGACAGCAGAGCCAGCTTGTCAGCCATCTGAGGGAGCCCTCCAGGAAACAGATCCCGCAGCCTTAGATAAAACACCCCAGCTGATGGCAAGGGGCAGAGACAAGCTTTCTCCAAAGACAGATTTTTCAGCAAAATAAGTGATTGTTGTTTTAAGCTACTAAATTTTGGGATGGTTTGTTATGCAGCAATTGACAGCCAGAACTGGTATCAATCAATGCATACAGTTTTGGTATATTTGAAGAACTAAAAAACAAAAAAATATAAAAGGCCAGCAAGACTACATTACAGCAAGTGAAGAGGTGGCAAGGAGCATGAAGTCAGGGCAGGGAGGCAGCTGCAGGTTATGTGAGCCCTGCAGGCCCTGGGAGGAATTTGAGTTTACATGGGCAGTGGTCGGAGGGCAGTAAGCAGGGGAATAACATTCTCATTTAAAATGACTCCTCTGCTTGCTGACAGAAGGTTTTCAGAAGCCCCACCTCCTTTTAAGTCAGTCACACCTTATGGCCAGCCATGAAGCCTCACCAACGGGATGTAATAAATAGCAATGTAAGAAATTTTTAAAATTTATAATAAATAAATAGCAGTTTAATGGGAAAAAAGGATGGTGGTTCTTTCTAATTATCCATTTTTAAGCTTAACATTTTCTAATACAGTCCTGTATCAGTTTTTAAAAGACTATTAGACACATCAAAACCAAGGGGGGAAAACCCCTACATTCATGGAAAACAGAAAGGCATTTGTTTTTAGTAAAAATACACATCTTCAAAGAATGGTTGCAATCCAAGTTTTTCAGCAACCATTAAAAGAACAAAGAAGGATGTGTCCTCTAAGTCGTAATATGCACTTCATCTAAACTGCAGTGTACTGGGGGGTGAACCATGCTGGGAATTTGACGTATGTAAGGAAAATTATTAGGTAGATGGAATATAAAGACAAAGACATGCTTATAATAAAAGCCAATATTTTGGTATTATAAATGTGAAAAAGGTGAAGAATTTCATTGTTCTGCAATTAATATAGCACAATGTGGCCCCTGTATTCTACTGGTCCCTGAAAATTCTGTTTCAGATCTTTCCTAGGGGCAGTGTATGTTGAATATGTAAAGATGGACATATGTCACAAAACAGATTTATTCCTACAAAGTAACATAACAAAAAAGTAAATAAAACAAGAAGTTAAAAAAAAAAACACATAGATTTTAAGAGTGCTGGCTTGGGAGTCCAAAGACCAGGCCTAGCTTCCTCCTGAATTGCTGTGTGACCTTGGGCAAATACATACCTCTCTAGGCCTAAGGTTTTGTCTCTGTAAAAGAGGGGGCTAAACTAGATGACTTCAGCTCAAATACACTTGGAAACTCTCGTTCTTTTCTAATAGTAAATGATGCTCTTTCTAATAGTCAATAAGGAAGGAGACAGTATCCACATATGGCACAGAAGTTCTTATTATAGGATACTTTGTAAAACAAACAAAAATAAAGACTCAATTTGTAATATGAATCATTCGTCCCCCAGGCTGGAGGCTACCCACTCCCTCCCAACTCATTCATCTGTTTAATGTGTTTAGATTTTCATAATCAGTGTTGTGATTATCTATTGCTAAGTGAAGGAACTACTTAAATTTAATGGCTTGAAACAACCATTTTATTTTGTTCATGAGTTTGGGAAGGGCTCAGTTATGCAGCCTGCCTCTCTCCAGCTGGAGTGGTTGGGGCTGGAGAACCCACTTCCAAGATAGTTTCTCCACTCACATCCCTGGCACGTTGATGGGGCAGCTGAAAGGCTCCTCTGGGCCTCTCCATGTGGTCTTCCAGCATGCTGGTCTCAGGACAGTCAGACTTCTGTCAGGACATTTCAGGGTTTCCAGACAAGAGACAGGAAGGGGAAGCTGCCAATTCCTTAAGGCTGGGGCCAGAAACAGGCACAGTGGCACTTCTGCTATAGTCTATCGGTAAGGTTGCTATGGAGCCCTCCTAGATTCAACAGGAGGAAACAGACTCCACTTGTTGGTGGGAGGAGTGTAAAAGAATTTGTGGGTAAAGTAGGCTGCTATATTGACATCAGTTTTTATGTATCGAGTGTTTACTATTGCCAGGCATAATAACTCATTTAATCTTTCCAATAACTTTGTAAAATAGATATCTTTGTTATCCCCATTTTACAGATGAAGAAACTGAAACACAGAGAGGTTAAACTACTAGTCCAAGGCCACCCAGGTGTATGTGAACTAGGTTTTGAACCTAGGCAGTTTATGCATGGAAAATTAATGAATTAACTAGGCTATTTATTATCATAACTTCATATAATTATTACAGCAGTGGTAAGGCATACTATAAGCACTATGCAAGGAAGTAGCCTTTTCAGGTGGGGATGGTCCCAGCTGCCTTTTTGATATGGGTCCAGAAGATCTTGCTTGTGGGTGAGTGAGGGACCAGTCAATGGCACCTTCCATAGGAATCTTTGTTAGTTTCTCTAGGCATGAATCTTGCAAACAATATCAAAGTTGTCAAGCAGCATTAAAAAAAAAATTAGTATCAAAAACCCAGGATATAATGGGTATGACAAAGAAAAGAGTTGAAGGGAATAATTCAGAGAGACTACAAGTTACACTGGTGCTCCTGTGGACACGTGACAGATGGCACAACTCACAAAGCCCTGTTCTACACAGGACATGTGTTTTAGCCCCTGGACGGTTATTACCTGGTTAACAAGAGGAGCGTCTCCTTCCAGTACCTGTTAATCAAGTGATGCCAGGCTATCCCATGGAAACAATGGAGTATTTGGGTGCCATAGCAATTGGCACCAAGGCAATCTTGCCAGGCACTCAGGCAAAGTTTTTGTACATGTAGCCCATTTTTATCTTGCTCATACTCCAGCAAGCATCACTATTTTTACCAGATCTTCAGACTTAGCCAACCCCCTTTAATCCAAGGTCCCCTAATATCACACAGAGGAAGGCTGCCCTGCCCAACAGTAAGGCTGCTTGATACTTCCAGGAACTGAGCTCAGTCTTCCTGGTCAGGGTACACCTTGAATGCCACCTCACCCCTTTAGCTTTCCCTGACCCTTCGGGGAAAATCAACTGCTCTCTAATCTGTATTCAATGCATTCCTCCTCTAGGATACCTTATTGAGCACTTACGGTGTGTCACTGCCTCTCTGCTGAATACTTTGGGCATTAATTCACCTAATCCACACCAGGACCATGGCATGCTCCCATCCACATTTCACAGAGTTGAGGAGAGCTCAGAGAGGTTATGCGATCTGCCAAAAATCACTCAGGTTAGCCTGTTTGCCTCCCAAGTCCACGAATTTGGCCACACAGCCCTGCTGCCTCCCACTGATCACAGACTATATATGTTTGTCCTCATGTCCACTTTTCCATCAGGTCACAAACTCTACCAGGGCCAAGGACTGGTGCTGAGCAAGGTTCCCAGGTTCCCAGCACCTAGCACATTCTCAGTAAATGCTTGAATCAAGTTTATAAAGGTTGAGGGCCTCTCCAGGGCTGTGTGAGCCCAAGAATCCTAACTCAGAGTTAGGTTGATGTATCTCACACACCTCCTACTCCAGGAAGCATAACTGATCTAGGGTGCCTGCTGCAGTTTGAAATCCATTGCTGGGCTATTAGTTTTCAAGTCTACTACAGAGCTGAGAGATACAACTGAGGGATGCAATTAGTGCAAGTTAAAACAAAAGAGTTTGCTCTTATTACCAAGATTCAGCAGTTTTTCTTGAATAAATGTCCCCGAGGTTGCCAACAGCCTTTAATTTTCAGACTTCTGTGACAGCTGATTCTGACAAATTTTGCCAGTTTTATTACTGCTTTTATGAAGAAGCAATTTTCAGAGGTCCTTACTCTGCCATTGTCACTGATATCTGACAAAAGCTTTTTGACCACTTACTGTGTCTTATTTCTCCTAGTCACTGAACTGCAGGTGCAGGCAACTGATGGGCTTAGTTCTCATACCCCTACACACTCATTGGCTACTCAGCCACGGGAGAGACAAAACTCTCCTCCAGAAGCCCCCTTTTCTTGAATTCTCTTCATTCATGTTCTCTTGGATTTTTATATTTCTTACCGTTTTGAGGTTTAAACACCAGAACTTCCAGTGACTTTTCTCTTATGCATGCTGGGTGCTGCCACCTTTGTGGCAGAAATGAGGGCTCAAACAAGGTTATTCAAGAAGCAGGCAGTGAAGTGAAAGATTATCAATATGAAATATGCACTTTGTTTCTACTAGATCTGAGCCAATGTTACAGTACCTGCTGTTACTTTGGGTACCAGAAATGAACCAACTTTGCCTGTTTTTTTTTTTTTTGGCTATTTCATTAGCATAAAGCCCATGTTTAGGTGCTTAGTACTACCCTGTCCAACCAAGTATTGTGCCATCTTTATTGCTAGCTGGAGGTGAAGCAATTTAGACGCCATGGAGCTAGCAGGCATCCAAAGGTTTCACCTTCAATAAACCCAGCCCTCCTCTGTATTTTGATGCTCGGGTTAAATTATGGCATGCTTTTGGGTTAACCTCACTCAACAGAATCCTCAGATTTGCTTTTGTGGATTACCTCACCATCTCCATCTATTCTTTCTTTTTATTAGTTTGTTACTTAAACATTCTTCCATTTATGCAGCAAAATCTTCGCACCTCACACCAGAAATGTTTGTGTAATCTCTTAGTGCATATATGGGCAAAAAATCTTTGTATCCTCAAGGACCTCCCCCAAACACCAGAACTCAAATAGCTATGCAGTTGCTCTCACAAATCTTTCTCTGCAGAGTAATCATCTGATATTTTTCTTGACTGTCTGCCTGAGTAAAACCTAAGTTTTTTTTTTTTTTGGAGTATGGTATTTTTTTAAATTCCATAATATTATCGGGGGACAAATGTTTTTGTTACATGGATAGCTTTATAATGCTTTAGTCAGGGCTGTAAGTGTGCCCATCACCTGAATATTGTTCATTTTACCTGTTAGGTAGGTAAAAACTAAGTTTCTTGAGGACAGGGACTTTATATAGCTCACTGTTGTGTCCCCACTATACCTCCAGTATTTAAAACAATGCCTGTCACAGAGTACGTACTCAAGAAATGTTTGCCAAATGGCTAAGTAGGTTTTAAAGATGAAAATTTAATTTTTCTTAAAGTTTACAGAAGGGTGAAGAAGCGTAAGTATTTTAAAGATTAAATCACCGTTTTTTCAAATTAAGAAAATACTACTTAAGCCTATACTTCAATTTTAATTAAGACTGTAGTCAAGAATCATGAAGGCAAGAGGAGTGAAGCAGAGAGATGGAGAACTGATATAGAGTGGAGAGCTTTATATGCCGTTTTTCTTTGTCTTAAAAGTATCACTAGTCAAGCCATCTTTTCTATCTTCTTTTAGATTATGATCTACCTTGGAAGTGATGGGGACAGTAAGACATGAGAGAGGGGACTGGTGCTACATTCTTCTGGAGGCTGAAGTAGGCAAGAGGTTGGTTCTCCACCTTTGGGAAAGAGCAGATCCAACAACTAACCCATCAGTCCTGCACTGCCAAGGAAGAAATTTACAACTCAAAGTACATTTTTGCTGCCCAGTTTTATATCTGGACCACCCACACCAGAAGGGTACCACAAAAAGGGAAGGAACAGGCATAAAGAAGAGACTACCAAGCATGCCCAAGGAAAAAACTGAAAACAATGACAAACTGGTTGGCTCATAATTTGGAGTAGGTGAATCACGGAAATGGAACCCAAACTATCCCCTGCAATTGGCAGAGAATACTGCCCCATCCCAGGAAGGGCCTGGCCACGTGACTTGATACGGTCAGTGGAGTGTTAGCACATGTTATGCACACAAGAGAGACACAAATCATGTTTGTGTGGTCAGGCTTGCCTTCTTGTGCCTCTGCCATCACCGTGAAAACTTCTGTACAACTTTTGTATTTCACTACAGGCCCAAGGATGAACACAGATGGAGCAGGCCAAAGCCCAACGCATAGCAGGAAGCCAAGCTCAGCCGGAGCCCCAGCTTGAAGCATAGTCACCCACACAAGCCTATGTCAGCCAACCTGCACAGGCATGAGAGAGAATGATTATTTTAAGCAACTGAGACTTGGGGTGATTAAGCAGCAATAGCAACTGAAACATAAGTAGATGTCATTCTCTTAGGCTACATTTCATCTTAAGGGCAAACTATGTTACCTTCTCCTTACTGCTGTATGCTCAGAGTCTAGCATAGTCGCTGGCACACAGCAGGTGTTCAATCAACATCTGTTGCAGTCAGATTTATGTTTCTTCTAAAAATAGTGACCTAGGAGAATAAAACTAAAGGGAGCTTACTTAATTTAGTCAGTGTGTGTCCCAACTTCAAACTCACCAATTTCCACAAGGACCCAAAAGCACATTAGTGGTCAGTAGGGGATTAAGACTATGAACATAACTGCCTGGATTTGAACCTAGGCTTCATGAATTACCAGCCAGATGACCTTGGGCAAAAGTTACTTCATCTCTCTTTCCTCATCTGTTAAATGGTACTATAAATAGTACCTACCATATAGAACAGTTGTATGGATTAAGAGACAATGTATTTCCAGCACTTACAACTTGCCTGTTACCTGATAAATGCTGTATAGACATTTTCTATTATTATTACCTGCATAAAGACAATTTTGAGGAAAGTTATTAAAGCCCTCAACCTGTTCCTCCAATCATCTATTTGTTCTCACCTCTGTTATCTAATCTCTGTACATGTTTATAATTAGCTGTTTTGAATGTTTTCATAATCTTTCTATGCTCAGGAATGCTAAGTGCTGATATCCACTCCATCCCACAGAATCCCTCCACCAGCCATTTTTAAGAACTGCTGGTTTTGTTCTTTTCACGTAGGGTATCGTTTGCCCCCTCTTTACCTGCTCGAATTGTTATTTGGTCCTCAATGTCCAGCCTTAATGCCACCACCTCTTTCATGAAGCCTGTTCTGATCTTCCTTCCCAGTGTGATCTTCTTCTTTGACCTTCTTTAGCAATTCATCTCTACCTCAATTATACTTTTATTACTTTCTACTTACACCTTTCCATGATGAAACTGTAAGCTCCTAAAAGACAAGACCACAGCTTCTAGACTTTCTGTCCATTCTCACCCCCAAGTATATAGTAAGCAAGCAACAAATATTTGTTGAATGAATATATTTGAAAATCCCGTATAGATAGCTTCATTTTAAGTTTAAAACAGCTTTACTGAAAGGTCATTAAGTTTTTAAAAGAAAGGTAAAAATATACCATCACTGAACACTAATTAGACAGTTTAAGGGAAAAGAAGTCTACATGTAAAAAAGACAGACACTTGATTTATTGCATTAAAAAACTTTATTTCTTTTAAAAGGTCCAATATAAGCCAAATTAAACCCCAAATTTACAGCTATACTTAGAGATCTCCTGAACTAAATGGCACTGTTTGAGTTGAGTGTCTTGTTAAAGGGGGTCATTTGCTATTACCACCATTTCCCCCAAAGCAGTTCTAGAGCAGAAGCTGGTATTATTATAATACACATCAGATATTTCAGATGTTACCTTTCATGCAGAAGTTAAAGAAAGCAAACAGGCTTTTCTACTCCGTGTGAGGGTAAAAAACACTACAGAACAGGGCCTGAATGCTTTTGACATACAAAGGTGTAACTATAAAGGAACTTACTGTGGTGCTGTGTTCATTCATTCAAGTAGTCCGTGTACTTATCCCAACAATACTTGTGTTGTTCAAACACCATTTGGGACAGTACTTCAAGATTTCACCTCATTAGGTGCAGGGGTTGATCAAGCTGAGGGCTAGACTGTTACAGATGTGATTACAAAGCAATGAAAGAGTTTTCTTAGTGGGCTGGCAATCGCAAGAACCACCTCACAAATGTTTTTGGTAATAGCATCATTTACATATAAGTGATGCAGGATTGAAGTTCTGGTACACGTGAGGATAAATTAAAAACAGCTCGTTACTTTATAGCTACACCTTAGATTTCATTAGATGTGGTAACTCTAATAGTGTGCCAAATGAGTCCTTCTGGAAATCACTTCAGCAGAGGAGTCAAACAGCCTGTAAAAGAGAAGACATGGCAGAGTGTGCGAGATTCATCCTTCCAACATTCTCAGAGTTCTCTCGGAGGACAGACCCAGGCCCAAGATAGAAGTTACCCGGAGAGACGCTTCAACTCCATCTAAGGAAGACCTTTCTAACAGTTAGAGCTGCTCAACTGAATGGACTGCTTGGTGAGGTAGAGTCACTGGAAGTGTTCAAGGTGGAAAGATCACCCTTGTAGAAGGAACTCCTGCATTTGTTAAGAGGTTAGAGAGTGGATGAACCTCAGGTCTCTTTCAATTCTGAGATTCTAGAAAATTCCCCCAGGGAATTCAGAAGAGAATTCCTAAAAGGAAAGAGAAAGCACACATATGTATACTTTTAGAATCCACTTGAATTTTTTTTTTTAAAAGGTGCAATAGAAAAGTAGTCCACTGTCTTTAAAATGCATATTCACCTTCCTACCACTAATAATTAGGAAGGGTTCATTCTGACTTCTTTATATTACAAAGAAAAGATGGAGGATTACATTTATAATTTCTGTAAATATTTTAGAAAAATGCTTAAAATCTAGTAGTCAATGCCCTAGAAACTTTATAGATTTTTAGATAATATGCACAGATACAAATACTTGTTCATTAAATACAACTCACATCTGTGTTTTATTATACTCTAAAATATACAGGAATCTTGATGTACTGAAAGAGTGCAAGTAAATACAGTATTCAAGCAGTCACTATTTCTATGTACATGCTCATTAATTCTTCAAAAAACCCACAAAATTATCAAATAGATCAAAATACTGTTCTGTGTTTTCACACTTTATATTCAGAAAAACCAGCTGATAATTTACAATGTCATAAAGTTTCCAGTTTCACAATACAAAAAGGATAAAATGAAAATGGGTATCATTTTGCTGCAATTTATGGAACTTTACCCAGACCTGTAAGATCCCTACATATGTAAAATCATTTTCACTGGGAAGTGACAGTTACAGTAAAAGCAGAACCACAGAGATTGTTGTTTAAAAGCCTAAATGTCAGCCTTTTCTCTCTTTTTTAATTTGAAAGGTAGTCTTCAATTTGGCAGGCAATTGTTTCTCTCTCCAAATAATAACAGGTTCCAAACATACTACTTTAAATCTGACTAGGCTTTAGTATTTTAAATCTTGCCTGATACAGAAATGCCTTCCAAGAGACTTAAGATTTTAAACTTATGAATAACAAGAGTTGTTTTTTCCTTTTGACTAATCACTTTTTCAAAATCCTTAGACCAAAACAAACAACAAGAAAAATCCCCCAACCCATTGTGGGGGCACAAAAGTAATGTAAAGTGACTAAGGTGTGCCATCAAAAGTAGTGAGGTTGAAAACTCCATTTCCTAGGACCATTTAGCTGCAAAAGGGTGAAATAATCTACTTTCTGATTTCATGACTTTTTTTCCTAGGAAATTCTTTACATTAAAAAAAAAAAAAAGTTCAATTTTAAACCCAAACCATTCAAAACTGGGCAAGAGCCCAACCCTAATCCATCTCAATGTCTATGTCACAAGTATTTTCACCCATACTGCACCCAGTCAGCTGGTTTTCAATTCTAATATTATAAAAATTTGAAATTTTTATGTAAAAGAAAAAAATGTAAAAATACATCTGCTTTTTTTTTCATGGAATTGAAAGGCTTTCAGATGTTTTCTTAAAAAGAAAAAAAAATCAACATTTAAAACCAAATCTCAGCTTCATTTCCAGAAATATTAAAGTTTGGTTTGGGTAATGTTTCATTTCACCTACTTCGGTTTCCACAAAATGGCATTCTATTAAAAAACCTTTAGGTTACTTGGTCCTTTGGCAATTTGCTGTGCACATAATGAGTACTGTACCAAACTTTTATTGCCTTTTAATTTAGTTGTAATTTTATTGATAAAATTTAAATCTAGTGTCCTTATTTCTTCTTTTACAACAGTGTTGCTTGTGCAAGCAGGTTAGGGTGCACAGTGTCCCAAATTATTCATGGCGCTGCAAAATCAAATTAAACAATTCCACAAAGCAATTTGACATCAATCTGTTTTTCTCTGATCAAGTCTATTTCAAGATTCTAAAAGTTCCTTTTGTAAAACTTGCCTTTAAAACTCTTTTTCCTAACGTCATCACATTTCTTAAATCGGCTCACTGTGCGATCTTTCCTCTTAGGTTGAATTTGTACGTGAATATGAAAGTGCCTTTTTCCTGAAAAAGCACAGTTTGCAGTTTTAGTGTCCGAACTCCCTTAGACCCCTGGCTCAGCCTCTCAGTAAGTCTCAGAATCGGAGTCGTTGAGCTCATCCACGTCAGTGTATAAGTACTCCTGCTCCCCGCCAATGTTGTTGAAACTGCAATAGGAGCTAGGTTCATTCCTCATGATGGGCAAGGCTTCAAAGCTGACTGTTTTTGAGGTGTTGGTATAACGGTTAATGGCATTGAATGTCAAGGATGATAAAGGGCTACTTGATGAGACAGGCATCATGGTGGCCAAAATGAGAGCCAGGCAATCAGCCACATCCTTATTGGGAGCACAGGCCAAAGCTGGGGTATAACCTAGAATTAAAGATGAAATTTTAAAATCAAACATCCTGACACTTATTTCACTAAGTATAAGGAAGTAAGCCTAAAGGAATTCAACTTTAGACATATTTTAAATTACTTGGCTTATAATAAATTGTTTTAACCAGGATGATTCACAACTTTCCAATAAATAGGAAAATAAAATAGCCATAGAAATCTAGGGTGGAAGGAGACCTTACAGACTAGATAACAGAAGAGGAAACTGAGAAGAATATTTTCCCCAACATCTCACAACTTATTCATATCCATCTGAATTTACAGAAGGATTCACAGAAGGGCTAGAATAAGAAAAATTACATAGATTGACAGATCTTTCAGAATGGTGAGTAGAGACTTACTGTTAATTCGTAGTTATGTAAGTAAGCCCTTACATACTGAGAAATCTAAATGTGTATAGATTCAAGAATGAGGCACTGAGCAGGTGCTCAAAAGATGTTGAATAAATGACACTTGGTTGTCAATTTAACTTTTCTCTCGGGGGTCACAGTCCATAGAAGAAAAACAGTAGATAAAGTAACTGTTTTAGGTAAACTCTAAAAACTACTAAATCAAAACAAATAGGAATTGTAAATGTTCCCTTTTATAGCAGAAGACAACTGACTGACCTTAGGCATAAGGCCCCACAAAGTATCAACACAGCAAACTGAGGAGGTAACATTTGGTACTTTTGTTGGTACCAGACCCAGTCTTGAGGATGAACACAAAGTTCATCCAAGTTTTAATTATACCATGTGGAACTTTAAAATAGTTCACACTTACTGTTTTAAGCCATGTGAAGCCAATAGGTATTTAGCAGCAAATGACTTGGTTTTGGTCTGTAGCTTCACTTGCTGTTGTACATCTAGACACTGTTTTCCCTATTACTACATTTACCCATGTTTTAGCCTTCAAACACATATGCATATATTTGTTAAAATATCACATTTGGTTTTTACAGTTGGGTGGCTCATGCCTGTAATCCTAGCACTTTGGGAAGCTGAAGCAAGAGGATCACTTAAGGCCTGGAATTCAAGACCAGACTAAGCAACATAGCAAGACCCCATCTCTACCAAAAACTAAAAAAAAAATTAGCTAAGTGTGGTGGTGCAAGCCTATAGTCCCAGCTACTCAGGAGGCTGAGACAGGAAGATCACTTGAGCCCAGGAGTTTGAGGTTGCAGTGAGCTATGATGACACCACTGCACTCTAGTCCGGGCAGCAGGGTAAGCAAAGCAAAATAAAACTAAACTAAACTAAAATCACATTTGTTTTTTAACTAGCTGACTGATTTTTAACAAATATTCATATAACCACCACTCAAGTCAAGAAAGAGAACATTACCAGCATACCAGAAGCCCCACATATCCTCTACCCAATCACCATACCTTTCCTCTTCCACAATGGTAACTATGTTCCTGACTTACGTGGTAATGATTTCCTGGCTGTCCTTTCTACTTGAAGTCATAAACACTAGTTTAGTTTTGATTTTTTTGGTGCCTAATATAAATGGAATTATGTAGTATGTACTATTTTATATCTGGCTTACTCTGCTTAACATTATGTGTGTGAGGTTTATCAGTGTTGTACTTAACTGTAGTTGGTTCATTTTCATTGTTATATAGTATTTCAATGTGTGATTGTACCATGGTTTATTTATACATTTTAACTATTGGGCATTTGCTGCTTTCAGTTCTTCTATATATTTTCATCTATGTTATATGAGCCTTGATAAAGAAAAAATAATTTTCTTTTTCCCTTTATAAAGTTTCCATTTTGTCAAGGGTCAAAGGGTACAACTGATATTCCTGCAAGCTTGGCAGGAGTGGCTAAAGGATGTGCATATTTTTGATTAAACCATATATGCTCAAAGTCACCGGGAGAGTGCCTCACTGCTCACACTTCTTTCAAGGGTTCTTCTGAAGGTCCGAGGGTACCTGTTGGGGCTGCTGGCAGGAAGAACCACCCCTCAGACAGGCCATGATGCCTTGGATGAGAGCAGAGTTCGGGAAAGAAGCATGTCTCAGTAGTGTTTTCTAGGCAGAATATGACTAAAACTCCTGTCCTCTGAATAGGGTTTTATCCTTTAAAATGCCACTCTCTCTGCTAAGAAAGTTCCTTCCCCACTTTCTACTTGTCCTTTGGAACTGACAAAGATTTACTGCTCTTGTGGAGCTTGTATTAGAGAGACATACAATCAACATAGTAAAAAAGTAAATTATATACAATATGTTAGAAGCTCAATGAAAAAATGAACAGGAGAGAGTGGAGGTTAACAAGGACTGAGAACGCTGTGGTAGGGTACATAGCCAGTTGTAGTACAAATAAAGTAGGTCAGAATATGCTTCATCAAAAAGATGAAATTTGAGCTAAGATTTGAAACAGGTGAAGGATTTAGTCAAAGAATGCCTGGAGTTTCCAGGCAGAGGCAACAGCCAGAACAAAGATCATAACGCACGTACAACCCTGCTGTGGAGGGGCTGGCATGGCAAAGTGAAGTGAGAGAAGGGAGAAGAGCAGAAAATGAGATCAGAAAGGTAATGGGGTAGAGGACAGATCACGTAGGGCCTTGTAGGTCATTTTAAGAACTAGGAGTGAACCAAGATTCAGGAGTAACATGTTCTCGTATATTTTAAAAGGGTCTAGACCAGGGTAGTACCACTAAAGAAAAAAGTGGGCAGATTTGGGATATACTTTAGAGGTGGAATCAATAGTATATGCTGATGGACTGTACATTGGGCATGAGAGACAGGAATCACGGTTGACTCTAAGGTTTTTGCCCTGAGCACCTATAAGGATGAGAAATGCCTTCAGCTGAGATCAGGACAGCTGTGCGAAGAGCAGGTTTGGTGAGGGGAGGGGAAAACAGATTAATTAACATTTTGGTTCTGGACATGTTAGGTTTGAGATTGTGAGAGGTCTGGGCTGGAGATATAAATTTGGGAATTCTCAGCATATAGGTAGTGTTTAAAACCAAGGGACTAGATGAGATTACTTAGGGAGTAAATGTAGATAGGGAAAGCAAAAAGAACCAAGGATTTAGTCCTAGAGCGCTCCGATATTAAGATGTTGGGGAGAAGAGGGAGAAATTTTGTAAAAGAAATTGAGAAGGAATAACTAGTAATGTAGAAGGAAAACTAAGAAAGTGTGGGGGTTCTAAAAGCCAAGTAAAGAAAGTTTACCAAAGGAAAAGGAATAATCAGTTGTACCAGAAACTAAAAGTAAAATGAGCACTAAGAATGAACTCTTAGTTCAGTGGAGGTCACTGGTGACCTTGACGAGAATAGTTTTACAGTGTGTGTATCTGTGTGTGCGGGGACAAAGGCCTGACTGTAGAGGATTTAAGAGAGAATAAAAGAACGAGAGAGGAGAATAATTGGGGACAGCAAGAGAGCCAATTCTTGAATGGTTTTGCTGCAAAGGGGAACAGAGAAATGTGGCAGTAGCTGGTAGGAATTGTGGGATTAATACAAAATTTTTTTAAGGTGAGAAAACTATTTATATACTGAGGGGAATAATCTAGGAAAAGAGCAAAACATTGTTATTGCAGGGCACAAAAGGGAAGAATGTGTTAAAGTGATATTCTCAAGGAGGCAAAAGGGGATAGGATCTAGTGCACAGGACCTAGTGCATGAGTGGAAGGACTGGCTTTATGTAAGAATACGGCACTTAAGTAGGGCCTTGATAAATATTTGTTGAAAGAATAAAATCTTTGGCTACTAAGATGAACAAAGGTGGTAAATATAAATAGTAAACATTTGCTTTGGTTTAATAGATGATATAGGAATTCAGAATTTCATCTGTTAGATAAACTCTTCCTGTTTCTTTTGCCTTTATTCCTTTGCCACAAAATACTATTCAGTATTAATTTCAGCTCTCCTCTTCGACCAACAAAAAATAATCAAGTTTATTTTACTTTAAATATGGATCATCAAAAGGTAAGATCTTCTAGTAAGATATAAGTGAAGGGAAGAGAACACAGAACCTACTTACCATTTTCATCTACTGCAAGCACACTTGCTCCTTTCCCCAAAAGTTCTTGAACCACCATTGTTAGCCCATTTCGGGCAGCAACATGCAGAGGTCTGGAGGGAAAAATTATACACGTACACATATGTGCATGTACACACACACACACACACACATATACATACACACACACATATATCTGGCTGTCAGAGGGCATTTCTGTCAAGTTGTGAAGACCCAGAGGTACAAACGTGAGGCACCTAGTCCTAATAGCAAAGATGGGGGTGGGGACAGCAGAACCTCTGTGCAGTGCACTATCACACCTTGTCAATGTGTGTAAGCTTAGTCATAGGCCCCAGGAGCAAGTTCCCACCTTCACCAAACCCTTTTGTTACTTTCCTTCTAAGACTCAATGTTTAAAAAGATTTTACCATTGAAACTTCATTTTTATGTTGTGTTAAGAAATGAGGTTGGCAAACATATATAACAGAATATATAATAAAAACTGTAAATTGCAGTAGCATAAATTCTAATGGCATTGAAAAAAGTTTATAAGCCCCATGACTAATTTTTAGACCTTCAAGGGATTTAATTGACTGCAGAATAGGAACCAGTGTTCTAAGATTTTTCTCTTTACCAAGTTTCAAAGTGGAATAGCAAATGAAAATTGGGAGAGGACGATGGGAAACACCAATCTAAGATCTCTGTCAGTCAAGCTGGAGGCTGGCTGCTCACATTATTAAGAACTTGATTCTTCCTGAGACCTCTTTAGCTTACAGACACACATAATTTCTTACCTCATTTATCGCTAGTGTCAAACAACATATTATTACAGCCGACTTCCATAAAACATACAGGATAGTACTACTTTCCTTCAGAAAATTGTGTGGGTAAATGGATTAAGAAAAATTACATTATTGTCAATGTTGTAATAAAGTTTCAGTTCAAAAGCTTTTTAAATAATATGACTTTAATTGTGATGATTTTTAAAATGTAAACCTGTTCTTTACTTTTTAACTGCTTCTATGACTGAGACCTATTCCAACAGTCACATTTTAAAAAAAATCCATTTATCCTTTTTATAAAAAATTATAGGCTACAAAGTTTCATTAGACACTGAAAGTACTCACGTTTGCAAGGCTGCGTTGGTTGCGTTGATGAGGTTTCTATCTGTTATCTTTTCCAGTATTAACAAGGCACTAGTTTCATGACCCTAAAATTGTGGCAAATAACTCTTAGAAACTTTAAACCATTAAAGATAAATTTATATACTCAATAATCCCCAACCCTAGTCCATACAATATGTACAACAACATATATATGCCATGAATCTTCCTGGCTAATACCTTAAAATATCTGTCCAAACGTGTTGGGAGTGGAGGTAGGGGGAGAGGACAAGAATTATTACAAGATTAAAAAAAGATGATAATTGTGTTTAGGCTTATGTTCCAAAACTTATTTGGCTTACTGGAGACTTTCACACATCATGGTGCCTAATAAGTCAGTATTTTTGTTCAAGAAAACTGATGCCAGTAATCATTAGAGAGATTTGAACCCCTAAGTCTGTTGATTTTAGTGAAGTGAAAAAACTTTTAATGCCACTGTTAATATTAACAACGAAAATATGTCCTTAAAATGTGTACATACCTTGCTGCAAGCCAAATGAAGGGCGGTGTTTTTACTGTTATCTTGTAAAGTCAGATCTGCACTAGCACTGCTAACCAGCATCTCTGGGAGGAAAAAGTACATCAATTCTTACGTTTATGAACATGTTTCCTAGATTACTAATAACTCACTGTAGAGAAACGAAAACATAAAGCAAAAAAATCCCTCTTGCAAAAATTTAAGTGCAAGAAAAATATTGTAATATGTAATGTATATATACTTGTGTTTATAATCGTATAGGATAATTATATTGTATAAATCACAGACACTAACAGCAGCAATTAACATTTACTTTGTGAGTGTTCACTAAATTTCAAATACTGTTTTATGTGCTCTGGATTTATAATAATTTATTTAACCCTCACAATAACCCTACAAAGTAGGTAGTTATTTTTCTCATTTTATAAATGAAAAACTGAGGCATAAGGTCACTTAGCTGAAAGATCTAGGACTCACATTCAGGCAATCCGATTCCAGAGCCAGTGTTCTTAACCACTATGGTATATTGCTTTGGTAAAGTAGACTCTTTAATCAGTAAGGGCAAATTAAAACATTGTGTCCCTAAATGAAAACACGGCTTGCAAGCAGGTAAAAGGTATTAAGTCTTAGGAGTGATGCAATAACTAGTGGAAGTCAGAAGGCTTGGGATCTAAGTTATACATAAGGAATATATATGCTTAGAAAAATAAAATTCTTTAACAGTTTCTTTACCAACTGTATTTGTTTGTCCATTTTCTGCAGCCATCATAAGAGGTGTTTTCCCAGAAGAGTCCACAGAATTGACTTGAGCATTGTGGCTGAGCAGCAGCTGTAAACACTCTACATGGTCTGTGAAGGCGGCTGCATGAAGAGGAGTTCTGTGACATGGACAAATTGAAATACATGACTAAATCTGAATGTTATGTACATTAGAAAAAAATTATTCCTTAATTTATGACAAGCAATTTTCAAGGGTTTACATATTAGGCTATAAAAACACTGCCTGGATACAAATAAGTTTAATGGAGCTTACTAATTTCTGCCATAGAAATCTGTACTTTCAATAACAGAAGAAGCCTTAATTAAACTAGAATAGTATAAAATAAAGATCAATTATAAAATGGCTAAAATAAACATTACCTTATTAAAGGGAAATTTGAAGGAAACTAATCCTGACCCAAATACTGCCACCTATTACAACTGCTGGATTCTCTTCTAGCCTTTATTCCTATTTAGAAACCTGTTAACTTTGTTAAAACAATGATCTTTGGGTAATAAACATAACTTCTTTAAAAAAGGGTGAAATCCTTTAAAAAATAGTTTTAAAAGAGAAAGACTGGCTAAAAACTATAAATTAATAGAAAAGCCTTTTATATAATGTAAAGAAAATTAAGATTTTAGAACAATTTATACTTGCAAATATAAAAATCAACTTTCAATTAATAATGGGTTTCCCGTAAGTTTTCATGCACTAGGATAAGTAGTTAAAATTTTTTCCTTTTGAAAGTAAAATGATTTCCTACATAGCTAGTTTCCTACCTTCCTTTTGAATCTGTGGCATTCACAATGCTGGCACCTAATGTATCAATTAACATCTCAGCAGCACCTTCGTTGTCATTTATCCTGTGTAAGGTAACAAAGTGATCATTCTCACAGCAATGGTTTATTTTTATTAAAAACTCAAACCAAATCTGATTTATTTTGGATTTACTTACACGGCACAATGCAATGGACTAAAAGCATTTCCTTCCATTTTCTGGAAAACTTCCTGTTCTAAAAGAAGTTCTACACATGTCTCATGACCTAAACAGGTAAATAAGAACCAGCTATTAAAATTCAAAAAAAAGATATTAGCAAAAATTGCAAATATATATGTGTTTAAAGGGAAAAAGTACGAGTCCCTGTCCCCATCCCATCTCTCAGTTCCACTTTCTAGACTGTAACCACTGGTAACTTAATATTATTCAGAAAACTTCCAGGCATATACAAGCGCACCCACACAAACATACAGTTGGCCCTCCAAATCCATGGGTTCCACATCTATGGATTCAACTAACTGCAGATAGAAAATAATCCGGGAAAAAAAATGGATGGTTGTATCTGTACTGAACATGTACAGATTTTTTTTCCTTGTCATTATTCCTTAATCAATA
Source organism: Daubentonia madagascariensis (assembly GCA_023783475.1). Taxonomy (NCBI): domain Eukaryota; kingdom Metazoa; phylum Chordata; class Mammalia; order Primates; family Daubentoniidae; genus Daubentonia; species Daubentonia madagascariensis. The sequence goes on along the minus strand of JAKFHU010002333.1, from coordinate 4,011,294 downwards.
GAGTATAACAACTATTTATATAGAATTTACATTGTATTAGGAATTATAAGTTGTCTAGTGATGATTTAAAGTATACCAGAGAATGTGTGGTTATATGCAAATACTATACCATTTTATATAAGGGACTTGAGCATCTGTGGGTTTTGGTATCTACAGGAAGTCATAGAACCAATCTCCTGTGGATAACAAGGAATGACTGTACTTTCTTTTTTTATGAAAATGGGATGTTTTGTTCTGCAACTTGTTGAGGAGAGAAGGACAGGATTATAGAGCAAGAGCAAGATACATTCGCCAGGGACGACAAATGGACCCCCTTGTCATAACAGAAAAGCTGCAACTTGCTTTTTTTTTTTTTTTTTTGAGACAGTCTCGCTCTGTTGCCCGGGCTAGAGTGCCATGGCGTCAGCCTAGCTCACAGCAAGCAACCTCAAACTCCTGGGCTCAAGCGATCCTCCTGCCTCAGCTTCCCGAGTAGCTGGGAATATAGGTGCACATTACCATGCCTGGCTAATTTCTTCTATTTTTAGTAGAGATGGGGTTTTGCTCTTGCTCAGGCTGGTCTTGAACTCCTGACCTCAAGTGATCCTCCCACCTCAGCCACCCAGAGTGCTAGGATTACAGGTGTGAGCCACCACACCCGGGCTGCAACTTGCTTTTTACGAATTTTATCTATTCCTTCCATAACAGCATATATAGAAACCTTATTCTTTAATGTTCCAAAGAGTTTCACAGTGTCAGTATATGATAAATGATTTTTAGGTGATTGCTAGTTGCCAGTTTTAATTTTTTAATTTTTATTTACTTATTTATTTTTGTAGCTGCAGGGTCTGGCTATATTGCCCAGGGTAGTCTCTAACTCCTGGCCTCAGGTGATCCTCCTGCCTCAGCCTCCTGGAGTGCTGGCATTACAGGCATGAGCCACCGTGTCTAGCCTAATTACTCTAACATTCTCAAACAATAGCTCAACTTAAACTTTATTCTATAATTGTTTTTACTAGAAAAATAAAGTAATTTTTAGGAAATCTATGTTCCACCATTTGTCAATTCTTTTCTCTAATCCAGTATTTCTCTCATGGATTTTGCCCCTCAGAAGATAATGTATGTGGCAAAATCTGGAGATATTTTTGCTTATCACAACTGAGGACAGGGAAGTGCTACTGGCATCCAGTGGGTAGAAGCTAGTGATGCTGCTAAACATCTTGCAATACACAGGACAGTCCCTCATAACAAACAATTATCTGGCCCAAAATGTCAATAGGCTAGGTTGAGAAATTCTGCTTTAATTCTATCTTTCCAAATGTTAACTCATTACTAAGAAATAGGAATGGAAAGTCGCCCAATATTGATTTAAGAGCCTCCCATTCTCCCGGTATATGGGTTCTGAAGGTATGGCCTGGAGAACCCTGGAGTGATATTGAAAAGGCATGAATACAGCTGAGGATATGAGACTCTAACTATTCTCTTAAACTAGCCATTAAAGAGATTTACTACTTCTCTCATTTTAAAAAAGAGTTATAGAAAACAGTTATTTTTCACAAAAATGTTATTTATATTAACATAATAGATTTATTATTTTTAAATAAATATTTAAAAACCTCCCAGTTCCAATTTCTAATACAGTCAATATTAATAGCTATAACCTGCAGACCCTGAGATCAAAGAGTTTGAGAACCACTATCTGAGTAGAGCCAGACTGAGAAAAAGGGAGCCTCTGGGCTCTTGGTTACCTGCAGAAATCATTACTGGGTGATATCAAGCAGACAATCTCATCACTTTGTATCATAGTTTATGAAATATAGACCTGATCCATCCTCCTTTTGATGTTTTGGAGGGCTATTCTGAAGATGTTTAGAATTTCATAAAAATAAATTTTTAAAAGGAACAAATAAGGTAAGTACTCTTAATTTCTGTGACTGAATGACTATATAAACTAAAATTTTAAACTTCAGCCTGTTCTTTCCTAAAACTTGGCTATCACTTCATTTTAATTTTGGGAGAAAGGTTGTTTTCTGTTCTTTTGGAGTGCTTCCAATCTTCTTTCCAGCTGTATGTATACAATAATTACTACTAGTCAAAGTAAAACCATTTTACATATTCCACTTTCAGAATGCCAAATTATAAAATAGGCTTACGGCTATAGATACAGTATTAATTTTAGTTTGTATAGTTTCTTCTTGCATTTAGCCAACACATTTAATTCCTTACAGCTCAATTCAGAATCACAATTTTGCTACAGTCTGAAAATTAGACACATCTGTTATGATCTTTAAATGGTAACCAGGCATGTAGTTCATGCAAAATTCTGTCTCTTGTACAAAATGCCTTAAAGGGTCTACATTTAGCAGTGATAGAGTAGGAACTCACTTCAGGGTAACAGTGTTCTACATATAGACCTGATAAGAAATGTTATAATACAGAGCAATTCTCCAAAGGACAGTTATAGCAGTATATTTACAACTAAATGCTCTACCTGAGAAAAAATACTTCACGGTGTGATTTTTCCAATGATTAATTCTCACTGATATATTAAAAAAGAAAAAAAATCCCGCAATAAGTCTTTGCTTCAAAATAGTTTTATCTCACTGACTCTACATAAACAAAGATCACACATCTGTGGATCTTTCCCCACTATATTAGATATTTTGGGTTTTCCTTATACTTGTAAAATGTTAAGTCACACTATAAAAACATTTCAAATATCAATGGCAAAATACAGCATCTTCTTTGACTTAGCACTCGTTGGCTACTTAACTACCCTCATTAAAAACCAGGTTTTAGGATAGGCAAGGTGGCTCACGCCTGTAATGTCAGCACTTTGGGAGGCTGAGGCAGGAGGATTGCTTGAGGCCAGGAGTTCGAGACCAACCTCATCAACATAGCAAGACCCATCTCTACAAAAACAAAAACAAAACAAAACAAGTAAACAAAAAAACCAGGTTTAGTAAGCTGAAATGGGAAAAAGAGAAGTCAAATCCCAAAGGTTTCATAGTTTTCAAAACTGTTTTGGTTAAGGATCTGAGGTAGTAAAAAGGAAACTAAGTAAACTAAGGTTTTTGAATTAGCAATAGATGTAACTATTCAAGTTTTTTATAGTACTATCAGTACTTTGTTGAAGAATGACCAATAGTAATCATGGGACAATCTTCAAGAAAAGCCCAAAACTTTCTCACTGCAAAAGAATGGAACTCTCAACTCTGGCATAAGGATTAATATGAAAATCAAAATAGTATATCTCAGAAATACTTGTGAAAACATTTAATTAAATTGTAATTCTGCAAGGTTCAGATTTCTCCTCTTTCACCATATCTCAGCAACATTATTTGTCAGAATGGCTCCCAGTGAAAGAACCATGAAGCAGCATCCTACAGAAAGACAGAAAACCTCAACTCTCTGGTAAAGGCAGTGAGATGGGTTTAGAAAATACTTACTACACTTATTTATTTTAGCAAATAGATATGTATATAAACAGACAATTTATATTTTCTCTACTTTTTGAGGGAAGTTGTTAGAATTATGAACTACAGCTTTGTAGATATGCTGTCATAACTTAACATTTATCTCAAAGCTATACAGAAATTCAAAACAAACTTTAAAAATCTCTCATTTCTCTGCTAAAGAAAGCCTTGATCTCAAACTTTAACAGGATTGATGCTTGCACTATATGTAATATACCTAAAATGATAAAATCTATTGCCCTGTGCAAGGAAAATATTAATATCTCAACATGCTTCATTATTTAAATTTTAATTAGTGACATTTTGTAAGCCAAACTCCATTTTAACATCTATTTCTTAAAAAGAGCTTTATATTTCCCTGAATGACCTTTTGTGAGTCTGTAAAAGGGATTACTGTGAGTGTGAGCCTCTAGGAAGCCAAAAGTAAGTCTGTTCTAACCATGTAGCAAAACCCATTAAAGTTTCTAATTCTAATATCTGGGTTTTATTCCTTTAAAACATTGAGCATGTATGTTAGTGGTGATGTAAGGATCTTATCTTGTGATATACTCAGAAAACATACAGAGATTTCAGTTTAGAATGTGATGCATCTCATTTTTTTCTCCTACCTTGGTCATTTTTTCCTAATACAAGTGTATTTGGAAAGTAAAAACAATTATCAAAATACAAGCATACTATACAACAGCAGTGGAAATATTGTAAAAACCTCTCAAAAGTGCAAAATATTTGTTGAAATAAAGGTCTAAGAAAAACTTCAAAAAATTTCATGGCTTATCTCAAAACACCTTTGACAACTAGTGTCTTAACTTTAGCATGACAATAGGAGTGAGCTATAACTATATAAGTAGATTATTCCTAAGCTTCCTACAAATCTTAAAACTTTAAGTTTGCCTTATAAATATATCATTCTCATTAATATCAGAACGTATTACAGTTAGCTCTCTCTGCTCAGCACATAATAGGCATTTAATACAGGTTTGTATCTGTATACTTAACCATTGTAGCAAGCCCAGTGAAGTGCTGTATATCCATGATTGTCTACTATGGCTGGATTTGCATCCACAGATGCTGCTGACTGCAAAAGGGCTCCAAGAACACCAATATGTCCACAGGCAGCTGACAAGTGTATAGGTGTCCGGCCCCTGCTATCCCGAAGTAAGCACTTAGCACCATGTTGAAGTAATGCATCTACACATTCTTCATGGCCTGTAACTGCCTGAAAGAATAATAATTTACATCTAGTCAAATATATTATGCTAAACACTACATGCCAACTTTAGCTAATTTAAAAAATTTAAAGTTCATACTCCCCATACCCTTCTATCGATTAAGGCCATTTATCATTTCCTGAGTAATTCTGTATTTTTATTGAAAGTGGTTTAAAAATTCAGTTAAAGCAACAACTTTGTCAAAACACAAGTTGTACAAAAAACAGGAAGATAGAAACTTGTAACTCAATGAAAATGATGATATTTCAAAGGTGAAAAAGATAAAAATGTATAAGAATAGGTAAGATAATGGGAAAAAGTCAAATTGACATTAATTCTACTCAAGGTTTTAAAGTTTTAAAATTTTGTTCTAATATTATTTTTCTGGATTATACTTTTTTGAACAATTACAAAGTTATACTTTGTAATTGTTCAAAATTAGCATTTAAAAACTAAAATACTAAAGGAGATAGTAAAGATTACTTGATAAAAACTTAATGAAGAAAAATAAATATAACCCAGTTCACAGTTCTAGGTAATATGAGGTCATAAAAGCTTTTTGAAAGGAAATGAGAATATTTTTGCTTACCCCTCTATGCAGTGCTGTCCTTCCCCATTTATCTTTGGCATCTACATTTGCTCCTTTGTTTAACAATGAGTAAACACAGTCTGTGTGCCCGTTGAGAACAGACAGCATCAGAGGCGTCCTGAGAAATAACAGGAATAGGTTTAGTGCTATCACTTAAGACTATATTCTATGGTTTTCTAAACATGCCTTTTTGTGACATTAATTTAATGTATACTTAAATTAAAAAACTATATTTGATGTTACTCAGTTACACACTATGAAAGACTTACTAAAATAGGAACAAAAGTATGAAGATTAACAATCCTAAAAATAATTTAAAAATTATTGAAACTTACTGTCCATTTCCATCTTGAATATCTACTGCATTCTGTGGTTCTGCATTTCCTATTAATAGCCGTAAGCACTCTGAATGACCATTTGTTGCTGTAAAGTGAGATTTTAAAATTTCAGTAATTATATATAATGATAAAATAGAAAATGTCTACCTGAGAGCACATCTTCTAGAATTTAATTTTGTGATAGTTTCACTGAATTTAGTATGTAAGAATGAAAACTACGGGTACAAAGAAGGTTTCTACTGCCTTTGGTTGTTAAAGCTGAATTGATAAAAATTCCTCACGGCAAATCATGGCAGGCAGGCTGTCTACCCAACACCCATTCTTCATCATCTGCCTTGCTAATAGCATGCTCATTTTATTTAGCTCTCTGGCACAATGTGGTCAGGGAGAGTGGCTTGCCTCTAGCCAAGGGATGATACCATGATTAGACCAAGTCAATCACAACAACCTCATTCTCCTCTGACAGTGATCAGTCTGGAGGTGAGCACATGGTTGAGACCTGACCACTGAGAAGCTCAGTAGTCTAGAGGGCTTCTGGGAAATATTTTTCTCCCTGATAATGAAAAGCCCCTGCTTCTTTTCTGATTTAAGATGTGATTCTGTAAAGAAACAGCAACCATTTGTGACATGAATGGAAAGGAAGAGGATAGAGAATCTGGTCCAGAGCTCTGGCACCACTGCAGAATCAACCAACTCTGGAAATGTATCTATCTCTGGACATTTTATGTGTGAGACTGAACACTCATCACTTAAGCCACTTTCAGAGTACTCTGTTACTTAGGGCTGCAAGAATTTCAAATGATATATATACTGTAAAAGAAAAATGATACATTTAAAGAATACATTTGTAAGTCCAAATGCAAAAAATGGGCAATGGTACAGAAGTAGCTCCAAGAAAATAGAAAAATTTTAAAATAAGTTAAATCCTCTGCAAAATTCATATATTAATATAATGAAGTTTGAAGTTTAAAAGAAATATATAAGAAAAATATATTTTGCACATAATGATGAAGAAAGCAATGTCTATCACTATTCCTCATAGGTGAAAGACGACAAAACTAGTGAAAGCAAGCTAGGTGCTGAATATTCTATTAATAAGGTTCTTTTTTTTTTTTTTTTTTTGAGACAGGGTCTCACTGTGTCACCCACGCTGGAGTGCAGTAGTGCAATCATAGCTCACTGTAACCTCAAGCTCCTCGTCTCAAGGGATCCCACTGCCTCAGCCTCTTGAGTAGCTGGGACTACAGGAGCACACCACCATGCTCGGATTATTTTTTTCTTTTCTTTTTTTTTGTAGAGACGGGGTCTCATTCTGTTGCCCAGGCTGGTCTAGGACTCCTGGTCTCAAGCGATCCTCCCACTTTGGCCTCCCAAAGTGCTGGGATTACAGACATAAGCCACTGTGCCTGGTCTCTACAGTACTTTCTGATAGCTGTATTAAATTCTAATAGTTATTAATTATGACTTATGACTGAAAATCACTACCCCTCCCACCCTAGCCCAATCTGTATGCTGCACTTCGCCAGCAGCTCTCATAACACTTGGGGATAGTTCAAGGAGATCCTATTTGACCCATCATTTTAAATATCAGTTTATTTACACAGTGCACAGTAGCTACTGATAAGTATTTGTGTCCTCCAAGTTCAACACCAAACACCAAACTTAGTATCCCCATGGGGATGCTAAGGTTAACCTCTAGAAAAAAAATCTCAGTGTTCTTTCATGACTTATGAATAAGAAGATGTTCCCTAGCAGACTTCCAAATCTGAAAGGCATCCACATAACCAAGGCTTGCATTTATTGAATAGATAGGTGCTAACAGTATCCTGTGGCTCTCTTTTTGTAGGTAGGACTTATGCTGGACTATATGGCATAGGTTAACTACTTCTGTAGTCTCTTAGCTCAGTATTTACCTATTAAGGGTTTAACTACTCCATGAAAGCTTTAAATTACCTCTGCATATAATCTGCAATTACAACATAATTCTTCTAGTTATAGACTGATATATATAAATATATATATATTTTTATATTTATATATATGTTATTAAAAAAATTTTTTTAGAGACAGGATCTCATGTTGCCCAGGCTGGACTCAAACTCCTGGGCTCAAGTGATCCTCCCATCTCAGCCTTCCAAGTAGCTGGGACTACAGGTGCGTGCCACCACATTCAAATTGGCAGACTGATATACAACTTAACTCTTTTTCAGAATAAGATAATAGAAAGTGATAGCATTTTGACCTCTTGGTCAAACCATGTTGTATGTGTGTGTGTATATATATATCTCCATTATTAAAATATTTATCTCTGAACCCTGCTTGATAGTTTTGAAAGGTTGCTCTGGGAGCAACAGTGGGTGTTTAATCAATAGTCTTCTAAAATGCAAGCTTCCCAAAAAACTAGAAATAAAATCCAAGATGTACAGTCAAATGTGTTCTTAAGGGTCACTCTATAAAAGCAGACTAAGTAAAATGAATCTAATCACATAAAGATAGCCTATTGGGGAATAAGAAAAATACTTGGCTAAGATTTCTTCAATTATACCAGTCTTGGTTATTTAAAATGAATACTGCCTTGTAGTAATTGCTGTAGCAAGTTGTGAATCTGCATCTGCTAGTGATATACAGCTGGTACCAAGTCATTTCAATGACTTGGTTATAGATCTTTGCATTTATAACATACATCATAAAATCACAACATGGACTAGTTCTTGTATAAAGCAGGTGTTCTATAAATCTGTCTGAAAAAATGTTCAATGCAGTACACTGGTAAAATAAGTCAAAATGTTTATAAATTGTCAGAGATTGCACCAACCCAAAATAACTTCCATCAGAAAGAAGTAAAAAATACTGGATTGCATTGTTGATAAAGTACTTCAGAAGTTAGACTATTGTATAAATCTAATTTCTAAGGCAGATAATGATTTTTTTAAGTGATTAATAGTCTTGCTGCTGGTTTTTCCCCCAAGAATACAATCATTCAACCATTTAAAGTCAAAAATTTTAAGATAATTATTAACAGTATTATATACTGGAAATTAAAAAAGAATATTAGATAGTGGCAAATAAATCAAGCATAATATATTTGGCATACCTGCTGCATGTATAGGTGTTCTCTTCAAAATGTAATCCTTTACTAAAATTGAGGCTCCCTGATTAATGAGTACATCCACACATTCAACATGGCCCTTAAATGCAGCAAGATCTAAGGGTGTTCTTCCACTACTATTTCTCACATCAAGATCTAACAAAGACTGTACCAAAACTTCCAATGCTTGATGGTGACCATGATAGGCCTAAAAATAAATAAAAATATAAATTAAAAAAATACATATTTAGACTGCCTTTCCAAATACTTGAGAAACTGTAAATAAGCAAACTTTTCTTCTTATTATTTTATTTGAGGTAATTCAAGACTTCTGTGTTGAGAATTCAGAAAGTTAACTATAGATTTTTCTAACAATAAACATATTAGAAAAACAATAAACAGTGGTAGGGAACAGGTATCCTGCAAATAATAAAGGTTCAAATGACAGGTAATCTTTTTATGAGTATACAATGCCTGGTTCATGGCAGACGATTCAATGGATGTGTGACATGGATTCATTTAAAACTTTGATTCTAATTTTATGATACCAAAGACTGCCTTTTCAATCACAGTTTACTGCTCCACATTAACTCCAGAGACAGCTAGCAACTTGAGTTGAGTCAGTGCTTGAATCTTGTGATTTCTCAAATTAAAGTGACTACCCCCTACCTCATAATGTGCTATAGCTCAAAAATAAGCATTTCTTTTAGCAAAGAAATACTTAACTGAGCCCTGTTTGAATATCTGCCACATACCAGGCATTGTCCTAACTGTATAAAAGAGTTAGGTTTGAAGATTTGTCAGACTGAAGCCCCGTTCTTTACCTAGTCTGATAAAGGGGCTTCCCAGATAATTCATTTCAAAATCCAACATGTCAACTGAGCATATATTATTAACACTGGATTGGATGCTGAGCAGAACATAAAGCAATAATAAGCTTCAAAGGACTATAAGGCCATTTCTCGTAGAAAATATCAGGAAGTATCAGCAAGAGATAAAGCTGCTCTGAGCCCTACTGATCTCTTTGATGCTTCTGTGGTAGAAGATTTGACCATCTACAAGCTTGACTACCTCAAAGATTAAAGTGACTATGGATCACAGAATTCTACTGTTCTTAGACCACATTTAACTTTGCTGCTCCTCAATACCAGGTCAATGAAATTACGCTACTACAAGAATGAACTCTGAGGAACCCCACAGTATATATAGACGATTGTATAAAAAGGAGAGAAAATAAGGATGACAAGCAGTCATGATGATTTGCCACAGAACTCTTCCTCTCACGATGTCCTTGTATAGGACTGAGACAAGGAGAATGATGATGACCAAGCAAAGTTAAGAATCAAGACACTCTTCCCTAACCTCTCCACTTAGTGATTGACACTGAGAGGAAAAATTCAGAGGAATCTTGAAGTGGAAAGGACATTACAGATCATGTAGCCAAATCCTATAGAAACTGAAGGACCAGTGAACACACAACAGTTAGCACCCCAAGATCATGAAGTACGCAAAAAATCGTAGAAATACCACAGGATCTGTGTGTGTATGCCATCAGTTTAGCAAGTTATAAGCCATTCCACTACAGTAACATATTTTAAAATTCACCATCACAAGTATATTCACTCCCTTAGAGTAGGCCCTGGAGGAAGCCCAAGGACCACTGTTTACAACCCCCCCACACAAGCAAAAACCAGAAAATAGTACATTAAGAATTCTCTGAATTAAAAAAGGTCTTAAAAAGTTTTAACTGCACATGATAACTATCACACAGACCAAAAGTTCATGGTACTAGTTTGAGTCAACACAAACAGGTATTAGATATTTTCAGTAAACTAGCCATCAAGTTGGCTATGAAAGTAGCACTCACAGCCAAGTGTAAAGGGCTTATTGTTGCTCTATTATCTGAATCACTCAGCATATCTGTCCCCGAGGTTTCCATTAACTAAAAAAGAAGAGAAATTTTAAATGTCAGAAAGATATACTCCAGCAATTTTTCTCCCCCACCCCCAGTTTGAATCCATTTACAGTATAAACTGATAACTCAGCAAGCTCATAAAACAGGATCATCACCAAAGTGTGGTAAGGACTATGGACTAAGAGCTTTGAAGAAGTGCTATAAACTAAGTTTGGGGGAAATGCTATTTAATTATTGCCAAGTAAACACCTTCTCTCCCTCCGCATCTGCGATTTCTGTCACTATCTTTGCTCCTATGGATATGTAAAAACAGCTTTGGCTCTAACGAGACCAAAGAAATAACTATAATATTCTAACTGGCAGAGGAGAAATTGACTAATACTTACAACATCTAAAGGAGTTTCACTTGCAATCTGAAATAAAGGTTAAAAAAACAAAAATATTTAGTTTAGAAAGTATTCATACATATTAAGCCTCTACTTAACATTGGGCTTTGTTAACTTCTAAACCTGTGCTTCCTATGCCTCCAAAAAATTAAGTGTTTAAAATAAACACTTTTACATCACGAAAGACCACAAATCTACATATACAGGTCTAAAATTTTAGCCTGAAGATCCACAACTTAAGAAAATATTTGTTATTTTTGCAGCAGGATTCTAAGTACTATATTAAATATGTCAACCTTCCTTTTCTCTCTTTTATATCCACTCTTCTGGAACTTTATTTCCCATTGAAGGGAAGCAAAGTTTAATATAATTTATAAGGTAAGTCTAAATAAAAGTACCTTTAACCTAAAGCACTGGTTACACACGTAAGTATCTTTTACCTTGTCCCTTACTTTCCTTCTGGTTTGGCAAAGTGGGGTGAATGGTATGTATATTCCAAAAAGAGACCACAGCTGAAATAAAAACTTCCTTTGCAGAAGTAAAGTCTCCCTTATTAGGAGGGATTGTGAATAAATGGGCCTTTCAAACTTCCCTTAATATAAGGGGGAGACCTTCCTCTCACAGGGACTTTTATTTCTCATATAAGACATAGTTATAGTTCTTTAGAAACTTATGGAAAATATTTATTTAAAGGGGCAGGAGAAGTAAATGCTGTAGACATAGACATGGGGTAATAACTAGTCCTCTCTAGAGATCTACTTTTATCCTTTCTCCTTTCTTTTTTGAAATGGAAAAGGGAATGAGAGATATCTTACTAAGGCAAGTATGAATTTTAGAGGTACATGGATTCTGAAAATGTTAAAGAGCAAAATAGAATTTGTTTCTTGACCCATTTATTTTCATTTTTGTTATATTATTAGACTATAAACTCACATTAGTCCTTCCACATGAATTCAGTAATCTTACCAGCTGAAGACACAGACGGTGACCATAAGCAGCTGAATAATGAACTGCATTGTATCCCTGCTTATCACGGATCCCTGGATTTGCATCATTTCTTAATAAGTATTCCAGGCACCTATATACAGTAACAACATAATAAAAATTCTAAATCCTGCATTTTAACCAATGATAAAGAGAGAGACTGAAATTAAAACTGACAATTTTTCTTATACTTAATGTAAAAATCATAAACATATCTATACTATAATAATCTGTCATTTAAATGATATTGATTAAAGTATCATAAAAATACAAATGAAATGTTCATAAGAGAATCTTGATTCAAAGTGGATACCTCTAAAGTCTGTCAGAAGGCTTAGTATACCTGAAGGCCCTTCTTTACATAGTCACTATCTATGGCACCACCTATTCTACTCAAACAATGTTTGATAGGATTTAAACTCCTAGTGGTGGTGATCATACAATGTTGGCAGCATTACTGCTTATCTATCTAGAACACAGAATGAGTATAATTTCTCATCAGGAAGCTCAAGAAAGGATGGTAAAAAACCTCCAAGAAACCAAGGTCAGAATTCAATGAACTGATTAACAGGACTGAAAGGCACATAAACAGAGTAAAAATGGTATGAAGGTAACAAGAACAGCCTTTCCATAAGAGATAACTTCATTTCTGTGCTATTAAAATGAGGAAAATAATTTTGAAAAACACTACAAGCCTCACATTTGTTACAATTTTAATACACTTTGTTACTGTAGCAAAAAAAGAGATAATGAATTAGAAATTAAAAGACTTGCCTCTAGAGTTCGTTTGCTACCAGTGATCTTGGGCAAATCATTTCCCCTTTATGGTGAAATGGCCTCTGTTAGGTGGGGATGGGAAAGTCAACTTAATAATCTAAAGTTTGTTCATGTTCAAATTCCAAGTCTATAGTTATCCAGTGATAATTTGTCTAGTATTCCAGTATGTCTACCCAAATATTAACTACACTATCAGGGGCAAAATTCTACAATGAAATACTTGTTAAAAATTCAAGTTCCCAAAATCACACTGAAGTTATATAAAAACAAATGAAAAGGAATTCTAAAGCAATGTAACTGATCTTTTAGTAACTCTGTCTCATATATATATGAGGGCCATTCTTTCAATGCTAACCCTTATTTCTTCAATGCAGAATTGTTTAAAACCCTTTAGATCTCTTAAGAATTACTTTCAGAAACTAATATAACATCTTTGATGGTAGCAAATGTTCATCCTTTTAAGTGAGATTTTGGTATTTATGAACAGCTGAAATTCTTTGGAGTCAAGCATAATGAATAAGTGAGATCATTAAACTGGGTATCACTATGATAAAAAATAAAGCAAAGCCAAAATCTGACTCTAAAGGAACAAGATTGGTGTTTTTTTTGAGTTTCAAAAGCTAGCTGTGAGGGCATGTCAGGCAAAGTTAGTGTTTCAAGCAGTGTGTAAGCTCTGTTTGTACACATCTTCTTAGGTGCCCAGTTCAGGACAGTGCTCGCTGGGATGTAGAAAAGGCATGCAGGTCTGTATAGAAGTTTCATTACTTTTATAGGCACAAAACTTTACCACAAGGGCATTAAAAAAATTTTTGCAAGTTCTCTAGATGTTAGTGATAAAACAAAAATGGTCCTCCCTTACTGAGACCTGAGTACAAGACAGACTCTATCAGTGGAACAAACTATTTAAGATAATTCACTGATACATGAGTACTGAAGAATAGATTTATTTAAGGAAAGCAAAACAAGTAGGTAAGTTCATGTTTACTTTCTAAAGTGGGAGAGTATGTCCCGACACATTATTTATAGTGACTACTTTTAAGTTTACAGTATTAAATAGTTTAAAAGAATGTAATTGTTATTCCTGCAGTAGTTCTTATTAAATTGCATTATTTCTTTAATTTTCTACATTCACATTACTCAGATGTTTGGGCTCATGTAACAAAACAAAATATAAGTTGATTTATACTAATAAAATGTCTTTTATTGGTATGCCTTTTAGATTTTGCTATGCAATATAAATTTTCATAATTACTTTGTGAGATAAGCTGGGTAAGTATTATCTTTAACAAATGAAAAAAAGTATTGACATTCAGGAAAGTTAAATGACTTGTCCCAAATCCTTTGGCTAGAATATGGAGAATCAAGGACTAAACCTTGGGTCTTCTACTCTTCATCCATTGTTCTTTCTATGCTCCCAAAGCTTTAGCACAGTGGTTAATGAGTTAGTGATAATTTAACCTAGGTGTTTATAAAATACTGAACAAAATTACTTGATCTTGAACATGTAGGCCTCAATTTTAATTTGCAAATGGGGGAAAAACAGAGTCTGTCTATTCCAACTTTTTTTCTGATTTTACATTTATTAATATTTACATATGCTCATTTTATAAAACCCAATTAAGAAAGGAAGATTCTTCATTGTCTATTTCTGTCCCCTGAAATTAAAATACGTATACAAAATCTGGAAGAATATTTATAGCTAAATAATAAACTATTCTTACTGTTATATTTTCTTCAACATGTTAGACAAATTAAGTATCTTTATCCCAATTAAGCACATAAGTTAAATCAGAGTGCATTTCAAACTATTTAAATTTCTCCTACTCTTCCCCCATCACCCATGAATCCCTACCACTTTGAGTTCTGATACAAGTTCAAATCCATGTGTCCCATGGCTGGTCCAAGCCCTGGGTAAGGACCACTCAGCACAGGAAAAGGGACATGGCATTGTCACTCCCAGAGGCCCTCCCTCCTCTCTACTCTTCCATCATGGTGTACAATAGTTTCTGTTCAGGGTGGGGTGAGGGGGAAGCATAGTTTTAGAAATACAGCTAACCCAACCCAGAGAGTTTAAGTAACTTGCCCAAGGCCCCACAGTAAGAGACAGAGCTTGTATCAAACACAGTGTTGTCTTATATACACATATAAAATGAGTTTAGCAAGGTTGCTGAATGTAAGTCATGTACAAAAGGCAAATGTATTTTTCTTCATAACACCACAAACAAAAGGAAATTTAAAGACAGATTTGACAAGAGAAATATCAAATACATTGTAATAAATTTAAGGATTACAAAATCTCTACACAAAAAACAACATGATTCCACTTATATAAAGTTAGAAAACAGACAAAAATAAACAATGCTATTAGAAGTCAAAATGTGATCCCATTTCATAAGAGTTGCTATGGTCTGAAAGTTTATGAGTTCCTCTCCTCCATTCATATGGTAAAATTCCAACCCCAAGGTGATGGTGTTAGGAGGTGAGGCCTTTGGGAGGTAATTTGGTCATGAGGGCAGAACCTACAAGAATGGGATAAGTGCCTTTGTAAGTGAGGGAGCCCTTTTACCCCTTCTACCACGTGAGGAGGCAGCAAGAATACTCCCTCAACACTGACTACAGCCCGCAGACCAAACACTGAATCTGCCAGCACCTGATCTTGGACTTCCCAGCTTCTGGAACTGTGAGAAAATTGCTGGTGTTTATAAGCCACCCAGTTGTTGGTACTTTATTATAGCAGGCCAAATGGACTAAGACAGAGACTTGACATTGAGAAGTAGGGGTGAGGCTGTAACAAACATCTAAAAACTTGGAAGGGGCTTTGGAATTTGGTAATGGATAGAGGCTGGAAGAGTTTTGAGGGGCATGGTAGAGATCACATTGCATAAAACATTTTCTAAAACTATGAATATGATACAGAAAAGGCTACACAAAGGCACATAACAGGGCTTTAACTTTGATTAAGGCTGTGAGGGATGTGAAATGATCTACATACACACACAGAAATACAAGTGTTAGTGGTGGTTACCTCAGGACAGTTGGTATTAGGAGGATTTCTTCCTTATTATAATCAGGAAAAACAATTCCCTATCTTCCCCTTCTCTTATATACAGTACACATAGGTGTGGGGGAGACCCTCACCATCTTGCTCACCCACTTCCCTTCAAATGGCAAAGAGAATTTTATTTATTAATATTTAATATGTTTAATATGTTTCTTGTGATAATACCCATATATATGTTTGCCAGATTCTTACATGATGTGAAACAAAGACACTTCAGAAGATTTGCTGACTCATGACTATCTACAGAGAATGAATGGAGACATCAGGATTATGAGGGTGACTAGCAGAATGAGTAGAATGCGTCAGGAAAGATTTCATGTATTTTTCCAATAGTTACTGAAATAAATATGAGGATGGTGGGTCGTAAGGCAGAGAAGAATCATAATTACTATATGTCACTCCTGAACAGCAGAGTACCAATGTCAGAGTGTGAAAAATTCCAAAGTATAAACAACTTTCCCCAGGGAGATTTAAAGGCAGAAACTGTGATGCTGACAGGGGATTAGTAAAAAACCATTAAAAAGCAAACAAGCAAATGTACAGTATTGAATAATAGCAACTTGAAGCTATGGGGAATTTGTTTCTTCTTTTAGAAAATGTTTTACTCTTGCTTTGGCAGAAGTATGAATTAATTATGCCAGATTCTCTTATGACCCAATCTATTCCTGGGAATTAAACCCCTAGAATTTAGAAAAATAAATCAATCTTTTAATGCCACTAAATTTAAGCCTTCAAAACAATCACTTATTAAAAGGCTGCCTCTGCTACCCTAGAATGGTTACTGTGACTTATACCTTCCAGAAGGTTCCCAAGGAACAAATCATTGAATCAATAAATGTTAGCATTAGACAGAGTCTCTGGGATTCTGATACTTAAAAGGCAGGAAACAGAAGCTCTAAGGAACAGTGCTAGATTCTCTTATACATACAGTCTCATTTAGTTTTCCTGAAAACTCTGAGTAGGTTTCATTTTAATTTTACAAATAAACTTTTGCTTAGCAATTACTTGCTCAGGCTCAAACAAGTACAATATGGAGACCCTAAGATTTAAACTGGGTCTTTATAATCCCAAAGCTCATGTTCTTTCCAGTACATCGGGCTGTTTAGTGTAGATACTGAGAATTAAATGTTTAAATAATAAAAGTTACTAGCCTACTTGCTCAAAACAGTTTATATTAGGTAAGAAAACTAGTGATTTAATTTACCTTAGCACTAGTACTCATCTATAGAAAAAGCAGATCAGCTTAAAAGGAAACCACAAAGCCCCAACACTACGGGTTGAACACTATGTTATTCCTTTTTTTTTTTTTTTTAAATAAGATTTCAGGTTTAATGCATTTGTCTAAGGGCAGGAGGACCATACTATAATCTGTGTGTGAGGAGGGGGAGGTAGAAGGGGTATGGGGACAACTTCTCAGTAGAATTTAGATCATGCTGAGCTGTACCCAATAACCAATCTGTGGAAGTAGTGGTAAAAGACTATGAATAGTGATAAAAGTCACTTTAGGTATAACTTATTTTAAGAAAATCTATAAATCAAATCCTGAAATTATAAAATTGATAAATTAGGGATAATCTACTTACCTAAGTTTAATAAAGTATTTTCTGATTTATAGTCTTTAACACAGATTTTCTTTAAATAGCTACTATCCAAAAACATACTTCAAAAAATTTGACTTCTCCCAAAATCTATCTACACCTAACTTTTCTGGTATATATGAAATTGTATAAAGTGATATATTCCTGCAGATAGAAAGTACATTGTAGTTTATTAATGCCTTTAAGATTAGAATTTTAGCCACAAATCCAACATAACAAAATGTTACTTATAAAAATGGCTTTGTCTCAGAGTGGGGAAGATGATCAAACAAAAAAGGCTTTGAAATTAGTTCTAGAATGTATACTAAAATAACATTTGTGAATAATACCATTGAATTATGCTTTTTATTTTGAGGGCACAAAGTAAATATGAAAAACCAATGAAGTAATTCTATGTTAAACACAACTTCTTTGAAGAATATTTTATAACATCCTTTCCCAGAAACCATTATTTATTTTTCCCAATGGTATTTTTACTTTTCACTGACCCAGACACAAGGCGAATACCAGACATTAAAGAGCTCTTTTTGTGTCTTCAATGAGTTTATTTTCTTCTAAGAAGAAAAAATACATCAAAGTATTATAAATGGGTCTAATAGCTTTAGGTGAATATTACTTATGAAACAGTTTATGTACCACTTATTCTTTTGTTTTCACTTATTCATTCTTGGCTAACATTTACTTGCTCTGTCATCTAATTTACTTATTTAAGCAATATTTAGTACTTACTACATGCCAGATTCTGTGAGTTCAATTACTATCTTTTTAATACCAATTTACAAGGATTCCTTGCAAATCTTAACTCTCTACCTCTGAAGGATACTTGTATTCCAATCTCTACTCAATTTTCTGATGACATTGCTCATGTATCTCTCCTTTCTCCCTTTCCCCATGATATACTCAAGGCTGCAACCTCTGAAAAGTCAGATGGAAAAAAACATGGAAGTGATATTAAGATGTTCTTTTGGCAGGGAGGACAAGAAGGGAACTTTGTCTTTCTTCTACCAGATCAGTAAGGCAGGTTGCTGAGTAGAATAGGTAAATAGTAACTATGATTTAGGAATAATTATGAAACCAATTTATTTGCTAAAATAGAGACTCCACAGAAAGATACTCAACAAAAAATACAAAAAGGAAAAAGAAATTTGCAATAAAAACAGCCATCCATATGGAAGATGCCAGTTTATAGAAATAATAATCTTTTACTCTCACCCATATGATACTTACTTGCCGTCTGTGTCTGATGTAGCTGCATAGTGCAGGGGTGTGCAGCCTCTTTCATCAAGGTCATTCACACTTGCTCCTGATCCCACAAGAGCAAACAGGCACTGGTAGTTGCAGTTGGCAGCAGCATAGTGCAATGGAGATCTTTTGTGCCCAAGTTAACAGAAGAAAGATAAAAGCCAGGGACAGAGCTAGTATAAATAAGAGCATAGTTGACTCTTCTTACTCCACCCACTTACAAATATTTATAGTGAGATTGACTTCTGCCACATACTAAATCTTGTGGAGGGCTGGACATAAAGCTAGAAGGAAAAAGTAAGGTGGCAGAGACCTTCAAATATATGAAATAAGATGGAAACGTAGTTAAATTTTTTCATGGTCCCCAGACAGTAGCAATCCCAATCCTTTCAGTGAATTACAAACAACCTTCATATTCTGCTCAGAAACTTGAAAACTTTCATTGTAACAAAGTTTCCTTTATACTAATAAAATTGTTTCACAGTACAGAGGTAGTTGTCTCTGTTCATGTCTCAGTAGATAAATAAAAGAGAAAAAAATAGAAGAAATGTGTTTTAAAAGACATTAACCCTGAATTACTTCCAAGCCTCTAAACTCAGAATATGTTTCAGAAAGCCCTCTTTGTTATTTGTATATAGAATGCCGAAAGTGTTACAAATTAATATAAACTGAATTAAAGTATAATTATAAAAACAAATTATCTATACAAATATTGCATTTTAAAACCAAATAAAGTGATTTTTGATTTTGTGGGTCATTAGTTCTTTCCAGTAGCAGGCTTATGAGAGCAGTCTGCTCCTCAAAGTAATGATGGGGTCAAACAGTTTTTTCTTTTATCCTATTCACTTCTGATTTCCCACCATACATAATTCTTTTTACTTCTCTTCTGAACTGGTCCAATCACATGCAATGACATACATTTACACATTTCCTTCTGACACACCCTTTCCTGTCCTACACTTTGACATGTACAATTTTCAAATGGTTGAAAAACATAATTTTGCTTATATTGTCAACTCCATCTTTCAAACTAATGCAAACTGCCTTCAATTCTTTCCTGTATGGTTCTAATGCACTCTGTGTCAATTCCTACTCAAAGTAACTTAAAGTAGCTTTAAATACTGTTATCACAAATGCTAGTAACAATGAGGCCTGAACAGTGAGAAAGCACATTGGCTGAATGACTACAAAGACTGTCATTTCACAGCTGCCTTCTTGCTGTGAAATACTTCGTGGGATGTGTGTATGTATGAGATTTATATAGAAGAGGAGAAAGAAAAATTACACACATATATTTGTAAGCTATTTCCTCCCTCTTACTAGTGCTCTGTAACAAGATATGGATAGTAGAATCTCTCACAAAGAAATGACTTGGGGGGAAAAAACCCAACTCCCCTCCCCCAAAAAAAAGAAAAAAAAAAAAAAAAAGAAAGAAACCAATAAACAAAAAAAACCCAAAGGAAAAAAAAAAGAAATTACTTGGGGAGAGGAGAGTTATTTTACTGCGTTCTAGGTGTTTTGAGTTTCTTGAAGGAAAACTACCATGGGGTTTTACATGTCCATGGTGATAATTATGGGAGGGGGGGAAGTGATATCAAGAAGTGTAGAGGGACTGGGCACAGTGGCTCATGCCTGTAAATCCTAGCACTCCGGGAGGCTGAGGCAGGAGGACTTAATGAGGTCAGGAGTTTGAGACCAGGCTGAGCAAGAGCGAGACCCTGTCTCTACTAAAAATAGAAAAATTAGCCAGGTGTGGTGGTGCGCACCTGTAGTCTCAGCAACTCGGGAGGCTGAGGCAGGAGGATTGCTTAAGCCCAGGAGTTTGAGGTTGCTGTGAGTTAGGCTGACGCCTTGGCACTCTAGTCTGGGTGACAGAGTGACACTCTGTCTCAAAAAAACAAAAAACAAAAAAAAAACGTATAGAGGTACTTATAAGGTAAGGCTGGTAGGTGGTTGGTAGCCTGAGTCTGTGGCAGAGAACCAAAAGAAAGAAAACTGTGAATGAGAATGAATATTTAGAAGTCATAGACTTTAGTTGGGACTCTCAGTGAATCATGATCACAATGCAAAAGATGCTGAATTGTTCAGTTAACTCTCAGAAGCCAGTTACGAGGTTAAGAAAGTCACTAATAAAATTAAGCTCTATAGAAGACCTATTATCACACCATACCTCCCAAATTTGTCCTTTTTGTTAAAGTCTGCACCAGTATTCAGCAGAAGGTTTAGGCATTCCAAATTCCTAGAGGGAAAATATAGTTAAGAAAATTTAATTGTCAGTGATTTTATAATTAAATTGGTAGGTTTAAATAAGCACCCAAACATGTTTTTAAATGAGAATGACTATGAACAAAATGGCATGATTTATATTTTATGAAGAATAAAACATTAAAATTTATCTTACCTAGAATTTAGAAAGTTATATGTACACACATATTGGCACACTGATAGGAAATAACAAATAAATCATGTTGTCACTGTTTAATGGAAGATCACATTTGTAAAAGAGATCCTGAGGAGTTTTTAGGAAACAACCGGCTTATAATTGAATGGTTTAACCATAAGTGGTTAAATATTAAATTGAAATGGATTTAAGAAAAACCCCTGAAAATACAGTAACATCCCACGTCAGCTTTCCCTTATCTTCTCCTACACTGTGATTGTTTACTTAGATGTATCTTTAGTTAAAATTGTGGGAGAGTACATTACATACGTAGGTATTTCTGTAATTTAATTTTTATAAACCTAAACATCAACTTACTATGTTACAATGAAAGCTGTAACTGCCAAGTGATCAGACACACTCAAGTCTGTTGTCCCTCTCTGTAGGCAAGTTACATGGAAGTTAGGTTTTAACTGGAAGGTTCTCTGGTGACCTTGAAAGATCAAGGGAGCCAGTCACATGCTCACCATCCATCTCTACAACTTAGACTGGCCTGGTGGTATTCTTGGTTCGGCACACTTGTTCTCTGAAATCATTTAAAATTTTTAAGGAATTATCATTGGGAATAAAGTTCTCGCAAAATATCTTTTTCATAAATCGTGAATTAAACAGCTTATCACAGATCTAAATCATCAGAAGCATTAGATTAGCAGCATGCTTTCAGAGACCAAGAGTTTTAGTTGAAGTTTGTCGTTCATTTGAACAAACTGCCTCGTTTACCCTAGTAGTACTATTTAAAACTTAGTTCAAAATCTTCCAATCTCAAATTTTCCTCTTCCTAGTAGAGGCAAAACATAAACATATCATCTTTTTTTCCCCTTCAAAATACGATTTTAAAAAAACTCACTTAAAGACTAGTAGTATTATTCAGAATATCCCAGTATTTTTATGTTCTCATGTGAGGACATATTTTTATTCTAAGAAATCATTTTATTCTAAGAAATCATTTTATTAGTTTTTCATTTATCCAGGAATTATGTTCTTTTACAGAAAGCAATACTTCCTTTTGTAGGTTTATTCTCTCCCTCCCACTCACAACCTATGGCTTAGGTGGAAGAGGATGAGAAAAGTAATTTCTGCCACCCCGGACTTTCTATTCCCAAACCATTCCTACTACGTTTTGTTTTGTTTTCTATTTTCTAATAGCCCAGAACTAATAAAGAACAAAGATAAGAGAAAAATTGCTATGACCAGTTACCTTTTTCTTAAAGAAATAAAAATACTATTAACATACCCTCCAGCTGCAGCTGCATGTAGACAGGTCCTGCCAAAATCATCTGGGGTATCTATATCAAATCCTATAAGAATGAATATGTTTTATCTATTATATAATATTATAGATGTATTACTTTACACTAAAGTATTATTTCAAGAATTGTATCTTCCCCTCCCAAATAAAACTACGAGTTCTGAATAGGTAATAAAATGACCGAAGATAAAAATAAATAATGCACAGTATTACGAAGAAATTGCTACCATTAGATTGGGAGTTTTAGGATAAGTGCTAGAGTGCTTGTTTAAAAGGTCATAGGATACAATGAAATATTATTTAGCAACTAAAAGAAATAAAGCCCTGATACTGATACACGGATGACCCTTAAGAACATTATGCTAAGTGGAAGAGGTCAGTCATAGAAGCCCACACACTGCATGATTATATTTATATGAACTGTTCAGAAGAGGCAAATTTTATAGCTAGAAAGTAGATTAGTGGTTGCTTAGGACTGGAAGAGGAAAGAAATGGAGACTAATTGCTAATGCCATTTCTTTGAAAGGGGATGAAGATGTTTTAAAATTGATTGTAATGATGGTTACACATCCCCATGAATAGACTAAAAAATACTGAATTGTATACTTTAAACGGGTAAATTATATGGAATGTGAATAATATCTCAGCAAAGCTATTTTTTAAAAAGCCATAGGTGCTTTGTTACCTGTGAAGAATTATTACCATTGAGAAGAGATTTTAGCGTTTCTTTCATGAAAAATAGGTTAAGTAAGTATTTATGAACACACACACCCTTCAAAAAAAATCAAAACAGAATTAACTCACTTAAAAATATTAAGAAAAACTCCAGAAGTGTCTGTTTCTCTATTTCTCTCTCTCTATCTATCTATCCATCTATCGTAGACAGGGTCTCACTCTGGTGCCCAGGCTAGAGTGCAACTGTGTCATCATAGCTCACCGCAACCTCAAAGTCCTGGGCTTAAGTGATCCACCTGCTTCAGCCTCCCAAGTAACTGGGACTACAGGCTAGCCACCACACCCAGCTAACCTTTTTTATTTTATTTTTATTTTTTGTAGAGACAGGGTCTCACTATATTGCTCAGGCTGGTCTCCAACTCTTGGACTCAAGCAATCCTCCTGCCTTGGCTTCCCAAAGTGCTAGAATTAGAGGTGTGAGCCAGCACACCCAGGCTGTCTCAATCTATAATGTTAATTTTCACTGGAACTTTCTCATAATTTTTTCAGTAAACACATGAGTGTTATACAAAATCTGCTCAACTTTCTTAACAGTCTGGGAAATAGAATATCATTTAGAATCAATTAGTCTTACTACATATTTAGTCATTTTATACTTTTAATAAGGATCATTTTTGTAGTAATATTTACAGAAAATCATTAATCCTGTTGTTTCAAACCAACTATGATTATAGCATTTTAAACTAGTAATTAAATACTGTATAAATAATTTCACAAAACCTACAAGAAACTGTAGAATGGCTCTTGGCTCTTAAAATGACCAATAAGAAATGCAAATGAAGATATGGTGCTTCCATACATAAAGGACAATCCAAGAAGACTAACATCCAACAAACAGAACTAACAGAGGGGAGGAAATCACTAGAAAAAGAAAACATTTCCCAGAGCTAAAGAGAAAATAGAGTCTTAGAATTAAAGAATTCAACATCTTCTAAGAGAGGTTAATGAATGATCCATACTTGGACCCATCTTTATGTAATTTTGAAAAAGCAGGATAAAGAGACTGTCTTAAAATTTTGGGGGTTTTGGGGAGACAAAAAAAAAACCCCAAAAAAACCCCCACACCAAACCAGAGAACTGATCTGCAAAGGTTCCACTAACCTGAAGAGAGAAGTTTCCTGCAGCAATCTGAAAAACCACTTAAGGCTGCCAAATGGAGGGGAAACATTCCATGTATGCCACGCCTTCATTACAACACAAGAAAAATACAATCATTTAAAAAAATTAGAAAGAGATCACTTAAGTGAAAGATAAGTAGATGAGTCAAAATCTCTAACATTTTGGAGAGTCATGTGGCCAAAGGTTGAAGGTGGGCATAACTTACTACCCAGCTATTTTTCTCCCAGAATAGGGTTTTAAAACCTTAGCACCATTGTTATTATGGACTTTGTTGGGGGGAGATGGGAGGAGGAGGAAGGGGCTGTCCTGTGCCTGTAGGCTGTTCAGCAGCATCCCTAGGCTCTACCCACACTAGATGTCAGTAACACCTTCCTCCTCAAATTGTGACAACCAAAAATGTCTCTGGACATTTCCTTAGGGAGAAAAATGTACTACCATGTCACCCAGCCATTGAAAACCACTTCCATAAGGCAACATATTTAAGGCTGTCTATTGTAGTAATTCCGTAGTAGTGAAAAATCGGAAGCAACTTATGTTTGCAAATAAGAATAATAAATTGTGAAATCTTTACACATCAAATAATTAATTAAATTCTATAAAATGAATTAAAAGCCACTGGTAAAGATATGAAAAAGGCCCAAATTTTATATCTACATGGCTAAATCAACAAGTTAAAAAACTTTTTAAAGTTGCAAAAGAGATAGGTACAGTAGTATATCATTTACAGAAAGTTAAAAAGGTTTATAATTTGTTAATGAATGCATATAAATGTGATACAAGTATAAAAACATACATAAGAACGATAAACTTCCAATTTAAGTAGGATGTGTACTTTTGCAGGGCATATGCAAAAGAACCTCCATCTTTCAAACAAAATTTTACATGGAAACTTTAATATATAAAATAAATAAAAAGTGAACTGTTCTGACCAAAGTGGGGGGCAAGTCCCTTGTAGCAGCAACCAAGTAATCGAGCTCTGCACAGCACAGTCTGAAAACCATTATCTAAAGATAGTATTTGAATGAAAAAAAAAAAAAAAAGATTTGGTATGTACAACATTTTTGGGTCTTTTAAGTACTTCTATATTAAAAATAAAGAGATCATAAAAATTAGCAGCTCTGATAAAAACTGCATACAACTCATAATTGGGAAAGAACCACAGTAAAATACATAATACCACACTAACTTACCAAATAAAATCATATTTAAACATTCTAACCTACTACACTCTCAATACAAAAAGACAAAGAAAAGGCTCCAAGCTGAATCTTGTTTTGGGCAGGGGGAAGAAAAAAAAAAAGTAAAATTATTTTTAAAAAAGATAAGGAAAAAGTTCAAGCAATTAATACAATATTGAGGACAAAATCCACATTTCCACCTGAAATACCTAAGAAAGGGCAGTTCACTTCCTTTTGCGCTTCCCTGTGACAACTATCAACACCTCGGTAAGTACTACTTACTTTGCAGTGTCAGCACCACTCGTAATAAGAGTGTTGATTAGCAGCTCATGGCCGTATCGTGCTGCTATGTGCAAAGGGGTGTTTCCATTCTTATCCTCACAGTCGATTACAGCTCCTGTGAAAAAGAATTGTCAGACACTGGACTATATAAAGATTAAGTCAAACCCATTACATGGAAAATAATATAAAATGCTGTTCAAGCACAAACTAATGAATATGGCAATTCTAACTAGATTTCATTCAATGCATTATTTATTGGGCCTAGTATTGGAGTTACAGATTTTATACCTAAAGTAATTTTGTGAATTAAACATAAGATTTTAATAGATTTTAAACTGATAAAAGGGTTCTGGGGCCCAATAAGTTTGGGAACCATGGTATTTTAAAACAAAATTAAATACATTTCTTTAGAGTAAGACTTTTCAGAGCTTTAATGTGCAGACTCTGTGTCATCAAGACTGCATGAAGTGCTTAAAAAATTATTTGATCATGAGCCTATTTCTACTTTTCACCTGCAAAATCATAGCACCTATTATCTTGAGGATTACTAAAAAATAGCTCCTTGGAATACATTAGGAATGCATAGGAAACATTGATTTAAAGTAACACACCTAAAAGTCCTTTTGACTTAAAAGTGTAGCTTGCTTAGTACTAATTCAAACACAAAAGAATACAAGTTCAGAAAATTAAAATCATAAAATTAGTTCAAAATATTCAAAAGGGGAAAATGATAAATGTATAATGTATATACAGAGTATATACATTAACATATAATACAAATTATGTTAGAAAGGCAGTTTTCTATTTAACAATATTGAACAAAGGCAACACTAATTGCTGAAGAAATATTTATAATTCAGAGGAAACAAAACAAAAATAAATGAAAAACAAACTATGAAAGATACATATACATGGAATTTTATACTGTTTAATATTTGATTTTCATATAATCTGAAACCATTTATTAAAAAAATATATATAGACTGCTATGACTATTCCTCAATAGTCATTCCTCATTTGGAGGATTTTTATTTACTACATTTGAGAAAAAAAAAACAAACAGAAATACTTTTTACCACTCTGGATAATGGTTTGTGATCTGGAGAATCTACCATGGAGGGCAGTCATGTGCAGTGGGGTTTTCCCATCTTTACTCTGAAATAAGCAAAAAAAATTTAAATTACCGTTATATCCATAATATGTAATCCTTAGTTTTGTTCTCAATATCCTCTTGCATCTTTATTTTCTATAGTTATTACACACAAGCATTAAATTTAACTGAAGCCTATGGAGGTAAAAGAGCTATTTAAAAATATGAACTAATTTTTTTACAATGTGAATCATAAAGCACAAATGTATAAAAACTCTATGCCCAATTTTAAATCAGGAGTGAAATAGTCAGGATGTGCTTCCCAAGTTTAAGACTCTAAATTTCACATTGCTCCAAATCTTTCATTCTAAGAAACCCTGAATCCCCCCCCGCCCGACCACGGAAAAGTGAGTATCAGAATTAACATCAGCCACTACAGTTCATTTAAAAAACTGTGCATATTGTCTATGATTACTTGTAACAAATATTGTTAGCTATTTTCTCAAAACTCCTAAAATAATAAATCAGATTGGCTGTACATGTGTGTATTTCATGTAGAAATTCTAAAGGAGTTCCAAATATGAAGAAAAACAACCCCTGAGTTAGGTGCTATCTTTTCTTCTGAGTTAGGTGATGTCTTTTCTTCCCTAAAATCTTTTAGTTAATCAAAAGGCAGTTCAGAGGAGAAAGTATATTCTTTTCCAAAAATGGGGCAGGAACTATTAGATATCCATACAACAAAAAACAAATGGAAAAAAACCTTTGTCCCATACACTGCACATATGTGAAAATTGACTCAGAATAGAACACAGATCTGAATGAAAAAGATAAAATCACGTATCTTTGAGAAGGAAATACATTTTGTGAATTTTCAGTTATGCAAAAAATAACACCAAAAGCAGCCCATACAAAATTATAGAAAAATTGGACATCATCCAAAATAAAAAAATAGTATTCTTCAAATGATACTTTTAAGAGAATGAAAACACTTGCAACCAAAATATATGCAAAATATATGATGAACTCTCAAATACCAATAAGAAAACAAATAATTTAAAAAATGAGCTAAAGATTTGAATAGATATTTCACCAGAGGTGATATGTTAATGGCAAATTATCCCTGAATATACGCTCCACTTCATTAGTTATAAAGGAAATGCAAATTAAAACAATGGATATCAATACACACCTAGTAGAATGACTAAATTAAAAACACTAACCATACCAAGAGTTGACTAGCATGTGGAGCAATTAGAACTCTTTTGACACTGGTGATGGGATCATAATATGTACAACTAATTTGGAAAACAGTTAAGCAGTTGATGTTTTTGTTTTTTTAACCAATGTACACTTATAATATTAACCAGAAATCCCAAGGGAAATGAAGTATGTGTCCATGCAAATACTTATGCACAAAATGTTCATTCCCTTTATTTTAAATAGCCTAACTCTGGAAACAACCCAAATATCCATCAATAGGCGAATGGACATTGAAGAAATTATAGTTCTGTATATACATACTACTCAGGAAGAAAATGGAGAGATACTTAGACACACATGGATGAATTTCAAAATAATTACGCTGAGTGAAGGAAGTCAGGCAAAAAAAAAAAAGAGCACCTACTGTATAGTTTCATTTGTATAAATTTCTAGAAAATGCAAGCAAATCCATAGTAATCTGTGGTTACCTAGTGATGAGGAAATGAGAAGGGGGAGTGGCGGATTACAGGAATAGTAGGAAAATTTTTTGAGTGATGGTTATGTTCATTATCTTGATGTTATGATTTTATAGATGTATACATATGTCAAAACTTATTAAACAATAAATTTTAAAGAAAAAAAATCTTTTAATTAATCAAAACATACATGTGACCAATGCAAAGGGAAAAAACTGTTTTGGAGCTCCTAATGTCACAGCAACATTCAGCACTGCTTCTGTGTATGTACTAACATTGAAATGTGACAATTATCCTAAGACTATACGAACACTATACAATGCAGATATCCTTAAGAAATCCTCATGCCATTATGATATTGGAGTATTGGAGCAACATCATAAATACCTACTTAAGTATTTGATTCCATAATTTTATATGAATTTTTCAAGCAAACAAACCATACAATTGGCAAGTAATCTTGAAGAATTTCTAATCTTTCTGAGACCCTGTAAGAAAGGAAGGAAAGAAGGGAGAGAGAATGCATGTGTGTGTGGGCTCTGGAGTCAGAATAACCTGAGTGTGGATTCTCAGTTCTGCCACTTACCACAAGCAAGATTTTGGACAAGTTGCCTAACTTCTTTGTGCCTTCATTTCCTCAGCAGAAAATGAGGATAATACCATCTGTACCTCATAAGTCTGTTGTACAGAGTAAATACAATAATCCTTTTGTAAAACACTCACATGACACACCAGTGCTTATTATATCATTTTAATTTTAATCATTGTTTTTTAATGTGCCAATTGTTACTCTTTTAACCAGAAGACAAAACAAAACAAAACAAAAAGCATGAAAGCTTTAACAAAAGGATTCTGGTTTCATCTTTTCAAAATGTTCCCTATATGACAAATCCCGAGTTTTAATGTTAATATTTTGCCTATAGCCATTTTTTACAGACAAAAAAACCAAAACAAACAAAAACTTGTAATAAAAATTTGAGGCCAGGTGCAGTGGCTCACACCTGTAATCCTAGCACTCTGGGAGGCTGAGGCTGGAGGATCACTTGAGGCCAGTTTGAGACCAGACTGAACAAGAGGGAGACCTCATCTCTACAAAAAATAAAAAAATTAGCCAGGCGTGGTGGTATGCACCTACAGTCCCAGCTACTTGGGAGGCTAAGGCAGGATTGCTTGAGCCCAGGAGTTTGAGGTTACAGTGAGCTATGACGCCGCCACTGCATTCTAGCCTGGGTGACAGACCAAGATCTTGTTCCCCTCATTTCCCCACCCCCGCAAAATCTGAATCAATAAAATGATGAAATTTGGAAGATATAACTACAGTTAACATTTTTATATATAGCACTATGTTTCATGCACAGTTTAAAACACTTCATGTATATTAGTCACTTAATCCTCACAACCCTATGAGATAGATACTATTAATCTTGTTTTGTAGATGAGGAAACTTAAGCCCCAGAGTTAAGTAATTTAATCAGGCCTCATAGCTAATAAGTGATAAACTCCTTTATTTCTTTTCTTTTTTTCTTTTCTGAGACAAGGTCTTGCTACATTGCCCAGGCTGGACTTTAACTCCTGAGCTCAAGGGATCCTCCCACTTCAGCCTCCTGAGTACCTGGAACTACAGGCTTGCGCCACTGTGCCCAGCTAGTGTCCTTTATTATAATCCAATAGGTGGCACTGTATTAACATTTTTACTTTCTATATACTAATCATAAGAAGTATTCTAAATATACAAAGAAAAAGATTCAGATTACCAACTGAAAAGTCTGCCTTAAGACATGTTAGGAAGGGGGAAGGCATGTTTATTTTTCTCTGAATTGGAGAAACACTGTGTAGATTTTTTTTTTTAATCACCTCAAATCATTTTAGAATCAAACCAGGAGTTTTAAACAAGAACATAGAAAAACCTACAAAAATTCTAAGAGGTGGTTTCATAGGTGACCAAAACCAGTAATAAGCCTCACATTTCACAATACTTTTTAGGCTTGAATTTTAAATCAAGTATTTGGTGTATTTGCTTAGCTGACCAAAATCTATTCTTAAACAACAGGGTGAGTGGGAAAAGGTGTGCAAGTAAGTGAAGGAATCAATGTAGTAAGGCTCATGTTAAACCAGACCTATACTGCCTTTTAAACCCTATTCATTTTATCTTTACCACTCTGTAGGACAACTAATTTAAAATCTTAGAAATTGAATTATTACAAACTTAAATTCACATTCCAATTCCCAGTCATCTATAACTTAATCAAAGTCAACAAAATGGAGAATGGGATAGGGAAAAAAGATTAAGCAGGGAGAAACAAAGAGATAATTTGATAGTGAGAACATGAAGTTTAGCAAATTTAAATTTTTATAACATAGCACAAGTGTCAAGGACTTAGGCCCCTTAGTCAATCAACCAAATAATAAACACCTGTTTGACAAATATAGGAAATACGGTGGTTAGGAAGGAATGAGCACATATTCTTGCTGGTTGAAAAAGCTATCAACAATTGTTGTGTAATTTCAGAGCTGGAAGGGACCTTAGAAGTCATTAATGTGGGAAACATGTTCCAGTGGAACTTGGCAATAAAAAAATTGCATAACTGCACATCAATGAGATGTCATACATCCATAGGTGAGATTAAGGCAACTTCATAAAGTCTATTTTGAAACCAACATCATAGGCTGTTACCTTCAAATCTATTTAACCATATCTTAACCCCTTTGCTAAAAAATTCCCTTGTTATGTATGAAATCCACCAATGAATTTTACAAATTAAGGAGGTAACTTCAAATAGGACCATTTATTGGTCTGAGCATTTTACTTTAAGTGAGCCTCTTAAAGGACTGATTCTCAATTCTACATTTCAAAAGAAAACATAGACTGAAAAAATAATCAGAGTGGCAACTATGTAGATACTGACATGAGTCACGTGACTCATTATCATCAAATTATATTAAATATTCATGCCTAAATGGCAGTGTGTAAAATAGGAAGCCTAATCTCTACGCTATGTTGACACCACTGTACTCTAGCCAGGGCAACAGAGCAAGACTGTCTCAAAAAAAAAAAAAAAAATTAAAATAAAAATAAGAATTTTGAATTTATCTCGGCATTCCTCAAAAGCAAAGACCACAACCAAATTTTTTCAGTCTTGCTGAGGCCTGATAAAATGGCCGTAGCTAAAATCATCTTTGTGTGTTAAATATTAAGTATCATAGAAATGATGAAGGCTTACCTATATCATTAGCTATCATACATTTTTCAGTTTATGTGGTGCTGTCCTTAATGATATGCATACTGAAGTGTTTAGATGTGACATGCAGTGATGTCTGTGACTAACTTTAAAAAGCACCAATCCAATCATTGGTGTCCAGCTAACAAAAAAGCATCAAATAATTGGGTAATTGAACGGGTGGATGGATGGATCTATATACGATAAAGGACCAACAGCAAAATATTAGTGGTAGAATCTAGGTGGTATGTATATGGGTGTTCACTTTATAAGTCTTTTTTGAAATTTTAGAAAAAACATAGTATCAGTGAGTTACACATAAGGAATAGTTGCTTTTTGGTTTTTTGGCCACACTTTCAGGAGTAAGCATTTGGATTTTAGAAATATATGAAAATTCTGGAGCCAAAATAAATGTGTTTTCACTGTATAATTCTGTGAGAAAGCATAAGGAGTTAAGATTTTGAGGTGTGGTGAGGTGGATCATGTCTGTAATCCCAGCATTTTGGGAGGCCAAGGCAGGAGGATTGCTTGAGGTGAGGAGTTGAAGACCAGCCTGGGCAACTTAGCAAAACAAAAAAACAAAAAAACCCCCAAACGATTCTTTTTTAAAGACAGGGTCTCATTCTGTTGCGCAGGCAGTGTAGTAGCATCATCATAGCTCAGTGCAGCCTCCAACTCCCAGGCTCAAGCAATCATCCTGCCTCAGCCTCCCCAATAGCTAGGATTACGGGCACAGACCACCCTGTCCGGCTAATTTTTAAAAATTTTTTGTAGAGACAGGGTCTCGCTATGTTGCCAAGGTTGGTCTCCAACTCTTGGGCTCAAGCAATCCTCCCCTCTCTGCTTTGCAAAGTGCTGGGATTATAGGCATGAGCCACCATGCCCAGCCACAAATCTTAAATGTACTCCCTTTATGAATTTTGAGAAATGCTTATCTATATAATACAAAGCCTGCCCAAAATATTAGGCCATTAAATATGAAATGTCAGATTTCAAATTAAAAGTTTAGTTTATTATATCTCAAACAAGAAGCAGTACAATTAATCAAAGTATGTGCCTAAACTCCCAACAAAAGTTTCGCCATCTTAACGGTAGCTTGTTTATGCCAGCAGCGAAGAAGCCTGGAGAAAGAGTGGCAATGAAATCATGAAAGGTGTTTTCCACAGCTTGCTGAGAGTTGAATATTTTTCCATGCAAGAAGTGGTCCAAAACCTGCAAGAAGTGGTAGTCAGTTGGCCCAAGGTCTGGTGAATACAGTTGATGACACATAGTTTCCAAGTCCAGCCTCTGTAGTTTCAGCAGCACTGTTTATGCCACATGTGGTCAAGTGTTGTCTCGCAAGAGGATTGGCCTGTCTCCGTTGATCAATCTCGGCTGCTTAATCGCAAGCATCCTCATCATTTCATCCAAATGATTGCAGTAGACATCCACTGTAATCGACTGACCAGGTTTCATGAAGCTGTAGTGGATAATACCACCACTGGACCACCAGACAGACATCATTAGCTTTTTTTGATGAATATTTGGTTTTGGACTGTTTCAGCACTTCATCTTTATCCAACCATCGAATGTTTCCAATTGTCAAAAAGAATCCATTTTTCATCACATGTAACAAAATGGTGTAGAAATGGTTCGCCTTTATGTCGTGACAGAAAAGAAAGGCAAGCTTTGAGACAATTTCTCTTCTGATGCTTGTTTAATTCATGTGGAACCCATCTATCCAGCTTCTTTACCTTGTCAATTTGTTTTAAATGGTCCAATATTGTTGGAATAGTAACGTCAAACCTTGCTGCTAATTCATGCATAGATTGAGATGGATTTGCTTCCACTACAGCTTTCAGCTCATCAATATCCACCTTGGTCTCAGGTCATCCACGTGGCTCATTTTTGAGATTAAAATTACCAGAATGGAACTTCTCAAACCATCGACGTACTGTGTGTTCATCAGCCACATCCTTCCCGAACACTTTGTTGATACTTCGAGCTGTCTGCGCTGCACTGGTTCCACGATGGAACTCATATTAAAAAATAACACGAATTTTTGACTTATCCATGGTTTCACAAAAATTGCTCTAAAAAAATTTTTGGAAGATAATTACAAGCCAAACCATGAGTTTGAAAGAATGAGGATGTACCTTCGTAATAAAAATAAAACAAGAAATGTCAAAGTGAAATGTCAGAGATATCAACTGTCAAACTTAGTACTTAAGGAAATTGGACATTTCATACTTAATAACCTAATACAAAATGTTACCATCACGCCATAAAGTTTCCTCATGTCTCTTTCCCAGTTGATCCCTCTTCCCAGAGGCAACCACTGTAATTATTTTTCTCAACTATAGATTCTGGAACCCCATATAAGTAGAATTTCATCCATTCTAGAACCTTATATAAACTGAAAGAGCACATATACTTTTGTGTAAGGCTTTCACTCAGCATATTTTTAAGATTTATCTGTGTTCTTGAGTTAATCAGTAGTTCCTTTTACTAAATGGTATTCACTACAGATATTTTTTTAAACAGTGAAATCCTAAATAAAGTATGTATTCTGATTTTGTTTCATACCTTCATATTGACATCGGCCCCATTGCCAACTAGAAGCTCTAAACATAATGCTCCATGTGTTGATGCAGCAGCAAAGTGCAAAGGAGTAAATCCTTTTTCATTCTTTTGATTTACAATAGCACCACAGTCTATAAGTTCATTCACTACAACATCTTGTCCATTGTAACAGGCTACATGAAGAGGTGTATTTCCATAGGCATTTGGTTCATTCATCTATTGGAAGGGAAAAAATGGTGAATGTTATCATTGTTGTCAGCTATTTTAGCTATCCTGTGGTTGCAATCAAATCATTAAAATGAGAAACAGAGACAGGGATAAATACACGGTTGAAGCTTATAATTCTGAAGTTTGTTTAAAAAATGAACATTAACAAGCATTTTGGTGCTAAACAGATTTTGTACATTCAGGGAATATAATTCACATATACAATGTCTACCTCATGACAAAACTGAATTATACCCAAAGGAAATATTTTAGGAAAATGTAAACTAAAATAATGCATTTTTAAAAGCTTTCGAGGTAAGGGATTTACTATGGAATTAATTCTAAGACTCATAAAAAATAAACAAACTGAAGATTCTGAGGTATATTCAACAGCATGCATAATTTCAGCTTTTTCACTTTGCAGTGACAACACTAAAGTTAGTAATGAAGTATAGATCAGGATTTAAAAAATGAATGGCATGTTCTTCTACTTATTTAATTCATTTTTGCTACAAACTCGGGCTGTAAATATTTTCCAGCTTCACATGCTGGTATTTTATAACAAGGCAAAAGAATGCACTCAAGAATGAGAAATAATTCATGCAACTCAGAGTTTTTTTTCCTTTCTGTTTCTAATAAATAAAATAAGGGAATAAAGTTTACATGATTTCTCTGTAGTAAAGAATATGATCCAAAGAGAGGTCTGGACTTTGCCCTTGGCTTCATATAGGTAATCTATGTTATACCTGATAGAAGTGTCCTTGTTTAGGGTGGGAGCTGACCATGCCAGATATAAACCAACAATATGATATAGGGTAGGGGTTTTGGGTCATGAGGTATCAGTGTATTTGGAGACTAATCAGTCACACAGGCAATCAATCAATCATGTCTATGTAGTAGAACCCCAATAAAACAATGAAGCTCAGGTGTGGACTCCTAGTTAGAAATACATCGTGCATATCGTCACACATTGATGCCAGGAGAGTAATGTGTCCTGACTCCACGAGAAGGGGACAAGGGAAACTTTACCTTTAGAACATTCCTGGACTCCACCCTACATGTCTCTCTTCCTTTGGCTGATCTTAATTTATATCTTTTCCCTGCAATAAACTGTGAGTATACAGCTTTAGTGAGCTTAGTGAGTTCTTCTAGTTTATTATTAAACCTGAAAGTAGCTTTGGAAGCCCCTCACCCAGAACTTGTAGTTGGTCACAAGTGAGGGTGGCCTTGTCTGGAGACTCTGCCCCATCACCTCATAGATGGCCCCAACTTATCACAACTTTAACATTTTCTTTTCTGAGATCACTGGTAACAGACATCTGAGGAAGTAAAAAAGTAGTAACACTTAACTTTAATCAAAGTACCCAGGCTTTTGTCACCAGAAGCTAGAAGAGAGACATGGAATAGATTTTCTCTCAGAGTCTCCAGAAGGAACCAACCTTGATGACACCTTGAGAACTTTTATACTACAGAACTTTGAGAGATTAAATTTCTGTTGTTTTAAGTCCCACAAATTGCCCAAGTGGTGCTAATTTATTATGAGATCCCTAGGAAAGTAAAAAACTACACAATTGGAAACCACATGTCATTAAAAGACTGTTAAGAATAATCATTTATTTCGAAGAGTACACTGTCACCAGAGTTTACAAATGTTATTTTACTGTCAATAAAATAAGTTTTAAGAATTGCACTAGAATGAATTTGAATCAGCGATCAGAAACAAGATTGCCTCATTTATTTAGGTCCGGGGGTTTTTCAAGGTACTCTGTTACTCTTGTTGAAACAGACACAAGAATTGGAGAGTTGAAATGAAACTTTTATCTGTTTTGCACTCTACAAAATCCTACATAACAATGTATATGGATTTTTGCAACTTCTTGCGAACCCCACATGTTCAATAATTACTAGCTTGTTTTAGGCAGTGTTTCACATGGTTCTTAAATTAAGAGCCTAATCCACCTCTACAGTTCTGTCATGTATTCTTTGTCCAGCTAGGCCATCTCTTACTTTTTCTTAGTTTTTTGCACCTGTTTCCTTCTAGCAGAACCTTACCCTCTCTCTTCTAATTTGCTGTTTTGAACAACCAATGAGTTTGTCATAACTGTACCTAAAATAAGAGTAAATACACTAAAAGTGGGAGTAAAGCACATGTGTTTAAGGAATGTCCTGTGAAAGCTCCAGGTATCCTTAGCTATCTCAATTTAGGAATCAAATATATCCAGATAAAGCAGCATCTCTTTTTAACCAAAGAGAATTCTATGGTAAGGAACGCTTACACTTGGTAGAATTTAAAGAGAATATTAGACTAACTAGGCAAGTAACAATAGCCTGGCTATCTAAACCATATGGATCTGATCTGCTGGTTCCCTTAGGTGAAATGGAATTACAGGGCCTGGAATATGATGGAGAAGGAAAACTGGTAATTGATCATTCACCCTTGGAAGTTATTTTACCTCAATATAATTTGACGATTTATATATCTTGATCATTAATCAGTATACTAGATAATATGTAAAGGACTACAGATATCCAGTTAAAAGACAAAAACATTATTGTATAAAATCATCTTTCAAACCTGAAATAACTTCTGCCAACAACAGAATTACATAAAATGCTCCATCATTTTATACTATTCAATCTATACACCTACATCAACTCCAAGATCTAAAAGATACTTCACTACGCTGATCATTCCACTAGAGGCTGCCGCATGAAGAGGTGTGTAAGACTTCTTATCCTTGCATGTCACTTCAGCTCCATGTGCCACGAGTAATTTCACTACTTCAATGTGACCTAAAAATGTGTTTTTGAAGAAAAAGTTAAGAAATGAGCATATGAAAAATATTAAATACAGAAAATCTTTAAATAAATTTAAAAATGCAAATTAACTAGACGATACACAAGTCACCAATAAATCACGTTACAACTTGAGAGAAGACAGAAGGAAAACATAAGAATTCTGGATAATTTTGATAAATGTTGGTAGAAATAATTAATATTAAAGATAAAGTTGGCCCTCCGTATGTACTGGTTCCACATCTGCGGATTTGACCAACTGCAGATTGAAAATATTCAGAAAAGA
Organism: Daubentonia madagascariensis; assembly: GCA_023783475.1. Classification (NCBI taxonomy): domain Eukaryota; kingdom Metazoa; phylum Chordata; class Mammalia; order Primates; family Daubentoniidae; genus Daubentonia; species Daubentonia madagascariensis. The sequence continues at coordinate 3,973,815 of JAKFHU010002333.1, read as the reverse complement.
AAATAAAAACAATTGAAAAAATTACAAATTTAAAATGCAGTATAATAACCATTTACATCGTATTAGGAATTATAAGTAATCTAGAGATGATTTAAAGTACATGGGAGGATGTGTATAGTTTACATGCAAATAATACACCATTTTATATGAGGGACTTGAGCATCTGCAGATTTGGGTATGGGGGGGTGTCCTAAAACCAATCCCCTGAGGATACCAAGGGACAACTGTAATATATTTAATTGATTATTTTGTTCAGTGATAAGCTTACAATCTGTAATCTTCCTTTTGCCTAGATCTTTTTGGTTTCCCCCCACCAAGGTTATTTTAATAAATTCTTAAGTTCTGAAGTTAGCTTTTTATGTCTAATTCAGACATACTTTGTTTTGTTGCACTTCACAGATACTGAGTGGTTTTTTTTTTTTTTTTTAAAATACAAACTGAAGGTTTGTGGCAGCCCTGTGTCCAGCAAGTCTATTGGCACTATTCTTCCATCAGCATGTGCTCACTTCATTTTTCTGTGTCACATTTTGGTAATTCTTGCAATATCAAACTTTTTTATTATTATTGTATCTGCTATGGTGATCTGTGATCTTTGATGTTACTATTATAATTGTTTTGAGGAACAATAAATAGCACCCATATAAGATGGTGAACTTAATCAATAAATGTTGGGTGTTCTAACTGCTCTGTTCCCCCATCTTTCTCTCTCCTCTTGGGCCCTCCTATTGACTGATAACAATATTGAAATTAGGCCAATTAATAACCCTACAGGGGTCTTGAAGTGTTCAAGTGAAAAAAAGTTGCATGTCTCTAAATCAAAAGCTAGAGACAATCATTTAGCGAGGAAAGTTTAAAAAGTTTAGTGAGGAAGACACAGTTAGCTAAGTTGTGAATTCAAAGGAAAAGTTCTTGAGGAAAATTAAAAGTGCTACTCCAGTGAACATATGAACAATAAAACAAAAGAGCCTTATTGCCAAGAAAGTCTGAGTGGTCTGGGTAGAAGATCAAACCAGCCGCAACATTCCCTTACGCCAAAACCTAATCCACAGCAAGGCCCTAACTCTCTTCAATTCTACAAAGGCTAAGAGAGGTAAGGAGGCTGCAGAAGAAAAGTTGGAAGCTAGCAGAGGTTTGTTCATGAGATTTAAGAAAAAAAGCTGTCCCCATAACATAAAAGTGCAAGGTGAAGCAGCAAGTGCTGATATAGAAGCTACAGCAAGTTGTCCAGAAGATCTAAGATCACTGATGAAGGTGGCTACACAAAACAATAAATTTTCAAGGTAGACAAAACAGCCTTCTATTGGAAGAAAATGTCATCTAGGACTTTCATACCTAGAGAGCAGAAGTCAATGCCTGGCTTCAAAGCTTCAAAGAACAGGCTGACTCTCTAGTTAGGGGCTAATGCAGCTGGTGACTTTAGGTTGCAGCCAATGCTCATTTACCATTCTGAAAATCCTAGAGACCTTAAGAATCATGCTAAATCTACTCTGACTGTGTTCTAAAACACAACAAAGCCTGGATGACAGCACATCTGTTTACAGCATGGTTTACTGAACATTTTAAGCCCACTGTTGAGACCTACTGCTCAGAATAGAAGATTTTTTTCAAAATATCACTGCTCATTGACAATGCACCTGGTCACCCAAGGGCTGTGATGGAGATGAACAGGAGATCAATGTTGTTTTCATGCCCGCTAACAAAACATTCATTCTGAAGCCTATGGATCCAGAAGTAATATCAACTTTCAAGTTTTATTATTTAAGAAATACATTTTGTAAGGCTATCGCTGCCATAGATAGTGATTCCTCTGAGGAGCTAAGCAAAGTAAATTGAAAACCTTTTGGAAAGGATTCACCGTTCTTGATGTCATTAAGAATATTTGTGATTCATAGGAAGAGATAAAAGATCAATATTAACAGGAGTTTGGAAGAACCTGATTCCAACTCTCATGGGTGATTTTTGAGGGGTTCAAGACTTTAGTGAAAGAAGTAACTGCAAATGTGGTGGAAAGAGCAAGACAACTAGAATTAGAAGTATAGCTTGAAGATGTGTCAGAATTGCTGCAATTGCATGATAAAACTTTCATGGATGAGGAGTTGCTTTGTATGGATGAGCAAAGAAAGTGGTGTTTTTAGAATGTACTCCTGGTGAAGATACTGTGAACATTGTTGAAATGACAACAAAGGATTTAGACTACTACATAAACTTAGTTGATAAAGCAATGGCAGGGTTTGAGAGGACTGACTTTGATTTTGAAAGATGTCCTACTGTGGGTAAAATGCTATCAATAGCAACTGCACACTGCAGAGAAATCATTTGTGAAAGGAAGAGTCAATTGATGCAGCAAACTTCATTGTTGTCTTATTTTAAGAAACTGCTACAGCCACCTAAGCTTTAGCAACCACCACCCTGATCAGTCAGTGGCCATTCACATTGAGGCAAGACCCTCCACCAGCAAAAACATTATGACTTGTTGAACATTCAGATGATCATTAGTATTTTTTAGCAATAAAGTACTTTTAAATTAAGATGTGTACGTTGTTTTTTGGACATACTGCTATTGAACACTTAATAGACTACTGTATAGTATAAATATTTATACGTACTGGGAAACCTCAAAATTTGTGTGACTCACTTCATTGCAAAATTACTTTATTGTGGTGATCTAGAATTAAGCCCACAATATTTTTAAGTATGCCTGTATAAGACATCAGTTTATACTTCTCTGCCTTATTAGAATCTTCTACTTGTAGATCTGGGAATGACTTGGACCTGTTTCTTAAGAATGTTAGGTTTTCAGAACATGCAGCTGAAAACCTCTTTTTCCTTATTATTTCTACCAGATCTCCTTAACCACTTAGTTTGCTACTCACCCTTGTAACAATCAGGATAGGCTAGGTTATACTGTGCTGTGGTTAACAATCAACTCCCAAATCTCAACGGCTTAAACAATTAACATTTCTATTTCTCACTCACACCGTAACTGGCGAACAACTCTGCTCAGTCATTCAAGAACCCAGGCTCATGCTGCTGACATTATCTTGAATGTGGCTGATCATTGTGTCATAAGGGAGAACAGACTGCAGAGTCTCATATCAGTAATTAAATGCTCTGACACAGAAGTGATATTGCTTTCAATTCATTAGCCAGGACTGGTCTCAGGCCCCACCCAACCCCACAAAGAGGCCAGGAAGGGAGCCATGTATCCAGAAGGTGAGAGAAACACTATTCTCCTTTTATAACTCCTCACTTTTTATCAGATTAGATTATACAGTGCTTTCTCCCTTCTCCCACAGTCCTCTCCACCTCTTTGTTTGAGATTCCTTCTTTATGCAGAAACATTCTGCTTGGATGTCTCCTCCCAAGCACTGCCACTAATCCTTGAAGGCTCATGTTAGACCCCATTTTCCCACACCAACCCAGTCATCTCTCTTCCCTAGAAGCTCTATAAGCCTTGTGATGTTTCTTAAATTGAATCATTAGTTACTAACCCTTTAATTATTTTTTATGTATTAACTCCTCAAATATATTATATACCTTCAAAAGGTTGTACATTCTACTTCTTGGTATATTCCATAGGGCCAAGAGCAGTGCTATATACAAAACAAATACCCAATAAATATTTGTTACATTAAATAAATTGCTTGTGATGCTATTTTTTAAAATCAAACAGAGGCCCCCCTCCCTTGAAAAAATTAATCCAGGATACTGGAAGATACATAAAGATTCAGACAGATTTAGTTGTTTATATATAAATTATCAATTAAGGTGGATATTTTCAGCTACTTTCCCCCATCTCATTATGAAAAAGAAATATCTACTACTATATTTCTCGGAAAAAACCAAAAAAGCTATCTATCAAATCATAAGGTTCCCAATTAAATGTGACTCTAGTATAACAGTATTAACTGGTACAAAAGATCCCTCACTACACATAACTATGGTTCTAAAAAGGACAGCTATTTAGGTTTATGGTAATGCAGTGACAATTAGAACTTATAAACCCAAGAGGCTCATACATAAGTATAGCTTTTTAAACTGGGCAAGTGCATATTATTCACTAATAGCCAAAAAGAAACTAAGCTCTCTTGATGTTTAAGACTAGGAAGCACATATACAAACATATGGGAGAAACTGTTTAAAACCAACACACCATTCTAAGTAAAAATGCAGATCATGTTAATTGTATGTACAAACTAGCAGATTCCAGGCAGTATAAATGTTTCCTAACATTGAAAAAGCCCTATTTTAAAAGGGGCTATGTGACAAATATTTGAGCACATTTCAGAAATATGGATAAACCCCTTTAATTGACCATTGAAAACATGAAGAAGGGGACTTCACATAGCCAGTTTGGAAGTGACTTATTTAAAAGACAAAAGGGAAGAAAGTTCCACAGTAAAATAAGTGATATCATTCCAGCTAAGTAAACCCAGGCAGGAAGAAGTGTGTGTCTTCCTTATCGATTTACAGAATGATGTGACCAAGGGGACTAGATTTCATTTAATTCATCTAGGTCTATTTTTAGAATGGCATCTATCAGACCTGTATGGCATACACAATTCAGTCAATGATAACATCCTCTTAAAAATTATGTCCACACAATGTTAACTGGATAAATGTAATCACTATCCTTCAGAAATCTGGAAAATTCCCTACATTTCTCTTTTGTTCATTAATGTGTAAGAAAAATAAAATGAGCTATGTTTACAATTTGTAAGTTTTCAGGGAAAGGAGGAAGAAAAAAACACCATCTCACATCCATTCAAATTACGCACTGCTTCAAGACATAATATAATAAGTTGTTAATCAAGGTAATTAATATTTATTCAGTACCTTCTACATCCAAGTCATCACAGTGAGGTAATTTGAGGCAGAACTTGGATGGATATTGCTAAAAGTATTAAGAACAACAGAAGATATGAATATGTAAAGAGACTTTGATGAAGGTTGATGGCAGGAGCAAGCACAGGGTGGGGAGAAGAAAATGATCAATTCATTTGGGGATGGGGTGGAGCTAAGGAACACTGACAGAGAATTCAAGCCTAAGAGGTGGGGTCTAAGAGAAAAGTAAGGGAGCCTCAACCAGGTGATAGAAGAAGGCCAGGGATATTAAGACAGACTGTGAGAAATAGATTACAAGACTACATGTAATTCCTAATGTCTCTTACACTAATATTAATGAATTTTCTGAATATAACATAGAGGTGACAGTGGCCTGGACTTCAGGCTTCTCTATAAGATCAGCGACCAGTCAATACCTTCCTACTTTCACAGGTTTAACTCTTTAATCCTGTATCCTTAGAAGAGATGAACAGTTTTAGAAGCTATGTGTCAATACTCACCTCGTTCCATGCTTAAGGGAAGGAAAAGGAGAATTATGAATCTCTGAATGGTTATGGTCAAAAATTAAATGGGCAGTGCTGTGGTTTAAATATGTCCCCTAAAGTTCATGTGTTGGAAACTTAATCCCCAAGGCAACAGTGTTAGGAGTTGGAACCTTTAAGAGGTGATTAGGCCATAAGAGCTTTGCCCTCGCTAACAGATTAATGCCATTATCTCGTGAGTGGGTTCCTTCACAAAGGATGAGTTTGTCTCCCTCCTGCCCCCTATGTGATGCCTTCTGCCATGTTATGATGCAGCAAGAAGGCCCTCAACAGATGCTGGTGCCTTGATCTTGGACTTCCCGGCCTCCAGAACTGTGAGGAAATAAATTCCTGTTCTTTATAAATTATCCAGTCTCAGGTATTCTGTCATAGTAGCACAAAATGGAGTAAAATACATAGTGAGGTCCAAGACACACAGAACACCTTTTTCAACTGCAATTGAGAGGCCTGGAAAGTGACACTTAGTGGATCAGGGATAACAAAACCATTCTGGGCCCCCTGAGATACACACACTCAATTATTCTGGGAACTCAACTAGAGGCAACCTACAAAATCCCCCTGCCCTTCAATTTCACGAAAACAGCTGTTTAGTCAAGCTTAAGTTTTTGGAGGTAAAATGCCTGATGCGTTCTGCTTAACATGTAAACCTTTTACTATAAGGTGTACAGGTTTATACTGTCAAAATACTGACAAATGACTATAAAAACATTAGTGATCTTAGGATGAGAGCAAGCCATAAAGTCTTTCAAAGAACAAGATAAGGTAAATAAATCACATACTTCTTTCTTAGGGTCCCTATATTCTGCATCACATTTTTTGTACTTCATATTAAATTATCAGTAATGACTAAACAATGAGTTAATTGAATGTTTTTTGAGTGATGAAACAAACAAAAAAATTTCCACTGAATCTTCTGTTAATCCTTTATCTTTAAATGAGAGACAAGAAAAGACAAAACCAAGAGCCGGGGGAGTAATGAGGATAAACTATACCTATAAGACAAGTGCCTAGTTAGATGTCTTTGTAATCACGTAAAGTGGTAAATCACAGAATGATACCAGTATTACACAGAAAATATGTCAGTTATATGTGACATTTTTAGCCACAGAAGTTAAAATAGCAGAAGCAGAATTATAACCTTTGGCAGAAAGAGAAAATGCACTAAGCTCCATGGCTGCAAAGGGAAGAGTTCTTTTAGCTCTGCTTTAAGAACCTTGAAAAATGATGTCTACATCCATGGCTTCCTCTCAGAGGCACAACCCCCGCCTTACAGGACTTCCAAGATTCATGGCAGGTTGTATTTCCTTCATGTTTGGAGGTCTACTTTCATCTGCTTGGTCCCAGCATCCAGAAGCCAGCATTTCTACTCTGCTGTTTTTGTGCATTTTAAAATATCCTGATAGACTGATCTGCCTCCCTGGCTCTCCAAGTTATCTCAAGAAGCAATTAATGTTTTTGTTAGTGCTCTTGTCACACAGTTGCATAGGTTTTGGGTAGTCTACCATAGTCCTATTATCACCACGAGCTCTGTTAGTTTTGGAGTGCAATTTTGCAGACTGTAAGATTTTTAAAGAACATGTATATCATGTTACAGCAGAAAAGCCTGTATTCCAAGCCTCAAATTCTTTCTATAAAATTACTGTTAGGCTCCCTTAATGTATCTTCATAACTTCTACCTTAATATTTCCATAAAAACAAGGATGGGCTTTTAGTAAACACCGATCCTAAATTGTGTATCCTAGGCGTGTCTGGGATGTTTCTCCCTTTATAGATAAACAGAATTAATTTAAAACAGCTTTTAGATGAACTGGACCCAGTGCACTCCAAACCTGCTCCACTATCACGCTGGTTCCACCTGGGTAGCAAACTCAGATACCGTGTAACTTTACACTACCTTGAAAGACAAAAGTTATGCAAACAGCAAGAACTAAAACAATTTTTCCTAAACATATAATGTCAAAAAGTAAATTTTAAAAGTACATACCCATATATGCTGCCCAATGGATAGCACGCCTATCTTTCTTATCAAAAGCATTAATATTGGCACCTCTAGACAAGAGTAGTTTGACCATCTGGAATAAAAGTAAATACAGTTTCACCAAAATTCTGAAGCAGAATTGTTTATTAATACCACCTGTGACAACTACTCATCTTAATATCTCTGGCACGGAATTTCTGCATTCATAGAAAGGAAGGAGCTAGACTAAATATTGAAGGCCATTTAACATAATAACAGGACAAAATATGAAAAAAGGGTTAACTACAGGTATTACTGAAGTTAAGCACTGGTATCTTTTTAAGATGCCACTTTGTGTCCTGATATTTTATGAACTAAGTACAAATCTGGAAAGTCTGAAGCTGGAATATTTAATAAGAGGTTTTATTCCTATTTGTAACCCAAAATGTTATTAAAATGCAAAGGGCATTCTCATCCCGAAACATCTTAAACTTAATTCAAACACCAACACAGTATCTAAAATATGATTAGACCTGAAGGTCACTGCATAGTCTACTTACCTCATAATTTACCAAGAATAGTAAGTATGCCTAACCATATTTACAATAGTTTTGCCATTGGAAAAGGCATTACAGATTTCAAATAGGGATATCTGTGACCTTAGCTGCAGTGGAGACAAGGATTCCTTATGTTGCAAAATCAGAGAAGTACTGTAGTCTCCCCTTATCTGCAGTTTCGTTTTCTGTTTCAATTACCCACGGTCAACCGTGGTCTGAAAATAGGTTGAGTACAGCACAGTTACAATAACATATTTTGAGAGAGAGACAGACATACCACATTCACATAACTTTTATTAAAGTATATTGCCATAATTGTTCCATTTTATTATTGTTGTTGTCAATCTCTTACTATGCCTAAGTGAAACTTTATCACAGGTATGTATGTATAGGAAAAAACATAACATACATAGGGTTTGGTACTATCTGATATTTCAGGCACCCACTGTGGGTCTTGGAACATATCCCTGTGGATAAGGGGGGGCTACTATACAGTGAAAGCTGTCTTCTATGTATACATAAACCCCAACTTTTACTATGGTAACACCTAGCATAGGCAATGCTTGTGTAAGATAACTAAGCACTAATTTTCTTGAATTGTTTTCTTTTGCTGGCTCTGTCACTTAAGAATTCTCTTGACTAAACGTTGATAATAAACAATGAGAAAATATGTTTTCTAAACTCTGCCTTCCTTTGCTACTATTCTTCTGGGAGAACAGTGAAATTGCTCTATCTTCCTAGATAATTTTTTTCCACAATGATAGAACATACTTTTTATGTTGTGTTAGAGTTGGCAGTGTTCTCCTTTGTCACCCTAAGTTGACTATGAATTTTAAGTGCATGGGCATTATCTACTAAGTAAATTTCTAAACTTGAGAAAGTTAAATCATGAAAAACATGTCTGAGGGTTTGCTAAAGGCAAAATTAGACAAAAATTAACAAGATAGATATTTGTTTGCTTTTACCATGAACTGATGAATGGCTAAAAAAGACAAGTTCATTAATAACTAGGGGGTGGATGGATGTAAGGACAGAAAAATCACAGTCTAATTAAGATGCCACCTACCTCACCATGTCCACTGAAAGCTGCATGATGTAATGCAGTTCTCCCTGCTCGATCAGATACATTTACATTACTCAGAAGAGGTACCAAAGCTTCGGCACACTTTACAGCTTTATTAGCAGCAGCTATGTGTAAAGGGGTTTGCCAGTTTTTGTCTCGAGCATTAACATCTGCAGAATGCTTCAGAAGTACCTGAACTGCTTCCTAAAACATACGAAAATAAAAGTTATATAAGACAAATGAGATAAGAGATTTAGAATTTATATACTATGTAAAAAATATATATATGAAGGAGATAAAGTTCTGATAGAACCTACTATAAACAAGCAGGAATTTACCTAAGAAAACAAAATATTTTGAATGTAGAGGCAGTACTCAGAGCCATGTAAGATGCAACAAGATAAAATATTCCCTTTCCCTACCCTCCCAATAAAGGCATAACAATTCTTATCAAAATGTGCAAGAAGAAATATTGAGAAACATCCTTCAAAAATATTCATTTCTGGTTGGTCCGAGTGCAGTGGTGTTTACAACTAATTGATCACAACCAGTTAGATTCCTTTGTTCCTTCTCCACTCCCACTGCTTCACTTGACCAACCTTAAAAAAACAAAACAAAACAAAACAAAAACCAAAAATATTCATTTCTTATCTTGTTTTTCTAGATAACAAGATACAATTTATACTTTAACAGTTTTAAGGATTGAATATATAAAAATTAAAAATATACTATTTCCCAAAGTATTATACATGCTGTATTTTACAAAATGAAAAATCACTAGGATCTAGTTCATTAAAAAAGAAACAAAGACATACACAAAGTATATATAGTAATGCTGTGTAGTGAGAAAGTGAAGGCAATTTAAGAGTCTTACTGTCCAAAGGGACTTATCTCCTAGAAGCATGAAAACCTCACACTACCACATCTATAAATTGGACTCATGCAACGATTCTAAGGAATTCAGTATGCCATCAACATTAAGTAATATAATCAGAACTAAATTTAGCAAAATTTTCTCCTTACAGTGATAATCCTATTTTTTTATATGAAAATGAAAAGGACCAGGACCAGAACAGAATCTGGGTTCCCATCTCAATTCTATAGTATTATTTATAAGATATATTATTCAAGTCTTATAAAAAATACCCTCAGTGTTCTTATCTGTAAAAGGGGCAGGGAATACTACCTGCCCACCACTCTTCTCACGTATGCTATAAGGCACAATAAACTAATGTACGTTAAAAGTGTTAGAAAGTAAAAATACTATTAGCCATGAATCATCCATAGCTTTTTAAGCCTTTGAACTAAAACGTAATCAGAACTGTTCAAAATATGGGAAATAGCACAAGTATTTAATAGGTTTGGCAAAAGACTGGGGAGATGTCCAGTAATCTATGAACCTGCTAATGAAGTCAGCCAGCTAATCAAAGACATATGGAGGCCTATGACCCTATAATTCCACTCCAGTCAGTTATCCAAAAGAAATTTAAAAATTCATCCATGAATGCTCATAGCAGTTTTATTCCTAATAGCCAAAAACCAGAAATGCAAACGTCCATGAATTGGAGAATGGATAAACAAACGGTGGTACATCTGTACAATGATACTACTCAGCAATAAGATGCCAGCCTTGCCTTATTCATTCCCACTCTGGAATTCACAATACAAACATTAAAGCTTCTGAAAAGTCTAGGAAATATTTATGTTCCGTTAGGAAGAATAAGAAAATCAAGATTCTTCTTTTGTTTCACTAAAAAGCAAGAAGCAATCCAGTTCATGGTAAGTGAGGGTAGATAAGATGATACCTAAAGGCAGTAAACATAGCAACTAAGACTCTAGAATATCAAGACAGATAAAAGTTTGAACCCTGGGTCCTATTTCCTACTCAGAGTAATACATGTCAGATCATAATAGCAGTGATCTTTGAAAATTCAGAGAAAACTGAAGAAAAGCTCTAAAGGCTGCAGACATTTAAAAAGAACAGGTGAATTTCTAGAACTACAAACCAAAGAACCTGATGTGATGTCCTAGTATAATTCTAAATCATATTATCAGCATATTATAAGCATATAGAATATGTGGGGATAACCAATGGCATAGATGGCTTCACCAACAGTAAATGTTACCATAATAACCTCAATTCCAATTTTTCAGTTATTAGAGGATGAGTATAAAATATGCTGCTGGTGTGCCTTGATTAAAAAAAAAAGCTAAGTAAACACTCCAAGATATCAATTTAAGTGAGATTATAAAATATGGGGTGATGACAAAAGGCTGAACAATTATACTCAAAGAATATTTAGTAATATCTTGCAGTCAATCTAAAAGAAACTCCACAGCACCAGCTCTCTCAAGGTACAGGAATAAGAAGGGCTAATATATTTGCAAATAAATACAAAGTCTGGATGGACCACTAACATCTCATGTGGTAAGAGAATTTCTGTATCCTACTCTTGAAGAATGATAAGTCACAAATCAGAATGGTGGAGATAGATTAAGGCAGCTGGCAAGAAGGAGGTGGTGTGTGGAAACCATGTCACTGAAGGAGAGTTGGGGAATGAATCTGGGATATTTAACCTGAAACAGTCTTTTTTAACCAAGGTTCAGTGAGGGAATTAAGCCCTAAGGCATTACTGCGTGAGATATCTACCACTGTTTTAGCTATTATGTCCTTGGGAGAATTTAAAAAATAGTCACTTCAATCATCTTGTATAGGGTTTACTTCTCCCATGATATCTCAAAAATATAATGCAAAAGCTACCTAACATTTTGCCTTTGAAAGACCCATCTCTTTAAATACTTCTCTGTGCCCCAGCTATGTTTTCTATTTAATGAAATAAATATAGCTACCTTTGCTGCCAGGATGTAATAAAAACAATTAAAAGAACACCAGTAAAACTGCTTATCTTGTCTCGGTTTTCCAGCAGTTTTGCTAATTATGATATTTTCTTTCTAAAAGAAAAATGATACTCTGTTTATAATAGTTATATTCTCATGGAATAGCCACATTTTATAGCTGTTCCCCATAATACTGCAAAAGATTATCAACACTACATAACCTAGAAATTTAGGCTGAAGAGCAGACTTAAGAAACATACTAGGATCACTGCTTTCTAATCTACGGCTTGCCCGTAGATTCAGGCTGAGTACGTAGTTTTTAAAAATCAGGAGTCACATGTCTGGTGGAACTTGCCATCTTCCTCTAACAATTTTTTTTTAAAGAATTTTTGGTCTGTTTTACAACCCCTGCAAGTATATAAAATGTACCTTCTAATGATTTAATCTGGTAAAATTCCATTAATTTTAAGAGCCATATTTCCAAGAATCATACTGAAAAATTGGTAGGTATGACTAATATTAATAGGCTCCAAAAATAGTAATGTTTATCTTCTTTAACTGCATGTTGTTTTTTTTTTAAGAGATGAGGTCTTTTGCTCTGCCACCCAGGCTGGAGTGCAGTGGTGTGATCACAGCTCCCCGAAGGCTCAAACTCTTGGGCTCAAGCTATCCTCCCGCTTCAGGCTCCTGAGTAGCTGGAACTATAGGTGTGCACTACCACACCTAGCTAATTTTTCTTATTTTTTTAGATGGAGGCTCACTATATTTTGTCCAGGCTGGTCTTGAATTCCTAGTCTCAGGTGATACTCCAGCCTCAGCCTCCCAAACTGCTGGGATTATAGATGTGAGCCATTGCACTCAGCTATCTGCTTTAATTTAAAGATACGTCTTTATGGAGGGCTAACCACAAAATTAACAGCATTACCATGGAATTTCAGAATTCAAAGTATTTTGGCAAATATGTCTTAGTTTTCATGGTAACTCCCAGATTTGTCCAACGTCACATAGCTAAAAAGTTGCAGGTGATAACTGAAGCTAGTGTCTCCAAATGTAAGTTCTCTAAGTTTATCAGCTATAGCACATTAAGGACCCAGGGGCTGTATGCTCAGGTGTACCTATCCTCCTCCTAACTAGGAGGCTACAGCTAACAGACTGCTTCTGTCACATCATAGGGATTATAATCTTTCCCAACCACTTTTCCCCTCTATGTCTCTTCACTTGCCCAACTCTTGTTCTAGCTTCAAGATGTAGTTCACAATGAAGAATACAAAGAATAATAAAGAGGCAGGAGCTCCCCTAGTTTCTCCTGAGGCACTAGTTAGAGCTCCTGTTCCTTCACCAGAACTACCTAGTCACATGATGGGGAGAAAGAGCAGTAGCTACACTTGGGAATTCCTTTCTTGTCTCTCACAAGTTGATAATTGAAGAAACAATGGACTAACACTAATTTACACAATCACATAGTTTTATATTTTAATTTTTTAAAATTTGCAACAAGTACTAACTATCATAAGGTAGGTTAGAGGGGTGCTTTGGACACAGCATTTTAGAAAAGCACCCAATATATTTTATAAAGGCAATAAAATGACAGAAAAAAAGAAGGCCCAGGTTTTTGTTCTCTCTCTATTCAACATTTGAGTAATTTCTGGTGAATTATTACAGTTTCATCTATCCTATAAAGATGTCAATTAGAACTATAAGATATGAAAAACATAAAAATACTTTGCAATAATGGACATTCTCTAAAAATGTTCATTTTCTTGATCAGCAAACAATATACAGGGATGTAAAGAAGAAGGAAGTATTCTTCCCTATAAGACATCTCACATACTTTAAGGTTTTATATTTAGAACTGGTAAAATGTACAATCAAGTAATGTTTTTGAAATTAATTTCAGTGTTTAACTAAACAATATTTCAATTAATCTTATATACTGATGAGATTTCTTGATCACAATCTGCAGAATCTTTGCAACAAGCTATTGTGAACCAGTAGAGAAAAGCCCTGAGGAGAATTAAGAAAGATAGAAAAATAATTCCTTTGTATAAGGGACAGAAGTAGGGTTTTCTAATTTCTGCTACTTCAGACTCTTCAAGAGGCTTTACACACAAAAGGAGAAATGGAACAATTAAATTGGTTTATATAAATACTGAAGTAAAATGACCAGTCTAGGTATTTCAGTACCTTTTTCCATTATGAAAACACAGAATTTGAATATGGACTCATATGCAGGCCTACTTGTTTCATGTTTTTATATACAACATATTTACTAAAAGAAATTTCATACCTCACTACAAGATGCAACTGCTCTGTGTAAAGGTGTCAACCATTTGCTGTCTTTGGCATTAACTCTAGCTCCTGCAACAAGAAGAAAAAAATAAATTGAAATATTTTACATAAAATATTTTTAATAAATCTCCTATAGTTATATATAATCCAAATTGGATAAATGACAATTTAAAAAGTACTTTATTTTATACTTTCTACTAATAAATTATCCTTAAATTACAAAACAAAATTATCCTTTTAAATTGATATAATTATCCAATAAAGTATTAGCTTTCTATTAAAAATAAAATAAACATTTTATATGTAGGCTAGAAAAGCCACCTTTATACAGAGCATACCCAAGGTAAAAATCAGACCCCACTTTAGCTTTGAGCTTTTTGAGTTAAAAAGCTCAAATACTTAAATAAATGAATGTAAGAATTTACTCAGATAAAATGTAGACTATTCCAAAGTCTTCATTACAATCTTTACTAATAAATGTATCATATCATAAAGTAATAATATCAAAATAGTTCTTCAGCCATGATTAAAAACACATTAGTACTATAGTTACTGTATAAAATGGATACAATGGTTGTAGACTTAGGAAAAAAACTGAGAAAGAAAAACGAATCAACCCATATATCTTTCTGGGTTATGCCTAACTTTTTTTAAACAAATCAACTTTGTACAGTTGTTTAAAAATCAATAAGTCAACGGACAAACACATTTAGTAAGACCAAAAAACTGCATAATTGGGGGGGAAGAGAGGGGAATCTATCTCCTGCGTAAATCCACTGATTTGGTACCTAAGTCCCAACCAAATAAAAGTAGAAAATGGTAGGATCAGTCTATCTATATCTAACTAGAGAAGCAATAGCCCTGGCTCTTAGAAGTACAAATGAACTGGCTGACAAGTCCTGTCCTATACGCAATCTTAGATTTATATCCCAAATCCTAACTACCTCCTTATTTTCTAGATGATGAAATACAGGTACTGCAAATAGCCCAACATCAGAGTCAACTATAGCAGAACCAAGGCTAGAATTCACAGCTTCTAATGTTCACATTATTTCTATGTTTTGAGTGTGAGGGTCCAGAGAATAGTCAAGTGCAGTGACTTCATGTTATAGCTTCAAAAATTACTAGCTATGGGTCCCTAAGTAGTTATGTGATCCCTCTGAACCTAAGTTTCTTCATCTATAAAACAGATTTCATAATACTTTGTTCAAAGATTAACACATAATAAATGTACCTAGCACACAAAGCACAGATGTGTTAGTGGTAGATTTAAAAACCTTGAACATAAGAGAAGAGAAAATGAAATGGGAGTGTAGGAAACATCCACAAATGCAGCAGCTAAAATTCTGAGAGTAGCTAAGTACTCTGTGGGCTGTGGCAGTAAGGACAATGGAAAAATCCAGAGTCAATTAGTCTTTCAAGAATGCTCAGAGTTAGGCTTTGGGAAAAGGAAAGGAATTCAGCAAAATAAAGAACCAGGCAGAGAGCATGGTGTATTCATTTGGACAACTATCTGCCAGGCACTGTGGAGACCAACGTGATTTGCCTGACTGCAGTAATGTCAGCATTTGTTTGGGATAGAAGGCAGAATGTAGATAGTATAAATATTTGAAATGTTTACCAGCTGGAAGGTTGGAGCCCCAGACATATTGAAGGGCCCATATAGAATCTAGGGTCCTTCATTCTCCCATTTATCTGCTTAGAATTTCAATGGTTCTCTTTAATCCCTGTACCTCTTTCTACAGGTTTGCATTTACATGCACATATATATCTATATATAGATAGATAGATATGCCACGCAAGCCCTGGTAGTAAGGCCCAAAGGGTATCAACACAGACACCCAGAAGAGACAGTATCCTGGATCAACAAACGCAAAAAAGAATGAGCTCTCAAGAGGAAACCTGAGAAGTCTGATTCTAGGTATTAACAAGAGAATAGAAAGTGGCTGTCAAACACAAAAAAACAAAAATGAGGAGACTCCCTAGGTGTTGATAAAGATCTGATACAAAATAAGAAAAGCAATAACTGTACAAATAATATGCCTTACTTTTATGTAGAAAAAAAGAGATAAGTATCTACCTTCATACAGTAGTCCCCCTTTGTCCACAGTTTCACTTTCTGTGGTTTGTTACCTGCTCAACCATGGTCTGAAAACATTAAATGGCAAATTCCAGAAATAAAAAATTCCTAAGTTTTAAACTGTTCACCATTCTGAGTACTGTGATAAAATGTGGTGCTGTGTGCAGTGATGCTGGAACATTGAATATGCCAAAAGAAAACGTAGTATTTTCTTTAAGTGAAAGGGTGAAAGTTCTCGACTTTAATAAGGAAAGAAAAAAAATCGTGTGCTAAGGTTGCTAAAGTCTACAGTGAGAACAAATCTTCTATCTGTGAAATTGTGAAGAAGGAAAAAGAAATTCATGCATGGTATATAGGGTTTGGTACTATTTGAGGTTGCAGGCATCTACTTGGGGGTCTTAGAATGTATCCCCCTCGGGTAAGGAGGAACTACTGTATTTGCTTTACATGCATAAAGAAACCCTAGAAGAAGCCAGGCACCGTGGCATACATCTGTAGTCCTAGCCTACTTGGGAGGTTGAGGTGGAAGGGTCGCTTGAGCCCAGGATTTTGAAGTTACAGTGAGCTATGATTGCGTAACTGCATTCCTGCCTGAGTGACAGAGTGAGACCTTGTCCCTTAAAAAATAAGAAGAATGCTAAGACATTAATAATAGTGGGTGCCTATATGTTTGTGTTGGTGGTGGGGCACACCAAAAACTCGGCACATGGAGGGGACTGGGGTAGAAGGGCAACTTCACTGAATACTGCATACCTTTAAATTTTTATATATACATATATTTACTATAGATGGTAATTTTTAAACAAAATTGAAATGTTGCCTATTCAAAAAATGAAGTATTTTTAAGAGGCAATAAAAGAAGTGGTCATAGAAAACATTCCAAGAATTTGGATTCAAGTACAAAGAAAAGAAATATGAAAGTAACTAGGAAAAGGGTAAAGATAGTTTTTTTCTTTCTTTTGGATATGTGTTTTTCAGATATACAACTGTGAAGATTAAATGGTGTATCTGGGAGGCCCAAGTAAAAAACCCTGGTCTCATTCTGTCATTTTAAGTTATGACAATTAATTTGTCTTTCTTTCTTTTTACTTGTAATTAACACAAAGTTAATTTATCAAACCATATAAGTGGCCAGGTGTAGCGGCTCACACCTGTAGTCTCAGCTACTCAAAAGGCTGAGGCAACCTTAAACCCAGGAGTTTGAGGTTGCAGTGAGCTATGATGACACCACTGCACTCTAGCCTGGGCAACAGGGCGAGACCCTGTCTCAAAAACAAGAACAACAAGAAAACAAGAAACAAGAAAAAAGTGACTACAACACACGTAACTGACTAAAACAAACAATCCACTAATGGCTAAGTGAGGATATATCATACTGCTACTTGTTACTAATAGACAATTTGATAAAAAAGTTTGGCTTCTTTTGACTCTAAAGATCAGCACAATGGGATTATGATCTTTCTCAGAAGACAGTCATCTAATCTTTCATTAAATCATATGTTTTTCTAACAGCCTAATCAAATATCTTAATTCTTTGGAAATAAAGGTCAACAATATGAGAAGCCATCAGGCTATCTCTCAGGGCACCAATGAAACAAACCCTGCCCACACTGGTTAATTACCATGTGACTCACATACATATAAGTTCTGCGTGCTAACCGATTATGCCACTGGAGCTCCATGATTCACATACAAACAGACAAATATGACACAGCAATGCCCACTACAAGAGCAGCAATTGTCTGTGTTCCTGTAAAACGAAGATAGTTTAAGAGCAACAAACATCGCAACAAACTTTGGATTGTTCAGATTCCCAGAGCCCATCTCAGCTCTCTGAAGGTAAACAGACTTCTATTCTATACAGAACACTTCAAAGTTAGCTATATATTCATATACACATTAAACTACAAAGTCATTCCAGTAATGGAAAAAGACATTACCAGAGTACAGATAATTAGTCCAATAGCTAGTTGGAGTATTAAAAAAACCAGCCACAAAGGCTAACAGTGAAGATGGAGACAGGAGTAGGGGAAAAGAGGGAAGAAATCATATCCACTTAAAACACAAAACAGTCTTCATAGAGAGAAATAAAACAAAATGTAACAGCTTCTGGGCTGAATATCACATGCTGTATATATGCCAGAAGATAATATCTACGGCTTTTAAGGATGACCTTAAGTCACCATGAAAAGATTAATTTCTTTACTACTTACTCATTAGAACAGAAAATAATTATTAATAATATAAAATAGCAGCCCCATGTCAACTGCTGAAGTTAGGTTACTGGTAGACCCTGTGGTAGGAGAAAACACTGCTAAGACGATACAGATAGCAATTTAAGGAAGATGCCACTGATGGCTACTACTAACCAATATTTACAGAAAACTTATGTGCCAGGAGCCCAACTCATTAAATCCAAAATGGTTATATCCAATTGTATAATCAATATTTTCCTTACAAGTCTTCCTTTCCCCCCACAAATCTATGTATATCAACTGAACTTTCCCTTAAGATAAGAAGCCAGAGCCTATACTCACACATAATATCTGTATTTGGATTCACCTTTCCAGGATAGAGATATGACTGGATTTCTGATATTATGTGCAATAACAACACAAACAAGCAAAAATCAGGATCAATAGGTTATATCCATCTGCTATCCCAGTTAGATTATATAGAAAAATTCAGCTAACCAGCTTCCTCTCACCCAACCTTTTCATTTACTAATTCACCTATATGAAAGTACACTCTGAAACAATAGTTTCCTAAAAGAAAAGGTTACTTACAGTGAGATTTCCAAAAATAAATGTCTAGTTATTGGAGATAAACCATAAAGTAATTAAAAAACAAAAACCCACTGGATTTACTTACACTAGTCTGTTTTGGTCTCTAGACAGCATTGCAGCCAAAGAGACATCTGGCTTTGTGAAGAAACAGTCAGGGTTTAGGAGAAGGAACCCAGGAGCAGGGGAGACTTGTGATCTAATAATGGCTCTGCAACTAGTAGGCTGTGTTCCCTGGGGACTGGACCTTCATTTTGTTAATCATAATCCCTGCCTCCTATGGTGTGTGTGTGTATGTATGTATGTATGTATGTGTGTGTGTGAGCGTGAGAAAGAGAGAATATGAATATGTATGGAATGAGGGTGGGCCCTAGGCTTAAACACCACCAAGTACTCTTTCTGCAAAGTGAGTTCTACAGTCAGTAACTCTACTAGGAGTATCCCATTTGACTCTAGATTTCATTCTACAAGATAACCGACTCACCTGCTTCTCCCTAATCTAATCAGTCATGAAATCCTGCCAGTTCTTTGACTTTTGAACCTCATTTACAGTTCACTCTTGAACAACATGGTTTGAACTGCATGGGTCCACTTACATGTGGATTTTCTTCCATCTCTGCCACCCAAGACAGCAAGACTAACCCCATCTGTTCCTACTTAGCCTACTCCATGTGAAGACGACCAGGATGAAGACTTTTATGATGATCCACTTCCACTTAATAAATAGTAAATGCCTTCCTTATGATTTTCTTAGTAACATTGTCTTTTTTCTAGATTACTTTATTTTAAGAATACAGTATATAATGCATATAACATGCGAAGTATGTGTTAATTAATTGTTTATGTTGGGCTTCTGGTCAACAGGTTATTAGCATTAAATTTTTGGGAAGTCAGAAGTTATACACAGATTTTCAACTGTGTGCGGGGGTCAGTGCCTCTAACCTCTGCATTGTTCGAGGGTCAACTGTACCTGTAAAATAAGGGATTGTGCTAAATGATCCTTATGATCCATTTCAAGTTATAATATTCCATCCTGTTTTGAAATACTCAGAATAATTATTATTCATACTTGTTAAATACCTTGTTGAAGGGTCTAATGCCTGTATTTGCGTAAAATTCTTATGTTGAAATCCTAACATGAATGTGATGGTATTAGGAGGTGGGGGCGCTGGGAGGTAATTAGGTTATGAATAGTGCCCTTATAAAAGAGGCCCAGGAGAGCTCCCTCACCCTTTCTGCCATATGAGGTAATAATGAAAAGATTGCTGGCTATGAACAAGGGCCCTCACCAGTCATCAAATCTACTGGCACCATAATCTTGGACTTCCCAGCCTCCAGAATTTACAGAAATAAATTTCTGTTGTTTATAAGCTACCCAGTCTATCATACTCTGTCACAGCAGTCCAAATGGATGAAGAAAACCTCATTCTACTTTGACATTAAATAGATGAGGTAGTATCTTTATAATCTATGTTAAGGGTCTTCAAACTATGGCCTACAGACTGCCAGCCACCTAATTTGTAAAGTTTTACTGGAACACAGCTATACCTATTCATTTAAACATTAAGATATAGCTTTCACACTACAACAGAGTTGAGCAGTTGCCAAAGTGTCTGTAAATACTGTCTGGCCCTTTACAGAAAAAGTTTGCCAATACTTCTGATCTAGGCTAAGAACTTGATTAGTAGGTATATTAAAGTTATTTCTATTTTCATATGTGTTTGTAATAATTATACATAGTCTCCCTAATCATTTTCCAAAACTTCTATTTACAGAGAATTGTTTTCTTCTTTGCTACTAAATCACAGAGGAAATAGTCCATACCCAGCGAGCTGGGCCAGTTGCCAAGTACTTGTATCCTTCTTCCCAAACTAGAAATAATGCTTTCCTTTGGCTGCCTAACAGAGCAGTGGCAAAAGCTTCAAATTCTGTTTTCAGGTTGGGAGTGGAATGAGCAAAAAAAAAATTACATTTCCACTTTTCCGTCTATAATGCTGGAAAAAACAGCAGCTGCATTGTATCTTCTAACAGTATTTCGGACACCAGCTATTGTGGGCTGAATTGTGTCTCTTCCAAAATTTATATATGTTGAAGTTCTCACCCCCAGCACCTCAGAATGTGACTTTATTTGTAGATATAGTCTTTACAGAGGTAATTAAGTTAAAACAAGGTTATTAGGGTGGGCCCTAACCCAATATGACTGGCGTACTTATAAGAAGAAATGTGGACACAGACATGGATGGAGGGAAAACAGAGGGAAAAGGCAGCCGTTTACAAGCCAATGAGAGAGGCCTAGAACAGATCCTTCCCTCATGGCCTTCTAAAGGAACCAATCTTGCTAACATCTCGATCTCAGACTTCTAACCTCCAGAACTGCAAGAAAATAAACTTCTGTTGTTTAAGCCACCCGGTTTGTAGTACTTTGTTACAGCTGCCCCAGCAAAACAATTCACCAGCATTGCAGTCTTTCAAGGCACACATATCTTAGGTTTAATTCTTAACACCAGAAACATCAGATTCACATTTCCTTATTAAAGATTATATTTTCTACAAAAGGCCAATCAAATGAATTTTTCACTAATGCCTTCCACAATGCAGTCATTTAACAATATGTGCTGGAGGCACTCTGAGGTACTGACTAAACACATATGGTTTTGAATGCAAGCATTAAATGAATAAGCTCTCAAACAAAATATCTACACCTAGGTGGCCAGAAAATTTAGTCTTTAAAATAGAAGTTCATCAATAAAAGGGATTATATATGCCAATTTTACTAAATGCTAAGTAGGTAGTGGTAAGGGGGGGGGGCAGGCAGTAAGGTGGGAAGAGGGGAGGAAGGGAGATTAGGATTATGGCAGAGTTAAGAATATATATTCTGTAGTGAGACTGCCTGAGTCTGAATTCTGGCTCTAGCTTTTACTAGCAGTACAACTTTTAAAGTTTTGTTGTACAACAGTACAACAACTTTTAAAGTTTTGACTTTCAGTAAAAGCTAAGATGTCTTAGTTTCCTTATCTATAATAATACTTTCATAGAGTTAAGAGGATAAAATGAGATAAATGAAAAGGTTAAATTTAACAGTATGTGAAGATGTAGTAAGTACTCATTGTTCGCTATTATTGTTTCACTTCATTCCATAATAATCATAAAATTAATTCCAGTGGACTCCATGTTACTAAAGATTCTATAGAAGTAAAGTATTCACTTGTTTGATTACATGTACCATGTCAAAAATGATACCCCTCATCCACAAAGCTTGGAGTTGTATCATGTACAAATATTTGATTTCCACTGAACTGAATTCTGGACTGCAAGAGAGTAGTTTTACTCTAAAACAAGTCATCAAAATATAAAAGAGAATGAGAAGAGACACCATCTTCAATACAAGGAAACAGTTACAACCACAAGCCAAACTACGAAAAATTTCTATCAGTTATAACAAAACATGTACCAAAATGAGGAAGGACACTGAGTTAGGTGAAGCTTGTTCAGATCCTAGGAAGGTTACTGAGTCATCTAAAAGGGCATGTTTGTGTCTCTGCTCTGTGTCCTAAAATCCTTAACAATTTTTTAGATGATCTACAGCTGTCTGGGCAATCCACGGGCGAAGCCTCTTATAGAATTCTAACCTCACACTACAGAAGAACAAGCTGGGGCAGTGCTAAAGTAGGAATCAAGCAAGCATCTTTATTATTTTTCATCCAGATAAGGGAGGGTAACAGCCAACCACCAGCAGATCACTACCTAAGAACCTACTGACCTATGAAGTTGCTGAGCCATCCCAACTACCTGTAGTATATCAATAACTAAAGGAAGCTACACTGCTAGGACTAAGAGAAAAACATTTGGTTTGAGAGCTATTTGAAGAAACAAACATAACTGATGCTCACCTTTTGCCCCTTCCCTATTTTATTCTTTAGCAAATGGCTCTGGAGAGAAGCATATTCCTCAAAGACATATAAGAATCTGAAAGCATCACAGGACCAGGACAAAAATATATGAAGCAGGGTGAACAGAAATACAGTTGAAAAAAATTAACCCAGGAAACAAGAGATGAATTCACGAGCTGCTCTATATATTCAACTTCAGAGAAATAAAGTTCTGAAGAGACCACAAAGAAAAGTTACAAAAAAAGAAGACATAAGACAATGCAAAGAGACAAGAGCTAGCAGAGAGTTAACAAGTTTTCATATGCTACCACCCCATGGCATTTGTGCTCTTTCAATTTCCTCCAAATGTCTGCCTAGTGTAGAAGCTGGCTCCCTCACTTCCTTCAGTTATCAGCTCAAATGTCTTATTACCACTGAGTCTTTCCTAATAACCCAATATAAAATAGCAACTGCCTCCCATCCCATAGTATTCCTTTAATTTTTCCATAGCAATTATCACTGTAAGACAAACTATATATTAATCTATTTACTTGTTACTATTTCCCCAATTAAAACATAGGCTCCATTAAGGCAGGAATTTCATCTACTTTATTCACTGTTGTACCCCTCAGCACCTAGAACAGTGTCTGACACACAGACATACTCACCAAATTGTTTGTTAAATGAATGAAAAATAGGTATAAGGAAATAACCTAAAACTAAATGGAGAAGACAAAATTACAATCAGAGGAAAGCTGATAAAGACAAATGAAGGAGATCCAACTTAGACATTATTGGTACAAACACACATGAACATAAAATATTCAAATATTTAATAGAAGATATATTAAATGAAATAAAAATCTGAATTTCAAAACAAAGTGCATGTTCACATTATGTCTCAGTAAAAATAATCAATAGATTTAGCCTAGGGAAGTTAGTACTGAACCTCAGGGATAAAGAATTGATTCTTATAGGCATCCAGGCAAGTCATCGTCATGGTGGGAGGGTAGCATGGGGAGATGGACACAGTAAACAGAGAACAGCTTGATCCAAGATTTTCACTCAGTACTAGAAAACTGGAGGAACAGCTATAAAATTGAGAGGAGCATGACTCAAGAATTTTAAAACCAGCCAATCTAACCTTCAGTTAAATAAAAAGGCAACAGTTTCAAATAAGTAAGATGCCAGGGAATATGACCTCCATGAGTTCCTACTGAAAATGTAAAAATAAAACTACTTGATGATGATTTCCATTCCACAAAGAGATTTAAAAAAAAAAACAACAAAACTTGGGAACAGGGAGGCTATAGATAAGGACTGTGTGTGTGCCCACATTTGTGTGAAAAATGTGAGAATTATGATTATAGAACAGAATGTAAAGTCCTAATTCTTGACAATAAATACACAAAAGAGTGAAACAGACCGGAGAACATATAAATATCCTTGTTTCCTAACTTTTCATTGTAGGAAGTCAGACAATCAAAACTTGAAATATGAACTTGGGAGGAAATGGCTCTATAGAATGGTCTCAACCTTTTTATAGTCTTCATTTTTTCACTTTAGAGAAATATATTTGGAGAACATAAATCCTTGCCATGGATATAAGTAGTTTTTAAAATATAGAATTACAGTAATTGACTTTATTGCCTTTTTTTAAAAAAAAAAAAAAAATACAGGGTCTTGCTCTGTCACCCCGACTAGAATGCAGCAGCGTCATCATAGCTCACTACAACCTCAAACTCCTGGGCTCAAGCAATCTTCTTGACTCAGCCTCCCGAGTAGCTGGGACTACAGGCTCCTGCCACCACGCCCAGCTAATTTTTCTATTTTTTGTAGAGATGGGGTCTCGCTCTTGCTCAGGTCAGGCTGGTCTCAAACTCCTGGCCTCAAGCAATCCTCCCACCTCAGCCTCCCAAAGTGCTAGGATTACAGGTGTGAGCTACCCAACCTGGCCTGCATGTACTTACTGAAGCATATCGTGACTTTTATATAATTCAGGAGCTGAATGGGGGTTATTTCTTATTGTTTTATTTACTTAAGATTACATCAGTTAAGGTTAACCTAATTACTATTATAGTATGTTGTTGGTATTAATGATTAACATGACATATAAGAGCAATCTATCCTAAACTTTCCTATACTAGGTTTTCATTACTAAGTACAAACAAATTAGCCTCATTTTGTTGCCTATTTTTCTCTCCATGTATTTTGTTCTCTTCTTTACCTGGAGAATTGATCAGGTCAAACACTTAGTTTCTATTCTAATTTATAACTCAACCTCTTATAAATTCATTATAAGGCTGTTTTGATGGACCCAGAATTTAAAATCAGGAGTATGGATATCAGAGAGTCTAACTTGGGCCTCAGCAACCACAGCACTCAAACCAAATTTAAGTAGAGCCCCTGAAGTAACTCCATAGGGCCTTATGAGTCTATATACTTACATTGCCTGAAGACTACTCTTCTGATTATTTATTCTGAACTAAAATTTGGATATGATTAGTCTTTTCACTACCTTGCTATTCTGGAAATCCATTTCTAACATATAATTTAGAATTCATCAGTTAGCTTATACTTGTTAACTTCTGAAACTATGTAATGTATTTTCTCTAAAACTGTTCTCATCAACTTTCAATTCAAAGAGTTGATGGGAACTTTAAATTGACATAAAATGAATGAACTGAAGAAATATCCATCAAAGCAAAATTCCTTCTGGTTCAGGCTTCAAAATCTCTTTTAGTTCCTTCCTCAACTACATAAAGGGGTATTTTTTTTGAGACAGAGTCTTGCTTTCTTGACCCAGCTAGAGTGCAGTGGTGTCATCATAGCTCACTGTCACCTCAAACTCCTGGGCTCAAGCAATCCTCCTGCCTCAGCCTCCCAAGTAGCTGGGACTACAGGAGTGTGACACCACGCCCAGCTAATTTTTAAATTTTTTGTAGAGACAGGGTCTCGCTCAGGTTGGTCTCGAATTCCTGACCCCAAGCAATCCTCCCGCCTCAGCCTCCCAGAGTGCTAGGATTACAACAGGTGTGAGCCACTGTGCCCGGCCTATAAATGGGTATTTTTATAGAGGGCCATAGCAGTTATTCTCTACAGTGTCAACTTTAAAAGTTAGGTACACATCCTGATACTATCTATCTTCTTACTTGTTAGGGCTCTGTTATCCATAAATTACATGAGCCCTTACTATTTGCTCAGCTTCTGGGCCCTGCTCAGTAAGGTACTTATTAATAATATTGTATAAAGCTTTCAAAAGGCTTTCTCAATTCTAGAATTTTTGAAATAAGAGTACACTTATCTATAGAGAGTATATAGTCTATTTTTTTCAATCTCTGTCTAGATTGTAGAAATAAACTCTTCTTCATTCCCCCCCTTCCCCAATAGGTAACTCATTCTTTCCTTTTTATTATTTCAGAATGTAACTGGATTTCAAAATTTGTAGAGGAGAATTTTTAAGGAAGCCTATCTAAAAGTCACAAAAAAGATAATTCCTGACATCAAGGAAATTATTTATCCAGTGAGACCAAACCAAAAAACTTGAGGAAAAAGGAGAAAAGTTGTTTTAAAAATAGCCATAATTTTGAGTATTATATGCCAGCTACTAGGTGCCTTAGGTATCTTAATTACATCATCCCATTTGCTTCTTCAAACCTATAAAATCTGTACTATTTTCATTTTTCAGATGAGGAAGTTGAGGCTCAGAGATTGAATAAGTTCCAAAAGATCACAGAAATAGTAAGAGGTGGGGCCAGGATGTGCATCCAAATCTGTCTGACCAAAGAGCTGTGCTCTTTACACTATTTGTAGTGCCTCTCATGGCAACATAAAATCTGGTTTCTTTCTTTATTTTTTCATTTGTAAGTAGAAAACTGAGGTTCTAGTTTAATAGACATCTAGTCTTGGATTTTACTCCAGCTCATTTTACTCCAAACCCAAGTTAAATTTTTATTTATTTTTCTTAAATTAGAGCCTACCTGGTAAGTCTAAAGAGAAACAAAGTCTAAGGAAGAATCTGACTTGCATCTATGGGAAACAAATCATTTGCCTCTTTTCCCTTTTCACTTACCTGATCCCCTTCAGCCTTAAACTCATACCCTGTCCCCACTTCTCCCATTATCACTTCCATTAAAGATTTGGGAAAGTGAGACCAAAATATGAACAAATTTCTGAAAAGAGGCCAGGCACAGTAACTCACGCCTGCAATCCTAGCACTCACTCTGGGAGGCCGAGTCAGGAGGATCGCTTGAGGTCAGGAGTTCGAGATCAGCCTGAACAAGATTGAGATTCCTGTCTCTACCAAAAAGAGAATAAATTAGCTGGGCATGGTGGTGCGCCTGTAGTCCCAGCTACACGGGAGGCTGAGGCAGGAGTGAGGCAGGAGGATTGCTTGAGCCCAGGAGTTTGAGGTTGCAGTGAGCTATGATGATGCCACTGTACTCTACCTGGGTGACAGAGCAAGACTCTGTCTCCAAAAAAAAACCAAAAAATGAAAAGGCAACAGATCCTAAACTTAAATTGCTGTAATTACACATCCATTCAGCAAGTATTCACTCAGAACCTATTATATATTCAGGACTGTTCTAGGCACTGTAAATAAACATGCTAGGGAGGCCAAGTAGACTAACTGCCTACCTACTTGGAGTTTACATTCTAGTGGGGAGAGAATGACAGTAAACAAGTAAGTATAATTTTAAAAGGATGTCGGATAACAATAAGCACTAAGTAAAAAGAACAAAGGAGAGGGGGGACTGGGTGGTGATAGTAATGATCAGGGAAAGCTTCACAGATGAGGTGACATATGAGCAAGCATATGAAAAAGGTGAGGGAATAAGTCATGCGGCTGTCTGAGGAAAGAAGGTTTGAGGCTAAGAAAACAGAAGTTCAAAGACCCAGAGGTAGAAGGCAGCCAGTGGGGTTAGAGCAGAGAAACAAAAAGGAGAAACTGAAATAGAAAGAAACTTGGGGTGAGGAGATAATGTACATCCTTGAGGCCAATGTAAAAATTTAATTTTTTATTCTAAGAACTGTGAATAACTACATTCATTTAGAACTTTATTTTTCCTTTGAAAAGCAGCTATATGAGCTATATTACCTCTTGAAATTGATAAAATATATTATACATACTTTTCAAAGGCAAGTTGAAATAGCTTTTTATACATGTACCATGGTTAGTTGTACACATGATTTTTACTTGAATTATTCCAAAGAAACTAAGCATTCTCTCAAATGCTTATTTCAAAGCTGACATCTATATACGATCACACTCATCAATGAGGCTCATCTGACTATCCTACTTATAAAAATCAGGATGTCAACCTTCTACAGGTAACCAAAAATTCTTGTTGCAAACCTTCACTTTTAAAGGGAAGGAATTAAGTCAACTTTGAGTATTTCCAGAGTTTCTCCTAGGTGTAAAAATTAAAAATGGGAAAAAACCCCCTCCACTTTGGATCATATAATGTTTATGACAAAATGAAAATAAACAGAATTCTGTGTTAAATTAAAAAAATATAGCAGTGGAGTTCTTATCCAAAGTGCTAGACATAAACTAACTAGAACTGTACTGTTTCTAGCATAGCCGTTTCTTAACATATACAAAGCAACTGTTTCTTGGAAAATGTTTGGGAAGAAAATTCCATGTATAAGCCTGTGTCCCATCAATTCATATTATTAAAGATAAGATGCCTTAATTTAAAGGAAATAGGATTTTTCTTGAATTTTGTCAGTTATCTCTAGTAAATTTCAGCTAAAAAGTAGTGAGGAGCTAGCATCCACAGAGGAATAGACATCTTCAAGGAAGTACATCAGAGGTGAAATTATTGATAAATAAACTAATAGGATATTAGATGGGTCCATGTTTAACCATATTTAATTTTGTATGTCATGACATTTCCATTATAGTAATAGAAACCACACTTAAAAAAAAACAACAAAAAACTACATTTTAAAAATTTTATGAATTTGCAATGGCAAAATTCTATTTGGACTACTATTTAATGGGATCTTCATACAAAATTTCTCCTTTTGAGCTGTCCTTCCCACAAAATATCAAAAGAATGATACTACTTCTCCAATTTTTTGTGCATATATCCGTGCAACCTGGCAACACAAGCTCAATTCAACTACCTACATACTTTCCCAGTAAATATCATCACAATAATCTGGCTATAACAAAAATATTTCTAAGCTCTGTTGGACTGCCTATTTTAGGACTGTAAGCAGTCTACCACAATAGGAGCTATTCTATAAGAGATAGTTCTAATATTACTTCATTTGTAAAGACTTATAAATAGTTTAGAAAAAATTTAAAAATAAACTACAATTTCCTAAAAAGCATTTTTATAGGCCCTCAAATAGGGTTAGATAACAGCTATTTAAAACACAAAATCTTGCTGGCATTGCCTTCAAAATATATCTATCTACTATCAGACTATTTCTTACTATCTCCACTGTTGCACTTAGTCTGAACCACCATCACCTCCTCTTTTGAGAATTAGAAACTCTGTGTTCAACGAGGCCTACTATAACTACTAAATATAATACCCTAAATAATGCTTATCCCACCCCCTTTATCCTGATCTATCCTTTCACTTTTCCAAAGCACTTACCATTTTACATACTGTAAAATTTACTTGTACTAGATTGCCTGTTTTTCCTTATCAGAGCATAAAGCTCTAAGAGGGCAGCAATTTTTGTTTTGTTCTTTAATATACTCTAAGCACCCAGAACAGAATATGTGATTGGCAGCTTATGAGACAAATATGAAGAACCACATCATGCAGTAAATAGTCAATTATGATTGACAAACATTAATTATAAAAAAAATATACACTATGTGTTCTTATTACACAGAGGTTACCATACCAGATAAAATAAGCAGTTCAATGATTTCTGCATCTCCAAGATAGGCAGCAGCGTGCAATGGGGTTCTCTTTTCATTGTCCTGTGATGATAAGGAAAGGTGGAATGTAAGTTTTAAAATAAGCTTAACTTTAATACAGTTTAAGTGGGGAAAAAAACCCCATTATGAACTATCAACTTACTACTACCACAAGTCTAGTTCAGTCTGCAAGCCCCACTAATAAAATATAGGGCATTTCTCTTTGGTAGGAGAAAAGCCTAACAAAAATTTTTGGCCTTAAAATAGTGGTATAAGGTGCACCAAAGGCCCGGTGCAGTGGCTAACACCTATAATCCCAGCACTTTGGGAGCCCAAGGCATGAGGATCACTTGAACACAGGAGTTCAAGACTAGCCTGGGCAACATAGTGAGATCCTGTCTCTACAAAAAATTAAAAAGTTAGCCAGGCATGGCATGGTGGCGCGTGCCTGTCGTCCTAGCTAGTTGGGAGGCTGAAGCAGGATGATCCCTTTGCTTGAGCCCAGAAGTTCAAGGCTGCAGTAAGCTATGAATGTGCTATTGCACTCCAGTCTGGGTGACAGAGTGAGATCCTGTCCCAAAAAAGTACAACAAAGAATAAAAATAAAAATCTAAAATGACAAAGAAATAGCTTCCTAGACTTTCTTTGAATAAAGATGCCTAGGCTGCTCATACATACATACATACATACATATACATATATATATATGTGTGTGTATATATATATATATATATATGCGCATGCAAGTTTCTTTTACTTTATATTACTTTTCTTTTTGCCAATATATTTCCACAATTTTATAGTTTAGAACTATAGACCTAATTAAATAAAACAAACCTAAACAAAACAAAAGATGTGCTTATTACAATGTTTCCACAGAAGTTCCCGTATAGTGGCAAAAACAGAAAATATTTCTGGGGATTTGAAATTATCCTTTAAAGAAATTTTAAGGTTTTTCTTACTGTTCCTGCCAGTTTTGCTTTTATCTCCAAAATATATTCATGCCTGTTTTAATATAAGAAATACATATTCCTCCAAATCATCTTTCAGGAAGAGAAGCTACATTTAATGCACAGCTTCATGGATCTCGTCCCTGAAAACAACAGTGCTCTCCAGTTTAAGAAGCAAGGTCTTAGGGTAACATCATATTCAGGGATTTTTAATTTCCACTTACACCCTATCTAAAATTACAATAGCATATTGCTGACTTGGCTGCATTTGAGGAAACTATTTATTTAGAAATACTTATATTGAAATTTACATCCTTCATTTTTGATGAAGGCTTCTGTGACTAATTGTTGTTTTCTACTATGTTCCTCCTTTGTCCATAGGAATAAAATTTTAGCTGGTCACTTAGCCACTCAATGAGAAAGTACATTCCTAGCCTCCCTTGAAGTTATGTTACTTTGTATGGACCAATGAATGAAAGTTAATGGACACAACTTCCAGGTCATCTTCAACTTAAAAGACAACTACCCCAGAGCTGGACTAAGTTTCTCACTTCCCTCAGGCTGGAAGGCAGATGTGAAATTGAGCCAGCTTTGATCATGCAGATGTAGGCACACTGTCAAGCAACAAGTTCCAGGAATGATCTTACAGAACAAAGTTGCCCTACCAGCTTGGACAACTGACTTCTAGACTATTAAGAGAAATAAACTTAATAGGTACTGTATTTTGAGGTCTCTTACCACATCGGAATACTATTACAGCTTCAAGATTTACATGAAAAATTTACTTCATTTTGTAATAATTTTCTAGTTTGGGAATCCCTTAATTACTCTAAGAAAGTAGTTGGGCCACTGTGAGTAAATAAGGAAAAAAATAACTGTCAGGCAAAAGAGGGGTTAAACATCCAAAGGTAATCCAACAAAGGCTTAGCTGTAGTACATAAAGGTATTATAAAGACGTATGTAACATATAATTATCACTGGTCTCTTCAAACATTTCATCTTAAAATTCTAATATATTTGTGATATTATTTTTGTCCTTAAAATAGTAATGTGTTCCAGTAAAG
Source organism: Daubentonia madagascariensis (assembly GCA_023783475.1). NCBI lineage: Eukaryota > Metazoa > Chordata > Mammalia > Primates > Daubentoniidae > Daubentonia > Daubentonia madagascariensis. The sequence continues at coordinate 3,942,092 of JAKFHU010002333.1, read as the reverse complement.
AGAGGTTAGTATAGTGCTATAAATGATAAATCGTTTAGTATGAGTTCTTGTCTCTCTAGCCACAATTTATACATAACCTTGCTTTTTATACCAATATATACCCCAGGAAACAGAATGTCCTGCACAGAAATTATTCAAGAAATAGTTGTTGAAAAAACTAACACAGAACCATTAAAATAACAGGATATAAACTGAGTCCTAATTTAGTCATGTTTTAAAAAGGATCCTTTGCCTAGGCTTTTCAGTGATACTTATTAACATATCAAACTTCCTACAGTGTTTAAATATGATCAGACCTAGTAGAACTGAGAAACTATATCTATCGCACAGGATAAACTACACACACAGCACGATGACACAGAAAGTGAGTCATTTGTATGTGAGAGATGTCTGGAATCCTATGACTCAATGCCTCATAATGTGTTTTATGACTCATATGAACATACTTTTTTCCTCTCTACAAATCAAATTGAAGAAAAAGGAGCATAAAGCTTGTTAATTTTGAAAGAATAAATTTACATATTTTACTACAGTTAAATATTGAAAATTAGGCAATAAAATATCTAAGATCCCTTTCAGCAAAATATATTAAAATAAAAAAGTGACTATCTCCTTACACTTAGTAATTCCATTTCAAGGTTTTTTAAGCCTTTATGCATGCAGATAAAATGATTAAGCATATTTATCGAATCATTGTAGGAAGCAAAGTGCTGGAAACAATTTTTTTTTCTGAAAACAATTTAAATGTGTACCAAATGGTTACCTAAAATTATGAAACACAAGCTCTTAATCTTTAACTTAACTGACTTAACCAATATTCTTGGTTTCCTAAGTAAAATTAATGATGACTTTGGCATACTAAATACTTTGACTAGTAGTGTACCACTAATAAGCCCACACATTTTTGCTCCCATGACAGGGTGTATGTTTATCAAGGGTAAGATGTGTTTGTTACCACAACTATTTGTGCTAATTGTATTTGCTACAATAACTAATGATTTATATAAAGAGCACTTAAACTGATGAAATAAGAATGAAAAAAGCAAGTTGTTTCTGTGATCACTAGGTTGAATACTATAGAAAGACTCAATAAAAGCAAGGTACAAAAAAAGGAAAGTGCTATTGAACTGGGTATGGCCGATACAATTGAAACACTAAGACAAACAGTAAACAGTAAAAATCTTAGGAGTTTTACTCTAAGATTGTTTCTTAAGGGTCTAATTTCTCACATCACTTAAAAGAAACCCAAAATGGAAGTTACAGATAATGCACTGTGAGTTTGGTCTAAGCAAGGACGAGGACATCAAACTCCTCTGTCAGTACACTCTACACCGTCAATGAAAAAGCCTTGGTCCAATTTTTAAAAACTTGGCTAGTAAATACACAGACACACTGAAATGCTTAGAGATTACTTTTTACAGTTCTCAACTACCACATGTGAACATATCAGTGAGAGGTCTTCTAGTTGTACATCCTTAAAATGAAATACTATGCTTCCAATTTAAAATAAGAAGCAGACCTCAATGTTTCTTATCAATGAAAACCTCTAAAGCACAGTGTTAAATGAAAAATGCAGGGTCAGAGCCACTGTATATAAAAAGTTCTACACACACTTAGGCTTGAATATGCATAAAATATCTTTGGAGGAATACTCAAAAAACAAATACAGTGATTGCCTCTGGGGAAGAAAGATGGTTTGCTAGGGTTTGAAGTGTAAGAGTTATTCTTTACTCTTTGTGGTCTTTTGTACTATTTGTAGTTCATACCACGTACATGTATTAAAAAGTAAAAAGAAAAAAATAAAAACTTATTTCAATAAACTGAGAAGAATTTTAATAAAAATCCTAAAAACAATTTTCCATACCAGGTATTTTACAAGTACCAGGTGCCCATTTTTTTTTCTTTTTTTTTTTTAATTAAGAAATTTTTTTTCTTTTTTTTGAGACAGGGTCTCACCCTTGCTCAGGCTGGTCTCGAACTCCTGAGCTCAAGTGATCCTCCTGCCTCGGCCTCCCAGAGTGCTAGGATTACAGGCGTGAGCCACCGCGCCCGGCCTGGGTGCCCATTTTTTAAAAAAATGTTTTTTAGTAAGTTTATTTTAGAAACCATTACATCTCAATGTAGTATTCCAAAATAACCCCAACTACAATTATTCAATACACAGACATCAGACTCAAATAAGTTTTCAAACTCATTCAATCACACCCTTTGAAGTAAATACATTTTTCTTATAGTTCTTACATAAGTGCTATGAAAGGTATTTTGTACATATGATTAGAACTACAAGTGACTGCCTGCCCACCTTCCCCAAATAAAAACAAACAAAAAAGAGTGTTAGTTCTTATGAGCAATTATCCTGAAAGACAGAAGAAGATGAAACACATTAGAAGGGTTAAATGAGATCAATGATTGTTAACCACTTTGGGGTTCGGTCATAGGTATGAGCTGGGCCAGTACATTACCAAAGAATTATACAAGTGGTTGAAAGATGAGAGAGTTCCTTTGTGGTGACACAACAGTTCTGTATGTTGAATATGGTGGTGGTTATACAAATCTATACATATGCCAAAATGTCATCGAATTATACACAAAGACATTACCACACACAACCCCTGCCCCCTAGCCCCCAATGAGTGCTTGCAAAACTACTGAAATCCAAGCAAGATCTGTAGACTAATTAGTTGTATTGCGCCGTTATCAATTTCCTGGTTTTGATAATGCTCTAGAAGATGTCACCATTGAAGGAATCCTGCTGATACAAACTGAGACTGCTCTGTACTATTTCTGCAATTTCTAATGCATTTATAATTTCTTCAAAATGAGTTTTTAAAAAGTGTTCAGAAAAACCCTGGATTATATTTTATATGTTGTGTTACAGTGAACTCTGGAAGCAAGCTACAAAACACTAGGGAAGGTTAGAAAACCTAGGAAATGAGGCTGTGAGAAAGAAGACAATCTATGGTGGGTTCAAGCACAGGACAGGAAAAGGGTTAGATCTATGAAGTGTTTTAAATCTGGGAACTAAGACTACACTTATTTATTCTCAACATTTTCTGTGGAAGCTTTAACTTAAAGCAGATTTTAAGGTCAAGTTGTAATAAGAGGAAACATATAGAGTAGGACAACAGGGAAGTGAAAAGTTACAAATGACAAAATGACAGAAAGCGAGACAGAACATTTGTTCAAGACAAAATACTTAAAAGTGACTCTGAGAATTCATCCACTTACATGGATTCAACCACAACCTTTACAGCAATGACTCAATTTTATAATTCTACCTTTCTCCAGGTCTTGGAAGTGTTCATGTACATTAGCTCTAACTCCTGAGGAAGAATAGTAATAACAGCAACCACAACAACAACACTTATCTAGTGCTTACTTTATGCTAGGACTGCTCTAAGCACTTTATCTCATAGAGTTAAGTATGTGAATGTATTTCCTTATTTTATGGAGAAGGAACTAAAACACAGAAAAGTCTAAGGAACTTACTTAAGATAATATGGAAGTGGCAGAATTCAGGATTCAAGCACAGGTAGTTGGGCTCCAGGGTGTGTGTTGTTAATATATTATGCTGCCTCTATTGACAATGCTCCACTATCTGTTTAACCGTGGTCTGCTTAAAACTAATCATTCTCCCTCAAAATATTCTGTGGCTTGACTTTACTTTTTCTTACTGATGGTGGCACAGTTTTCTTAGTAATTTTTTCTCTCTTTTCTCTTATCTTCCCCATTTACACCTAACCTAATGATCATTCTCTTTCTTGCCCCTATCATGTTGGCCTTTTCTTCTATTCCTATTGCTATAAGAGCAAAACTTACCTGCTAAATAATTGCATATCATCAATCCTCAGGTCATGGTCCACAGAACTAAGCTGGGCCTGCCTAGGACTTATCAGACCTACTTTTCTCTTCCCCCTTTGTAAAACAAGTTATGATTGCCTAGCTGTTCTCAAGACCTGCACTCTCAAGGAAGCCCAATGGTGAACCTCAGCCTTGGGGATATAGCTCTGTAGGGTACTGGTGAATATCTGTAGCTCTTTCAAATAAGAGAACTTTGGCTTACTTTAGTACAGACGCAATGCTTTGTATTCCTACAGCTATTTGGGAGAATCCTTACATTGTATTTTTTGTTAACTTCATTTTTAAATTCACTACTAATCTTCCAGGACCCTAACCTCTCATTCTCAAACCATGTGAGAGATTCAACTGGCTTACCTGCCAGCAGCTTAACACATTAACTGCCACGTGAATTGTATTTAATTCACACTAGTTTTGAGCCCAGGGCCTCATGAAACAAAACCTGGGCAAAACCCTGCAGCTGGTTCATGAAAATCTTGTTTATGTTCTTATTGTTACAATTAATATTGACAAATTAATTCTAAAAATGCGGATTAAATGCACAGAAGTCAATAAATTTTGTTTTTCATTAAATTTTTCATTAAATTAGAAAGGATTGTTTTGTTTTTGAAGTTTTTATTCCATTTTCATAATAAAAGACCGTGGCCCCAAGGAAAAAAATTTTTTTTCTAGTGTGGCAGTCAATGTGTTAAACTTGGAAGACAATTTCACTTTCATTGTATCATTTGCTACCCTGCTCAATCACCTTTATTGGCTGTCATGACCATCAATCACCTCCATTCTACCTCCTGAACCTGATATTCAAAAGCCACTAACCCATAGCTGGAACCACAAATGTCAATCTCCCTTAATAGAATACGTGGCACATTTTCATCTTTACACATATTCCTTTTGGCCAGAATGTCTTTTCCCTACTCAAATCCCCTCTACTCTTCAAGGCCCAGTTCAATTTCTGTCTGCTTCACAAAGCCTTCAGGACCATGTCAGTCCACTGAGATTTCTCTATCCTATACTCCTATTACAACACTATTATCTGCACCACATAGGTGGAATTCTTGTTAGTGCTGAATTTTGGATTTATGTCATGGCTTCATAACTAGGTAATAAGTATTTAGATAAAGCAAACTGTCTATATTCACATAACATCTGGCTTAAAGTGACATACCTTATAGGTACGAGACAGGCTTTAACAAATTAAAATGTTAGTGGAGAACATCTGCCATGAATCAATGATATTCTAATGTGTTGTAGAAGGTTTCTATATTGGTTTGGGGTATGTGAATAAAACACATTCTAGGACTACCTCTTACAGACATCTGTATATAAGCAAATTGAAAATCAGTTCCAAGATGTATGCTATAATTCTTTTCCCCCAAGGAATACTTTGAAAACCTCTGTGGAAACTTAAAGTTTCAGATTATAATATGAAAAATCATTGGCATTTAGTACAGCAATGTAACTTTAAGTAAAAATTAAACAGTCTACTTCTATTATCATCCTTAATAGATGCTATCTCTTGAACATGTATATATCAGACAGCATTACTGGGTATAAGTGGCAGAAATCTAACTTAAACCAGTTTAGGCAAAATGGATTTACTGGAAGGACACTGGAGGATCTCATGGAATTGAGCACTGAAACACTAAAATTTAGGAAAGGAAGGGGTTTGGCCAGGTCACAAAAACAACTGGAATCAAGCACCTGAAACATTCAGGACTCTGTCTTTTGTCTCTATTTCTTCTCTGTGCATTAGCTTCTTTTTCTAAATTCACCAAACACAACACTTTTCCTCATGGTAGGCAACAAAGCCATTATAGCTCTTAGAACTTCAGCAGCCCAAAGAGGTCTCAGAATTCCAATATCTCAGAAGAGGATTCTGACTGGCTCAATTTGGTGTTCACCAAATTTGCTCATCAATTTGATGTTCACTTCTCTACCAATCAACTGAAAGTAGGAAGATTAACATGGCAATTCCCATAGTAACTATGTAGAATGGGGAGAGTTCAGAAAAGAAGGGCAACCCTACAGATCTTTATTAAGTGCTAGGCATTGCATAAAGCACTTGACACATCTTATTTACTTTGCAAAATTATTGTATAGTTTATAGCATGTATTATTTCTAAAGATGAGGAAACTGCCCACAAAGCCTCATGCTCCTGACCAAAACACTATACCAACAAACTGATCAGTTAAGTGTAAGGAATCAGCTCAATCTTTCTAATTATTCAAACCATAACCAGTTGTAGATTCCCTTGGGAATCTTGAAAGCAGCAAAACTGCAATTAAATTGCTCAGCAATTTGAGCTGGTGGCTGTGTCTCCCCACTCTTAAGAAAGGTAAAATCTAGCTTACTGCTTCTAAACATACAGGGGTACCACTACTGGCCTATAAACTATGCATTTTCATATTCTAAAGGAAGTTCTTTAGGCTGCAAGGAAATGATACCAGAGGAAAACATGGAATTTCAAATATGAAGGAAGCACAATTAAAATGATAAATACCTCAGTAAACAGAATACATCATTCTCAAAAAGTGTTTAAAAATATGTACGACTATTGAGAGCAAAAATGTTAACATTTTCTGGGAAGAAGTTCAATATATACTTGCCTCTCGGTATACACGGATTGGTTCCAGGAACCCCACATATACCAAAATTCACTCATACTCAAGTTCTACAGCAGACCCTGTGAAACCCACGTATATGAAAAGTTGGCCCTCTGTATATGTGATTTTTGCATCCCTTGAATACTGTATTTTTGATCTGCATTTTTGGTCTGTGTATAAGCGGACTTGTATAGTTCAATCCTGTGTTGTTCAAGGGTCAACTATTCTGTATTATGTACACTATATAGCAATTACAACAAAGTGGGAAGAATAAGGGCTTCTGTTTTTTTAAAACTTGAAATGGCAAAATATTAACTCTAAGTACTGTGAAAAGGTATATCTTTCACAATCTACTTAGACTGTGTATGTATTCTTTTAATTGTTGTTGAGATAGGGTCTCACTCTGTTGCCCAGACTAGAGTGCAGTGGCGTCATTAGAGCTCACTGCAACCTCAAACTCCTGGGCTCAAGTGATCCTCCCACCTCAGCCTCCCGAGTAGCTGGGACTACAGGTGCACACCACCACATCTAGCTAATTTTTCTACTTTTTATAGAGACAGGGTCTCACTATGTTGCTCAGGCTAGTCTTGAACTCCTGGCCACAAGTGATCATCTTATCTCAGCCTCCCAAAGGAATGTGTATCTTATAATCCCTAGATGAACTATTAAGAAAATAAACAGATAGTCAAAATGCCAATAAATAACTTAAAAAACATACAAAAATATATCCAAATAATCCAAAAGAAGGAAAGGGGGAATAGAGAAAAATTAGAGGGATAAACCAACGAAAATAATAAAATGATAGGCCTAAATCCAGCCATATTAATGTATACATTAAATGTAAAAGATCTACACACACCAATTAAAAGACAGAGATTCTCACTCTGGATATAAACAAAAGACCTAATTATATACTATCTATAAGAAATCATTTAAAATATAATGATATAGCTATGCTAAAAGTTTAAAAGATAGAAAAAGATATACCATGCAAACACTAATCACAAGAAAGCTAAAGTCTAGATTAAGAGTAGAATCCAAAACAAGGAAAATTATGAGCTATGAAAAGAGGAACGTTATAGAATAGTCAATGGGTCAATTCACCAAAAAGACATGACAATCCTAATGTATATTCACTTAACAACAGAGCTTCAAAGTATATACAAGCAAAAACTTATAGAAATATAGAGAGCCAGTGCACTTGGGAGTGCCTGTCATCTCAGCTACTTGGGAGGCTGTGGCAGGCGGATCACTTCAGCCCAAGAGGATGGGATGGGATGGGACAGGATGGAAAATAAACAAAAAAATAGACAATCTACAATCATACGTGGAGACTTCATTATTCCTCTCCTAGTAATTGACAGAACAAATAGAAAAATCAGCAAAGATATATATATATATATATAGATGAACTGAAACAACACTATCAAGCACCTGGACCCAATCAACATTTATAGAACATTCTACCTAACAATAAAAGAATACATGTTATTTTCAACAACACTTGAAACATTCATCAAGATATGCCATATTTTGAGCCCAAACCCAAACCTTAACACATTAGAGTAAGTTGAAATCATATAAAGCATGTTCTCTGACCATAAGAGAATTAAATTGGAAATAACAGGTACCTAGAAAATCCTCAAGTATTTAGAAATAAAAGTAAATACTTCAACAGTAAAGTAGAATAAAAGCAGAAAACCACTTCTAAATAACCCATGTAAAGAAGAAGTCTTTAAGAACATTAGAAGAATAGTTTGAATGAAATGATAATGAAATACAACATATCAAAATTTGTGGGATGAAATTAAAGCTGTATTTAGAGGGCAATTTATCTATTAAATGCTTGTATTAGAAAACAAGGCCTCAAATCAAGAATTTAAGCTTTGACTTAAGAAACTAGAAAAAGAGCAAAATAACCACCAAACAAGCAGAAGGATGGAAATGATAAAGATAAGAAATCAATGAAGGTGAAAATAAAAAAATAGAGAAGATTAATGAATCCAAAAGCTGGTTCTTTGAAAAGATCAATACAATTGTTAATGCTCTAGACAGAATGACCAAAGAAAAAAAGAACCATTATCAGGACTAAAAGGAGATTATCAGTAAAAACTCCAAATACATAAAAAGATTAAGGGAATTTCATGAACAATTCTATATATATGTAAATTCAACTATTTGGATAAAAAAAGACTAATTCCTTATAAGACAAAACTTACTCAAGAAAACAATAGATAACCTGACGTTTCACAGCTGACAAAGAAACCGAATCCATACAACTGAAATGCTGACAAAGAAAACTCCAAGCCCAAATAGTTTCAAGGGCAAACTCTACCAAACATTTAAGGAAGAAATAATACCAATTTGCAAATTTTCTTCTAGAAAACAGAAGAATTTCCAATTTTGAAGCCAACATTATTATCCTGATACCAAAACCAAAGATATTACAAGACAACCACAGACTAAGATCCTCCCCATCATCATAGACATAAATATCCTCAACTAAACATTAGCAAATTGAATTCAGCAATATATGAAAATGATAACATATTACAACTAGGGTTGTGATGGAATAAACCAACTAGGGTTTATTCTGTGATCACAAGTCTCATTCAACTAGAGTCAACTAATACAATTCAAAGTATTAACAGACTAAATAAGAAAAAAATCATAATTATCACATTTAACAAAACCTAACATCTGTTCATGATTTTAAAAACTCTCAGCAAACTTAGAAGGGAACTTTCTTGACCTGATAAAGGGTATTTACAAAAGCCTACAGCTGACATGAAATTTAACAGTGAAAGACTGATTGCTTTCCATCCAGGAATGAGGCAAGGATGTCTACTCTTGCCACTCCTATTTAAGTTGTAGTCAGTCAAATAAAGAAAGAAAGAGAAATAAAAGGCATATAGGTTGGAAAGGAAGAAATAAAACTATCTCTAGTCATAAATGGCACGTTATTAGAAAATTCCAGGGAATCGACAAAAAATCCTAGAAGGAGTCTAGAAAAGTTGCTGAATGCAAGGTCAATATACAAAAAGCAATTGCATTTCTACAGACTAGCAATTAAACAGAAGACAAACATTATAAAAACTGTACCATTTACAATAGCACCAAAATGTAAAAAGAAGGGGAGAGAAAGAAAAGAAAAATGCTTAAGTATAAATCTAACAAAAACTTGCAAGATTTGTATACTGAAAACTATGAAACACTCATGACACAAATCAAAGACCTAAATGAATGGAGAGAAATACCGTGTTCATGGATTGAAGGACTCACTATTGCTAATATGCCAATTTCCCCCAATTTGATGTATAGATTAAATGCAATCCCAATTAAAATCCCAACAAAATTCCTTGTAGATATGAAAAAGCTAAAAATTTATGTGGAAAGGCAAAGAAATCATAACAGCCAAAACAATTTAGAAAGAATAGAAGAAAGTTGGGGGCCTCACACTGTGTGATTTAAATCATTAACATAAAGCTGCAATTATCAAGGCAGGATATGAGAAAAAGGACAGACATAATCAGAATAGAGTCCACACAAATATGATCAACTGATTTTTGACAAAAGTACAGAGGCAATTCAAGATAGAAATAATCTTTTCAACAAATGGTCCTGGATATTCATATGCCAAAAAAATGAACCTCAATCTATACCTACCACCTCATACAAACATTAACTCAAAAGAGATCATAGACCCAACTCCCAAATATAAAATAAAACTTTAAGAAAATAGGATAAAATTGTGGGTTGGGCAAAGAGTTCTTAGCTGCAACACCTAAAGGAAAATCCATGAAGCTGATGAATTAAACTTCATCAAAATGAAACTTTTGCTCTGAGGAAGACACAGTTAAGAGGACAGAAAGATAAAACACACATTGGGAGAAAATATTTGCAAATCACATATCTGACAGAGAACTTAAATTCAGAATATATAAAGAACTCTCAAAACTCAAAAACAAGAAAATCACATAAAATATGGGCAATTAAATTGTGCTGAGACAATTTGGTACTCATTTGGAAAAGAAAAAAACAAGAACAAAAAAACAAACTCCAAACCACTACCTCACATTATATGTATAATTTAACTGCAAGTATATTGTTAAGCTAAATGTAAACAGAAAAATGTTAAAGCTCTCAGATATGAACATGGATATTATTTTTATGACTCAAGTTAGAGAAAGACTTCTTAAACAAGGTATCAAAAGCATTAACTATAAAGGAAAACACTGAAAAACTGGACATTAAAATTAAGACCTCATGTTCAATGAAACCATAAAGAGTTTTGAAAAGGCAAGTTGGAATGGGAGAAGGTATTTGCAGTACACCTAGCTCAAAAAGGGCTTTTATCTAGAATATATAAAGAACTGCTGCAAATTAATAAGAGACAACTCAAAAGAAAAATGGGCAAGAGATTTGCTATTACAGATACTTCACAGAGGCTAGCTATAAGCATGTCTAATAAGCATATAAAAAGGTGCCTCATATTGTCATCAAAAAAATAAAACCACAATAAAATTCTGTAATTCAAATAAAATATCAAATATTTTCTTTGTGAATATATGATTGGGATGGGACAAGAAGTTTACTTTCTCAATTCTGACTGTGGTTATTACTTTGATTTACACAATTATCAATTTATCAGCTATTTAGACTTGGCAGAATGATCTGAGGAGTGAATCCCTTGTTATCATTTGGCTTACTAAGCAGAGTTCACATTGAATGTAAGTAAGTTCCTGGCATCTTCTCTTCATCCCTAAGGTTTCCATTATTTCCTGTGTTGCTTTTGTGCTCTCTGTTCAGTAATCCTATAATCTTTACTTTTAGATTTATAATACAACGGTAAAGATTCTTTCTAGTTCATCAGGGAAGCTCTAATGCTAAATACTTTTATTAAATGCCGTTCCTATAAGCAACTGTGGTATCTGAGCATTGAGGGCAAGATGGGTGCTATGGTCAGAATGTGTCCCCTACAAAATTCAGATGCTGCCAAAGTGACAGTATTAAGAAGTAGGGCCTTCCTAACTGTGAGAAATAAATTTCTGTTCTTTATTAATTACCTAGTATTAGGTATTTTGTTACAGTAGCACAAATGGACTAAAACAATGGGATTCAGCATAACTTGTCCCCTTATCATATAACAGGGTAAAACAGATTTATTCTCAGTTGTCCCTCTAAAGTCAAAGCTCTCACAGACATCAACAGACAGCTACAAATGATAACAATATTTCATAAAAGAATACTGACTATCTCCACATACATTTCAAATGCACATGTTTGTCTTTTTTAAAAGGAACTCACCTTTTCTACCTCAAGTTGATTTGGAAAGAAGCCAGTTTAGTTTAATTGCACTTGGGCAACTGACAGTTGACAGCTCCCACTACCAAAACCAAAACAAACAAACAAACAAAAACTACAAACACACCCACACACACACAAATCTCCCCACATATACAAACAAAAATACCCAGACGTAACATAACCAAATATCTTTAGATTACAAACTTGCTAAAGTCAGGGGCTATGTCTTCTTTTTATTCACTCACATTTAACACTTGTTAAATGACCACTATTTACCAAATACTGGATATAAACACAGAGACTAATTCAAACAAGGTCGCTATCTCCAGAGAGTTGGAGCTACTGAACATGACACAAGTCACTTAATATGAAGAGTGTTACAAAGAAGTTCAGAGTGCTGTGAGCACCTATTAGGCTGATGTAATACTAGCTGGAAAGGAGTTCCAGAAAAAGATATTTCAGCCATGTATTATTTTTCTATTGCTGCATAACAAATTACCACAAGCTCAGCAGCTTAAAACAGCAATCATTTTTTACTTCACAGTTCTGTAGGGCAGAAGTTCAGGCATGGTGTGACTAGGTTCTCTGCTGAGGGTCACATAAAGTTAAAATCAAGGTGCTGATGAGCTGTGTTCTCACCCGGAGGCCTGACTAAAGAAGAATCTGCTCTGAGGCTCATTTGGGCAATATTCAGTTCTTTGTGGTTCTAAGACTAAGACCCCCATTTTCCATCCTGGCTATTAACCAGAGGTCACCCTCTGCTCCTAGAGACTAGACTGCCCAAGCCCTTGCCATGTGGCTCCCTCCATCTTTGAACCCAGCAACAGAGAATATCGTTCACATCAAATCACTCCAATACTTCTAATCTTATTCCCTTTGTTTCTGACTCTAGATCCAGATTTAAATAGTGATTAGGGCAGGCCCATCTGGATAATCTCACTCTCCTGAAGTCAGCTGTGTGTGCTGTGCCAGATGACATAATGGTATGTTATCCCATCATATTTACAGTATCAGAATTTACACAGGGGACCATCTTAAAATTCTGCCTACCATAAGCAGCAGCCTGAAAAATGAACAGAAGTTTAAGATGAGGCAAGGGAGCTGGAGAGGATTGGGTATAAATGATATCTGGAGTAAGGAAATAAAATCAAAGGGCAGGGGGCAAAAAGTATGTATGACTGGACTTGCCATCCCAGGACCCAGCATGGTAATCGGTGTACGTTATTTGTCAAAATGAACCAAAGTACCAAATTAAACAGCAAGTATTTATTAAAGAGCTATATGCTTATAGTTACAAGAGAAAAGACGAGAAATTTCTTATAATGCTAAGCTAGTACACAGAATTTAGGGGTGACATGACAGGGGTTATAACATAGACAAAAAACTAAACTTGACAAAAAGAATATTGGGCTCTTACAAGAGATCTCTGCTAAATGGAAGTGACCAAATCAAATAACTCCAAGGGCCTTAGTTTTGCTTCATCTGTAAGAGAGTTAATTTAACTACCTGATCTCTAAGACTGCTCTCCAGTGCTAATAATCCCACAAATGAAAGGTATAGTTCTTGCCCTAGGACAAATCCCATGTAGGCATTCTAGAATCTAGTTATTAATTCATGGTGTGTCTAGATATCGCTCTATAATTAATAATATTAAAAAGACAAGTAGACGGAGCATTCTATTCTAAGTACTGAAATTATTTCATTCTACAAATTTAGCACTAGATACTCCTAAGGCTTACTTGCTTCTTACAATACAAAATAAACCACCAAAATTATACATCAAAAACAGATCCTGTAAGAGTAAGTGGAAATAGGAGTACCATCAACCAGAATGTGGAATAGGAGTTCCCTAGCTCCAGTCCCCCTCAACAGAAACCCAACTAGCAACTATCCGAGAATATCTTTGTATTAATAAATATCTCAAAACTCAAGAGTGAGGCTGAGACATCCCCTTGGACCACAGAACTGAGAAAAGTCACATTAGAAGGGTAAGATGAACAGTTTCACTTTGACTACATCACTCCTCCCTCAAGCTGGCACAGTGCCACACAAAGAGGATTCTCCTGGGCCCATGGTTTCTACAGTGGGGAGAGAGCTGGAAGAAAACATCCAGCTTCCCTAGCATCTTGGGATGTGTCACAGAAGGCTCATTTCTGTCTCACCCCATGGGGAACACTGGGGGCCTAGATCATCTGGATCAGTTACAGTGAAGGGGGACGGGCATTACAGCAACAAGCGTGAAGACTTAGGCAATTTCTGTGCATTCTGGCTAACAGAGGTGGCTCCACAAGAGAGACCAGCCAACAGCATCACTCTGCAAGCATGGTTGACAGGTCTGCCAGGCTTGAGTGCCTAAGCCAGCATATCCACCCAGTTTCAGTGCTCTGCTTATGGCTCCCCCAGACCAGGAGGGCAAACGAATGGCTGTAAGTATCTTCATAGGGGAGCATCCCAGTGGCCTAGCAGTGATCCCACCCAACTTTGGAGCTCTATATAAGGCTTCTCCAGGCCAGGAGGCTAGCCCACGTCCACACATCTGTGGAGCACAGCCTCTGGCCCTGCCTATCCCAATGGATAGCAGTGAACCCCAGAGACCCCACCCAGCCTCGAAGCCCATCCTACAGCCCTGCCCAACTACAGATTCCTAACAGCAGTACCACTCAGCCAGGGAATATAGCCTGCAACTTGGCCCAATCAGAGGTGGTCACAAAGCCCCGCTGGCAGCTCCATGTCACCAGACCACAGAACACAGCCAGCAGCTCCAGTTGATCCTATACCCTAGGTCCCAAAGTGGCCCAGCCCAATAGAGAACCCAAGAGCAGGATCTGTCTGCTCATGGTGGCTACCACCTGCCCCACCCAGAATCCCAGGGTAAATACTAAAGATCTATCACCAGCAAAGAACACTTGCAAAGGCTGGGAGATATGTCTGTTTCCTCAGATACCAACACAAGGACACAAGAATTATGAAGAATCAGGGAAATATGACACTAAGAAAAGAACCTAATAAAGTTCCTAATAATGTACCTTGAAGAAATGGAGATCTACGAAATGAAGGACAAATAATTCAGAACAAGCCTCAAAGTTCAGGGAACTGTAAGTACAAATAGAAAATTAAATGAAATTTGACAATAATTTATGAACGTGAAAAGGTGGGCAAAGAAATAGAAACAATAAAATAAATAGAAATCACAGAAATAAAGAATACAATAACTAATTGAAAAATTCAGTAGAAAACTTCACTGACAGACTTGAATCAAGCAAAATTATTGGGCTCACAGACAGGGCAACATAGCGAGACCCCATCACTTAAAAAAAAAATTAGCCAGGCCTGGTGGTGCACGTCTGTAGTCCTAGCTACTCAAAAGGCTGAAGCAGGAGGGTAGCTTGAGCCAGGAGTTCAAGGCTGCAGTAAGCTATGATCACACCACTACACTCCAGCCTGGCTGACAGGGCGAGATCCTGTCTCCTAGGGGAGTTTAAAAAAAAAAAAAAAAGACACAAAAGAATAAAAGTGAAAGAACTGAAAAAGATATTCCATGCAAAGAGAACCAAAAGAGAGCAGGTGTAGCTACTATACTTATATCAAATAGAAACTTAGCTATAGTTATATTAGACAAAAACAAAAAGAAACAAAAGAGGTCATTATATAATGATAAAGAGGCCAATCAAAACAATATAAAAATTGTGAATATATATGCACCTGACATGGGAGCACCTAAATATATAATTACTAAGTGATCTGAGATAAACTGCAATATAATAGTAGTAGGGGACTTCAATATCCCACTTTCAACAATAGATAGATCATCCAGACAGAAAATCAATAAAGAAACAATGGATGTGAATAACACCTTAAACCAAATGGACCTAAACATTTCATCCAACAGCAACAGAATACACATTCTTCTCAAGTGCACATGGAACATTCTCCAGGATAGATCACATAAAACAAGTCTCAACAAATTTAAGAGGCTTGAAAACATATCAAGTATGTTTTCTTTCACAGCTCTGTGGCTGTCTTTTAAAAAAAAAAAAAGTATCTTTTCCAATGACAATGGCATGAAAGTAGAAAAATTAATAACAGGAGAAATCTTGGAAAATTCATAAATATGTACAAATTAAACAACATGCTTCTGAATAACCAATAGGTCAAAGAAATCAAAAAGGAAATAAAAAAAAATACTGTGAGACACATGAAAATGTAAACACAACATACCAAAACTTAATGTATGCAGCAAAAGCAGTTCTAATAAGGAAATTTATAACAATAGATGCCTATATCAAAAACAAAGGAAGATCGCAAAAAATCTAATGTTACATCTCAAGGAACTAGAAAAAGAACAAACTGAGCCCAAAGTTAGCAGAGGAAAGGAAATAAAAATCAGAGCAGAAATAAATGAAACAGAGGAGAAAAAAATTGAGATTAAGAGATTTAAAAAATTATATACAAAATCAACAAACCCTTAGCTTGGCTAAGAAAAAAAGATTCAAGATCAGAAATGGAAGAGAAGGCATTATACTGATACCACAGAAATACAAAAGATCATAAGAAAGACTATGAATAATTATACACCCAAAACTGGATAAGCTAGAAGAAATGCATAAATTCCTAGACACGTACAAACTACCAAGACTGATCAAAAAGAAATAGGAAATCTGAACAGATCAATAACGAGAAAGGAGACTGAATCAGTAATAAAAAAAAAAAAGTCTCTCATCAAAGAAAAGACAACAATTTGATGGCTGCACTGCTGAAATCTACCCAACATTTAAAGAAAAACTAATACAAATCCTTTTCAAACTCTTCCAAAAAATTTAAGTGAAGGGAGTACTTCCAAGCTCATTTTACAAGACCAGTATTACACTGATACCAAAGCCAGATAAGGACAATACAAAAGATAAATTAAAAACCAATATACCTGATGAACACAGATGCAAAAATCCTCAACAAAACACTAGCAAGCCAAATTCAACAACACATTAATACAATCATTCATGTAGGGCATGGTGGTGTGCACCTGTAGTCCTAGCTACTTGGGAGGCTGAGGCAGGAGGACTGCTTTAGTCAGGAGTTTGAGACCAGCCTGGGCCAAAGACTGAGACCCTATCTCAAAAAACAAAAATCATTCACCATGATCAAGTGGGATTTATCCATGGGATGCAGGGATAGTTCAAATATATGCAAATGAATATGTGATATGTGTAATGTGATACACCACATTAACAGAATGATTAAAAACTATATGATCATCTCACTGGATGCAGAAAAAGCATTCATCAAAATTCATCACCCTTTCATGGTAAAAGCTCTCAACAGATTAGGTATAAAGGGAATATCTTCAACACAATAAAGGCCATATAGGACAAGCCCATAGCTAACATCACACTCAATGGTGAAGAATTAAAAACTTTTCCTCTAAGATCAGGGACAAGACAAGGATGCTCACTCTCACCACTGCTTTTCAACCCATAGCACTGAAAGTCCTAGCCAGAACAATTACGCAAGAGAAAGAAATAAAAGGCATCCTCACAGAAAAGAAAGAAGCAAAACTGTTTGCAGACAACACGATCTTTAATAGAATACCCTAAAGACACCACCAAAAACTGTTGGAACTGACAAACGAATTAAGTAAACTTGCAGGATACAAAAATCAACATATAAAAAATCAGTACCATTTTTATATACTAATAACAAACTCTCCAAAAAGGAAAGTAAGAAAACAACCCCATTTATCATAGCAACAAAAAATAAATAGGTGTAAATTTAACCAAGGAGGTAAAAATTTATATACTAAAAACTATAAAACACTAATACAAAAAACTGAAGGAAACACAAATAAAAGATATATTGTATTCATGTACTAAAAAAAATTGTTAAAATGTCTGTACACCCAAAGCAATCTACAAATTCAATGCAATCCCTATCAAAATTCCAATGTCATTTTTTTACAGAAAATAGAAAAAACAATCCTCAAATTTGTATGGAAGCATAAAAGACCCCCCAAATAGCCAAAACAATAGTAAGCAATAAGAACAAAGCTGGAAGCATCACAGACCCTGATTTCAAAATGTATTATAAAGCTATTGTAATCAAGACAACATGGTACTAGCATAAAAACAGACACATTGACCAATGGAACAGGACAGAGCCCAGAAATAAATCCAGACATTTACAGCCAATTTATTTTTGACAAAGGTGCCAAGAACACACAATGCAGAAAGGACGGACAGTCTTTTCAATAAAAGGTGATGGAAAAACTGGATATCCACATGCAAAAAAATGAAATCGGATCCTTATTTCACACCATATGCAAAAATCCGCTCAAAATAAATACTTAAATGTAAGACTTGAAACTTTAAAACTACGAGAAAAAAACACAGGGCAAAAGCACCACCATATTGGTATGGGCAATAATTTTTTAGATATGACCCCAAAAGCACAAGCAACAAAAGCAAAAATAGGCAAATGGGACTGCATCAGACTAAAAAGTTCTACACAGCAAAAGTACTAAACACACTCCCAAACAATTAACAAAGTGACAAGACAACCCATAGACTGGGAGAAAATATTTGAAACCATATATCTGATAACAGGTTAATATCCACAATATATAAGGAACTCAAACTCAATAGCAAGAAAACAACCCAGTTAAAAGAGGCAAAGGACCCATCATAATTAATTTTAGGTGTCAGTTTGACTGAATTAAGGGATACCTAAATAGCTGTAAGGAATTATTTCTGGATGTGTCTGTGAGGGTGTTTCCAGAGAAAATTGCTGTGTGAGTCAGTGGACTGAGTGGGGAAGATCCACTCTCCATGGGGGCAAGCCTGGATGGTACAAAAAGGTGAAGGAAGAGCAAATTCTCTCTCTCTCTCTTTTCCAGAGCCAGGACACCCTTTCTCCTGCCCTTGGATGTCAGAACTCTAGGTCCTCTGGCTTTTGGACTCGAGACTCACACTAGGGGGCCCCCAAGCTCTCTTGGGCCTTTAGTCTTGGACTGGGAGTTACACACCATTGTTTTCCCTGGTTCTGAGGCTTTCGGACTTGGACTAAGCCACACTATCAGGTTCCCTGGTTCTCCAGCTTACAGACAGGCTATGGTGGGACTTCTCAACTCTATAATCATGTAAGCCAGTTCCCCTTATAAATCCCCTTTCATATATCTTTATATAGCCTATTGGTTCTGTCTTTTTGGAGAACCCAGACTACTACAGGACCTGAAAAGACATTTCTCAAATGAAAGCATACAAATGGCCAACAGGCTCATGAAAAAATACTCAACATCACTAATCATCAGGGAAATGCATATTAAAACCACAATGAGATATCACCTCACACCTGTTAGAATGGCTATTATCAAACATGTAGAAGATAACAAGTGTTGGTGAGGATGTGGGAAAGGGGAAGCCTTGTGCACTGTTAAACTGCCACTATGGAGAACAATATGGAGGTTCCTCAAAAACTTAAAAATAGAACTACCACATGATCTAGCAATCGTCTGGGTATATACAAAAAGGAACTGAAATCAATATGCCAAAGAAATATTTGCACTCTCATTAATATTGTATATTTCAAAATAGCTAGGAGTGCAAATTTTAAAGTTCTCAACACAAAAACTGATAAGTGAGGTAATGGATATGTTAATTAGCTTGATATATCATTCCACATTGTATTCCTATACTAAACCATGACATTGTACTCCATAAATGTATACAATTATGGGTTTTGCAGCCTGTGCGAGTAGGTGTTTTGGAAACAGACTCCCCGGTGAGCGGCGCAGAAACCTCGAACCAGTAGAGCCCACTTATAACGTGGATCACAGAAGGCCGTGAAAAACAGTACCGTTTCCTCAGTGAGGGGTGAGCTCATGCCTCTGAACGCGTATGGAAGACGGGACATGGGGCACCTCTGCTAGAGAAGGAGGAAAAGCTGGGGTGAATGCCAAAGGGCTGGGGAGTGGTAGGATGAGGGAGGGGTCAGGCACGAGGCTTGGGTTTCTTCCGGTTTTCTAAGGCCTCGAAAACCAGTGGGCCTAACCGGAGCCTGTGGAGGCCGAACCTACTGCCTAAGCTTTCCTCTTTGCGTTGTAGCCCACTTTCCCTTTCACTTCCACATTCAACCACAGGGTGAATCCTCTCAGCCCTTTCTGGGCTCCATGTTAGTTAGTCACAAAATAATTGATCTGCACCTGAGGAGCCTTTTCCTGAAGCCCCTTATTTACCCGGGCCGTGGAGCCCCACGGTAGATTTTCTGGGCCTAGGACACACACATTCGCCGCAGGCTATGCCTTTAAGTCAGCCTGCACTCACCCCTTTTTTAGCGAGGTGCTGCCCACCAACGGATTTTTTTCCCTTCCTCTGGTCATCTCGAGCCCGCCACCAAATGAACTGGGCCCCACCCCCTTTGAATTTAGCCAACGCCCACCTTTTTTAGCACACTCCCCGGTTGCTTAAGATCCTGATGGGTATTGCCCTCCTGCCCCCTTTCCACATTGGAGGATGCAGTAAACCATATCCCCATTCATTCTAGGTGATTACCAAACTCCACATTAAAATGTTACTTCTTTCTCAAAAAAAAAAAGTATACAATTCTGATTTGACAACTATTAATAATAATAAAACAGTAAGAAGTAGAGGTGATGGCACCTGTGACTGGACAAGTTTAATTATCAAATGCAATACCAATTATTTGGTAAGCTAATGTACAGAATTTCTATTTCAAAAATACTGCTAGAGTACAACAGAAAATTGCCATTTTACAAAATATGTAATGTGTAAGTCTGAAAACATTCAGTGCAATGTCATTCAGCTGCTTCAATCAATAAAATTCTTCTTAATGGTCTATACAAAGTTTTTGTTTATTTGTTTGTTTTTTTAATTCCCTGAGTTTAGGAGACAATCTGGAGAGAACAAAGGAGCTAGAATTCTCAGGACAGAGTAATAGAAAGGAGAGAGTAGTACAAGGAGAGAATTCCAATGATCTGCAGTACTCAGTTGAGCACTGGGTAGGACATGTGTGTCAGAATACTACCTGAGCTGGTGAAAGAACCATCCAAAAAAAAATTACAGTAGTGTTTCTCAAACTTTTTTCCTTATTACCCTTTTAGATAATTTTTTCCTAATCATTCCCCATGGAATTTCAGTGCCAATGTATTTCTAATTTATATACTTTGGCCCTTTGGAGGGACACAACTTACTAGAATATGTAAGATTTGTCTCACACACAAAAGCCCACAAAGAATCTATTTGTGCTCAACTGGGAGTGATATCACCTCCAATGAGAATGCATGGATCACAGGGAACAAAGTGCCCTGTTCCAATCAGCTAGGCAGGGAAAACTCTTAATTCCTGGAGCATGGGGTAGAATACTCAGGAGGAACTTGTTTCACTAGTGGAGAATAATTAGGCTATTTTTTTCTTCCTTTTTTTCCTGTTTAAAGAGACAGGGTCTCACTCTGTCACCCAGGCTGGGGTGCAGTAGCATGGTCATAGCTCACTGTAACCCCAAACTCCTGGGCTCAAGTCACTCTCCTGCCTCAGCTTCCTGAATAGCTGAGACTACAGGTGTGTACCACTGTGCCCTAACTAATTAAAAAAAATTTTTTTTTTTTAGAGATGGGGTCTCACTATGTTGCCCAGGCTGGTTTCCAACTCCTGGCCTCAAGCAATCCTCCCTCTTCAGCCTTCCAAAGTGCTGGGATTACAGGGGTAAGCCACCATGCCTGGCCAATTAGGCTATTAAGTTAAACAAAATATAATTTACATTAGGATAAAAAATTATAAAATACAGACAAATCTGACAAGACATACACAATGAAACTACAAAATATTGGTGAGAAAAATTAATGAAACTTATATCATACACAAATTAAGTAAAAAGATGACTGTATATTTATACATGTGAACCCTGAAAGAGCCAATCCTTCAGGATGGGGCCTAAATTCAAACTAGAGCTTAGTGGCCATTTGCTGACTGGAGGTCACACATTTACTCTGTATTCCTAGAAAATCCCCCTAATTTGCTTAACTTTGACACTTTCAGAGTTGTCTGTTCCTGTTTATGCTGCCTGAATCAACCAATAGAGACTGTGACATGTGGAATCATTAGAACTCAAAAAGCATCAACCAATCAGGACCAAGCATGTTTGCATGCCTCACTTGCATGAGAAGACCAGAGTGGGAACACAGGCAAGAACTTTATAAAAGACAAATTGATAAACCCTTTCTTTGTTCTCTCTGAATGCACCTTTGTTTTGTACTGAAGGCTGCTTCTGAGGTTTGCAAACTGTTCAATGGAATAAAATCTCTTTCCTTTTTAAAAGAAATTCCTTTTCAGTGGATGTGTCAACAATTGTAAAGTGTAAAACTATAAAACTTCTAGAAGGTATGAGAAAAACTATGTGACAATGGGATAGAGATTTTTTAGATATAATACCAAAATCAAGATCCATAAAAGAATAAATTGTTAAATTGGATATCATCAAAATAAAAACTTGAGCTCTTCAAAAACACTAAGAGAATGAAAACACAAAAGAACTTGTATGGAGAACATATAAAGAACTCTGAAAACTCAAGAAAACAATCCAATTAAAAAAAAAAAAAAACTGGCAAAAAATATTTGAAAAGACATTTCCCTAAAGAAGATATATGGATTGAAAAGAAGATCATGTAAAGATGGCCAACATGATTAGTCATTACAGAAATGCAAATTAAAATCACATTGAGATACTGCTTTTATTAAAATGTTTAAGATTTTAAAAGACTGACCATAAAAAGTATTCGTGAGAATGTGCCAAAACAAGAATTCTTATATCCTGCTGATGAGAATGTAAAATGGCCCAACCAATTTGGAAAACACAGTTGGGCAGTTTCTTAAAAAGTTAAACATGCACATACCATATGGTCCAACAATTCCATTACTAGATATTTACCCAAGAGAAAGGGAAGCACATGTTCATACGAAGACTTCTACATAAATGTTCACAACAAGTTTATTTGTAATAGAGAAAAAGAAAAACAACCTAAATGTTTACAAGGGGGAATACATAAACAAATTGTGTATATAATGAGAATGGAATACTACTCAGCAACAGAAAGAAACTATTAATGCACACCACACATAGATGAATCTCAAAATGATTATGCTGAGTGAAAAAAGAAGAAATATTTGAGGCTATAATGACAGAGAACTTTCCCAAATGACTGTTAGACACCAAACCAGATCCAGGAGAACACTAAGCAAGAAAAATGTCCCCCCCAAATACACCTAGGCATATCATATTTAAATTACAGAATATTGAGAGAGAAATAAAAAACCCTGAAAGAAGCCAGAGGAAAAAAACACTTTGCCCATAGAGGAGCAAAGCTACTAATTACCTCTGACCTCCTCAGGAACAAGGGAAGCAAGAAGAATGTGGAGTAAAATACTTAAAGCATTGAGAGAAAAAAATACCACCAACTTAGAATTCTGTACCCTGTAAAACTGCCTTCAAAAAGTAAAGGAAAAATACTTTCTCAGACAAACAAAAATTGAGAGAATTTGTTGCCAGTTGAACTGCCTCACAGGAAATATTAATAGAAGCTCTTTGGAGAGAAGAAAAATGTTATCGTCAAACTTGGTTCTACATAAAAAAAGGAAGAGCACTAGGGAAGGAATAAGTGAAGGTGAAATAAATACTTAAGTTTTCTTATTCTGAATTGATCTAACAGATGAGTTTGTTCAAAATAATAACAGCAATATAATTTGGTAAGCTCATATATAAGTGAAAAGAATGACAGTAATAATAAAAGGAATGAGAGAGAAGAATTAGTATTATTTTGTTATTATTAGGTTCTTGCACTACCCATAAAGTGGCATAGTGTTATTTTAAAGTAGACTTCTGTAGATGTAAATGTATATTGTAAACTGTAGGGCAACCACTAAAAAAATTTTAAAAGAGGTATAACTGATGTCCTAAGAAAGGAGAGAAAATAGAATCACATGAAATGCTCAATTAATTTTACCACAAAAGGCAGAAAAAGAGAAGACAAGATAGGAATAAAAAACAATGGCAACAAATATAACACAAAACAGTAACAAAATGATAAACTGTAATCCAACTATAACAATAATCACTTTGAATGTCAATGGTCCAAAAACATCAATTAAAAGACAAAGATTGTCAGGCTGGATCAAAAAACAATATCCCACTATATTGCTGTCTATAAGAAATCCATTTTAAATAAAAATATACAAATAGGTTAAAAGTAAATGGATGGAGAGGATTCTGGGAATATGGAGGACTAAAATGCACAAGGAATCTGTCTCCCCAACTAGAAAAGAATTGTACTGGCACAATCTGCCCAAAGTAACTATTTTGAAACTCTGTAGTCTACTGAAGGCTTAAAACTTTCAGGGAAAGACTTACAGGGGTAAATCGTGATTTATTTTGGTCATTTCAGTTAATTTCAGCTCTTGGCACAGTAGCAGCCAGGGATCCCCCAACCCTCAGCCCCATGGCAGGCACCTGTGCCCAAAACTGTGAAAACACGAAACTATAAAACTCCTAGAAGATAATAGAGGAGAAAACCTAGATGACCCTGGGTTTGGTGATGACTTTTTAGATATGTCAAAGATATATCAAATAAAGAACTGTTATCCAAAATATACAAAGAATTCTTAAAACTCAACAATAAGAACATAAAACCCAATTAAAAAATGGATCAAAGACTTTAACAGACACTTCACCAAAGAAGATATACAGATGGCATATAAGTATGTGAAAAGATGTTCCACATCATATGTCATCAGCGAAATGCAAATTAAAATAATGACATACCACTACACAATTATCAGAATGGCCAAAATCCAGAACACTGACAACATCAAATGCTGGTAAGGATGTGAAGCAATAAGGGGGCTCTCATTCGTACCTGGTGTGAATGCAAATTGATATACAGCCACTTTAGCAATTTCTTACAAAACTAAACACACTCTTACATTATGATCCAACAGTCATGTTCCTTGATTATACCCAAAGAAGTTGAAAATTTATGTCCCCACAAAACTTGCACATGGATATTTATAGTAGCTTTATTCATAACTGCCAAAACTTGGAAGCAACCAAGATGTCCTTCAGTAGGTGAATGGATAAATAAACTGTGGTACATCCAGACAATGGACTATTTATTATTCAGCATTAAAAAGAAATAAGCTATCAAGCCATTAAAAGACATGGAAAAAAACCTAAATGCATATTACTAAGTGAAAGAGACCAATCTGCAAAGGCTACATACTATATGATTCCAACTATATGACATTCTGGAAAAGGCACAACTATAGGGACAGTAAAAAGATCAGTGGTTGCCAGGGATTGGAGGGAGGAATGAACAGGCAGAGCACAGAGGACTTTTATAGCAGTGAAACTACTCTGTATGAAACTATAATGGTAGATACATGTCATTAGACATTGGTCTAAACCATTCAATGTACAACACCAAGAATGAACCATAATGTAAACAAATTATGGTCTTTGCACGATAATGGTGTTTTGATGTAGGTTCATCACTTGTAGCAAACGTACCACTCTAGAGGGGAATGTTGATAATGGGGGTGGGCTATGCATATGTGGCAGCTGGGGGTATATGGGAAATCTCTGTACCTTCCTCTCAATTTTGCTGTGAACCTAAAACTGCTCTACAACATAAAGCCTATTAAAAAAAGAAAAGCTAGACAAAAAAAGGACATATTATAAAATTCCATTTATAGAAATCTCTAGAAAATACAAACTAATCTATAGTTACACAAACCAAGTCAGGGAAGGGGAGGAAGGAAGGTATTCCAAAGGGGCAAATGGAATCCCTTGGGAGTGATGGGAATGTTAACTATCTTGATTGTGGTGATGGTTTCATAGGTATATGCATTTGTCAAAACTCTGAAATTATACACTTTAAATACATGCAATTTATTATGTCAATTATCTCTCAGAAAAAGTGTTATTAAAAAAACAGGCTGAGGTGCTGAGACCTTTCAGACCAAAGTAACTTAGTTCAGTCTGAAATTTAGGACATAATTTATGATATTTTTGCTATACTATATATCACTATCTACATATTATTATAAATATAAATAATCACCCACATTATTTCTAAGTATATAAGTATTGATACTTGATCTCTATAAAAATGCCATTATTTACCCACCCCCAATTTGTATATACATGTCCACTTAAATAGCTTTAAACACAGAACCTAGAGGACATGTAATCTATCTGGGAAGTTGATAATATAGTTAATAATTCATAATAAATGCAAACATTCTAAAATTTTTGCTTGTCTGTTGAAACAATTTTTGTTTACTTGGTGAAAATATCCCATTTATTATCAATGAACAAGATTAATTACAACCCAAATGCCCTCTAAGAGGGGACTAAATAAATTTTAGTATAAATACACAATAAAATACTATGCAGCTGTTAAAGAATGAGGAAGGCCCCTATAGACTAACATGGACTGACTCCCAAAATATATTGGGGATGGAAAAAGGAAAACACAGAACACATATATAACATGATAACCAAAAAAATACATGAGTGGAATATAAAAATAAGTCATCAGTTTCTAGCTACAAAAACTGCTGGTTCCAGTGGATAATACTTTCTTTGTTTCAGGACCACCATAATAGTCATTTAGTCACAATAACATATACTTATTTATTGATCTTGGAGGAAACCCGAACATTGATAAAGAAAATTTTAAAATTTGAAGCTGGAATCTAGAGGCACTGGCTACAGTTGGTGAGAAGTGTTAATTCTTTCCTGGATTGGAAATAGTTATTTCTTTTCCCATGCCCTCCCTTCCACTCCATGTTCCATACAAGCCAGTGGGAGCCGGGTGGAGACACCTGAGATGGGGATAGAGGGCTATGGGCTCCAGTATTAATTGCTGTGAATAGCTACAAAAGAAGACCATGTATACATGTATAGTTATAGGACAGAGAGGGCATATAACCTCAAGTAATGAGTGAAGAGGGTTTAAGAGCTAAGAAACATCAACAGCTTGGTATACCGACAGC
Source organism: Daubentonia madagascariensis (assembly GCA_023783475.1). NCBI lineage: Eukaryota > Metazoa > Chordata > Mammalia > Primates > Daubentoniidae > Daubentonia > Daubentonia madagascariensis. Next base: position 3,915,270 of record JAKFHU010002333.1, on the reverse strand, counting down.
CGGCAGAAGTGACACGTGGCCACCAAGAAAGATTTGCTGGTGAGTACTTCTTGCTAATTTTCAGAAAAGGCTAAAGAACTCTGTGAAGAATCAGAGTAAGTGGCACTCAGGAAACCTGTGGAAACTTAGGGTTTACTACATTAAGTGCCAACAATACTATTACAATAAAAATGAAAACTAATGATACTGGACACACACATACATGTATGTACATATTCATGAATACATTTGCTGAGCACTTCATCTGAAAAATGATCCCAGAAAGCACTTTTGGTAATAATGGTAATAATTTGAAGGACTACTTTGGCAAAACCAATCCCAAAACATTCTTGAATGATAAAGTACATACAAATTCAGAAGCCAATAAGCAAAATACACAAGGTAGCATTTTCAAAAAAATATTAAGTTATATGATACAGCTAAAATCTACTGCCTACCTCTTAAATCAACTCTTTTGAGTTTAAAGAGGGTCACTCAAAATCTAAGCCTTCCTATGTTTAAACACTAAGAACAGTTTGGCTGGATTATAATTATCCCTAGCGTAATACTACTTAGAATGACATTTTTTTATCCACCCAAAAAATATGGCACTAAGGGAGTCTTGGGTATTCACTTGTTTCCAATGCTAAAATTTAATTGCATTTGGTGTTATGAAAGTTAGGATTACATTTGTATTACAGCTTAAAAGACAGGAGTGTATAGGGCATACACATAACTTTTAGGGGGGAAAATCCATTTTTGAACCATTATTGCTTTATAGTATTATTTAGCAGAAGAAAAATATTTCTTCTTAACAACATGCTTCATTTCCCCAGTTACTGTTAAGTCTGACAAGGGCTCATATTCCTGTTCTGCTATACTTACTGATCCTGCAGATGTTGTAACGTTTGTGAATTTTAGTTTTGTCACCTATTGATGGCATGGAAATGCTGATCTACCAACTTTATAAGATTGTTGTATGAGTTAAACTGAGTAACATAAAAAGACTTAAGCATATGTCTGTCTCAGAAGTATTAATAACTTCTACCACTCTGGACTAAAAAACAATTCTATTTGTAAAAAATAATTTTCTTATAAAGAAGAGTCGGACCTTTCCTCTGAAATGTGGTATCATTAACATTTCAGATTACATTATTTGGATTCCATAACATGGCATTAAAGTTCTAGTAAATCCTAGGGGAAGGCATTTAATTATTATTTTGGCCATATAAATCTAGAAACAAAAATGAAAGCTTATGGACAAAAACAGGAGGTCGTTTAAAGTCATTGAGAATTTTTACAGCACCCTAAATTTGGAGTGGGGAAAGACCCTGAAGATAATTAATTTAACCTCATACATTTACAACAAAAGAAAAGTGAGTGCTGAAGAAGTTAAATGGATCTGCTCAACTTGTATAGCTAATAAGGGTAGGAAATATGAAAATCGGCCTGGCACGGTGGCTCACGCCTGTAATCCTAGCACTCTGGGAGGCCGAGGCAGGAGGATTGCTTGAGGTCAGGAGTTTGAGACCAGCTTGAGCAAGAGTGAGACCCCGTCTCTACAAAAAATAGAAAAATTAGCAGGGCGCAGCAGCGTGCGCCCATAGTCCCAGCTACTTGGGAGGCTGAGGCAGGAAGATTAATTGAGTCCAGGAGTCTGAGGTTGCAGTAAGCTATGATGATGCCACTGCGCTCTAGTCTGGGCAACAGAGCAAGACCCTGCCTCAAAAAACAAAACAAAAACAAACCAAAAAAGAAAATATGAAAACCTAGGTCCTTCAATTTACAGTTTAACTGTTCATTACACCATATATACCCCTCTGCTTTTTAAAAATTGATTGTATTTCCCCTTCTTGGTTTATAGTGCTTTTCCCACATCCAAGGTGACTTATTTTTCTAAAAGTTTGCTATATCAACTGTTTTTAGGTAACCAATAATCTTCCTCTGTTAGGTTACCTATCCAAACAACTATTTGCCCTTTCTCCTTTCCTATGAAAATCCTGATTTACTCCTGGCAATATATTCAATGAACATGAACCCCTATTCCTGCCCCACGGGATGAACCATGATTGATCTAGCATTAGCAAAGCTAATCCCATTCTACTTTGCTGGAGGATTAGTTTAGAGTGACTCTGTAACCAGTGGAACCTCAGGAGGAAGTTTTATGGGGATTCTGGAAAAGATGTTTTTCATGGTTTAAAAAGAAAAAAAGGAAATGTATAGGAGTCCCCTTTCCACTTTCTTTGGTTATTTGTCATGAGTACATGATGCCAACAGTCATCTCTTTACTATGAGGAGAAAGCCAAGAGTCTCACAGAGAAGCTCTGACATTGCTGTCTTAACCAATCCCCAAATGGGGATTAAATTACACAAGCAATAAACCTCTATTTAGTCAGGTAGTCAATTATTTGTGACCAAAAGCCTCCAAATGCAAAACTCCAGTATTTTCTAGTGGAATCATCTTACCTAACTTCTATAACAGAAGAGAAGACTTTGCCTCATATCAATAATATAAATATATAATCGTTAAAATTAGAGTTTTGTTAAAAATCAGGTGTGTTACAAGAAAAACGCTGTTCAGTGGTTTACAAAATTCAAAACTTCAGTATCTGACTAAAGAAATGAATCTAAAATTAAACAATGAGTATTTAACAATACAGAAACAAATCTGAACTTATATCCATTCTAAAAGTTTATAAAAACAACTTCAAAAAACTTATGAGAAAGCTGATTTTCAAAGTTAGATGTTATTCTTCAAATACTTAAACTTATTTTAGAAAAACTGTATCGTCATAGTGACAAGGCTTAAAAATATATTATCCATTAAAAGTCAGTGGATTTTACATGACAAAACAGTATAAGTTTCACTCCAAACACCCATTGCCTCTTAAAACCACATATGATTCCTTATCATGAAGGACAAAAACAGAAAAAATTTACCATCTTAAATTAGAAGAACAACCAAAGATTTAACAAATCTTAACATTATGGCAGTACTTTCAACCACTAAGAAAGTCACAAGAGAAATGGCCTAAAAGCAATCACAAATTATCTGTCAAAAACCTATGTTATCACTGAAGACAAGTGTCAAAAAGTTACCCTCAAGAAGATGCTACTGATGAATAAAGTGATGCTCAAAATAATGACTCTGAATAATTTTTAAAAATTCAGTATAATTTGATTAAATATAACAGAAAAGCAATATTGACTATAATGAACTTTGTAATGATGGAGAAATTAATCATGGTAAGTGGGATCATAGTTCAAACTTCCTCACCAGGATAAGATTTGTTAGTACTATTAAAATAAAACAAAAACAACAAAACACCCTAGAGTTAAACAGAACAGAAAGCCTGTTTTCCACCTTTTCATAAATCTATACCCCTGTAGCTATTTTCTGTTCTAAGAAAAGTTGACTCTCCAGGACACCTTGGGTAAAGTGATCCATTTCAAATAAATAAATCCTGAATTAGGTGCATGTTTCCAACTAAATATAAAGTTGAAGGCAATTCACTTAGCAAAGGTTTAAGAAAAAAAAAAAAGTAACGATAGCATTTTGGTTAGTACCCAATGTTAGAATTAACCATTTCAGCCAACGATTCAAATCTATTCACATAATCCATATTTTAAAAATAAGGCAAAAACTTTCTTTATCTGCCTAACATTAAGTGATCATAGTAGTATTGTATGAAAATAAGGAGGAAAGATGAAAGCTCAAGATGAGCTTGCACGGGGTGCTTTCTTAGAACTACAGTCCTTTCTAAGTCATTTGTTTTGGTGTTGCTACAGTGACTTTATGAATCATATGACTCTTTACTCCCTCAAAAACTCAGGGGTACCTTTGTTTCCAATAAAAATATATACATTAGTGATCTTAGTAAATTATGTACTTTCAGCCACAGTTTAGTAAATTAAAGAAATTAATGGCCACTGGATAAACCTATAAAAGAGAAAATTATCCACATATCCACTCTTTCCAAAACTGTCCCACATGTCAGTCCTGAATATTAAATCTGCTATATCTTTAGGTTTGAAAACTTTTCAAACAATATGTATTTACTGAGACTAATCAGATAAAAATTAATCAAGAGTCTTTGTAAAACGCTCACCATGATTATTTACAGAAAGCAAATTTTATCTTATAAATAATCAAGTTAGATATGTTTTAACTTAAAAAGAACTCTCATCTGAAGTGCACACTAAACTACTGGTGAAGTGTCATGGTTTCCTCAATTAACTTTCAAATGGGGTTCAGCAAAAGAAAAAGAGAAAAAAATACATACATATGTAAAATCTGTGTAAATATACGATAAAACAAACAAGGCAAAATGTTATTAATGCTGCACCTAAGTGTAGGGTATATGGGTAGTCAGAGTATTTTTTTTCAACTTTCCTGTGTTTGAAAATTTTCAAAGTAAAAACCTGGGAGAACAAAGGACCCTAACTAGCTTCTAGAACTCTTGTACTTTTAGTTATTACTCTGAACGTATGTCCAATGCTTTCCTTTTTATCTCAATACCCTTCTGCCCTTATTTAAAACAACTGTTACAAAATTGTGGGGTTTTTTTAAAAACAAAAATCACAATTCTAGGAAAGAATTTTAAAAAGTAGTTTAAAAGGCTAGTATCAGTGAATTAATTGTCTTACCTGAAAGTTAACATCTTCTTTCTTAAATATTAGTGCTCGAACTTCATCAGGATCTCCATTAAATATCGCTTGCACCAGTGATGGCTAAAATATAAGAGAGTAATAAAAACGTTAAGTCACACTACATGGATGATTCTAAAGATATTTCTACACATAACTTCTAAATCGAAAAGTGTTCTTCCCTGCAGCAATAATCACTTTTTGACGTTAATTAGAAGTGTCATGAAGCCAAATCATATCAAAATACAGGATTCTTCCTTGGGAAAAAAAGAGGGCCTAACCTTAAAAAAAAAAAAAGAAAGAAAAGAAAAAGAAATCAATTCAGTTTGACCAAAATTAGGTAGCGTAATAAACACATTCAGATTTTATTTTATTTCTTATAAGTGGAAGTCTTTTGCTTGTATATGGTAAAAAGAAAGATTCTTCCGAATACAAGTGTGACATCTCAACATCTACTTGTTAGATAGAACTTATCAAGCAATTCCCAGCCCAAGAAGGAAAGCCCCTTTGAAAAGTTCTGCTCACAATGAAATAACTTGCATGGGTTATCATACATGTATAAAGACATAAAGCCCAAGAAAGCAAACCTGGCAGTTGAAGAAAATAACTACTATTCAAAGATCAAAAAATACTATATACCTGAATAACATGAAAAGACAAATACATGCATGTCTAAATATAATTTCCTAATCAACAACACAGCTTCTCTGATAAGGTATCATATTATACTAGTCAAATAAGGAGCCAGTTGACAACAGCATTAAAAACAAGGTTATAGATGAAGAATAAATCATATAAAAATTCTTTTTCATACAAGGTCTTACATGTAAATACATAAAATTCATTACAGAAAAGGCCATGTAGTAGTAGTCAACTTTTCCTAAAACATGCAGAGTTCCTGATTCTTGTTACATCAGTTTCTAAAACCACAAAATGAAAACAGAAACGTGGTTGCCGTAACTACTGTTTCTCAAATTATTTTTAAAAAATCTTAAAAGATTAAGACATAGTGAAGTCTGAAACATTATCTAAGAATTTGAAAAAGTAAAAAAAAAAAAAGTGTGCTTTTTATACACAAATTATATTGCATCATATTTACACATACATTGCTTTGAGTTTGTAATGAAACAAGTGGAAACATATTTACTGTTAAAAAATAAGATTTATACTACTAGTTCAGCAGAATATAGTAACAGAAACTCTCATAGCTTACCAATACATTTCCAGAAGGTGGAGAAGGTAGGGATTTATTTTCCTGTGGCAATTTAGAAATGAATGTAGGAGATTCATCTTCTACCTCCTCCAAAACAACAATACACACTCGACTCATTCGCTCTTTTAAAACACTAAATTCCAAACTATGTGATAAAAAGTCACAGTTGGAAGAGCACAAGTAGTTTTTCCTCTTCTGTACAAGACTTATAAACATTCTCTGAACAGCACAGCTGGTTTTTTAAAGTTAAGTGCTATTGGAAAAACTGAAGTTCAAAATTACGACTCTGTAACTTGTAACTTCCTAAAAATAATAAATTCTATTATTTTCTGTTGGGTTACTGCAATTCTTAAAAGAAATTTCACATCAATATGTCAATAACTAAAACTGAGTCCAGTACAAGCTCATTTAAAAATATCTTTCCCTACCAAAATAGTCATATTGCTCTATCTCTGAAATTTACTTGACAAAATGATCATTGTTTTTGATGACACAACACCACCCAATGAAGAATGAAATGAGAAACAACTTCTGTGACAGAGATGATCACAGCTATACCCACTCTTGCCTGCAAGGTCATATAGTTACCAGTAGCTAGCTTGCTTATAATTGAAAATAAAAATAAAATCTCACTATTCTGTTTCCACTTCTAATTTGTCTTCATTTCTTTAGCTTCACTGGTTTATTGCAGATACTATCCAGAAAAAAAAAAAATCTAGAGCTCAGCACAAATCCTGAAAATGAAGCTCACAATTCTTTCTGTGTTTAGGAAAGGAAAAAAAAAAGCACTCTGCATTAATAGCAAAGCTGCAGTACATTTACACGTGATGAGTCAGACCACGAGAGACAATAGGACTCTTGGTACTAGAATGCAGCTTGATTAATCCAGATTCCCCATATAATAGAAGAAACACAGATAGCTTTATTCCCATCGATAGCATAAGCAAGGCAGAGCGTTCATTCTTTCTCCCTCAGGCAGTTGTCTGTGGCTGCTCCAGCAAAAGGGCACAAGCACCAGGCAGAAACGGTGTTAGTGGAGAATCCTAATAGAACAAGCAGGCTGCAAAGGAATTAGAAGGCATCTGAGCTCAAATTACTGCTTCAGCTTTTTGTTTCAAAAAAAAGAGGAAAAAAAAAAAACCCCAGTAGTTTATCATTCCAGTGTTTCCTTTGATCTCCACATGAATACAGCTCCCATTAAATAGTCTTCATTCAGAGGAAAAAACAGCAGACTGTGCATCTTCTGGGCCAACTACTTTATTCAATCATCTGCCTCTGTGCCAATATAGTTTCCTTCCACTGTGAAATCCGCTACAGTTATCCTTTTCGGTAGATTTCAGATGCTTTCCTGTTCCTCAGATGATCTTGCAAAAACACCACTGACATCCCCAAGTGAGTAGGATCCTTAAAAATATCTACAGAACCTCAGGATCGGTCCCACAGAAGCATTCCAGCTGAGCAACAGTCTGAAGAGCAAAGAAGACTGCAGACCCGCAGGATGAAATGCCTAGTAATGCTCACATGTTACACTTACCAGAGATCTGAGCTACTGCTCAGGATGTAACTTCCTCTAGCAGAAGAAAAAAATAGTGCATTTGGACGGCCTTCACAATTAGAAGGTTCATGCCAGTTCTGTGACTAATCCAGATCAAACTGAAAAATTCTATAACTGAAAAATGAGTGCGCTTTTAACATTTTCCACTAAAAGCCACAAGGAAATCTGGTGTACTGCCTCTGCTGACTAACACTGGTTTTAGCAAGTAAACAATTCCAAATAGCTTAACTGCTTTCGTATGTTACAATACAGCAAATGTTTAACCCTATAATAACAACTGCAGTAAGAATGTGTGCAGTGAACTCAAGAGATTTAGAAACCAAAGAGATATAGTTTATGAGATTATAAAAATCATGAAACTAAATTATGGTTTGATTTTTATTTTTACCAAGACCATTTTTAATCTGCCAGATGTATGTTATTATCTAGAATGCAAAGAAATTTTTAAGATTTTCTAACAATTTTTAAATTGGTAAATTTAACCAATTATTGATTCATATTTTTAAAGTGAAAAATAAAAATTCCATAATGTAGAAGTCCTAACTAAAATTCTACGAATCATTTGAATTTTCACTAAAGAAATGAAATAATATTACTTTTTCATCTGGATATGGAATAAAATCTTAAAAATCTGTTAAACAGCTACAAGAAACAATTGTCCTTGGTCCTGAATTATCTGTATGTCAAAAGGGCACAAGGGAATGCCAAAAAAATAAAGAATCTCCCTCCCCATAAAATAATTTTCCCAAAGCTACAAATAAGTGTCAAAACCAATCATTTTGTAGTTGGCTTTTTCCTTTCTCTATTTACTCAACAATGAGGATATTTCCCAACAGAAAACTTACAAAGAAAATACCATGGTCCCCCTTCAAACTGTGTTCTTTCTTCTATTAACTAGTATTTTTATTAATAAACATTAAGTTATTTTTGAACATTTACAATGTGCTAGGTGCTGTACACTCTCATCTGATACAATAACCTTGCTATATTCTCATATTACTAAAGGAAAAAACAAACTCAGAAATAAAGTATTTCAGCCAAAGTTATGCAAATTAGTAAAGTTGTGTCTAATTCCAAACACATGCTCTTTCTAATCTATTCTGCTCCCAGTGAGTACACACACACTCTCTCCAGATCTTTGCAACCTATAAAACTAGCTTGTAAAAGTGATCTTAACAAACAGGTAACCCATAATGGTTATGAAAAGCTTAACTAACAAAGGAATATATTATTTATTGCAATATTTCAAAACAAGTTATTTTTAAATGGTTATTTCAGAGCTAGTCTTACCTCACATGTTTAAGCTAGTTTATTTATCAAACCATAAAAAGAAAAAAAATTGAGCATGATATAGACAACATAAGAATGCCAGAATTTAAGAACAAAAAAATTTGAAAGCTACAGAATATCAATTCATGAAAGAAGCTATAACCCTAGCTTATCTGTACCAAGATAACTAAAATATGCTAACAATTCACTAGTTGTATTGTAAAATATATAAAATGCTTTTAAGCCAAATTAAAGATATGCAAATGTTTTAACATATATAAATGATGTTATTCATCTCCACATGGCTAAATCAAAAATATCATCTTAATATTTGAAATATCTGAAAATGAAACCACTACAGTAACAATATCCTATATTCCATCTTCAGGGTCCCCAAATGCCCACCCCACCAAAGCAAAATCTTTTATATGGACAATCTTAACTTGTTCCAAAGTATCTAGTGCATAAATTCACCCACTTAGACTTAATTAAGTAGATGTATCCTGTTTCTTGTTCTGGGTCAACCTCCATACTTGGGTCTTTCCCAACCAGAAAGTAAGCTCCTTGAAGGCAAGGACCATGTTACATACATATTGTTTCTGTCCACCTTCTTCTATCTGTAAACTATTTTATTGAATGAATTCTATTACATCACAGACTGTGGAATAGAATGGCAGAATTATAAAAAACAATGGGGGGAGTGTTGATATACATCTACTTTAATTAGAAAACATATGAGGCATTAAGGTGCAATAAATTGAGTTTTGTACCTTTAATAAGTGAACAACTAAAATTCAGAAGTTGACAGGATATAAAACAAAGATAGAGGGTGATGGCTAAAACGAAGGGCTCAGAAATCAGCCTACCTGAAGTTCAAATTCTTATTCTATCATTTCCTAGATGTATCCCTGGGTAAGCTACTTAAATTCCCTGAGCTTAAATTTCTTCACACTTAACAAAACAAGAATAATAATCTCCAGAGAGTTTTATCGGGAGAAATACAGTAATAACATAGTGCTTGAGAGTGTAGGCTTTGTAGTCAAATTGCCTGGAGCTCTAATCCAGGTTTCCCACTAACTAACCTAACCCTGTGACCTTGAACAAGTTATTTAACCTCTCTGTGTTCAACATCTATTAAATGATATTAACACAATCTACTTCATAGTGTTGTAAAGTTTAAACAAGATAATATTATTATGGATATCTGGGGTGGTTAAATGATATCACTTGTGAAGCCAGTGAATTCTCCCCAACCCCAGTACCAGTGAGGTAATTCAGACCAGTGTCTGGGGAGTTCCCATTCAGTTGCTAAGTCCCCACACTTTACAGAGGCCTCTAAAGAGATTGCTAAAAGTTTGTTTTAGACTCTACTAACTAGATGCAGGAAGGGAGCATTAAACTCAGGCAAGAAGGTCTACAAGTTTTTGCATTCTTCCACATTCATTGTATTTTACAGGTTAGGGAAAGAAAAAGGGTAGAAATTACTGGCCCATGGTATATTATAAAATCAAAGAGGGATGAAAAATAATAAGAGAAGTACTTCATTTTTAATTATTTAAATTAGCAGCACCATATAGCCCTGTTTTATATCTTCTTAACTTCTACTGGATAAGACAGGCCCCTACCCTCAAAGAATTTACATCTTAAAGGAAAAGGAGAGAGGTAAATAACTTTTTAAGAAATGTAAAATGGAGAAAGTACTTCAGATGAAAAATTACTGACAAAGATCGTGTAAACTGTAAGTTCAACATTTTATTTTTCCAGTTAGAGAAACAGCATAGGGATGTGGTTTTTGTTTTAGGTTTTGTTTTTTTTAAAGGCCAAATTAGATTAAGTTTTAAATAAACTAACAAATTCAACACTGACAACTTGATAATCCTTCCATTCTTTATACTAAAATGTATCCTATCAAGAGCTTATTCCTACTATTGATAGGATTACATAATGGTTAAGCCAGTTTAAACCTTCACTTTACTGATAAAAAAACTTAAGGCTCTTAAAGATTATTTTTAGGTTCCTAATTTTGTTACACCAGAATTTCTTTTTTTGACACAAATGATTTTTCCCTTCTGCATTGAGATTCAACCTAAACTTTACCTTATCTCTTACACATCTGTGAGCTCCACAATGATTATCATAGAATAAAATACTTTACTTAGGCTGTATTAAGTGGCCACTCTGTGCCAAATGCCAAGCTAGTCTCTGAGTATTCAAAAATAAAAAGCTTGTGGTGAAAGATAATGAAGTGGGTTCAAACCATGTTTCAGAAAACATTTCTGGTAGATCAAGAATCCTGAACAATCTTCCTGAGCTATGCTTCATCTATTTGTATACTTTAGGGGAAAAAGTCTTATGAATAGAGTTAAAAGAAAATGAGGTGGACAGTGAAGGGAGGAAAAACAAAATCAAGAAATAGCTGCATTCTAGGCTACAGGTCAGAAGCTATGCAACTATATGATTAGTAGAGCCACTGTAAGCGATTCACTATATATTTAAAACACAATGAACTCAAGATCCTCAAAATAGATCAGATTTAACTCTCTACATGTAATACATAAATATATTTATTTATGACCTACACCATTTCTTAAAATGTTTACCCAGTCATATTTCAAAAATTGCTAATAACCAATGTTATCTGAAGATCCCAAGTGGTTTGATTTCACCAGTATGTCACAATGGTAATAATAAATTGTTAACCCTTTAAATATTGTTGTTTTCTACAGATTGTTAGCACACATTAATATTACACACGTTCTTTGCAAAGATCTGTATTTTCTATTCATTCTTCCAGTCTTCCATGGAACTATAATAGTCAGCTTTTAGGTAAACACAGAGCTTCACAGAATAAAGACTACATTTCTCAGCCTCCCTTGTAGCTAGGAGCCACATGACAAAGTTCTGATCAGCATTTTAAGTAGAGGTGTTATGTGGCTTCCAGAAAACTTCCTTAAAGGCCAACTGGTATATCATCAAGCCTGCTTCTGGGAACACAGACAATTGGCCACCATCATAAACCAAGTCTAGGGTAGTGAACTACAAGGCTAGAAAGGAGCTGGGTCCTTGAGGACCTTGTGGAACAGAATTGCCATACAAGTCCTAGTCTGCCTGCTTTTTGACTTTTATGTTAGACAGAAATAAAAATTTCTGCTTTATTTAAGTCACCGTAATTTTGTGTTTCTGGTACTTGGAGCTGAATCTAACTCTAAGTGATAATCTTACTTTTCCTTTAATTATCTACGAGTGGACATACACCCTTCCAGCCTTGTTCTTCCACCATCCATATTCCGGTATAGCATAGCTACTTAAATTTTCAATAAGTAAGATGGGTTAGAAACACTAGCTGTAACAACTTGTACTAGAAACAGTAACTGACCAGAAATCAACTTGGAAAACAATTCATATATTATCCCGGGTAAGTGAAGGAAACGCAGAGGAGGGAAAAGGAAACAAACAGTTATCACAAATATTCTTAATGAATCTTCAGCCACCATTGGTGGGTACTCTTATCTAATTTATATATGGGAAACAGAGGCTCAGTATCATCCAGTCAGCCAGTCATTTACCTACCCCACCCACTGATCTAGTATTCATTCATCTACTATGTGCCAGTCTTTGCGCCAGGCTAAGAAAACACAATTATAAATAAACAGTCAATCCTTGTTCTAATAGACCTTACACACAAATAAATACTATCTAACAGCAAATTGATAAATTCTAGAAGAAAAAAATTTCTAAAGGGAAGGAACTTAAAGGCAGGCTCATGTGACTAGAGCAAGGAATCATGAGAGAAAATAGCACATGTAGTTGGAGAAAGAGGTAAGGTTATGTTATATAGTAGCCTTATAAACCAAGTTACAAAGTTTGTATTTTTATTAAGTGATTGAAAATTTATTAAAGATTTTTAAGTAAGGCAGTCATGATTTGTGTTATGCTTTAAAAAGATTATGTGGCTTTAGTGTGAATAATGGATCAAAGGGGTATAAGAATGAAGGCCAAAGGACTAGTTAAGAGACTATTGCAATAATCCAATAGAGTGATTTGAACTAGGATGCTGGGTATGTAGATGGGAAGATAGAGATATATTTCAGAAATAGGATTTATAGGACATGCTAATGAGGGAGAAAATGATAATCACAAACAACTCCCTTTGGGCCTTTTTCAGTTTCCAAATTTATATAATGAGGAATGTGACTTGTTAAGTCAATACCTAAGGTCCCTTTCAAGCTCTACAAGTCTGTTTTAAATCTTAATCCAAGCCCCTATCTTGGCATTTACCCTCATGATTTCAAAATGAAGTGTTAACAATTTCAAAGTTGCCTAAATATAGGTGAATATTAAAAAGTTCATAAAGAATGGTGAGACCTAGCTCAATTCCATTCAGTACAGTACTTTGAAATCATCTAAAAACCTTTCGGCAAGGATACCTTATTTTTAAAACATTCACCACAAATACCATAGCACTGATTCAGCAAACATTTAATATTCATATTTCTACTATGCATACCATGCCAGGGAATTACAAAATATCATATATCATCTTCAAAGACCTTATGCAACTTAAGTAGGACACTATATTATACTCAAAAAAAAATTTAACCAGCACAAGGTAAGGACACAAAAGATATAATACTAAAGGCAGTATATACTGAAGGCCTAAATACTAGATATAGACTATACCTGCCACCAATTCCATCGTGGGAAAGAGTGCAGTATATAAATTAATTGTAATTGACATATAAAGATACCTCTAACTGTTCATTCTCTTTAAAAAAAAAAAAAAAAAAAAAGGACATTTTTATGAAGCTACCCATAAACTTCATTGTTATTTTTTCCTCTTTGGAAAAATTGGAAAGATACTTTCTCAAAGAAACCATTGGTCTACTAGTTAGAACATTTCATATCAAATCTCACTCTAGATTATATTTTTGAAAAAATGGTTGAAAATTTAAAACTGTTATTTATAATACATGAATAAGTGTTTAGCTATCCAAAGCTTAGATCTGTATGGTCTAAAAGAAATATAAAGACAGCCATATATATAAGTTAAAATTTTCTAGTAACTACGTTTTAAAAAGGTAAAACAAAATTGGTGAATTAATTTTAACAGTATTTTATGTAACCCAACATATCCAAAATGTTATTTCAACTTGCAATCAATATAAAGTTACCATATATCTTACATTTTTAACAGTCTTCAAAATTTCTCATGTGTTTTACACTTATATCTCAACACGAATATTATATTTTCATTGGACATAACTAATCTGTATTTAGATTTCATAAAATTGACAGTTGAGGAAGTACATATATGTGCCCAAGTTGTTTCAAACATACTGTCCAATAACTGTCAAGTTCTCCAATAACTGTCTAGTATTTTTTAAAAATTTAAATTAATTAAACAAAATTAAGAATTCAGTTCTTCAGTTACATTAGTTAGTAACATTTGGCTAGTAGTGACTATCATATTGCACAATAATGGTTGGTCCTATAAGAACCAACTTTTTAAAAGTTTAACTGTTCTAGACAGAAATCTAAAATATGCTACCTATATCACTGTCTCAAGGAAAAGAACATGGTGGCCAGAGTCAATGACATGAATATACACTGTTAGACCATTTTATAGCACAATAACCACATTTGCAACTAATGGCCCTAGTTGACTTTTCCCTATTTCTGCCCTAACTTGAATGACTTACTACTAGAGTTCTCTCTCTTTTGTCTCTTCCCTTAAAACACACACACACCCCCCTTGTAAATTTTATTACAATGTTAACCCTGGCTTGAGAGTGACAACATATTTCCTCACAAAACAAAGTGCATCAATTTCATAACCAACGTTTTCTTCATTATTCAGTGGCCTGTCTCTTCACATACATTACGGATCCATATAGGTTTCACAAATTGAAGTTAACAGAAGTTAGCTACCTATCTGCCAGCCTATTTCATTTTTTTAAGTACCTTCATTTTACTGTTAAAAAATGAAACTGATCAAATTATTTTTCTAGTTGTTTTCAGTTCTAGCATTTTATAAGTTTATGTCCCTTTTCTCTGGTAAGAGTAGGTTGATCAATAAAAGGGAAGTACCAAAAGAGGTGGTAGTGACCATAGATTAGGTTTTTACAGGAAGTTTGACTATGAAGAAAGAACAAATTGAGCAATTCCTGAAGAAGGGGTTTTTTAAAAGGTTATTTTAAAGATGAAGATGAACATTGTTGAAGGCTAACAAACTTGTTTTTCAAAAAGGAAAGATGTACGAAAGGGGAATAACTGATGAAGGAAAATCACAAAGATGCAGAAAAGGGGGGTGGTCTAACCGTGGAAAAATTATCTTGAGTTATGAACCTTCTTCCTCTGAAATCAGAGGGAAGGGTTGTGGGGGTAAATTAATAGGTGGAAGAGAAAAGATTAAGTTGAAAAAGCATGAGTGATCATGGCATCTTGGCTGGATAAGAACAATGAGAAGTGAAGGTAGTTTCAGCAGATGAGATTAAGTTGTGGGATGTAGTCACTGGAGTGGTTAAAGTCAAGCAGAGATAAGCACTGGTGTGTAGGTTGCTAAATAGTTAAGTATGATGTTTAAAATGTCACCTACAAAGAAACGAAATCCCCTGGATGACTGAGACAAATATGATCCAGATGTAGAACTGCAGAGTGAGATTTGACAGATGATAGCAACAAGAAATAGAAGGGTCACCTAGCCAGATGGCATGTGCCTCAAAAGAAGGAAGGTTTTTACAAATAGGTAGACTAGTAACATTTTGAGACTATAATGGGGGACTAAAATGCTGACCTTGCTCCCTCCACCCTCCTTCCAACACACACACACACACACACACACACACACACACACACACACACAGAGGCATTCCCAAGATATACTGGATGTGAGCAAAGAACAGCTAACACTTGAAAGGACTTCTGGAGAAGCATGTACTTATAAAAACATTGAGTTTCAGTTCAGGAGATGAAACAGACTTTCTGAGGAAGTGTGGAACTTAAGGTTTAAATCAGTATTTAGATGACTATTTTCAGATTTGAGTCTTAAAAGAAGTAATTATTTCCTTTCAAAAGAATATAGACAAAAAAATTCAACAAGCCCAACATAACACAGGTTAGCTTTCTAGAATATACCTAATATGTGAAAACTAAGAAAGAAAGGGGGAAAAACTACTCTATTAGCAAGAATGTAGTATTGTATTTAAGTAATATTTTTAAAAGTTAGATTTTCTTCATAATTTCGATTACTTTGAGAAGTAGTTTGAGGGCTGGGCACAGTGGGGTCATCTTCTTATTTTTTATAAGTTGTATTACTTTCAAATATCCTATTCAATCTGTCTGTTATTAGTATAATTTTTTAGCCAGGATTTATGTGACTAGCAGTATCCTTGGCATATGATTTATGTTCTATCAGGCCCAGGATAAACACATTCTTTGAAAGCTAATTATATTATTATTTCCATAGTTAACTGTCTCCCAGCAACTGTATTAAAGACAACTTAGCCCCCATATTACAAATCAGTAGAGTATAAAATTTTTATTTTAAACAGGCTGAATTCCTGCCCTTCTTAAAAAAAAGACTGAGGAAAGATTATCTGCAATTGATTCTGGTTTCTACAATGTGGTGACATTGGGGTAAATGCAATATCAAGTTACCGCACTTTAAAAGCTGAAGGGAGAAAATTTTCAATTTAAAAATAAGTTGCTATGGTTACATAATGTTTACCTTTATAAGCAATAATTACATGAGATGTCCAAGGAACTCCCACAAGTACAGTAAGATCGGTATCTGAAGTATACACTGGTTATTTCACATACAAATTGAACCTGACTGCATATATCACTTCTGTTTCAAAGTAGCTATCATTTGGGAAATACTAAACCAAATGATTCATGTCTTTCTGAATCATAGAAGGGTGGAGACAAAAAGAATGAACATAACTATTTTAAAGTTCAAGTAATGACTCATAGTTTAGAACATTTTTCATATTCTTTCATTTCTTTTATCAAAGAGTGCTGTAATTTTTACACAGCAACTTCTATTGTTGAAAGAAGGAAATTGTGTTTCTAATATGTTTCAGATGTGGAGTTTCTTTTTTGCATAAATAGATTTTCATGCCCTTGATAAACTTTAAAAAAGCCATGCTTATAATTTAATGTTAATTCAGAGTAAAACAATGTCAATCCCTTTAGATGTAGTCAATTTTAAACTTCTTAAATGTAAAGAAGAGGCCCTGCCAGAACTGATAACTAGCCTCTTCCTGACTAACTGGGTTGCTAAACCTCCAAACCTTATGTATTATAGAAATTTTGTTTTGTTTATATTCAGAACATCCAGTATCGCAAGAATACTTATAAAACTTTTAACCCAATATAATTCTGATCTTAAAACTATGCAGTTCATCATTATATCTTAAGGAGCCTTCTACAAAATATGTAATAGATTATTAAATATATCTGTTCTTTAATATTAAGGCTATCTTAAACTGAAAACACTTTATAAAATAACATGTTACACTCAACTGGCTTAAACACTAAAATGATTATCATCACAAATAGCCAGAATTAAAATAAAGTGGCTTTAGGGTGATTGATTCAGTTATTCAATGCTATCACATATGATCTAGGCTCCTTTCAGCTTTTTCCTCTGTCAGACTCAGCATGGACCTTAGGACAACTCCTTTAATAGTCACAAGATACTCACCATACTTCATGGCATCATGCCAAACACATATTGTCACGCAGCAGAAGTGGGAGTTTCCTTCTGTGTTTCCTTGTCCCTTTTTAGGTACAAGGAAGACTTTACTAGAAGCTCCACAAGCTGACTTTCCCTAACATGGAAAGGGCCAGGCTCAAATCACATGTCCCTTCCCAAATAAATCAATACTAGGCAAAAGTTTTACCCTGATTAGCTTAGACTAGTAAGGATTTCCCCACATCATGTGGGATAGAGGTAGACACCCAAACAAAACTGGGTAAGCATGCAAGAAAAAAGAGGGTAATGGCCAGTAAGGAAACAACCAACAGGATGCTACGTAGTATTACATAGAAAAATTAAACCTTGGCATTTTCTTACAGTAGTTTAATTTTCCCATCATTATAAATTAATCACAACATACTAGTACTAGAAGACGCTTTGAGAGCCCTAGAGATTTTTAAAAACAGGAAAAAAATCAGTATTCAGTAATCTACCTTAAAATAGACTAAAAGAAATCATTTTATAAATGGCACTGACATAACAAGAAAAATGTACAACATAAGAAAACAGTATATTAACTAAAACAGTTGGGTTAAAAAGAAAAAAAGAAAACAGTATACTTCAGAATATGAAACAGTAAAATTACACCTCAGTTTTGGCCAGTTAAAATGAAAGTTTTACCACCAAAGTATTTCCTATTAATCGTACTTTTCTCCTCTATGAAAAGCAGGGCTAATTACTAGACACTGGGCAGATCACATCTAGGTAATGAAACTAGAATAAATTCAAGGAGGGCAGCCAGGATGATGGATAATCTAGAAACCTTGTCATTAAGGGTTGATAAAGCTGAAGATGTTTTGTCTGAAAAGGAGTGAGGGAGAGTATGATAGCTTTAAAATATTTGGAGTGCTGTCATTGTGAAGAGATATCAAACTGCATAGCTCTAGAGATAAGAAATAGGATCAATTAATAACACATAGGAAGACAAAATCTGGTTCAATATCAGACAGTACTTTTATCCAGCATTTTTTAAATCTGAAGATGTAACAAGGCTGGCTACTCATATGGGGTAGGGATGAACATTCCAGGTAACCTGAATAGTTACTACGGTTGTAAGCACTTTAAGCACACTCACTTAATTGTTAGCAATATGCCTGCAAAGTAGTTTTTAATCCCAATTTCACAGACAAAAAACTGAGTTGAATTAGTTAAATACTTGAAATCACAAGGCTAAGCAGTAAGGAAAACTGGATTCTATCCCAGGCCCATTCCTCTCCAAAGCCCCGGCTCTTCCCACATATCACACACCTAAGAGCAGTTGTTAAGGAAGCAAACAGGATTTTTGAGATGGTAAGAACCAAATATCATCTGATTTGAAGTCCTGTTCAAAATTAAGATGCTAAAAATGAAGTATTACTTCCTTCCAATTGTATCAATACTTCCTAACAGTTTAAGAATGTTTTCACATCTATTCTCCCATTGGTTCCTCACAGCAATGCTTTATGTAAGTAAGCTAGAAGGGCTGTTATCCCCTAGCATTCTGCAGAAAAACAAAGGTAAATCCTTTCAACTTCTCTGTTTTACCTTCAAGCGTATTTATATTTCCAAAATTTTCCCTATGATCTTTCATTTATTCAAGTCATTTATTAAACCCTTCTTACAGGGCAGGTACCAAACCTTAAACCTCAATGACTTTGCAGTCTAATGGGAAGACTGTAGTTGCAGAGGAAAATGTTTCCTCAAAAATGTATCCATCCCTCATAGACTTGACTTTACCAATTCTGATTCCTTTCTTATGTAGCTTTGATTTAGCCCTCTGTTCCTTCACCTTGGCCTAAAGCTAGCTTTCCTGCCTCCTTATCAAGCTACCACTCCATTTTTTAAGTTGTTTCAATCTACTGCAATCTGGTCTCCTATCCACTCATCAACTAAATTGCTCTAAGGTCACCAATGATAACCTATTGCAAAATTGTCATTATTCTCAACTACTCTACAATACTGGACAGCAATGACCTTTATTAAACTCTCTTCTTGTTGCTTCCATAAAATTTTCACCTATTTTTCTAAATCTTCTTTTTTGGCTCCTTTCACTTGGCTTTTCTTGTACCACCCATACTTAAAAATCCTGGTTTTCTCATCAACTGCTTTTATCTCTTTTCTGGACAATCTCATGTCAAAATTCAACTTACCATCTCTAGTCTACTCCCCCAAAGCATTCTTTTTCTGAATTTCCATGTTGATTAACAATAATGGCATCACCATATGAACAGTAGCCCAACACACAGCAGCCTTCCCTTACTACATCTCCCACTTTTACTCACCAAGTTCTAGCCATTTTACCTAAAAGCCTCCTGAACACTTTCTTCATAGTGACCTAATTTAAACCCACTTCAGTCCTCACCTAAGCTATCGTATCTGCCTCCTAATGAGTCTCTCAACTCTTGACTCTTTTCCTT
Organism: Daubentonia madagascariensis; assembly: GCA_023783475.1. Lineage (NCBI taxonomy): Eukaryota > Metazoa > Chordata > Mammalia > Primates > Daubentoniidae > Daubentonia > Daubentonia madagascariensis. The sequence goes on along the minus strand of JAKFHU010002333.1, from coordinate 3,895,453 downwards.
CTATCCATCCTTGTAGCAGACACAGGTTCTTTCACAAGAATCCCTTCCTTTAAGGAGTGCCTCTAGTCCAGAGACTTACAAGAAACCCAAGCCTGGCCAGAGTACCACACACCCCTAGCCACATGCCTAGTTTAGGAATGAGCACATGACTGAAACCAGACAAGGTCTTTCTCAGGACTTCACTTCCTGCCAAGGCTATCAGGAAAAATACTCTTTTCTTTTGGGATTGTAAATAAGGACACAATCCCAGTAAACTAAACTGCCTGCAGGAGGAGAGATTAAAAAAAAAAAAAAAAAAGACATTTTAAAAAGGGTGGGGAGGATGGGAAATACATTATCACCAGTCCTGGATGATCTAGCTCTGCCTGACCAACCCCACTGCTTGGCCAATAAATTTCCTTTAAGGTTTAAGACAGTTTGAGTTGGATTTCCGTCATTGGTAACCAACAGTCCCGAGTAACAGTTCTCTATACTACCAGGTATGTTTCTAAATCACAGACAAAATGTTGTGCATCTACTTTCATTTAGTCAACTAAATTTTATTAAGGTACACTATACTAAAGACTTCTACCACTACCCTGCCTTTAAGTTTCACATATATCAATGTGCTTGCTGCAATTCAAATAGACCATGCCATTTCATGCAGTTATGTTTTTGTATTAATATAGTCTGTTCCCTGTGCCTAGAATACTCCCCTCCAACCTCCTTATTCACAAAATACACAGTAGGGTTGCATAAAATAAGGTGGAAAATTAGATAGCAACCAAATCATAAAGGGCCTTGAATGATACATCAAAGTATATATACCAAACCTATAGAATTTTAAGTCAAAAAGTGACAAAATCAGACATGTCCTGGAGGACTCATTGTGGATACAGGATGAAGGGTGACCTAAAAATGAGGTGATACTAAAGGCAGAGAAAACAATTAGTAGGCTATTGCAATAGTCTAAGCCACAGGCCATTTGGGATGGTGAAAGGAGTAAATTAGGACAACTTCTCTAGAAAAAACTTGCCAATAGCTATCAACAGCACTGATAAGCCTTTCAAATTCTTTAAGACAGCATTTCCACTTGTAAGAATGTAAACATTAGGAAATAATGTGAGGCCCACAAAAATTTATTCATCAAGATTTTACTGAAGCATCATTTTTAGCAAAAGAATGAAAACCTAAATGTTGAAAAACAAAAGAATGGTTTAAACTATAGTATATCTCATATAATGAAATTGTATCTGATATTTAGAAACCAAGTTTTCAGAGAATTTCTAAAAACATGGGATAATATTCATAAAAATGTTATGTGGCACATAACACTACAGTATATACAAAATAATCTTAATTATGTTAAATAATAAAAGGGTTTAAAAAAAATTTTTAAGCAACAACAGATCTGTTAGGTCAGAGGTAGGATTATGGGTAATTTGTTCACACATTTTTTTTTTCTGAGCAACATTATTTCTTAACCAGGATCTTTATTTGCTAAACTCAATCACTACTTTATAGGTAAGAAAAATAAGGCTTAGAGAGGTTAAATGACAAAAGTTCACATTCAAAGAGTTAAGATCAAAACTTGAATACTGCCTATATGAAGATTCACTGCGAAGAAGCAAATCTGCAAAGCCAAAGCCATTTAACCCACAGCTCTTGTGAGTCTAGAATAGTTGGGCCTTGAAGGCAGACCAAGGCTGCTGAGACTTTAAACTTGCCGGGCTACAACAGACTCTAAATTCATAGGTCAAAAGCTATAAAATAGCTAGTGAGGAAAAGCAGACGACAAGAAGGAGGTAGTTTAAAATGCTTGTTTTTACAATTTCATTTTTATCTAAATAACACTTGAAAGAACAGAAAAGGAAATAATGACAGACTGGGTTAGAGAAAGAAGGCCTCAGAATAAGCTCTTTAGGAACATTGATGTTCTAGAGTCTGTACTTATTTTGCTTTTTAAAAAAGTAAGAGAATACTTTATTACATGAGATTATTATTTCTCTGAATTGAGATCTCCATAATCTTGTTACAATCCCAAACAAACTCTACAGACCTAAGTATTCAACAACAACAACAACAACAGATTATATTAGAAAATACAGCCAGGTATAGCTCTTAACCAATTTCATTCATATACAAGGATTTATCTTTTACAAATATATTTAATTTGCATGCTACATCACAAATGATAGTTATGTTTTACTAGTTTGAATTTGCCTATCTGTATGTCCAACTATACCACTATCTGAATTTAATTGTTCTCTATGATGAATTTTCAAATTATTCCATTATGTAAATTTAGAAAGGGTTTGCAGTAACCAATGCAAAAGCACCATCCAGTGGCAAAAGATGGTAATTACAATTTATACACTGATAAAGGCAAAAGTTGTTAAATGTTTTGTGACTCTGCCTTTCCCCCAATGCACATTACCAGACAGAAAAAAATAAATGGGTTATATAATATTGATAGTATCTGCTACTTGTTACCATTTTCCTAATCAAATCTTATCCTTACTATCTTAGGTTTGGCATTTTTTTTGTTTTAATGTCTTGCCCACCCATTACTCAAATGCTTGGTTGAGAACAGAATTAAGATAGGAGCATTATAAGATTCATCCAAAGCTTTTATTAAGCCAGAGGCTAGAAAATGGTTTATAAAGATCAGGAATAAAGTGTGTGAGGGAGTGAATTTCCACCGGAATTCTAGTCACCAACAGCCACCCCCCAGGTAACAACAAATGAGTCATCCTATGTACTTTAAAAAAAAAAGCAATCATTTGGTAGGTAATCTAGATCTCCCTGAAAAACGGCCAGGTAAAGATTCACAATCAGTTGTTTCATACAGAATTCAGGATTTCTAAAGGGAATATAAATCTTGAATGTGATCATATTTACTCCAATTTGAAGAAAATGATCAGCTAAATAGTGTGTTCCCAATAATCTGCTCCTCTCCCACCAGAAAATAGATGGATAAAATCTTTCAGTTTCCAACATAACAGCTTTTTAATCACCTCTTATTTTTTAAAATAAATAAATTAATTAAAAGTTTAATACAACTAAAAACAAATGAGAACAAAAACCCAGTAAGGGATGATTTTTCATTTTGAAACAACTTTGCATCAATGGAAGGGAGCTACGCTCACCACTATACCACCAAAGCAGTTAAATATCAAATGGTATTACTGTTTGGGATCATAAGATATTTAATTAACAAAAAGTACAGCAGATTGCAGCTTGGTAAGGGTAAAGAAGTTACTGGGCCATAGTTTTCTTCCTTACTGTGGTCCCCAACCCCTAGCAACTACCAGTCCTGGCGTGTTAGGCACCGGGCCCCAGAGCTCTGCCGCACCCCACTAACTGTGGAAAAATTGTCTTCCATGAAACTTAAGAACCAGGGGTGGAGGAAGGGGGCTGCACAGCAGAAGATGAGCGGTGGGCCAGTGAGCAAAGATTCAAAGATTCATTCATTCATCTGTATTTACAAAGCTTCATCTGTATTTACAGCCACTCCTCATCACTGACTTCACTGCCTGAGCTCCGCCTTCCCCCCCAATTCACCCCCCACCCCATTCGTGGAAAAACTGTCTTTCATAAAACTAGTCCCTGGTGCCAAAAAGGCTGGGGACCGCTAGAATCTTTCAATATGTCTGAATTTCAAATTAGTAGCCTAACAAACAATACCAATGATATCAAGCAAACTTATGTTGTCTTCAACTAGTGCCTTCAGTCCAACACCTCTAGTGTTTATGAGATTTTAAAAACTACTTTCCTTAAAAACACAGGAATCACTCATATAATTGAAGTTCCCCAGTGAATACTAAATGGCTGATAATGTTTAAAGTGTGCACCACAAACACTTAATATGTAAGAGAATGAGCCATGAGCAAAATGATGCACACAACTGGACAAACCTATGAAAACTTTAGTAATTTATTAGTTTTTCAGGACAAATAAAACTAGTTGCAATACCATTATTTTCAGCTACTTAATATTTTCTTCTCCAAGATGGTGATTTTAAATCAGATTTATAAGCCCCTCCCCCGAAAATCTATTTGAATTATTAATTTGCAATGCTAAGTCTTCCTCTAACACAGGGCCCACTACCATAAACAATATGTATACAATAAAGGATTTTGGCTGACACTAAGTATTTATTCACAGTTATATATAAAAGCCAAGTTTAAGTTATGAGGAGGCATAAATAAGCAACAAACTGATGGATTACAAGAGCTCTCTATATTACTGCAGAGAGACTACTAGAAACTAACCTACCATAATAAGAATTCCCATACTATTTTCCTCTGGTAGAAGCAGTAGCTGTATTGTTTCAATCCCAATCACAAGCCCTGTGGCAGAAAATGGATATCAAAAGCAAGAATATGCTGATCCTAGAAATGAAGGGCTATGTTATAAATAACTAGTACCTTAACAAAACATTGAATTATTAGATGATATTCAAAAACTTACTTTGGATTTTTACTAATTTGGAATTTAGTTTTATCCTTCTACTAAGAAAAAAAATTACTGTGTAACAAGCCTTTTTTAAAAGGCTTTATATATGAAACAGAATTGGTGTCCCAGAAGAGACTCAAAAAATGTGATTTGTTTCTTAGAATTGCTAGCCACAAGTTGCCCTCATAAATCTTAAACACAGACACAAAGTCTATTCAAATATATTCACTAACAACATATCCAACTACTTACTAAGTATAAAATATTCAATCTATGTAATTTTTGAATACGTAAAACATATTCATTTGAGAAATACATAAATTTAAGAAATCACTATAATATCTCCCAAAGATAAACTCTTGTAATTATTTTCTATATATGTACTTTTTAAAAGATTAGGATAATATAATAATATATATTATTTAGTAACTTGCTTCTCCCCATCTCTCCCCACTTAATGTGGACCACACCCACATCCTTAAACATTCCTCCATAACACTTTGAATAACAATATAAAATTCCACTCAAAAGTAATATCGTATTTAACCAATTTCCTAAGATTAAAGATTTGGGTTGCATCTATCTTTAAATTCTTATGTAATAATTTTTCTAAGAATATTATATATTCTTATATAATAATATTCCTAGAATAAAAATAAATTTCTCACCAGTTAACTTTAGTGAAATGACTTGTCTTCAAATAAATAAAATTAGGCCTAAAAAATTATGGAGCCATAGTTCTCAGGTGCAATGACCTGGAAAGAACAAATGTCAGAATTAAATTCCCTGTATAAAGTATGCTGCCAAACACATTTCTTATTAGTCTGAAAGAGTCATCAGTTTTTATCATCTTTGTCATAGTAATTACTGTTTATGTCCTAATATGCCTTTCCAAAATGTTAGAAGATGTAAACCATCTTTATCCACTCTGGTGGAAGAAGGTTAGCTGTAGTTCTCAACATATTAAAATTTGTTATTTCTCCTTTTGTCAAAATTATCTATGAACAAATCAACCTCATCAAAAAATATTAAAGGGACATTATTTTTAGTATGTTTTCTACAGCATATAACAGACATGGTAATATAATTAATTTGCCATTTGGTGGCAGCAAATACAAAAAAAAATAAATTTCCTGAGCACTTCTATTTATTGTATTATCAATACAAATGTAAAGTCTTCCCTGAGTCAATGTATTTTAAACCTGGGTTTCAAATGAAACAGGAGGCTTTATAGGTTTTGATAATTATATTTTAATATCTTGTTATATTAAAGGTCTAGCTCAAAACATCATCATGAACAAATTTCCGACTGAAATAGCCTTCTATAGCATTTGCCAAAACAATTTAATTGCCTCAAACTATGTGTTTTTGATGCTTACCAAAGCAACATGTAATTGCAATGACTTTAATTGTATTAACTAAAATTTATATATCTTATGTAAAAATTACATTTTGTTACTTCAACAAAATCCAGCTAACCTAGCCTCCTACCTCCACAAATACTTAATTAACAACTGTTTGTTAATAACTACTATGTGCTAAGCGCAAGGAATACAGCAGTGAACATGAGAAATGGTTTCTGACTTCACGAAACTTACACAAGATCTCTTAGATATTTCCTTTTCCCAGATTTGTAATATGGGATAGAAAAGACCAGCTTGAGAGCTTATAGATCAAAAATATTATACCTCCTCTCCATCTATAATTTAGTGAAAAAAACACTACACAAAAAAATTAAAGTAAGGAAGTTTTATTTTCTATTATGATTGCCTTAATATCTTTCTCTTCTATTGAAATATCAAGTTATTTCAAAGGACAAATGTTTGGTGCCCTTTATTTACTACCTTGTTTATTCAACACACTAGATACTAAGAGACTGAAATATTTAAGTTACATCAAAAACTGAAAAATGTATGTAGAGCATCTTTTCACACACAAGTATCACATAACAAAGTATGTGAAACTTCTCAGTAATTTATAGAAGTTACTGACAAAGTGTCTTATAGTCCAAGACACTGAAAAGCATCGTCACAAGTGAATCCAAATTGAGACTAAATTTGTAAATATATCAACAAGTTAATCAGAGTTAAACACATCTGAATATTGTAAAGGTCCAGTCTTCAACAGAGAACATCTCCTTCAAGGGTAGCAGTTGTATCTCATTCATCTCATCAGTATACCCAGCTCTATGATTTTGCTTAACACGTAACAGTGATGAACAATTTCTCATTCATGAACATCTCACATACCGATGACTGCATCTTGTCAGCAGAAGTACCATAGGTTTTTTTCCTGGTTTTTTTTTAGTCCCAACAAGATATAAGATTTTATAGGTTATAAACTAACATTAGCAATTTCATATGGTCCAACCTAATATCATTTATTCACAACATAAGTTACCAGAAGGTAGGCACGATTTCACATTCCCTTAAGTGCTCACTGTCTAGTAAGGGAAAAAGATAAGTAAAAAGTAAACAACAAAGTAATGCAATAAATGATTTCACATAAGTTTGTGTGTATGTGTGCGTTTGAGAGAGGCCGACAGACATACACACTGTATCTTGTGATTCCTAATACATCTGGTGCATTAGCAATCACAAGATACACCTGTTGTCAAATGATACAAGGAAAACTGGAGAGCAACCTGGAAAATAAAACTAAGTAAGATTCCTTTGCTAAGTGATCACTATACTGAGATTTACATATTTAGAGAAATATAGAAAGTACCAGGAAAACCACTGACTGATTTCTCGCTAAGATGGGAAACAAGGCGGGATGTCTGCTCTTACCACTCTTATTTAGTATTATATTGAAAGACCTAGCGCTGCAATAGGGCTGTAAGAAGAAATAAAAGACATGCAATTTGGAAAGGAGAAAAGAAAACTGCCTATATTAGCAAACAACACAATTGTCTCTGTAGAAAATTCCATAGAATTGAGAGAAAAAAAAAATGGCGGCCTGATAGAGTCCTCCCACCACACCACTCCCAGGGAAGGAGGTGAAAAACGGCATCGGCTACCTGCGAGCACGGACCGCTTACTGCGAAAACAGCATTGTGAATTACAGAGAAACAACGTGGAACGCCCAGCCCAAGAAAACAGGTACAAAATTTTCACAAAGATTGGAGAGCGCACGGAGTACAATAGAGCCCAGAGCGCGGGAAGGACGTGCTCACCAGGTCGGCACGGCTCGACCTGACCCCCAAGCGGTTACGCGCCTCCCCATCCACTCAGTCAGGGACAAGCCCAGAGTTGGGGCAAAGCTGTTGCTGGAGACAGCAGGCTCTGTGAAGAGGAGGCGGTTGCGAGAGCCAAACAGAACTCTCAGCTGCAACATACAGAGAACACTCAGGGCTGGGTAGGGACTGAGCGGAGATATAGCTTCCCGGGACAGTGCACGGGAACCCGCAGGCCCGCACTGAGCCACTAGAAGTCAGCGGGACTGGGCCCAGGAGTTTAACGGAGAGCGGGACACGCCCTTAGAGATTGCCGGCAACTGCCTCCGAGGGCCACAGGCCAGTGGAGAAAAGTTGCGCTCCCGGGCGCAATTGGAACCCTGATCTGTGCCAGGCTGTCAGCAGCAGCCATTTTTAAAGCCGCCCGCCCGGAGCTGACAGCCGGGTCTCTAGCTCCGCCCCACCCCAGCCCGGGGGCTCTTCCACTGGGGCGAGACAGGCTTTGCCCTAGGTAGCCAGGGACAGCTGCATCCATGGGTTTCCAGGTGGGACGAGATCCCGGAACTGTAGCGGCAGGACCTTTATGTATTGGAAACAGTTTGCAGCTCGTCCATCTGGTCCTGCTACCCCGGCTCTGGCCTCCAACAAGTCCGCTACGTGCTGGTCCTAGTGCCCGCTCTTCAGGTCCCAGCCCTCCTGTACCCCAGAGATCGATCATTTTGAAGGTTGCTGGCTATAGGGACTCATTTGGTATAACTGCCGGTTCTCATGACAAATACCTCAAGAGCCACAGGCTGAACCAGAACAGCTCCCCATAACCCTGCCCACTTCATTAGGGAATTTTGCGCCATCCAAGAGTGCTTCCAGTGGTCACTATTCCCCCCTCCCCATGGGAACATCCCCCCGGTGGAGACTGCTGGGGATAGAGACGCCCACCCGCCTCGCCTTGGGGTCTAGTGGTGGAAAAGGGGTGCACAATTGGAGATCCCATCAGCCAGTATCACGTGGAGACGCACATCAGGACAGACACACGCGGCTAGATAAGCAACCTCTGAGCTGTGTAGAATTTTCCAAATTCAGCTCTCACACTGCAGCCAAAAGAAATTGTGTTTCTACGTGCACCTCAGGACGAGCAGGGTCAAAGTAACCCCTAGGAGCTACAAGGCCCCTCCCAAAGTACGGGGCTTTTGCATACCCCAACTGGGGGATCAGAGTCTGCCACGGACATAACAGAATACCTAGCTATTAGGGAGCTGTGGATTCATATCCTCAAGTACAATTCACTAGCTTAGAGCTCAAGCTGGGAGGACAATCCCACTACACTCCACCGGGAAGAGGAGAAGACAACAGACCAGAGATAATCCAAGATCCACCAAACTTGCTAAAATACACCTAAGGCAATACAGGCCACTACTTCTCTCCCTGGCTCTGCCAACGAATGAAAATCGTGGGCTTGGAGACAGGGCCATAAACTAGCCCTAACACCCCCAGCTCGCAACCAAGAGGCCAGATGAGAAAAAACCAGCGAAAGAACTCAGGAAACATGAAAAATCAGAGTGAAAAGTCACCCCCAAAAGAAACCATCAGTTCCTCAGCAATGGATACCAACTCAAATGAAATGGGTAAAATGACAGAAGAGGAATTTTGTTTATGGATTATAAGAAAGCTCAATGAAATTCAACAAAAAATTGAATCCCAGCACAAAGAAACCACAAGAAAAATGCAAGAAATGAATGAAAAATTCCCCAAAGAAATAGAAATATTATGGAAAAATCAAATAGAAATTCTAGAAATGAAAGAAGCATTCAAGGATCTACAAAACACAGTGGAAAGCCTTAAGAATAGGCTGGACCACACAGAGGAAAGAATTTCAGAGCTAGAAGACAACTCCTATGTGCTAAATAAATCAGTCAAAGAGAAAGAACACAAAAACAAGAGGCATGAACAAAGCATACAAGAAATGTGGGCGTAGGTAAAGAGGCCAAACATAAGGATCACAGGCATCCCTGAGGGAAAGGAAGAAAATTTGTGTGGGCTGGAAAATCTATTTGAAGGAATAATAGAGGAAAATTTCCATGGCTTAGCCAGAAATCTCGATATCCAAGTACAAGAAACACACAGGACTCCTGGGAGACTCAACGTGAAAAGGCACCACGCCACATAATTATTAGACTGACCAAAGTAAACACAAAAGAGGCACTCCTCAGAGCTGTAAGACGAAAAGAGCAGGTAACCTATAAAGGGAAACCGATCAGATTAACTGCAGATTTCTCAGCTGAAACCTTACAAGCCAAAAGGGAATGGGGAGACATCATCAGTCTCCTAAAACAAAACAAAGGCCAACCCTTTGTTGCAGAATTCTGTATCCTGCCAAACTAAGCTTCTTATATGAGGGAGAAATAAAGACTTTTCCAGACAAGCAATCACTGATAGAATTTGCAAAATCCAGACCGGCCTTGCAAGAAGTGCTTAGACCTGCAATGTACACTAATCAGCACAACAGACACCCACCAATGTAAAACTATGCAAAAGCTAAATCCCAGAAACCAGATTCCACAATGACGCAAGAGGTAAAACAAAAGACACCACCCAATAGAACAATCAAAAATTTACCCCAAATATCAATTCTCTCAATAAATGTGAATGGCTTGAATTGCCCATTGAAGAGACATAGGCTGGCCGAATGCATTAAAAAATACAAGCTAAGTATCTGTTGTCTTCAGGAAACACACCTTACACACAAAGATGCATTCAGACTCAAGGTGAAAGGATGGAATACGATTTTCCAGGCTAATGGAAACCAAAAGAAATCTGGAGTAGCCATCCTTATTTCAGATGATATAAACTTTAAACAATAAAAGTAAAGAAGGACAAAAATGGACACTATATAGTGGTGAAGGGAAAAATCTTACAAGAGGATTTAACAATCCTAAACTTTTATGCACCCAACACAGGAGCACCTAGGTACATAAAGTAAATACTGCTTGATCTAGACAACATAATAAATAGCAATGCCATAATAGCAGGGGACTTCAACACCCCACTGACAGAACTGGACAGATCCTCCAAACAGAAAATAAACAAAGAAACAAAGGACCTAAACAGGACTGTAGAACATGTGGGGCTAACAGATATCTACAGAACACGCCACCCAAATAACACTGAATATACATTCTTCTCAGCAGCTCATGGAATTTTCTCTAAAATTGACCACATCCTAGGCCACAAAACAGATCTAAACAAATTCAAAAAAATAGAAATCATACCATGTATCTTTTCAGACCACAGCGGAATAAAATTAGAAATCAATTCCAACAGAAACTCACATCTTCATCCAAAAACATGGAAACTAAACAATCTGTTGCTGAATGACTATTGGGTCAAGGAGGAGATTCAAATGGAAATCAAAAGATTCTTCGAACTAAACGATAATGGGGACACAAGTTATCAAAATCTGTGGGATACAGCAAAAGCAGTCTTGAGAGGAAAACTTATCACCTTAAATGCCCACATCCAAAAGACAGAAAGGTCACAAATCAGTAAACTAGTGAATCATCTTAAGGATATGGAAAAGGAAGAGCAAAGCAATCCTAAAGCCAGCAGAAGAAAAGAAGTAACCAAGATCAGAGCAGAATTAAATGAAATCGAGAACAAAAGAACAATACAGAAGATTAATAAAACGAAAAGTTGGTTCTTTGAAAAGATAAACAAAATAGGCCACTTGCCAGGTTGACCAGAAGCAGAAAGGAAAGGACTCTAATAAGCTCAATTAGAAATGAAAAAGGAGAGGTCACAACTGATATCATGGAAATACAAAACATCGCCTTCGAATACTACAAAAATCTCTATGCCCACAAACACGAAAATGTGGAGGAAATGGACAAATTCTTAGAAACATACTACCTCCCTAGGGTCAACCAGGAAGAAACAGAATTTCTAAACAGACCAATATCCCTTAATAGCACCAAAATTGAAGCAGTAATAAAACATCTTCCAACAAAAAGAAGTCCTGGACCAGATGGGTTCACAACTGAATTCTACCAAGCCTACAAAGAAGAACTGGTGCCTATACTGCAGAAATTATTTGAAAATATCCAGAAGGAAGGAATCCTCCCAAACTCATTCTATGAAGCCAATATCACCTTGATACCAAAGCCAGGAAAGGACACAATAAGAAAAGAAAATGACAGACCAATATCCCTTATGAATATAGATGCAAAAATTCTCAATAAAATCCTTGCAAACTGAATTAAAATGTACAACAAAAAAATAATTCATCATGACCAGGTGGGCTTCATTCCCGAGATGCAGGGATGGTTCAACATATGCAAATCTATAAATGTAATTCACCATATAAATAAAAGCAAGAACAAAGATTATATGATCCTTTCAATAGATGCAGAAAAGGCTTCTGACAAAATCCAGCATCCTTTTATGATAAGAACTCTCAACAATATAGGCATAGATGGCTCATACCTCAAAACTATTAAAGCCATATACGATAAACCCACAGCCAATATCATACTGAATGGGGAAAAATTGAAAGCATTCCCCCTTAAAACAGGAACTAGACAAGGGTGCCCACTATCTCCACTTCTATTCAACATAGTGCTGGAAGTCCTGGCTAGAGCAATCAGGCAAGACAGAGGAATCGGGGTGTCTAGATGGGGGCAGAAGAGGTCAAACTTTCACTATTCACAGACGATATGATATTATACATAGAAAACCCCAAAGATTCAACCAAGAGATTACTGGAATTGATAAATGAATTCAGCAAAGTCTCAGGATACAAAATTAATACACACAAATCCATAGCCTTCATATATGCTAATAACAATCAAGCCGAGAAACAAATTAAAGATGCAATACCTTTCACAATAGCACCAAAGAAAATTAAATATTCAGGAACATATCTAACTAAGGAGGTCAAAGACCTATATAGAGAGAATTACGAAACACTGAGAAAAGAAATTGCAGAGGATGTAAACAGATGGAAAACCCTACCATGCTCTTGGATAGGCAGAATCAACATAGTAAAAATGGCTTTGCTACCTAAAGTGATTTACAGAATCAATGCAGTCCCTATCAAAATATCAACATCATTTTTTGCTGATCTATAAAAAATAATTCTATGCTTCGTGTGGAACCAGAGAAGACCCCATCTAGCCAAAGCAATCTTAAGTAAAAAGAACAAATTGGGAGGCATCTATCTACCAGACTTCAAACTATACTACAAGGCTATAGTAACCAAAACTGCATGGTATTGGCACAAGAACAGAGACGTAGACCAATGGAACAGGACTGAGAACACAAATATAAAACCAACCTCATACAGTCACCTGATCTTTGACAATTCCAGAAAAACGTACACTGGGGAAAAGATTCCCTATTCAATAAATAGTGCTGGGAAAACTGGATAGCCATCTGTAGAAAACTGAAACTGGACCCACACCTCTCACCTCTCACAAAAATCAACTCATGATGGATAACAGATCTAAACCTAAGACATGAAACCATAAGAATTCTCAAAGAAAACGTTGGAGAAACTCTTATGGACATTGGCCTAGGCAAAGAATTTATGAAGAAGACCCCCAAAGCAATCACAGCAGCAACAAAAATAAATACATGGGACCTGATCAAATTAAAAAGCTTCTGCACAGCCAAGGAAACTATCACTAGAGTGAACAGACAACCTACAGAATGGGAGAAAATATTTGCATGCTACACATCTGATAAAGGGCTGATAACCAGAATCTATACAGAACTTAGGAAAATCAACAAGAAAAAAATCAAACAACCCTATTAAAAAATGGGCAAAGGACATGAAGAGAAACTTTTCAAAAGAAGACAGAATAATGGCCAGCAAACATATAAAAAAGTGCTCAACTTCTCTAATCATCAGGCAAATGCAAATCAAAACCACAATGAGGTATCACTTAACTCCAGTGAGATTGGCTCATATCAAAAAATCCCCCAACAACAAATGTTGGCGGGGATGTGGACAGATAGGAACACTCATACACTGCTGGTGGGACTGCAAATTAGTACAACCTCTATGGAAAAGAATATGGAGATACCTCAAAGAATTAAAAGTAGAATTACCATTTGGCCCAGCAATCCCACTACTGGGTATTTACCCAAAGGAAAAAAAGACATTCTAAAGACATCTGCTCGCGAATGTTTATAGCAGCACAATTCACAATTGCAAAGATGTGGAAACAACCCAGGTGCCCATCAATACACGAGTGGATTAATAAAATGTGGTATATGTATACCATGGAGTATTACTCAGCAATAAAAAACAATAGTGAATTAACACAACTGGTATTATCTTGGTTGGAGCTAGAACCCATTCTTCGAAGCGAAGTGTCACAAGAATGGAAAAACAAGCACCACTGGTACTCACCATCAAATTGGTACTAACTGATCAACACTTACATCACACAGGGCAATAATACTCATCAGGGGGCGGGCAGGTGGGAGGGGGGTGGAGGGGATGGGAAAAACTCTTACTGAATGGATGCGGGGAGCACAGTTTGGGGGATGACCACGATTGTAGCTCTGACGCGGGCAGTGCATGGGCAATATATATAGCCAAAGTGTTGTACCCCTATAATATTCTGAAATTAAAAAAAAAGAAAATTCCATAGAATCTACAAAAACAAAATTCCTAGAACTAGTAAATTTAGCAAAGTCATAGATTCCAATTATTTTTACATACTACCAATGAACATCTGGAAATCAAAACATAAAACAGCACCATTTATAATAGTTTGGACCACTTATAATTTCCTTTTCCAAGCAAAAAACGTGGAAATACTAAGGTATAAATTTAGCAAAACATGTATAGAATCTACATGCAAATAGTTACAAAATATTAGCAAGAGAAATCAGACAATTTAAAGGACGGGAGATACAACAGTCCCCCTTAACTGCAGAGGTTATGCTCCCAGATCCCCAGTGGATGCCTGAAACCTCAGACAGTACTGAACCCTACATATGCTATGTTTTTTCCTACACAGATTGAGCATCCCTAATATGAAAATTCAAAATCTGAAATGCTCCAAGCTCTTCAATTTTTTTTTTTTTTTTTTAAGAGACAGGGTCTTGGTCTGTCACCCAGGCTGGAGCACAGGGCCGGGATCACAGCTCATGGTAACCTGGAACTCCTGGGTTTAAACGATCCTCCCACCTCAGCCTCCCAAACAGCTAGGACTACAGGCACACACCACTAGACCCAGCTAATTTTTTTTTTTTTTTTGTAGAGACAGATCTTGCTATGTTGCCCGGGCTGGTATCCAACTCCTGGTCTCCCACCCTGGCCTCCCAAAGTGCTGGGATTACAGGCATGAGCCACTGCACCTGGCCCAAGCTCTGAAACTTTTTGAGTACTGACAGGACATCACAAGTGGAAAATTTCACATTTAAGTACTTAGTACAAACTTTGTTTCATGAACAAATTTAAAATATTGTATAAAATAACCTTTGGCCTATATGTATAAGGTGTATATGAAACAAATGAATTTTGTGTCTGGACTTGGGTCCCATCCCCAAGATATCTCATTATACATACACAAATATTTCAAAATTGGGAAAAAAACAAAATCCGAAACCCTTCTGTTCCCAAGCATTTCAGACAAGGGATACTCAACCTGTTTATACATACCTATGATAAAGTTTAATTTATAAATTACACAAAGAGATTTACAACTAATAACAAAATAGAATTATTGTAACAATATACTGTAATAAAAGTGATGTGAATATAGTCTCTCTCTCAAAATGTCTTAATATTTTCAGACCATGGTTGACCACAGGTAACTGAAATTGCAGAAAGTGGAACTGTGGATAAGGGGGAACTACCACGCTCCCAGATAGGAAGATTCAATATTCTTAAAATGTCAATTTTTCCTCATTGAATCTATAGGTGAAATGTAATCCCAATCAAAATTCCAGAGTCCTTTCTTTTTTAAATAAAAATAAGCTATTTCAAAAATTTATATGGAAACGCAAAGAAATTAGAAGAGCCAAAACAATTTAAAAAAAATATATAGTTGGAGGATTCATGCTACTAGAAAGCTGCAGTAGTGATATTGGAGTAAGGACAGACATACAGATCCAACAGAATGAAATAGAACAGTCCAGAAATAGATCTACACATATTTGGTCAACTAATTTTTGACAACAGTACAAAGGCAATTCAACAGAGAAAGAATAATCTTTCCAACAAATGATCCTGGAACAAATGGATAATCCATTTGGAAAATGGGAGTAACAAAAATATTTGCTTATATAGTTATAAAATCTCTAGGTATAAAAAAAATAATATTGGATGGCTATAGTAAAGGGAACCAGATGACTCGGGGATGATGTAGATAAAAGTAGAAGAGAAGTTTTACATTATAACTTTTTTATTGCTTTTAAATCATGAACCATATGATCGCCCATTAAAATTAAATTTTAAGTTACACAGATGAATTAGATGCATATTAATGTACTAAGTACTAAGAATTACTTAGAACAATGCTTGCTCAGTAAATAACTGAAATATATGAAGACAGATTCATTTTACTCTGCCAGTCCATTTTCCTCCAACACAATGGTTGCTAGACCAATTAAATTAGAAATTTCTAGGGGTAGAACCTGGGAATCGGTAATTTTAAACAAGTGATTCTAATTTAGAGCCAAGGTTTAGAATCACTGATAGGGCACAGTTGCCATGTGTACAGTACTGTGCTAGCCAAGCTCAGCTGACAAAGTAAAGAATTCCCTGCCCTCAAGGGCACAAAGCAAAAGATCAAGATACAGTGATTTGTACATGGAATATTCATTTGGCCACATAGAACTACAGAGGAAATAATTTAAGAACAATCATCATTTTTGCTGACCATCAATGAAAACATTAGGTAAAAGGTTGATGGAAACATGATGGATCAAATTGACAACATTTGCACAGATCAGTACTATCATTAAGAATGGAACTTGTTATGTGCTCACTTGCTGTGGAGCTATATACGTATGTGTGCATGTGTACATACATGTGTGTATTTTGTTTATATATCAACCTATAACATACATGACATAGAATAAAGTGTATGTATGTTAATACCTGCTTTATTATACCTATGACATTCTTGCTTTAAAAAAACCCCAACTGAATCTAATCAAATCTATAAAGCTACCAATTTACAGAGAAAAATAGGGGAAGAGGAATACGTTAAATGATACCACAAAGATATGATGAGCCAAGCCAGAATGTGGGAAATTCTACAGAACAAATGACACAAGTACTTCAACAAATACATGGATTTTTTTAAAAGGGAGGGGGAACCTGTTATAGAAAGAGACTTAATCAATCACATGCAATGTTCAAACTATTTAGATGTATTCTAACAAACTAACCTTCAAAAGGCATCTGACATAAAGAAAATGAAATGCAAACTAAATTTGCTTTAAAATACTCCAAAAACCTTGGGGAATGATAAAATGTTAATAATTGTTGAAGCTGGGTAATCAATTCATAGAGGTTCATTAATGTCTTTTCTGTATGACTGAAAGTTTAAGAATTAAATTATATTAAAAATTAAAGCCAATTATATAGTGATGTTTCACAAAGAGAGAGTAATGCAATTTTAGATCAACATCTCCCTACTATTCTAGTCCAGATAACACTATTTCAGAAAGAGGAGTCACAAAAGAAAAAACATTAAAGTAGTTAGCTCCAAACTTAGTCACTAAACTTTATAGCAACACATATATCAGCCAATTTAAGGAATCTGGGAGATCTGATAAATCCCAATCAGGGCTTCTCAATGTAGGCACTTCCAACATTTTAGGACATGTAATTCTTTGTTGTGGAGTCCAGTCCTATCCATTGTAGGATGTTTACCAGCATCCCTGGCCTCTACCCACTAGACACCAAGTAGTATAACCTGTTCCCAAATTGTGATGAACTAGAAATGTCCCCACATATTGCCAAATGTCCCTTGGGGACTGATACTGCCCCCAGTTGAGAAACACTGATTTAAATTAATGATTTCTTAGAATGGTGAGTTTACTACAAAAAGCAAAAGAAGGCTGGGTGCAGTGCCTTACGCCTATAGTCCCAGTGCTTTGGGAAGCCGAGGTGGCAGGATTGCTTGAGGCCAGGAGTTTGAGGTTACAGTGAGCTATGCTCACACCACTACGCTGCAGCCTGGACAACAGAGACCTATTTTAGAGATCTTATTTCTAAAAAAATAATAAAAATAAAAAGCAAAAGGAACCTAGTGGTTATGGTCCTCAAAATCTGGCAAAAACAACTTGAATAAAGCAGCATTAGACTAGATAGTAACAGACAAGAGATATTTTCTCCATCTTAATGCCAATACTCAAATATATGAACAAATATATGAACAAAGATTTACCTTTAAAAAAATGTAAATATGCACATTCCTTACTTTAACACAGTATTTTTAAAAATGAGGCTTTTAAGATGATTCAAGATAATGAACATTATATCCATTTATATTCAGTTCATTCAAAAAAGTGGGAATGACATCTCAAAATATAGCAGAGTAGGAAACTCCAGAACGCTCTCTAAAAAAGCAATGAATAAGATGGCAAAAATGGTCAGAATCAACATTTTCACAAGTCTAGAAAAATCTTAAAATAACCAGGGGTACATGCAATAAAGAAAGAAGCTGAGTTTTGGTAAGAAAGCCCTATGGAATTTTAACTCACCTGCCTACCACTCCTAAGTCCCCTACACGGCCACAGTCACAGTAACAGCAGCCCACACTGGTGCATGTTGTTGGTACCAAAGAGACCAATATGGACCTTATTCTCAAAGAATGTGGTTGTGTGTTTGGAATTATGTGGTGGCTCCCTGAAGGACTGGCTCAAGGGCTTGCTTTGTTCCGCCTGCCTTGAAGATTCATAGGACTGAAGCAGCTTCCCAGGTGGTGTCTGTCAAAACTATTTAAAGGCAAATGGATAGCCACAGCCACCCATGGTAAGAGAAAACAGCTGGGTCAAGCAATTGACAGACCTAAAAGCCTGGGAAGGAAGACGCTGGGGAAAGAGATCCTTAAGGAAATAAAAGCTTTGGCAAGCTCCCAGTACACTGCAAAATCTAGAAGGCCACATGCATGCCAAGGGCTGGCCATATGTTCAGAAAAGACTCAATGAGATCCTAAACTTTCACATGTAGGTGATCTTTCAGCTCTGTGGAAGCAGGAAGTGAAGGCTAAAGCAGAGTTGTAAGTGGCTTGACTGAGCATTGAGTACCCCAACAAAGAAGCAATTTGCAAAGACTAGGAGAGTTTTTTTGGTTTTGTTTGGGTTGTTTTTGTTTGTTTTGTTTTTTGATTGAGGCATTTAAGAAAATCTCTGCCATAGCTGACCACTAAGAGAATGGAACAGAGAATTCAGTGGTCACAAACAATAAAGAATACAGACTACAAGAATAGTTTAGAAGAGTCATTAAACAAATAAATAACAACTCATAACAAGTAGCAATAACAATCCCTGGGGACAAACAAGAATTGGATTTCTCACTACACTGTAACATTCAAAGTGTCCAGTTTCCAACAAATAAAACTTGAGGCATGCAAACAACACGTAAGTATATCCTATTTACAACAAAAATAATTAAGAGAAACTGTCCCAGAGGAAAGCCAGATACTGGATTTACTAGACAAAGACTTTAAATCAATTGTCTTAAATATGCTCAAAGAACTAAAGGGAACCAGAACACTGTCTCAACAAACAGATTATCAATTAAAAATGGAAATTATAAGAAGGAACCAAACAGAAATTCTGGAGCTGAAAAGTACAATAATTGAAATGAAAAATAGCTAGTTCTTTAAGAAGATTGACAAAATTGACAAATGTTTAGCTAGACTGACCGATAAAAGAGAAGACTCAAATTACTAAAATCAGAAACAAAAGTAGGCACATTACTACTGACATTATAGGGAAAAAGAAGTTACTACTGTTATTAAGATTATAATTGTATGCCAACAAATTAGATAATTTACACAAAATGGAAAAATTCCTAGAAACATACAATCAAAACTGACACAAGAAACAGAAACCCAAACAGACCTATAACAAATAGAGAGATTGAATCAATAATCACGAACCTCCCAAGAAAGAAAAGCCCAGGACTAGATGACTTCACTGATGAAATCTATCAAAATTTAAAGAATTAACATCAATTTTTCTTAAAATAGAAGAGGAGGGAACTTGTGAATACTACCTCTAACAAACAGTGCTGGGACAACTAAATATCCACATTTCTTGAGGCCAGCATTACCCTGATACCAAAGCTAGAAAAACACTTCACAAGAAAAGCAAGCTATAGACCAATATCCATTGTGATTATAGGTGTAAAAATTCTCAACAAAATACCAGCAAACCAACAGCAGTATATTAAAAGGATTATAAACCATTATCAAATGGGACTTATCCCAGGAATGCAAGGGTGGTTCAACGTTTTTTAAAAAATCAATATAATATACCACATTAATAGAATGAAAGGGATAAATACATGATGATCTCAACTGATGCAGAAAAAAAGAATCTGACTAAATCCAGTATGCTTTCATGATAAAAACACTCAAACTAGGAGTAGAAGGGAACTTCCTTACCATGATAAAGAACATTTATAAAATACCCACAGCTAACAACATAGTTAATGGTGAAAAACTCAATGCTTTCTTCGTAAGATCAGGAACAAGAAAAAGATTCCACTTTTGCCACTTCTATTCAATATTGTGCTATAAGTTCTAGCCAGATCAACTAGGTAAGAAAAATAAAAGCCATTCAAATTGGAAGGGAGTTGTAAAACAAACAAACAAACAAAATCATTCCTATTTGCAGATACCTTATATATAAAAATACTAAAGAATTTTTTAAAACTATCAGAGATAATGAATTTAGCAAAGTTGCAGAATATAAGATTAATTCACAAAATCAGTTGTCTTTCTATACACTAGCAATGAACAATCCAAAAGCATCAGAAATAACAGGGAAAAAAATAGCTCTGATAGTTTGATTACTAAGAAAGCCCATGCCTAAAAAGGGACACAAAGAAAATATTTATAAATAATGAAACACATTATATAGTCATAGAGAAAGGGCATCTAACTCAATTCAGTAGAGTAGGGTAGACTGAGAATGTGCACGTGCGTGCGTGTGTGTGTACGTGCGCACGCGCGCACATGCACACATACATGTTATCAGTTATCACTTCTGCCAGAATGACTTAATAGTCTTAAAGAACAAGAACTGGCTAAACTCATTGGTAAAAAACATTGTTAATAAAGAGGGCAGGATGCAGAACAATAGAAAGTGACACACTACTGGTGGAAATATAAATTGATACAGCCTCTGTGGAAGGCAACTGGCAATCACCAGCAAAATTATCAATGCATATCCCACTGAAAAAGATCTCCAAGATATATCAATGGGAGGCAGGGGAAAACAATCAAATAAGCCAGCTTGTGTGCTAAAAAGGGGGGGGAATAAGAATAGATTTCTACATGCTTGGCTTGTCTATTATAAAATATGCATCACCAATACCCCCTTCTACAGGCTCCTCTGTATCACAGGGCAGAAACATGGAAATACATTTCCCAGAATCTCTTTTTCTTGAATGATTCAAGGATAGTATCTGCCATTGAGGGGCACTCATGCAAGATTAAATGAAGAGAAGGAGAAGATATTGCTATCTGATGGCAAGTGTGAGTAAATGCACAGGAAGGCAATAGGCATGAGGTTTGAAGTAGCTGTTGCATTAGCATCATCTGGTTTTTCCAGACTAAATACTATACAATGTCAATTTTCCAAATTAAATCCATAATCTCAATGGAATACCAGTTAAGCTCAACAGCTGTCATGGCCCTTTGAAATTTAAACAAAATTTATATAGACGATTAAAAGGTCAATTTTGGGGGAAAAAAGTTCAGCTTCGTATCATACAAAAAAATAAAATTCTAGGTCACTCAAAAAACTAAGTGGAAAAAGAAATTTCAAATCTTTAGAAGAAATAGATTTTAAGGGCCTTAATGAGTTTCTTATACAAAAAAAGGAGAAAGAACCCCACAAAATATTGACAGGTATGAGTACAATTTAAAAGTTTTGGATGAGAGACCACTAAACAAAGTGAAAAGACTAGCCACATATTGAGAAGTATAACAAAACCAACAAAAGATTTCTAGCCAATATACAGATAGATAGATACAGATAATATAGATATATACTTATCACTGCAATGTAAGGAAAAAATGGGCAATTCACAAAAAAAAACCAATTGGTCAAAAATATATGAAAATGCAGTCAATCTCACTAGAAATCTAGGAAATGCAAATTAAAATATCATTCATATACATAAGATTGCAAAAATTAAAGTCAAACTAAAACAATTATCAGCAAGTTTGAAAGAGTAACTCTTACACGACTGCTTGTGGCAATATAATCAGTACAACCACGTTGAAGAAAATAATAATTACATAGTAAAGATGAACAAGTCCATATTCTATGCTACACATCAATCTCAGAGAAACTGTACATAAGATATACACTGTACCAGAATTTCTATAACTGCAGCATGTTGAGGAAATAAACTAGTTTATTTGTATGAGATATATAGCAATTGTAACAAATGTATCAACATGGATAAATTTTAAAAGCAGTGTTAGCCTAGGTCAGAGTATTGCCTGAGGCCAGGAGATGGAGACCAGCCTGAGCAATATAGTGAGACCCCCCATCTCTATGAAAAACAGAAAAAAATGCCCATCTCTACAAAAAATAGAAAAAAATGGCCGGGTGTTGTGGCACATGCCTGTAGTCCCAGCTACTGAAGAGGCTGAGGCAAGAGGATTGTTTGAGCCAAGGAGTTTGAGGTTACAGTGAGCTATGATGAGACCACTGCACTCTAGCCTGGGCAACAGAGTGAGACCCTGTCTTCAAAAAATAATAAAAAAAATAAAAAAAAGAATTTAAAAGCAATGTTAAAAAAGATAAAGTATATCATTTAAAATTTTAGAAAACTTAAAAAATGATAGTACATATTACTTATTATACTGTTTATGGATATGTAAATATAGTATAATGAAAAAATCTGAATGATATAAGCCAACTTTCAAGATGATTACCTAGGGAAAGACAGGGGTAGAGCTCTAGCTGTATATGTAAATATTTTATTTTTTACAAGACACAAAGCAAATATGGCAAAGTATTGTCATCTGTTTATTCTGGGTGATATTGAATTATATTTTATTTTATCCTGTGTGTCTGAACATTTCAATTTAATTAAAAACATTTTTCAAAAAAGATCATTCTAACTGGCTTGAGTGTAGAAGATGAACTGAAATGGGGGCAAGACTGGAGAATGGTAGACAGGTCAGAGAACACTGCATTAATCTAAGTAAGAAATGACAGTAGCATGAACTAAAGCCATGAAAGCGGGAAGGAGAAAGATTAATATTACATATACATATGAATTAGGACTACAGAATTCTTCACGTAGTTATGCAAAAATGGTATGCCTGTGGGTCACTTTCCTATATTAGACATTTCTCAAAAGAAGGCATAGAAATGGCCAAAAGGTATATGCAAAAAAAATGCCCAAAATCCCTCATCATCAGGGAAAGACAAATTAAAGCCACAAGATATCCCTTCACACCTGTTAGAATGGCTATATTACCAAAAAGATGAAAGATAAGTGTTGGCCAGAATGTGGAGTTGGTGGGAACGTAAATTATACAGCCATTATGGAAAACAGTATGGAAATTCCTCAAAAAATTAAAAATAAAATTGTCATGATTCAGCAATCCCACTATGAAGTATGTAACCAAAAGAAATGAAATCAGTATGTTAAAGAGATATCGGCACTCCCGTGTTCGTTGCAACATTATTCACAGTAGCCAAGATATAGAATTAACCTAAGTGTCCATCAACAGAAGAACGAAGAAAATATGATATATATACACAACAGAATACAATTCAGCCTTAAAGAAGAAGGAAATCCTGTCATTTGTGACAACATGTATGAACGTGGAGAACACAACATCAAATGGAATAAGCCAAGCACAGAAAGACAAATATCGCATGATCTCACTTGTATGTGGAATATAAAAAAGTTAACCTTGTAGAAGCAGAGAGTAGAGTGGTGGTTACTAGGGGCTGAGGAACAGTGGGTAAAGAGGATTGGGGAGATGTTGGTCAAAGAATATAAAATTTCAATTAGGAGGAATAAGTTCAAGAGACCTACAGTACATCATAGTGACTATAGTTAAGTAAAAAAATAAAAGTCCCCCACGTCAGCTTGATTTTGGGTTTGTTTTCTCAAACAAAGTAAGTAAGTTCCATTACATCATTTTCTATAGTTAGTGAAATTAGGTTGCCTTTCTACAAAATTACTTAATAAAATTCAAAGCCTGAGAAGCCTCTACCCAGAAATTCTGCAGTACTATTATTAAATCTGATTCATAGCATTATCATCTGTGTATTATTATACTAATACAATGGACCAAAGGCATGTCCTTGTCAGCGTACACCAAAATTGTCACTTTCACTTTGTGTTATCACATTAAAGCTGTCAGCTTATAAACAAAGTCTAAAATTCATCATCTCTAATCATCACCTGAAAACAATTCTGCAGATATAATAGCAGCTCAAAATTGGGTCTCAATAGTCATTAACATTAGACCTAAAACAGAATTATAGGTAAAAACACTGCAAATTCCAAAAGACATGTAGAATACCCAGATAATGAGTCAACCCCATTAAACGACAATGTCTTGATACATGTAATTTGAATCTGAGAGTATCCTATCATTAAAATTAAAAGTAATATTTCAAACAATTCCATCTTGTATATATATGCATGCATATACATTCACAAATATTCATGAGAATGTACAGAGAGACAGATGACAACCCAAACAGACCCAGCCTTGATTAAGGAGAGAATGTGGGCCAAGAGGTCTACCAAACCATTACCCTACTTCCTATCACAAAGCACGGAAAAGACCCTGGAACCCTGAGAAACACCATACAAAACTTACTGTTCTCAATTACCAAAAATATGCTAAGTCCCTGTGGCCATTTTTATGTACAGTTTTGTTTTTTTAAATACTGAGGTACTGCAACTTTCAGAAATGAACACTTGTTTGCTTATCAGAGTAGACTGCTTAAGAGAGACTTTACTAAAAAACAAAGAAAGAAAGAAACAAACAAACAAAACAAATTCACTTTACTCTCTGCTCTACTTGTGCTTATACATAACTACTTTTCAGTCTATAACGCCAAGGTCAACACCCTTGAGAAACTAAACACACATCTTTTTATTACATTTGGAAGAAGGAAAAATAGCTTGTTTCTGTTAACTTTGAGGTAGAAAAAAAGTTTTCTATATAGTCTTTTGAGAATCATTCATTTTTAGAGGCAAAGATGTAGGTGTTATATAACTTGGGCTGCTTGGTTGACCCAGCATTCACTGTTCAGTGTGTGATAGAGATATACTCTCTCTGGGCATTGGTACTACTGAGTATAGTTCAATCAGTTATTAATATTGATGTATCATCATTTCTATTGGGGTTTTTTAAGTCCTTTATAGAATCATTTTTCCTATTTTGTTCCTGATTCTAACCTTTGCCCTGCCCTGTCTTTTATTAGATAAAGTCAGATGCAACTAACGCTATTTTTTCTTACATACAAAAACTATACAGGTAACCACACTCTTTAGTAGTTACATGAAATGGTCATATTTTTTAGTTATAGCAGATCCAGAATTAGTCCTGTGACTTTGCTAAAGTAACTCAATCTCTCTGAGGGTGAATCTTCTTAAGTGTAATGAGAATATAGCCACTTACCTCAAATTCATATAAAGCACTTAGTATGCTTTAAGTACTTAATAAACACAAATCCTTCCCCATGTTTCCCCAGAGTAGATGCTGTGTCTTTAGTCTTTAAGGACCAATACAGAAGAGTAAAACTCATCAGGTTAAAAAATCTTTCTAAAGCACACAAAGGTGGCCTTGGGGAGTAGCCAAGAAGCTGGGGATAAAGAGGTATATGCAGAAGAGGCCAGGACTCCAAACATCACTCAACCAGAACAGTTATGCTTTGTCATAAGATATTGGTATGCCACAAGACTGCATTTGATAAAATGGATCTGATTTTTTTTTAAAAATGAAGTCTGAAAAATCGCCCTTGTTGACGATCTCACCAATACAAACACATATACACAAAAACTGCATCTTCAAGAACCACTGAGGTTCTTCCTCAATGGTTCATTTCTTCCCTGTCAGAGGGTCTACCCAGCACATAACACACATCTCATCTGTCAAAAGTGACCAAGTACTGTTCAAGGCCTAATCCTTTTGCTTCTGCAAAAAGGGGAATTTTTTGAAAGCTACTGGGGATGTGTCATAAAGAAGGGTGGAATGACTAAACCATAGCAAGGGAAGGGATGAAGGTGAGCATCAAGAACAATTAGAACCAGGAACTCAAACAACCAGGACACTCACTTGTCAGATAGCATCATTCTCTCTCAATGCAAGACCAGCTTCCCCTCAGAATGGCAAACATGAACATGGACAACTCTCAAGTGCCTACACCTTACCACACCTACCACCAGAGAGAGATGATTCTCTTCTCCAGTTAGAGTTAAAAACTCCCAGGGAATTCTAATTGCCCTGGCCTCTATGAAGGGAGATAGGGGAATGACCAAGTAACGGAGGAATTTGAGAGGTCCCATTAGAACTACATGGTAAGGGATAGAGGGATGGAGAGATAGAATCCTAAATAAAGGAAGGGATACTAGTCCCAAAAATATAAAAACGTGGTAGGTAGGCAAAACAATATGACTATTATTATAGTGGGACAGTAGAGAAAGCAACTTTTAGAATCTAAGGGATCTTGGTTAAAATCCTTACTTGATCAGTTAACCAGCAGTAAATCTTGGGCAAGTAATAATCTCTGAATTAGTTTTTCCATCTACATAATGAGACTAATATAAGATTTTTTTTTAAAAATTCATGAAATTCCTAGTATAGTTCCAGTATATAATAGGCATAAAGATAGAAATGTTTTATTAAATCACTAAAATTCACTAAATCTCTTTTTTCCCCCCAGTAAAGTTAGGAATAATTATTTAAATGTTTTCACATTCACTGTATTAAATGCTTATGAAAGTTCCTGGCATATAACAAGCATTCTTCCGTCATTCAAAATCATTAAATTTCAGGTGAATCAACCCGATGCTTGATTATCTCCAGGAAGAAGTGCTCTATTCCACCTCTATACTAGAATAAGTTCTTCCATACAGTCAACTGAAATTACTTCCTGTAGGTTTCATCCATTAGTTCCTAGTTTGACATATTATAAAAGTCCATTCCTGCTTCATGACAGACCTCAAAATATTTGAGACAGCCATGATGCCCCCCCCAATCCCCTACCCAGACTAATTTTCTCAAATATACTTTCCTAATTGCCTTAATCATTCCATATAACATGATTTCAACTGTATCTTCCCTCTGACCATGCACCTGTAACCAGAAGTAAGTGTAATCATTCAGGTGTGGAACAGTCAGAATAGAAGCATCCTTGTCATTTCCCTCGTACCAACCACTACACTTCTTTTTGTCACATGCTAAGCCAGCAAGATGTGCCCCTCCCTCCACGAAGAAAGATGGGGAAGGATTTATGTTTATTAAATACATAAAGCATGCTACTGGAATTAGTTTTTGGATGGATGGACAGGATCTTACATTTTTCCCTATTCAATTTCCCTTTGTCAGATTCAGGTGACCATATAAGCCTATCAAAATCGATCCTCTTAGTTCCTTAATCTGTCATCCAAAGTCTTCGCTATCTTATGTAGTCAATATTGCTGTTCACCAATATTTCTGGGTTTCTTCCTTCCAAGCATATGGTAAAATCACACTTGCCTACCCATCCAACACCCAGGCTGGGTATGGCCACGTGACAGTAGTTTTTGAGGGTTGATAATGCAATTCATCAGGTTCCCTTTCTCCTGCCACAAATATAGGCAATGTTCCAGAAGGTAAAAATCCGTAGTCTGGGTTCCTGTGTGAGGACAACACTGAGCAGAGCACCATGCTGACCTGAGAATGAACATGTAGTATGAACAACAAATAAACCACTTTTGTTTTTAAGCCATTGAGATTTGATATTTATTTACTACAGCAAAACCTAGCTCATCTTGGCTAATATACTAGCCCTCCCATATCTGTGCCATCTGCAAATTTAATGAATATGTCTTAAATCTCAGGTAATCCACTGAAGACAGCAAGGTCCCTCCACAACAAGAAAAGTTAGGCTGTTTTGGTTTGTTCTCAATAAATTCAGGCTAGTTTTTAATGATTAGTGCTTTACCTCTCCTGGAAACACCCTTTAAATAATTTATTCTAGAATCTCACCTGAGAGGCACATCAAGCTTTATAATCTACTTTCTTCCCTTTTCTGAAAAATGGAATAACTCTTCCCTGTCACTAGTCTTCAGGCACATCTCTCCTTAACTCTTCAAGGCCTAAAAATGTAAGTTATTTAGAAATTTCATTTTCAAATTCTCACAACCCTAAAATATAATTCATTCAAGTAAAAAACAAGTAGTTGCTATCTTTAAGTACCCCTCTGTATTTCATTTCCCTCTCATTATTCTGTTACCTCTCATTATTCTCCTTTAACCCAAAGGCTTTAAACTCTTATGAACATGACCAGCTAGAGAAATCCTTTCCTTCAGAAGTAACATGCATGTAATGTTCCGTGGGCTAGTCTCACTGTCTTCTGCTATTTATTCACTGTTAACAATCTATTCTAAAAACATTTACCATGTACTTACTATATACTAGGCAACTGCTTGGCCTGGGACACGATCTCTGCCCTCAAGGAACAGTTAAAAATATCAAGTGAACACTATAGAGGTGGGTATGAGGCACAACACAAGACGTCTTGAATGCCCTACTTAAGTAACATAACAGAATGCATAAGAACATAAACTTTGAAATCAAACAGTCCTGGGGTTAGTTCCTGGTCTCAATTTTCTCATCTGTAAAATGGGGATTAAAAAAACAACAAAGGACTGTTCAAGGAATTAAATCAGACAACACAAGTAATGGACTTAGCTATGTCTAATGCTACTGTTATCCTGAAGGTAATGGTTAATAATTGAAAATTTTAAACATGGGTATGACCGATCAAATTTGTATTTTACAAATATTATGCTGTGGATCCAGTAACAAGATAGATCAAAGGGTGAGCCTGAAGTCTGGAAAACCAGTTAAAAGGCTGTTGCAGTAATCAATGGTTCAGGTAGGCAGAAAAGATAAGAGAAGGGAAGGACTTCTAACACAGTAAGACAGAATCAACAGAACTTGGTGACCAACTGAATATGGGAGAATAAGGGAAAGATGAGTTAAGAATGACTCCCAGATCTACAATTTATGAAACTGGGCAGATGACAGGACCATTCACCAAGGTGGGAAACACAGGAGACAATGCAATTTTCAGGAAGGAGAAGAAATTCAATTTGGGGCATGTCAAGTTTGAAGACTATATGAAACATATAGTAAGAGATTTCTAGAAAGCAGAGGGACATCCAGAATCTCAGTTTGAGAGTCAAGATACACAAAGATTTGAAACCATCATGTTCATAATCACTGAAAATATCATCAAAAAAACATGCAGAGTGAAATGAGAAGGACTGAAATTAGAAAACAAATGCAAACAAAACATACTTCTCAGGTAAGATCTGCATGAAGGTCTTTGAAAGGTAGATCCTCTGAATATATAAATGTATCATATTATACAAAAGGTAATGCTTAAAGTTTCCCACCTTCCAAATACAATGCAAAGAGCAAGCTTCTTAAATCCTTCTGAGTAGTCTAAACTGTTTTTTTACCTTGATAATTTCAAGCAGGTGACCAACATACAAAGAAACTAAAATCTGTAAACACACACTCAACATGACTCACGTATCAATAAAATAAGACAAAAATCACCAAAAAAGGTTTTAGTTCTGGATCTGATATAACTGTAGAACCTTGCATAAGTTATATCTTCTCCAGGCCTCAGTTTTCTCATCTAAGATTTGAACTAGATGACTAAAAGTTTATTTCCAGTGTATCATCTGTTTTTAATGACTTCACATTTTATATGGATATAATGTCAACTATAGGCATCTCTTAAACACACATCTTTAACAACAAAAATTCCAAAGTTAAATGGTAACAATTACCTTCTAAAGCAACAGAAAACACAAAAGGCATGTACACCGTCAAGAAAGAACAGGCACTGAAAGTTTTCTTGCAGTGTCAAGAAAACTGCATCTGTGATTCTAAGAGAACTCCCCCCTCCCAAAAAAAGCCTGTATAAATCTAGAAACTGTGAGTTAAATTTTCATTGCAATGTAGGCCATCTTTTATCACTTTGTAAATAAAAATCCGGCAGCTTCCCAGAGAATAACATGAAAAAATTTCAAGATATATTTTCCATAGTAAATCTTTGGATAAACAAATTTCAAAGTTAAAACCATCTAATTTCTCCATGAGTTAAAACTAAGACAAGGAAAAAAAATAAAAGGCATCTAAATTGGAAAAGAAGCAAAATTATTTGTTTGCAGACAACATGATCTTCTATGTAGAAAAGTCTAAAGAGTCCACCAAAAAAGTATTAGAATAAATGAATTCAGCAAAGTTGCAGGATACAAAACCAACACAAAAATATCAGTTGTGTTTCTATACATTAACATTGAACAATCCAAAAAGGAAATTAAGAAAACAATTCTAATTACAACAGTATCGAAAAGAAGAAAATATTTGGGGATGAACTGAACCAAGAAGGCAAAAAATTTGTACACTGAAAACTATAAAGCTGCCAAAAGAAATTAAAGACACAAATAAATGGAAAGCTATCCCATGTTCATGCATTGGAAGCCCTAATACTATTAAGATGTCAATACTGCCCAAAGCAATCTACAGATTCAATACAATCCCTATCAAAATCCCAATGATGCTTTTTCCAGAAATAGTAAAATCTAACCTAAAATTCATATGAAATCTCAAGGGACCTGAACACCCACAACAATCTTAAAAAAAAAAAAAAAAACTTGGAGGTTTCATAATTCCTGATTTCAAAGCTTACTACAAAACTACAGCAATCAAAACAGAGTAGAACTCTCAGAACCATTTTGACTATTTCAAAGAAGGAAAAAAAAAAAAAAGTGGAATTGGCATAAAGATGGACATATAGACCAACAGAATAAAATAGAGAGCCCAGAAAATGATCAAATGATTTTTGGCAAGGGTGCCAATACATTCAACAGGGCAAAGGACAGTCTTTTCAACAAATGGTGTTCCGGAAACTATATATCCACATGCAGAAGAATGAAGTTAAACCCTTACCTTAACATCATATAGAAAAATTAACTCAAAATGGATCAAAGACCTCTAAAAAGGGCTAAAACTACAAAACTCTTTGAAGACAACACAGGGGAAAAGTTTCATGACACTGGATTTGGCAATAATTTCTTGGATATGACACCAAAAACACAGATAACAAAAGAAAAAAAAAATCGATAAACTGGACTTTGTCTAAGTTTAAAACTTTTGTGCACAGAATACTGTCAACAAAGTGAAAAGGCAACTCAGAGAATGAAAGAAAATATAAGCAAATAATATCTGATAAGGGATTAATATTTAGAATATATAAAGAACTCCTACAATTCAAAAAAAAAAAATTTAAAATGGGCAAAGGATTTGAACAGACATTTCTCCAAAGATATACAAACAGTCAATAAGCAAATGCAAAGATGCTCAATATCACTAGTATATTAGAAAAATGCAAACCAAAACCATGAAATACCACTTCACATACATTAGAATGGATATTATTAAAAAACAAAAACACCTGGAAAATAAGAAATGTTGGCAAGGAGGTGGGGAAACTGAAACACTTGTACATTGCTGGTGCAAATGTATTAATAAAATGGTACAACCATTAATGCATACGTTACATTACAGTATGGTGGTTCCTCAACCACACCGTATTAAACATAGAATTACCATATGATCTAGCAATTACAATCTGGGTACATACCCAAAATAATTCAAAGCAGAGACTTTAAATAGATATCTGTACACTCATGTTCATATCAGCATTATTCACAATAGCCAAAAGGACACTGGGGAAGCAACCCAAGTGTCCATCAATGGATAAATGGATAAACAAAATGTGGTATATACACACAATGGATTATTATTCAGCCTTAAAAAGGAAGTTTTGACACATGCTACCACATGGATGGGCCTTGAAAACATTTTGCTGAGTGAAATAAGCCAGTAACAAAAGGACAAATATTATATGATTCCACTTATATGAGGTAGAATGGTGGTTGCCAGGGGTTGGGGTAAGGAGCAGTTACTGTTTTAAGGCTATGGAGTTTAATTGTGGGAAGATAAAGTTCTGGAGATGGATAGTGGTAATGTTTGCACAACAATCTGAATGTATTTAATGTCACTGAACTATTTACTTAAATAATAAGTTTTAAGTTTCACCACAATAAGAAAACAGAAAAATATTTTTCCTAGTACATAAATGAATAATTTAGAGTTTAGAATAGATATTTTTGTTTGATTAATTTTAGGATGAGAACTTTTAACACCTGAGGTAAAACAGTGTTCCAATGGATTCTATTACACACAAAAAAAAAATTTACGAAGACCTATGCTCCTAAATATCTGTCACTGTTCAGACAATAGGAATACATCATTTGATCTTAAACAGGGAAAGCAGAGATTAAAAGCAAGTAAAATTAACATGGAATTTAAAAAGATAAATATATCTACTTAAATGTTTCAAAAAGTACATTGGTGATTAGGAAAAAATCTTGTTTCCAAGATTTTAAATAGAACTTCTTTGCATTTAGTGAAAAACATTCAAGTATACAAATATCAATGGTAAGTATTATTTGTTCTAGCATTTGAAAAAAACACAACAAAAAATTATGGTCTTTTTCTAATATTCCAGTTCTTAACCTTTGCCATAAAGTGACTATGGGTTATAAGCCTCCCGTGGATTAAAGTACTGCATATAAAAAAGTATATTTACAACATCAGCTTAACAACAATATTAATATCCAGAGGGGGAAAAATCATTGCTTTTACAATTCAAACCTGATCCCTGACAAATTTTCTTCCTTGATTTTCTCTGGATGCTCCACTGCTTTATACTACCTTGCACTTGTTCAATGACTTCACAGATGTTTCTCAAAGCCTTACCTAAACACAAACCAAATTTACCCCTTACAAAGGTACAACCAAGACTAGGACTCTAAATCAAGGCAATCCTGATTAATTTTATACATATAAGAAAACATTTGTGGAAAGTCTCTTTTCCTCTAAATCACTTTCAGTAAGACTCTCCTAAATGTTGCCTGAAATCGCTTCCATATTACCTACCAATTCATTTAAACCCAAAGAGCTTATTTTCAGGGTTTATAGAAACAGAAAATTTTCTATTTCTTTAAGGTTAGAATAAAGCTGTAGTGTGTGAATTATTAAAATGTCCCTATCATATCCCCTTTTTATAGGTATACAATCTTTTACATTTAAGGTGTTTGTTAAAACTCATCTCGTTTCTCTAGGACTTTCAGAAGATAATGCTTTTTCCACAATCATTTGCCTATTTTGGCCTCCAGAAAACAATTTACCATTTCCCACAATTCTTTTTGTCATTCTTTTGGACATAATTCTTCATTCATCTGATCTACAAGTATTTTTTTTTTTTAGCAATAGGAAGTCAAAATCTAACCATATTAAATTTTGCCATTTATTTTATACATTAAAAGTATATTCGGGTCCAAAATATAAAGCCAGAACTTCCTATCAAAGCCCAAGGAATTTAAATCTCCTAGCCTGTGGTAGCCTAACCCAACAAGAAGACAAACTTTGGCTCAACAATATCTGAGGGACCAATCTTAGGAGGCTATCTGTTCTAAAAATTTTTTGTCTTAGGACTCTTTCACACTTTTAAGTTATTAAAGAGCCCAAAGAGTTTTGTTTATGAGGGTTATTTCTATTGGTGTCTACTGTATTCAGAATTAAAACTGAGAAATTAAGTATTTATTTTTAATTCACTTAATATGTCTAGTATATATCAATATAAATAACTTTATAAAATAATTATTTTTAAAAATTAAGAGAGAAGAATGGCACTATTCTACATTTTTACAAATTTCCTTCATGTTGGCTTAATAGAAAATAGCTGGTGGCTCATGCCTGCAATCCCAGTACTTTGGGAGGCAGAGGCAGGAGGATTGCAGAAGCCCAGAGTTCAAGACAAGCCTGGGCAACACAGCGAAACCCCATCTCTACGAAAAATAAAAAAGTTAGTCAGGCATGGTGGTACACCTGTAGTCCCAGCTACTGGGAAGGCTGAGGCAGGAGGATTGTTTGAGCCCAGGAGTTTGAGGCTGCAGTAAGCTATGATCACGTCACTGCACTCCAGCCTGGGGCGACAGAGCAAGACACTGTCTCAAGAAAAAAAAGAAAGAAAGAAAGAAAAGAAAACAGTGGAGTCTTATAGCTGCTTCTGCCTTCAATCTGCTGTGATAAGTTATCCTGGTTAAAGTACATGAAGAAAATCTGTATTCATAACTAGATAGAAAATGTTAGCATATTTTCAAAGCTTTTTTTGAAAATTGTGGATAATCTCCTTGGAAACTACATCAAAACTTGACAAGTGATATCTCTTAAAAGTTAACTGCAATGTGAAATATGAAGCCATATCAATGAACTTTTCATACTTTTTCACATTAAAATCCATTGGTCTCACTTGTACTTTGGATGGGTCTTTTACCCATGTATGATTTTATAATGTCATACATCAGTCATCTGCAAAACGTTGGTTCACTAAGTTATGCAGGTCTTCCAATTATTGACATATTTCATTATATATATTATCAAAATAGTCACATTTATTAATATCACTAATCGATATCATCAGGAAAGTCTTTAAGTACTGTAAAGCTAGTTATCAAGCTCAAGGTGGCCAATACCAATTTTCCCAAATTTTAATTTTTGCTTGAAAGCTCAAATTGTATCATTAGTAACAAATATTTACATTTGCTTTTCTTGAAGTGACAAGCTCACTTTGTTTCTTTTCAAGGAACACTTTCAAGAAAATGTTTGCCAAATATCCAAGTGTGAACAACCATAGTTTGTCAGTTGTTCTTTCAAGTCAAAAGTATTCTATTTAAAAAAACGTCTAGTTCAGCTAGTAAGTCAGTCACACAAGTATTTTTTCTGTGCAGCACATACTCTATTTATCATAGAAATACCTAAGGATCAAGTGAAATAAAAGTAATTTATACTTAATACAATCTTAAGGGAAATAGGATTTCCCCCTCACCCTTAACTATGAGTGTGGAGTGGTGAGAAACACAGACTACTACTAAACAGTTTGGTGCCACTGTCTTGATTCCTAATAAGATATCAGCAGTAAGTACCATTTTTGTACCATTAGTGCAAATGTCAAAAAAGAAAAAAATATATAACATTTTATTATTATTACAAGAACAGTTTTGACCAAAGTGTACAGTAATGGATTAACTGGCCCAAGAAAGGCTGGCCCTTGTCCAGCTCCTAGGAAGTAACCTGTAAGCCCTTGGAATGTCCTGCTTGATAAGAGTAGACCTGGGGGCCTTGGTCTACACCAGATTGTCTAACAATATGATTTATGGTGGGGGCTCTAGGCCACACAGTATCAGCTTGACCTCTGGAGGGGATGGAGACTAAGATCAGCCACAGGAGTAGTCAGCCATAACTATGTGACTGACCCCTCAATAGAAACCCTGGACACCAAAGCTCAGGCTGATGTCCCTGGTTGCCAATACTCCACGCGTTTTAGTACTGTCTGCACCTCTCTTGGGATAGGACAACTAGAAGTTCGTGGGTGGACCCTGCCCTATGCACCTTTACCCATTGCTGATTTTAATCTGTATAATTTTGATGCAATAAACCATATCAGAATTTAACTGCTTTCCTGAATTCTGTGAGTCCTTCTAGCAAATTATTGAATCTGAGAGTGCACAATCTCCCAAATCATACAAAGTTAGTTATAATCAAACTCCTAAATAAATAAAAGCCAATTCCCCACCTACAGGTTTTTCTACACAAGACTTTCAATTTTTCCCAGGGCCAAAAACACGGGTGGGGTGGTGGGGTGTGTGCGCAGGATCCATGGATCCAGACTACACTGCCACATAACTACCAGCCCTTTCTCTAAGCAGCTTGTTTTAGAGCAGGGTTCTCAATCTCTGCAATATTGATATTTTAGACCAGATGATTCTTTGTTATGGAGGGATGTCCTGTTCATTGTAGGATGTTTAAGCAGCATCCCTGGCCCCTATCCAGTAGATGCCAGTAGTATCCTCCTCCCCAGTTGTAACAATCAAAAATGTCTCTAGACATTGCCAAATATCCACTAAGGGGCAAAATCCACCTCCCCCCAACACTGAGAATCACTGTTTTTGAGGAAAATCATCTAGGAAGTCTAAGCTTGACTTTTTTCTTTTACAAAAACAAGGAATAAACTTATTTTTAGCTCTATCTTACCACCTTTCCTAAAGTTAATTATTTGATGATGGAAAACAATTGCACATTCTGAGTCTTACTTTCAAAAAATATTTGGATAACAGTGGTGAACTCTTTCTTCTAAGGAACTCAGTCAGGTCACCCAGTTTGAAGGGGAGGAGGGGAAGCCTCTAACGATGATCCTTTAGTAAGGATACATATGTATCTTCTGTATCTTATGCTCATTACTGCACACTACAGAGAGGAAGATAGTGTTTCTCAACCTTGGGAATGCACATAAAAATAACCTGAGATACTGTTTTTAAAAATATAGGTGCTAGGGTCCCATCTTAGACACACATAATCAGAATTCATTATTCATCCAACAACTATCTGAGTGTCCACTACATGCAAAGCATTGTTGTGGGTGATGGGGATACAGCAGTAAATATCAGAGATTACAGAATAACTGAACCAATTTCCCTGCATTCTCACCAATATCAGTGGAGATACCTTCAAAGTATTAAGAGTGGTGGGTGAAAATGTTATTTTGCATTTTAGTATTTAGAAAACCCATAACATAATTATATGCCTAAATTCAAAATTCCTTGTTATGTGTTTGGTGCTGGGCAAAACTGTGACTCCCTACTCTTTGGGAAATTTTAAGCTCAAGACTAAATAGGTAAATTACCTAAGAGTTTCAATTCTAACTTCCATCACTTCAGAGATAACACTATGCTAAACTCTTGAAAACACAAGAGTTTAATGATTTTATGAATAAGGATAAAAACAGCTCCTGCACTCCCAAAGGTAACTATAGGCAATAAGTGAGGGTAGTCCAGAAACAAGGTATTCTCCTGCAGAAGTCACTCAAAGAAAAAATCCATTGACAAGCTAATTATCACAAGGACTATTTGCAATACAATCTGGCAAGACTGGAGATGGGGACTTTTTTTTTCCTTTCATTTTACATTTCTATGAAAAACTATAATAGTAGCGAAACCCAGAAATAAATGTTCTGCTCATCAATTTTTCATAAAAAGCAAAAACAAAGTCTCTTATATATCCTTTCTATGGATTAAAAAAATAATAATAAAGTGGGCACAAAATAAGTAAAAGAAAAAAAACCAAAAAAAAAACCCCCTTCCCTGTTAATGTCAAAAATACTAAAAAGCACTAGTGATATATACACAGCCTTCCTTTAAGAATTAAAAACAAAAAAAGAAAGGTCAGATGCCAGGATGTTTGTTTATCTAAACTTTCAATACGTACCTTACGCCATCCATATACACAAAGAACAAGCAATCTGTTCATCCTTTAACAGTGGTTTTCAAACTGTTGTTTCACAAACCTCACAGAGAGCTCCCATGGTTCCCACTCTACAAACTATAATATATAGCACTCTGACACAAATCTGTAAATATTTTATGCTACTTGGAAGTAGCTACTTGGATATAAACAGCTTTTAATTGCCCAAAAGAATAGAGGAGGAATTACAGAGAAAAAAGCATATCACCTTCCTCTCAGAGCCTGTGGTTTGTTGCTGCCATCTCTGAACAAGCATTCACAATCTAGTCTTTGCAAAGTCCTTTCCTCAAGGCTTAAAGCTGATGACAGAACTCTGTATAAAATCTTCCAATGGTTGCCCCCACAGCTATAAGAATAAGGTTCAAGTCCCATAGCTTAGAACACATAGATACTCTAGGAATTGGCCCCTACGTACCTCCCTTCCAGCCATCTCATGCCATCCCTTTCTTAATCCTCACTCAACTAATACCACATATAAGATCATAAGACATATGATCCCCAATTGAGAAGATGGGAGGGAGCTCGCTAACTCTAATATGTATTCTTCAGGGGATACAGATGAAAATAAAATACTAAAGGAAGTTCTTCAGGACAAAAGGATGACACCACATAGTGAATGGAATCCACATGAAGAAATAAAGAGCACTGGTAAAGGTAATTACAGGTAAAGGAAAAATGACAGCATAAAAGACTGTACAAATATAATTCTTACTTTTTTCTTCTCTTACTTTTTTCTTCTCTTCTTCTCTTCTTTCTACCCTTAAAAGGTAACTGCATAAAACAAGTATAAAATTGTATTGTCATCTTATTACATATAAAGATATAATATGAAAATAACAGCACAAAAAAGGGAGAAAGGAATGGAGCTATACTAGAGGAAGGAAATGACAACAGATGGTAACTCAAATCCACAAGAAGAAATAAAGCATATTGGAAGTGGTAAATACATAGGTTAATATAAAAGACTATAAATATTTTTTCTCCTTTCTTTAAAAGATGTACTTTGTACAAAACAATAATTAAAACACTGTATTGCTGGGTTTAATTATTACATAAATGAACATAATATATATGACAATAATAGCACAAAGGAGAGAAAAACGCAGCTAAACTGGAACATTATTAGTATTGATTTGAAGTAGACTGATAAATTCATATGCATATTGTAATTCCTAGAGCAAACACTAAGAAAAAAATTTTTAAATCAAAGAAATTAAAATGGTAAAACAGAAAATACAAAAAGTGATAAAGAGGCACAAAAAAGATATGAGTTGTATAGAAAACAAATAGCAAATGAGACACAAATCCAACCATTTCAAAAGTAACATTAAAAATAAAAGGATTAAACATTCCATTAAAAACACAGATTGTAGACTAGATTTTAAAAAGCAATATCCAATTATATGCTGTCTACAAGAGACACTTTAGA
The DNA here is from genome assembly GCA_023783475.1 of Daubentonia madagascariensis. Lineage (NCBI taxonomy): Eukaryota > Metazoa > Chordata > Mammalia > Primates > Daubentoniidae > Daubentonia > Daubentonia madagascariensis. Next base: position 3,856,521 of record JAKFHU010002333.1, on the reverse strand, counting down.
TTCAAAGACACAAATAAGTTGAAATGATGGAAAAAGATATCTTACATAAAGAATAACCATAAGAGAACTAGAGTGGCTATATACTGTATCTGACAAAATAGACTTTTAATCAAAAAATGTTACTAGAGACAAAGAGGGTCATTTTAAAATATTAAAAGTATTGATTCAATAGGAAGATATGACAAATATAAACAAATGCACCCAACAAAACTGCCCCAAAATAGTGAAAGCAAAAAATGACAGGAATGAAGGGGAAATAGGCAATTTAACAGTAATAGTCAGAGACTTCAATAACCCATCCTCAATAATGAATAAACAAGCAAGCAGGAGATTAGCAAGTATACTGAAGATCTGAACAACACTATTAACCTTAACCAACTTGACCTAACTGACATCTGTAGAAGACTCTACCCAACAGCAGAATACACATTCTTCTCAAGCTCACATGAAACATTCTCCAGGATAGACCATATGCCAGGCCATAAAACAAGTCTCAAATTTAAAATAACTAAAATGATACAAAGAATGTTTTTCAATCACAATGTAAGTTAGAAATCAACATCAAAAAGAAATTTGGGAAATCCAAAAATCTTTGAAAATTAAACAAGACACTTCTAAATAACTCAAGGGTCAAAGAGGAAATCATAAAGGAATTTAGAATCTATTTTGAACTGAATGAAAATGAAAACAAAACATATCAAAACTTACAGGATATAGTTAACACGGTATTTAGAGGGAAATTTGTAGCTGTGCACACCAATATTAAAAAAGAAAATTCTCAAGTGAGCTTCCACCTTAAGAAATTAGACAAAGAAGAACAAACTAAACCCAAAGCAAGCAGAAGGAAAGATATGATAAATGAAATGGAGAATCAATACAATAGAAAAAAGAAAAAGTGGAGAAAATCAAAACCAAAAATTGGTTCTTTGAAAAGACCAAGAAATGACAAACCTTTAGCTAAACAGAAAAAAACAAGAATGAAGACACAAATTATCAAAATCAGGAATGAAAGAGAGGACATCACTACTGATCTTGGAGAAATTAAAAGGATTTTGAGGGACTACTATGAACAGCTTTATGTCAATAAATGTAAACAACTTAGAAAAAAATTAACAAATTCCTAGAAAGACATAAATTACTCAAATTGACTCAAGAGGAAATAGAAAATCTGAATAGACCTATACCAAGTAAAGAAATTGAATTAGTAATTAAAATTTCCACACAAAGAAATGCCCTGGCCCACAGTTTCATTGGTGAATGTCACCAAACACTAAAGAAACAATATTAATCCTTGACAAACATCTCTATATTTGGATAGAAATCACTTTCTAATTCATTCTATGAGGCCAACATTACCCTCATACCAAAGTCAAACAAAGACATCACAAGAACAGAGATATTAAAATCCTCAACAAAATATCAGCAAAGCAAATCCAGCAACATACAATAGGAATCATACAGTTTGGCTATTCTTAAAATAGTAAACATTTACCATATGACTCAGCAATTCCACTCTTAGGAATCTTCACAAGAGAAATTAAAACACATGTCTACACGAAAACTTATGTGTGAATATTCATGGCAGCATTATTCATAATTCTTAAAAATGTTTCAGAAACAACTCAAATTTTCATCAACTGCTGAATGGATAAACAATGTATGGTGTATCGATACAATGGACTACTACTCAGCAATGAAAAATGAATACATGCGACAACATAAATAAACTTCAACATTTACACTAAATGAAGAAAGGCCAGAAAAAAAAAAGATCACATATGATTCCATTTATATGAAATGTCTCGAGAAGGTAGACAGACCACTAATCAGTGGTGGCCTGGGGCTGGAGGTGGAACCAGGAGTGACTGCAAAATGGGTACAAGGCATCTTTGTGGGGTAATGGAATTGTTTTAAAACTGGATTGTAATGATGGGTGCAAAACTCTTTAAATTTACTAAAAATAACTGAATTGTACCCTTAAGACAGGTGAATTTTATGGTATGTAAATTATACCTCAATGAATTTAAACAAAAAAAAAACCACTGGTCTAACCAATCACCAGCTCCCTTAATCCAACTTGAAAGGTTGATCAGCTATTCAGAATCTTAGTTGTAGAGAACACAACAGCAAATGAATTAATTGTAGCTGGAAAGAACTAAATTGGGTAAAAGGAAAGATTTTCTGACAGGCTGGTGGAATGTGGAACCAATGAAAACTATATAAGCTCAGCACATTTTAGAATCAATGTGGCTCAGAGACAAGGCTACCTGAAAAGTGGGTCAGATTTTTGTCTCCAGGGTTAATAATAAAAAATATTATATACAACTAAAAAATCTTTGCTTTTTGGAATATTGCATATATCTAAACTTGACATATGACAATGGAAAGGAAAAGGTTTTCGCTAATCTAATCAAATAAATTCTACTCAAGTGACTTTGATTTACTGCTTTATACTGACGAAAACAAGATTTTAAAAATTATATTGTAATATGTGACACTCAAACAGAAACAAGCCTTGTTAAGGCCGAATTCTGTAATGTGTATTGCCCAATCTGAGTATTAGACTCTTAAATAATAGGTAGTGTCCAATTCAAACACCAATATAATAATATAACAATATGTAGGGGCAGGGGGAGAAGTGCAAGAAAATGAATAAAATGAAAATAAGAGGTAAATAATACACCTAAATTTCTGATAAGGACAGGATTATGAGTAGAGTTTGAGCCAAAAATAAGAAAAAAAAAAGATAGAGGCAGAAAACAAAGCATAGAAATAAATGATCTGTAGCAAGGAAGGAGACCAATAAGAAAGTTTACATGAGTAGGTTAGACTTCTCTTTTCTTAGTAAATTAGGGAGTGGGGACTGAAAGAACAGGCAAGTTGCAAGAGGCAGAAGACTGAGATAAAGGGGAGGAAACTGAAGGTATGTATAAGTGAAGAGTCAAGGCTCAAGAGGTTGGGCCAAAAGGACTATAAAAGAAGGGAGGTTGACATAGAAAAGCAGAAATGAAAGCTGAAAGATGGGTAGGAGTGGGATGATAGTTAAAGGGAAGGGGGAAGTTGTGTTGAAGACAACAAAATGAAGAATAAAGCTATTGAATGGCTGATACGAAAGGTTGCAAAAGAGTGAGGTAGGAGACCCCCAAATAGGCCAGAGGGAAGTGAGAATGAAGTAGGCATGGGATAACCATGTCTACCACACCAGGCTATCCTCTTGATTCTGAACTGGGAGCAAGGAAGTGTCAATCAATAACTGGTAAAGCTCAGGTTCACTGTAAGTGAAGTGGGAGAACCAACAATAAAAGAAGCTGTGGTCAGTGAAAAGAAATCTTGAGTTCAAAACTATGGCTCCTAGGAGCTAAGGGAACAAGGTGGTAAGCAGGTAAGTTCATTTGGCCTTGTAATAGAATCTGGAAGGCTAAGAAGGTAGAATATTGTTAGTAAGGAGAAGAAAACATAAACAGATTAGTGACATTTAAAAGGCAATACTTCAATAGCTAAAACATAGGAAGTTCTGAAACCAATAATACACCAAGATATGCAAAATAATATCTGTATTGATCACCTATAATAGTTAGGGGATCAGTACATCTAAATTTAAGTGAAGGAGATATATAGAAATTCAGTTTTATGATAAAAGATAAGCTGAGAATTTGCTTTATTAAGGTACTCTTTAAAATAATTTATAAATTTCTTTAAAACAGCAAAGTTGCCCATTGTATGGATTAACAGTTACTTAACATATACACAATCTTCTAGAACATTTGTACAGTACATATATACCGTATTTCATTTCTCCCCTTGACTAGCTTCTCAATTGGGAAATAATCCAACCAGGTTTCCTCTCACTATCCCTGCTACAGCATCAAAGGAGAAAATGTCTGAAAGGTTATAGCTCCTTGGTCTTATCTACTGAAGTCTCTTGATTTCACACATCTCTATTTGAATCATTCAGATTCTCACAGACATGCTAGTCTCTAACTACCTGCCTATACCTTGGATTAGGATACTTATCGGATCTACTTGACTAATATCACACTTGCTATTCTGATCTACTCAACTGGTTCTAACTTCACTGCTCACCCTGATGCTGAAGGTTGCTTATATATCCCTTAAAAGCCAGCTGTTGTTAACTCTCAAGTCCAACTAACTCTAGGAACATACCCATTTCTCCAAGATGTGGTTGTCACCTGCCTTGCTGCTTATAGTTCTCCCAGAAACACTCCTCACTCTGGGCATGATCCATTCTGACACTCTGGAACTACACATTGCCTAACATACAATCTTTCAAAAATGAGGAAAATCCTCAGCATTCAGAAAGCTATCAAATACAGAAGCCTCTTGTTTACCCATTTACATATACACACAATATCTTTCAAAGTCTTGTTTGAATTATCTGATTTTACCCTAATTTACACTGATAAGAATACAATACTAAAGACAATAAGTCCTTTCTGACTTTTACCACATCTAACCCAAATTTCCCTGAAAAGGAAGAGGGAAAGAGGAAATGCAATCAACAAGATATTTCATTTTTAAAAAACTTTAGTTAACTGCAGGAAAAATATAACAATATAATCTGCATCAAGACTAAGATTTACAGTTCTGAATAAAGTACATATTTGATTCTTTCTTAATGGCAGAGATTAAGAAAAAGCACACACTCAAACAAAATACCCACGTATGCAAATCTACTAAAAACACACTTGTTTTGGCTTCTCTAAAAGGATATGTAGACATGGTGGCTCACACCTGTAATCCCAGCACTTTGGGAGGCTGAGGCGGGAAGATTGCTTGAGCCCAGGAGTTTGAGATCAGCCTGGACAACATAGCGAGGATCTGTCTCTACAAAAAAATTAAAAAATTAGCCTGGTGTGGTGGCGCACACCTGTAGTTGTAGCTATTCAGGAGGCTGAGGCAGGAGGATCACTTGAGTCCAGGAGTTTGAGGTTACAGTGACCTATGATAGTGCCATTGGACTCCAGCCTGGGTGACAGAGTAAGACCCTGTTTCTAAAAAATAAACATAAAAAGGATGTTTTATACAGACTACATATGCCTCCATCCACCAAGGATGAGAGAATATTACACAAGAGGAACGTGGGTAAATAAAATCCCATTAAAATAAACTTCAAGAAGGGAACCCCCAACTTCATCCTTGAGTTCAATTAGCCACTTCTCCCTTGATGCTCCTAAAGCACAGGTAAAATAATTCCATCTTATCCCATTCTAGATAGCAGAGACCCTGTTTTATATATATAGATGCATCCCTAGTATCAACGACCAGCAGGTAGTAGACTTCTGCTTAATAGCCTATGGCCAGATTTCAATGATATGGCCATCCCCAAATGAAAGAGGGGCTAGTAAATGTAAGGAAGTTGGGTCCTGGGAGAAAAGGAAACAAGCTTTGTGAAGAGCAAGCTGGTCTTTACCACAAGAGGTTTTAAAACACAGATTCAGGGGCATTACCCCAGGTGATCCTCATTCAGCAGGTCTAATGGGACTCCAAGAATCTCTATTTAAGCTTGCCAAGTGATTCTGACATATGCCCAAGTTAGGAAACAGTGGCTTAGAAAGTAAAGAGCTTGGGGCAAATAGGAAAAACATTTCTATGGAAAAGTTTAACACAATATACTAGATAAAAGGAAAACTAAAAGGTGATGAAAAAATTGGGGCTTCACGCCTAAGTGAATACAGGTGCAACTTGGAAAATTCTTCCCTGCTTTTGGCCTGTGACAGCAGTCACTCATGGCTTTCCTCCTAACTCTAGTAGCTTCTTCTCAGGCTTCCTTTCCTCCACTCATTCCATATTCCCCATTATACCCTGCTTAGCTATGAGCTTTTCTTATTCTTTGAGTGATGTCATTCACTTTAATTACCACCTAAAAGCACTTTTCTCTGAGCCTAGCCTCACATTTAACTGCCTACTATAACAACACTTCTCCATTTAGATGTCCCACTAGGACCTCAATATATCCAAAACTGAATTCATCTCACCTTCAAACCAGCTCCTCTTCTAGCAAGTTCTTTATGTACTCAGACCCTCTAGTCAAAACCCTGAGAGTCATTAAAGATTCATCCTTCTCCTACAACCCCTATAATCCAGTTAGCAAGTCCTATCAATTTTACATCCTAAATATTTCTGGAATTCATTCCCTTTGCCAGTGTCTTAGGTCAAACCCTCTTTTTTCAAATGGATAGAACCTTCCTACCAGTTCCCCTGCCTGCAGCTTCACCCTCAACACCAATCTATCTTTATACTACACTATCTTTCAGAATTCATTCAAAATACAAATTTGGCACTGATTCCTTGCTTTGGATCTTTCAGTGGCTCATCACTGCTTTCAGAATAAAGTTCCAACTTCCTAGAATTCAGCACACAGGATCTTCATGATCTGGGCCCTCTTTCCAACAGGGTCATCTCTTAATGCTCCAAGCCCTTGTGCTGCCACTATATTTACTTCTTGACAGTTCTCCAAACACATTCTTTTATCCTTTGGAGTCTGATATAGCACTCAATGCACAATAAAATCAGAGTCAGTCAAATGAATGTATAAACAGTTCTGTTGAATTTGGGGGTGACACACATGTAGCTAACTGGAGCTATCAAACAGACTGATGTCAAAGAGATTCAAGTTTAGGTGAAAATCCAAAACCTGAGCCACAGATTTGGGAATCACCATTAAAGAAACAATATTTTGGAAGTCTTGAAAATGAAGACAGTCTGACAATAATGTGATCTTTGGCTGAAACCAGGGGATTTTTCCTCCTAAACTTTTATTATACTCAAATAGCTACACTGCCCAAGATGAGGATTAGTATTTAATATCTATGTTTAAGATGCTAACAATCAACAAACTAGGAATAGGAATAATAAAAGCCTATGAAAAAAATCACAGCTACCTCATACTTAATGATGAAAGACAGATGATCACAAATTGAGACAAGGATGTCCACTCTCACCACTTCTATTGAACATTGTATTAATACTACAGGTTCTAGCAAGGGCAAGTAAGCAAGAGAAATAAAAAGCATCCAGATTGTAAAGAAAAAAAAAAATTATCTCAAGTCACAAATGTAATCTGTATATAGAAAAACTTCAGGAATCCTCTAAAAAACTATTAGTACTAATAAACAAGTTCAACGAAGTCGCAGGGTACAAGAGCAATAGACGGAGTCAATTGTATTTCTATACATTAGCAATAAACGATCTTAAAATGAAATTAAGAAAAAACATCCATATACAATAGCATTAAAAAAACCTTAGCAATTAGTTTAACAAAAGAAGTCCAAAACTTGTACTCTGGAAACTACAAGATATCACTGACAGAAAAATATCACCTAAAAAAACTTAATAAATGGAAAGCATCCCATGTTTATGGAAAGACTTAATATTGTTGAGATGGCAACATTTCCCAAAGGTCTATAAATTCAGCGCAACACCTATCAAAATTCCAACTGTCTTTTTGGCAGAAATTGACAAGCAGGTGCTAGAATTAACATGGAAATGCAAGTGACCCATAAAAGCCAAAATATTGAAAAACAAGAACAAAGTTGGAGGACTCACACTTCCCAATTTCAAGCTTACTACAAAGCTACAGTAATCAAGATAGTGTAGTACCTGGCATAGGGACATAAAGACCAATGTAATAGAATTGAGGGTCCAGAAATAAACTCACATTTATAGTCAACTGATTTGTGATAAGGATGCCAAGACAATTCAATAGAGGAAAGAATAGTCTTTTCAACACATGGTACTGGAACAACTGGATACCTACATGCAAAATAAATGAAGTTGAACTCCTACCTTATAGCATATATAAAACTTAACTCAAAATGGATCACCAACCTAAATGTAAGAGCTAAAACTATAAAAATCTTTGTATTAGTTCCCTAGGGCTACTACAACAAATGACCACAAATTTCGTGGCTTAAACAACAGAAATTTATTCTCTCAAAATTGTGGAGGGTAGAAGTCTGAAATCAAGGCGTCCTTCTGAACATTCTAAGAGAAAATCCTTCCTTGCCTTTTCCAGAATCTGGTGGCTCCAGGCGTTCCTTGGCTTGGAACTGCATGACTCCAATCTCTGCCTCCATCTTCACATGGCCGTCTCCCCTGCACGTCTGTGTCTATCTTCTCCTTTTCTGTCTCTCTTATAAAAGAGAGGGCTCACTCTAATCCTGGATGATCTCGAGATCCTTACCTTAATTGCTTCTGTAAAGACCCTTTTTCTAAATAAGGTCACATTCACAGGTTCCAGTGGATAGGACTTGGACATATCTTTTGGGGGGCTACTATTCAACCCATTACATGTTTAGGAGAAAACACAGAAGTAAAGCTTCCTAACTTTGGATTAGGAAAGGATTTCTTAGATGTAACAGCAAAAGCACAAGCAACCAAGGAAAAAATAGGTAAACTAAACTTCATCAAACTAACAACTTTTGTGCTTTAAAGAATACCATCATGAAAGTAGGAAGACAACCTACAGAATGGGAGAAAATTCTTGCAAATCTCATATCCGATAAGGGACTTGTATCTAAAATATATACAGAATTCCTACAACTCAATAATTGTGATATCATGAAACATACATTTGGTCTTCCTCCCCATTTCCTGATATATAGCTCCTAAAACCCTTAGAATCTCCAAAGCAATAAGATTACCTTTTGCATGCTAATGAGACCTCTCCCAACCCTTAGACAACATCAGGATGGGGCCTGGTCACCTGAAAAACCAAGGCATGATTAGAGGATTGGTACTGTCAAACTTACCTCCCAACCTCTGGGGAAGAGGAGGGACTAAAGGTTAAGCCAATCACCAGCAGCCAATGATTTAATAAATCGTGTCTATATAATGGGACTTCCATAAAAACCCAAAAGGCCTGGGTTCAGAGGGCTTCCAGGACTGAATGTGTGGAGGTTCTTGGAGGATAGTGTGCCCAGAAGGGGCATGGAAGCTCCTTCCCCTTCTCCCATACCTCATCCTATGCATCTCTTCCATCTAGCTATTCATCTGTATCCTTTTGTAACATCCTTTCTAACATATGAGTAAACATAAAGTGTTTCCCTGAATTCTGTGAGCCATTCTACCAAATTAATCAAATCCAAGGATGGGGTAGTGGGAACCCCAATTTATAGCTGGTCATCAGAAGCATAGGTAAAACAACCTGGGGCTTACAACTAGCACAGGGGTGGGGAATCTATGGCCTTAAGGCCACATGTGGCCTTCTAGGTCCTTAAGTGTGGCCTTTTGACTGAATCCAAATTTTACAGAACAAATCCTTTTGTTTTTATTAATACATTTGTTCATCCTTTATATTTTTACTTTATTTTTAAAATGAACGTATTTAAAATACCAAAGAATAAAACACGTTTCAATGAAATACTCCTCCCAGATTGACCCACACAATTAGAAGATTAGTGAGCCATAAGGGCTAAATTGAAGGCTGCTACCCTCATGATTTAGCTCTAACTTCCCCTGCCTGACTGGTGCCACTACTGCACGAGGCTTGTTGGCAAGAGTTTATGGGGGTCGAGTACGCCAGTCTGTTATCAGCTTTTGACAAACAGCTGTGTTTCTGTTTGAAGTGGAATTTGTGAATAGTTGCACAGCTCCATGGTATTTTTTAATTTTGTCTGCTTAACAGCCCATCCTGTCAAAGAAGACCAAGAGAACACTGAAGGAAGAAAACAGATTTTTTAATGATGATTGGGAATTGCACTATTATCTTGTTTCTGCTAAAGATAAGATGATTGTGATACTGCAATATCAACATTAAAGAAATTCAATGCTCATCAGCATTATAACACTCATAAGGACCCAAATATTTTAAATCAGAGGGAGCGGCACGAAAGCTTGTACTGCGGAAATTAAAAGATGAAAAGCAAAAGCAAAGACAATTCTTTCAAGCAGCCATAAGACCTGGAAATAATGCCACCGAAGCAACTTACAAAGCAGCTTATATACTTGGGGGGAAAAGGGAAGCCATTCAATGACGTAGAAATTGGAAAATAATGCATTGTTGAAGTTGTAGGATGCTTAGACCCTGATAACGTTTCAAAGTACAAACAACTGCCTCTTTCAAGGAGAACCATCACTGATCAGCAGCATGAATCTGCCTTCAACTTAACAGAACAACTTCATGCAATACTTCAAAAGGAAAACGTATATTATTCAATCGCTTTGGATGGATCAAATGATACTACTGACTTGGCACAGGTTTTACACTTCATTCAGGTCATAACAAGATTTCTTTGCTACGAAGAGTTACTCACTTTGGGTACTCTTGTGAACAGAACATGGGAAATAGATATCTTCAACAACTTTCAAGATAAATGTCGTGAAGTTGGACTGAATTTGGTAAATTTAGTGAGTGTATGTACAGATAGTACACCTTCCATGACAGGAAAACATGAAGGGTTTATTGCACAGGTAAAAAAAGTATTAACAGATCCAGATGCTCTCATTTCTTTTCAATGTATCTTGCATCAGCAAAATCTCTGTGCCAAAGCTACTATGTTAAGTGACACTTTGCAACAAGTTATAAGTTTTCGTGCAAATGCAACACTGCATAGTCATTTTGTAACATGATAAAGTTGAACTATGAGGTATTCAGTGTGGATTTGCCTTATCATTCCAAAGTGTGTTGGCTATTGCAGGGACAGGTGTTGGAGAAAATTTATCTCTGCGAGAACAGATAGTTAAATTGTATGAAGAACAGAATCAGTAATGTGAATTATTGAAAGAAGATTTCTATAGGAATGCAACATTTATGTATGATACCATGTCAAATCTAAATGACTTGAATATTTCTTTGCAAGGTAAAACTAAGTCTATATGACATGTGGCAAAAAATCCAAGCATTTTGAAAAAAAGCTATCTTTTTTCAAAACACTTCCTCTTCAAAAGGAAATTTCAGATGAACATTTTCCCCAGGTAGCAAAGGTCACTGATGAGCAGGACAATATAGGCAAATCATCTGAAGAATACACAGCTGTTATAGACCTATTAATTGGAGAATACAATGTAAGGCTCACTGACTTTCAGAATCATGACATCACACTCAAATTAGCAATTCAGCCTCACCCAGCTGATATCACCAAGGCACCTAAAGAACTACAGATGGAACTGATTGAGCTCTCAGTAGATGACATTTTAAAGTCATTGTTTAATGCTAAGAAAGATCCAATTGAAATATGGAAAAATGCAGAAGAATACCCACGCCTTCAGCAACATGCCTGAAAAATGCTTTCTTGCTTTTCAACCACTTATTGCTGCAATTCCACATTCTCCCACCTAACCCAAATCAAGACGTCCTTAAGGTCACAAATGACTGATACCCATCTAGAGGATCAATTGAAACTGCGGACCTCCATGCTGCAACCAAATATTCAAATGCTTTCCAACAAGCAGACCCAAAGTCATTAAAAGGTTAGTTACCTTTAAAATTAAATAGTTTTCATTTTTTTGAAATTAAGTACATAGTAGATTTTCACAAAAGAATGTACATTTTTAGGTGTATATAATTGAAGTTTCTTGAATGCAGCCTTATTTGATTACAGCTATTTAATAAATTAATGTGGCCTTTCAACATGTGCTAAGCAAATGAATTCAGACACAAAAGGCCTTATATTTTATGATTCCATTTATAAGAAATATCCAGAATAGGTAAATTCATACAGACAGAAAGTAGATTAGTGGTTGCCAAGGTCTGGGGGCAGGAGGCAATGGAAAGTGACTACTAATGGATAAGGGGTTTGTTTTTGTAGTAATGAAAATGTTCTGGAATTAGATGGTGATAATGGTTGTCTAGTTCTGTGAATACACTAAAAACCACTGAATTGTACCCTTTAGGAAGATGAATTTTATGGTATGTAAATTTTATCTCAATTTGTTAAAGTTTATGACCACTTTGGCTATTTTATCTCAAAGAAAACTTTTTAATGGGAATCTTATTTTGCAGTTTGTTTCTTCAAACTGATCTAAACCCGTGATAACAAACTGGTTCCTTACTAGCCCCTTTTTAAAACCTCAGCAATGGCTGGGCGTGGTTGCTCACACCTGTAATCCCAGCACTTTGGGAGGCTGAGGTGGGAGGATCGCTTGAGTTCAGGGGTTTGAGACCAGCTGGGCAACACAGTGAAAACCTGTCTCTACTGAAAATCTTAAAAATTAGCTGGGCATGGGGGCACGCGCCTGCAGTCCCAGCTACTTGAGAGGCTGAGGTGAGAGGATCACTTAAGCCTAGGAAGTCAAGGTTACAGTGAACTATGATTGTGCCACTGTGATCCAGCCTGGGCGACAGTTAGATCCTATCTCTTAAAAAAAAAAAAAAAAAAAGAATGAATAAATAAATAATAAAACCACAGCATTTATTGTTGTCAATGGTAGTTACCAACTTGCAAACATTTACAAATACCTATAGAGAGACGTTCCATAACAATCTGGATTTCTGGCTTTCTAAAAAATAGAAAACTCATTTCTAAAACTATAGGCCCACCTGCACTGCAACAATGGCCTGGAGCTGAGCAGCAGCTAACACACCTGTTCCTATTTGCCATGATCTCCACTACTCCCTATTGTCTTATAAACACTGAAGCCAAGTGTCAGTTGCCATTAGGCTTCCCAGTGGTGAGTTTGTGATTCCTAACCTAAACAAAGACCTCTACCTTTCTTATTAGGATGTACTGCTGATAAATTAAAATGTAATCATGTATCATTACATTTTTACTAATGGCAAAGACAAAAATAACCTGTTTAAAAAAAAAAAATCTGCAGTTGTTACAAATTCATGCTGCATAAACTAAAGCCAAATAATTCAGAAAAAAATTCAAGTTATTGATTGGATATGAGAACAAATTGCCTTATTTACTGATCGATGATTTTATATTTAAACCATCTAGAACCTTCCTGATGCTCAAATACACAAAGAAAAACAACCCCTTCCCTTCTATGTATTAAACTGTAGTTTGCAAAGCTAGAAGAAAACAAAACACAAGGTGAATATGGAAATAGACCTTGAAAAGTAAGAGTCTACTACTTCCTTTCTCAAGTGTATATAAGGCTTTTGAGCTAAAAGCTATGTCAAGTACCTTCAAGCTTTAAAATTCTGTGTACTTATCCAGATCTTCTCCTTTACTCCAAATAAAGTAATTCATCTAGCTGAACTGCTTTTCCTGTAGATGGAAAAGGTTAAGAGTATTTGCATTCCATTTCATTTTTACCATCACTTCTAATAGCAAATAAAACATATAAGATTACTTCTAAAAACAGCTATTCCCTTTAAACTAGGCAAAAGACAGACCAGAAGGGCCAATTACTTAGTAGTTTAGAGGTAAACCTCAATGTTCTTTTTCCTTCTCTGAGCCATGCCCTTTCATTAATTTGTCCAAGTATCCTCAAGTTTACAAGCGACATTTTTAAAGCTCAATATTACCACTGAGTATTAATGGATATTATATAAAACTGGAGTAACATCACAATTGCTTCATAATTTCAATTCCTAAATACATCAATGCAAAGGTGCAACTGGATTTAATGTGCAACTGAAAACAATCCTGTTTCTGTTCAAAGCTGATGGTGAACAAAATAGGATGCTCTCCTAAAAGTTCACCAAACTCCTTATCACAGTAATGTAAATCACAAAAGTAACTTTTTCAAAAGTGTAGGACTAGAAACAAAAGAAAACAAGCAATCATTACCTCAACCATTAATAATGGAAACGGATTGGTAAAGATTAGCGGAAAACCTAGATCTTGAGTTTCACACCATTAAGAGTATATGATGCTTTAACAGTAATTAGCAGGATATGGTTTATGCTTTATGCTTTACCTGTTATTCTTTAACAGCGCTGTCTCATAGAACTTTCTGAAATGACATAAATGTTCTGTATCTGTCCTGTTCAATAAAATAGCCAATAGCTACATGTGGCTACTGAACACTTGAAATTTGGCTAGCAAAACTAAGGAACTAAGCTGAATTTTAATTAACTTAAATTTAAATTGCCACCTGTGGCTAGTGGCTATCATATCTGACAGCACACAGTTCTATAATTTCAAATACAAGGTATAAACTCGACTAAACAGTTTTTCAAAGTATCATTCCCTGATGTTAACACCAGCTAAAACCTTCCTGATAGCAAATGACACACAAGGTCAACCATCAGCCTAAACATAAAATAAAATTCACTTATGAAATAAGAATTCATAATATTAGATTCAGAATTTAAGATACAATATTTACCAAGAGATAATATAAAAAGTATGTCTCAAGTTTTTGCCCATTGTTTTTGCGAAAGGGGTACTCACTTTCAGAAACTCAGTTTCCCAAAGCATGCAAGTTACTTTCCCTTCAAATCTGTTCAATATCTTCTGTTCAGAAAAACAAATGGCAAAAATAAGTTCTCTGTACTAATAATTTCCTCGCGACTCGGTAAATTTCACACGTTAATTTTCCTTTTCCTTAAAAGAGAGAAAAAAAAATGTTTGGAAGCGTCTGCCCCTCCTGAAAGCCTTATTACCCATCTTTCCCTGTTTTCAGATGTACGAATCATTCAAATATAGTTGCGATTTTGTTCCTAGACATAAAGTATTTTTTCAGTCCCAGAGTGTCACAAGTCTTTTTGGTACTTCAGGTATTTTCTGACCAGTTCTTTCTAACTCAAGAAAAGTAACCAAGATGGTGCACAAAATGTCAAAGAAAACAAGTCTGAGAACTTGCATATTGGTAACTAGTCCTTAAGCAGAATCAACTGCCTTTAACCCAGAGAGAGTGTGCCTCGAACAATCCAGCGAAGCAAACAGAAAAGCAAGGTCGTGACCCTAGGTCACGGCCGCCAGCACCGCTCCCGCCCGGCAGCCGGAAGCCACCTGTTAGGCCAAAGCCTCACCTGGCAGGAAAGAGGAGGCGCCTACCCAGCAGCTCGCCCGACGTGAGGGCGCCTAGCTTGGAACCCGCCCCTCTCGCTGCGGCGGCGAGACCCCCGGCGGCACGTGGGCTTCCCCCGGGCCCGGCTGCTCTGACAGGCGAGTCTCCCGCGGCCCGCGGCCCCCGGCCCCTCGCCTCGCGCCGGTCCGCGGAGCAGGACCGCCGCTTCCCTCGCACACACTCCGCCAAGCGGGCGCACAGGCGGCCCACACCGCTGGCCCGCCCTGCTTCCCTTTCTCCCCGGGCGGCGCGATCCCGCCCTGCAGCCCCTCACCTACCTGATCGCGGAGTTTGAGGAACGCCATGGCGGTCGCCTCCGCGCCCACTCCAGCCTGCGCCGCCGCCCGGCCCACCACTCCCGCCCCAGTAGCCTCGGCCGCTGCCCGGGGCCGGCAGGTCGGCGGCCGGCCGCGCTGAGGAGACCGCGGGCAGGGGGCGGCGCCGCCTCCCTGAACGCCCGCCGCCACCAAGAGGTGAGGAGCCCGGCCGGTCCCGCCTCCTCCTCTGACGACTCCCCGCCCTTTTCCTTCCTTTCTTTCTCTCTCCCTCGGCTGCCTCCCCACGCAACCCCCGCCGCCGCCGCCGCTGCTGCCGCCGCCTCCTCACGCCCCCTTCCCGAAATACCCTGGCAGCCCCCGCGGCCGCGCCGTTCCAGCCCGCGGCAGCAGCGGCATCCAAACTCCACTCCACAATATTACCACCACCGCCCGTCGGGATTGGCGGCCGCGCGGGGGAGAGGCCAGAGTAAGCCGAGCGCCCATTGGCCACGCCGCCGCGCTCGCTCGGGCCCCCCGCCTCCCGCGGAGGGAGGGGGCGGGAAGGAGGAAGCTGTGAGGGGTGGGCGCCGAGCCGCGGCGCAGGCGGGGCGGGGGAGTCGGAGGGGAGCGCAGCGTGGGGAGGGGCGCCCAGGTGTAGGGGCTCCTGGGCGCGCGCCCCAGGCGTGGTGGGCGGAGCCCGGGGCTGCAGGTGGGGGCAGAAAGGGGAGAGAGGTGGGTAACCGCCGGGGATTCGCACGTGGAGGTAGAGTGCAGACGCTCCCCTGAGCCCGGGGAGGAGTAAGGAGCTAGGTGAGGGGCCGGAAGGGCTGTGAGAGCTGGGCACCTGGGGGATGCTGCCTTCCTGGGAGTGGCGAGGGGAGAGGGGTGAAGTGGCCTCGCACGTGGAGGGAGACTGAATGCGCCCCTGGGTTTGGGGAGGATGAAGGAGCAAGGGAGTGGGGTAAGAGGTGGTCACAGGGTGGGCTGCTGCCCTCCCGGCGGCGGCGGACAGAGCTGGAGGTGAGGGAGGGGTGATGCTGGCACTCGGGACGGAAGGGCGTCGTCTCTGCAGCTGAACAGGCTGTGGACGCCAGAGCCTTTATCTGCCCGCAGTCCCAATCAGAAGCAAGGTTGTGTGGTTCTCCTCTTGAAAACCACCCTGTCAGGGTTGCTTTCCCCCTCCTCCCCTTTCTTTGGCTTCTGAAGGGGTTTGCTTCCCACTCGAGAGAAATCAATTAAAAAAAAAAAGATGTACAAGATTTCCAATAAATAGCATCCTTGGATGAAGGGGAAGAGGAATGACTCCCTCACCCTGCCACACACACCCCCACGCCGCCCCACAGCTCTAAAACGGCTTTTCTTTCTAAGGCAGCCGCGCGCTGTTACCATTCCAGGCTTGTGTGGGAGAAGATTGTGGTGCGCTTGTGTTTGTGCGCCGGGGCGGCTCCAGCCCCTGGTTTATAAAAGGTACAGATGGTTAGGACACAAACGTGTGACGTCAGGCTTGGTTTTAAAAGTCCACCTTTCGCTGCATCAGTTGTGTCTCTTGGGACAGACTTTGTTTAGAGGATCGATCTGAGCCTAATGGCAGTCTAGAGAAATGGGGATCTATGTCGGGACTGTCAGTTTATTGTAATGCTGCACTTGTAACAAAAAACTTATCTTTAACCACGTGAAAAATGAAAACAGTGAAAGATCAAAAACACTGCTGATTAACTAATATTAAATACTACGACCGTTCCGTTATTCTTTGACATAGCCATGCCATGATTTTATTGAAACAGTTTCTTACTTAAAATTACATTCCTCATCATAAATGATATTTTCTACTTAAAATGGAGGAATTCCCGTAACTGTGATCTAACAATCATTATGAGAATAAAAAGGAATTGGCAGTGCTCTTTGCATCCTCTTCAGTACTTCTTTCCTTTTCCCTTTATTGCAACTCCAGCAGATAAAATAGGGATACTATTTGTCACCCAGCCTCTCCTTATCAGTTCAGTGAGGCTGAATGAGTTAATGTTGTGAAAGCATTTGAGTTCTCCAAAACAAAGGTGTTGTGATAATATTATTAGAGTACTCTGTGATTACAAGTCACCTTTGTAAATAATTACCCATGTGCTATATCCAGTAGAGTTCTAGCTTAGTTAAGGAGTGGGAATTCCTCCATTTTAAGTAGAAAATATCATTTATGATGAGGAATGTAATTTTAAGTAAGAAACTGTTTCAATAAAATCATGGCATGGCTATGTCAACAGGATACCTAAACCTGTTAAGCACTGTGGATGTTGAGCCAGGAATTAATACATACTCCCCAACCCTAATAATCTGTCCTCTAGGTTAAAATTTAGAATTTAAAAGCACAACAGGAACTTGATTAGGAACGTGGCAAAGATTAACTTTTGGGAGAATGCAAGTGTTTTTGAGAGTATGAATTTAAATTATGGACTGAATATGCATTTTAATAGGTTTTATGACTGAAGCTAATGAAACTTCAGGGCTCTTCTGAAATTTTCTAATTAACAAAAATTAGTGAAAATGTTTCGTAATGTACCATCTCTGCATTATAGTAGCCTCCCAGTTCTCCTGATAGAGGATGCTTCAGACCTAGCTGGGTTCTCATCCTTCTCCACCGTGAACACCATTTAACCTCTCTGTGTCTCAGTTTCACCATTCGGAAAAAACTAAGTTTAACATTACCTGGCCTACTCATCTTACACAATCAAATAAGATAATGATATGAAAGGCTGTGGGAACTCTGAAGTACCATTCAAATTTAATATTATTATTACAGCAACTACATTTCCATAGCTAGTGAGAGGGTAACAACTATTTATTTTGAAAAATAGGAATAGAAAATTTACATAACAAGCAATAAAATAAGGGTCATGTTCAAATTCTGATAATATTTTTTAAATCATGATTATAAGGTTATTCATGCTTATTATAAAATATCCAAATATTAAGGGAATCCATAGCACCAAAAAGGACCATATCGTTGAAGCCAACAGGACCAGGAACTTAAATGTTGTCAGTAATCTGTTTTTCACCCTCTTTACCTCTTTCTTGTTTTCTACATTTTGCTTTTATTATCCCTTACTACAGCCAGCAGCTCAACTCACACATTTTAAGTACTCTGCAGTCATAAAAAGAAATGAGCCAATATTCCTGACAAATCTCAAGTAATGACTAATTGGTTGGACTAGACTCATGTGCCCATACCTCAGCCAATAATTAGTGCAAGGTATTATAGTTGATAATAACCTCCATTCAGAGTTCACATCTAAAGTGACAGACATGAAGGACAGATAGAAGGAAAGATGTCATACAGATGTGACCACCAGGGAAATTGCTGTGAGCTAGTCAGCCACACCAAATTTTATTTACTGTGCTACTACATGTTGGACAATTGCTCAGCACCTTATCTGCTTTACTTCATTTACATTTTTTATTAAGCTTTTTATGTCGGGAAATGGGCCCAAAGAAGTTAAGCGTTCCCAGAGTTACCCAATGTTCCCAGAGTTAATTAATGTAAGGGCCTGGATGCATAAGGGCCTTGACAGCCAGTAGAGCAGCTTATGTGGTAGGAAATGGACTATTGGGGGCTTTTGAGCCAGATAATCCCTATCTTATAAAAATGATTTTTATGAAGAGCCTGAAATACATAGAAAATGCATATAATAGACTGCCAAAGCAGCAAAGGTAAGTTCAAAGACCTAGAGGATAAAATGAGAAGACCTGACATATATCTAAAAGAGTTTTTGGAGGAGAGGAAATAAAGAATGAAGGAGAGGCAATATCCATAGAGATGATGTCTGAGAATCTTTCAGACTTGAAGAAAAACATGAGTCATCAGATCAAAAGATGCTAAGTCTCAAGCAGAATAAATTTTAAAAACTGAGACCTGTACATAGTAGTGAAATAACAGAATACCAAACAATAAAAAAAAGTTAGAAGTTACCATGGGGAAAAGTCAAATTTTACTCTAAAGGGAGTAACTGTCTCCTGCCAGCAGATTTATCAGCAAAATAGGTGACAGAAGATGATGGAAAATATCTTCAAAGTATTAAACCTTACTGAGAAACTAGAATTCTATACCTAGCTAAATCATCTTTCAAGAGAAAGGACAAAATAAAAACATTTTCAAAATTTAGGACTCACAGAGACTCATTGAAAGAAATCCTAAAGAATAAACTGCAACAAGAAAAAAGCTGAACCCAAAAGAAAGAAGTGAAATGGGAGAAGAAAGGATAAATAAATTAGCAAATTTCTTGGTTAATCTAAATCAGTATTTTTTTAAGTGCTAGCATTTTGGAATTTAAAATCCAGGTGAAATTAAAATATTAGCCCTTAAAAATATAGTAGATGATGGTAGGAGGGAGTTCTGAGTTAAAGTATTTTAGGCTTTTATTCAGAAGGAGTGAAATATTCCTTAACTTTAGAACTTGACAAGTTATTAATTAAGGTTCTTTGTTGTAAACAACAGAATCCATGTAGGAATTTCTTAAAATGATAACAGAGTCATTGGGAGAACTAGAAAAACAAGCTTGAGCTAAACTTCTAGAAAAAATGCCCTAAACCATACCATACCTAGCACAATAAAGAAACTGCTGCTGCTCTCATCAAGCACCAAGTATCAGGAGGTGAATTTTTCTTCATTTGCCCCTGCTGCCAGAATCAATACCAATTCTGTGTCAGGAACTTGCAACCAGGAAGGTGGAAGCTGTGTGCAGAGCTTGTGTCCTCACATTCCTTATATTTCCATGGGTGCTTCTGGTCACCAGAGCCTATGTCACAGTCCTGCATCCTAGCTGCAAGAGAGGCAGGAAATTTAAATCTCAATTCTATACCAGGAAGATAGGACCTATAACCAGGGAATTATCCCAAATATAGAAAGGTTATTTAAAAGATTATGGTAGCCTTGAATATGACAGAGTCCTTTGCTGATATGCATGTTAAACATTTAAAAGTATGCATGAAAATAAGAAAAATAAAATGTAAAACTTCTAAATCAATAGAGGGAAGAAAATGGCCTAGAGAAAACTTAGTTGATGGATTAGTAGGCAAAAAATAAGAAAAAGAAAAGCAAGTTAACAGCATGGTAAATAGGAAACTCAAATATGATTTTAGAAAAAAGTCCAAGTATATTGTTAATCACCATAAACAAAAGTGGACTAAATCTGTCTGTAAAAAACTGTGACAACAACAAATACATTCAGACTGGATTTTTAAAAAAAATAGCTATGTGCTATTTGTAAGATATGTGCTTAAAACAGATTGTCAAAAAGTTTAAGGAAGGGATTAAAAAAGAACTGTATACTATGAAAATATTAACCAAAAGATTGTTCATCTAAATAATATTAATATCAAACATAAGAATTTAAGGCAAGAATGATTGATAGGAATAAACAAGTAATATGTAGTAATCATAAAAGGAATATCCACCAAGAAGATATACAGTCACCGTACAGTCATGAACTTGTATGTATTTAATCACATAAAACAAAATTTGATGGAACTACTTAGAGAAATTGGCAAATGCACCACCAAAAACTAATAGACAAGCAGAGAAAGGGTAGAATACCATAAAATCAATAAGCTTTATATCATGTGAGATAAAGTCCACACCACTCCCCCAAGACACTAAGCCCAGCCATTCTACAGGTGAATTTTTATCAAACTTACAAGAGAAAATGCTTTTCCTTTATTTTGTTTCCAAAGTAAGTAGAAAACTAAAACCAAATGTATTCATATTAACACCAAGACTCCTAATGTAGCAGGTGCTTCTCAGATACCTTGTGTTCCAACCCAACCCTCTGACATCCAATTTTTTAAAAGTGCGCTTATTTCAACAATAGGGCCATTCAGAACCCATTTCATTTATTCAAATCTTCTCCCCCCCAAAGCTTTTTGAGAGGATCTCTGATTAACTGCTACAGATATATCTCTGCTGTGACAGCTCTTCTGTGGTTGAAATATATGGAAAATACACATAATAGACTCTATAAGATAAAAATATGCAACAATTGTATACATAGTATGATATAAACTCTGTAAAAAACAAACAAAAAATAAGTAAACATCTATTAATAGAAAAAACTTAAAGACCAAAAGAAAGTATACCACAATATTAAATGAAGTTATGTTTGAATGACAGAAATATGAGTCATTTCTTCTGTTTCTGTATTTTGCATATTTTCTTTAGTGAAAAATCATTTAAGTAGTTTCCAAATATATTGGCATGTTATATAAACTTAAATTTTTTTAATGATTCCATCTTCATTGGAATAAGAAAGACATGACCCGTATAGAAAACAACTATCAGAATGGGAAAAGAAATTCTAACTAGATCAATAATTACATTAAATGTGAATAAACTAAACACCACCACTTAAAGAGCAAATATTATCAGACTGAATAAAACAGCAAGTCCCTACTCTATGTTGCCTACAAGACATACACCTGAAATTTAAAGACATAAGTAGGTTGAAAGTGAAAGATGGAAAAGATACAGTATGCAAAATGTAACCATAAGAGATCTGGAGTGGCTATATTAATATCAGACAATATAGGCTTAAGAAATATTAGTAAAGACATTTTGTTTCTTTTGTTTTTTTGAGGCAGGGTCTTGCTCTGTTGCCTGGGCTAGAGTACAGTGGCATCATCATAGCTCACTGCAACCTCAAAGTCCTGGGCTCAAGTGATCCTCCTGCCTCAGTCTCCCGAGTAGCTGAGAGTACAGGTGCGCTACAGTACCACACCCGGCTAAAGTAGAGACATTTTGATAAAGGGTCAGTACAATTAGAAAATATAGCCATTATAAATGTTATGTAAAAACTGTCCCCCAAAAATGGATAAAGCAAAAACTGGTAGAAATGAAAGGAGAACTAGACCATTCATCACTTGTAAAGATTTCACGACAAAACAATCCCATTTTCACTAACATAAAAAAAAATACTTAGGAATAAATTTAACCAAGGAGGTGAAGGACCCGTACAGTAAAAGGTATAAAACACTGATGAAAGAAATTGAAGAAGACACAAATATTATTTCTATTTAGAAAGATATCTTGTGCTCATAGATCAGAAGAATTAGTATTGTTAAGATGCCCATGCTACACAAAGCAATATGCAGATTTAATATAATCCTTATCAAAATCCAGATGGCATACTTCACAGAAATAAAACAAAAATTCTAAAGTTAAGGAGCCATAAATGACCCCAAGTAGCCAAAGAAATTCTGAGAAAAAAACCAAAATAAGCAAAAAACAAAGCTGAAGGCATCACACCTCCTGATTAAAATCATGTTACAAAGCTATAGTAATCAAAACAGTATGGTACTGGCATAAAGACAGAAACATAGAACAGTGGATAGAATAGAAAGCCCAGAAATAAATCCAAACATGATGGTCAACTAATTTTCGCAAGGACGCCAAGAAGACATAATGGGGAAGGGATGGTATCTTCAATAAATGGTGCTGAAAATACTGGATTTTCACAGGCAAAAAAAGAAAAGAAATTGGACCTGTATATTACACCATATAAAAAAATCAACTCAAAATGGATGAATCCTGAACATAAGACCTGAAACCATAAAACTCCTGGAAGAAAACATAGGAGGAAAGCTCCTTGACATTGGCCTTGGGAGTGATTTTTTGGATATCACACCAAAAGCTTAGGCTACAGAAATAAAAATAAATAAATGGAACTACATCAAACTAAAAAGTTTCTGTACAGCAAAGGAAACAGCAAAATAAAAAGGCAACCTACAGACTGGGAAAAAATATTTGCAAACCATCTCTCTGATAAGGAGCTAATATCTAAAAATCATGAAGAACTCATACAACTCAATAGCAAGAAAACATACAAACCAATTAAAAACTAGGCAAGGGACCTGAATAGGTATTTCTCCAAAGAAGACATCAAAATGATTAACAGGTATATGAAAAGATGTTCAACATCACTAATCATCAGGAAAATGCATATCAAAACTAGTATGAGATAACCACCCCACACCAATTAGGATAGCTATTATCAAAAAGAGATAACAATTGTTGGCAAGGGTGTGGAAAAAAGGGAATTCTTATACACAGTTGGTGGGAATGTAGAGTAGTGCAGCCATTGTGGAAAACAGTATGAAGGTTCCTAAACAAAAATAGAACTACCGTATGACCCGGCAATCCCCTTTCTGGGTATATACTCAAAGGAAATGAAATCACCACCTCATAAAAATATCTGCACTCCCATGTTCATTACAACATTATCCACGATAGCCAAGATATGGAAATAATCTAAGTGTCCATTGGTGGATGAATGGATGAAGAAAATGATATACATGTGATACACATATCATATATGTGTGTGTGTGTGTGTGTATATATATAGTAGGATATTATTCATCCTTAAAAATGGAGGAGATCCTGCCATTTGCCACAATATGGATGAACCTGGGGGATATTATGCTAAGAGACATAAGCCAGACACAGAAAAAAAAATATTGCATGATCTTATTTATATGTGGAATCTAAAAAAAAAAAAGTCAAATATATAGAGGTAGAGACTAAAACAGTGGTTACTATGGGTGGGGTAGGAGGTGGAGAAAATGGGAGGTGTATGTCAAAGGATAGCAGATAGGTAGGATGAACAAGTCTAGAGATCTAATGTACAATATGAAGACTATAATGATATTATAGATTGTAACTGCTCTTGCCAAAAAAAAAAAAGGGTAACTATGTGAGATGGTAGATATGTTAATTTGCTTCACTATAGTAACCATTTTACTATCTATATGTATCTCATAACATCATGTTGTATGTGTTAAATATGCACAATAAAATTTATTTTTAAAAGGAGAGATTTCAATACCCCACTTTCAATAATTGATAGAACTATAGAAGACTTTAACACTATCAACTAACTTGACTTAACTGATATTTATATAACACCCCACCAAATGACTTCAGAGTATGTATTCTTTTCAAGTACACATGGAACATTCTCCAGGATAGACCATATGCTAGAGCCCAAAACAAGTCTCAATAAAATTAAAAAGGTTGAAATTGTACAAAGCATGTTCTCTAACCACAATGGAATTAAGTTAGAGATCCATAAGAGAAAGAAATCTGAAAAAAACACCAAATATTTGGAAATTAAACAACACACTTCTAAATAACCCATGAGTTGAAGGAATCACAAGAGAAATTAAATAAGTTATATTGAATGAAAACAAAAATGCAACATACCAGAATTTTTTGGATACATCTAAAGCAGTGCTTAGAGAGAAATATAACTTTAGCTTCCTATATCAGAAAAGAAGGGCCTTAAATCAAAAACCTAAGCTTCCACCTTAAGAAACTAGAAAACAGAGAGCAAGCTAAACCCAAAGCAAGCAGAAGGAAGAAAGTAATAAATATTATAGCAGAATAGAGAAAAAATTTAAAACCCCAAAAGTTGGTTCTTTGAAAAGATCAATAAAATTGGCAAACTCTTAACTAGACTGGCCAAGAAAATAAGAGAAATATCACTAGTTACCAAAATCAGGAATGAAAGATGGGCATTGCTACCAACCCTACAGAAATTAAAAGTATTACAAAAAGATATTATGAATAACAAATTAGACAACTTAGATGAAATGGAAAAATTTCTAGAAGTACACAAAATACCAAAACTGACTAAGGAAGAACAAAATATCTGACTAAACCTATAACAAGTAAAAATACTGAATTAGTAATTTCAAATCTTCTTACAAAGAAAAGCCCAGGCCCAGCTGGCTTCACTGGTGAATTCTATCAAATATTTAAAGAAGAAATAATACCAATCCTTCACAAACTCTTTCAGAAAATAAAGGAGAAGAGAATACTTCCCAACATATTTTATGAGGCTAATATCACCCTGATATAAACCCAGACAAAGCTATCACAAGAAAACTATGGACCAATATTTCTCATGAGGAAAGGTGCAAAAGTCAGGCCAGGTGTGGTGGCTCACACCTATAATCCCAGCACTTTGGGAGGTTGAGGCAGGAGGATCGCTTGAGGTCAGGAGTCCTCAGCAACATAGCGAGACCCCCATCTCTACAAAAATACAAAAATTAGCTGGGCATGGTGGCACAAGCCTGCAGTGCCAGCTACTTCGAAGACTGAGGCAGGTCCTAGGATCACTTGAGCCCGGGAGTTTGAGGGTGCAGTGAAGTATGATCATGCCACTGCCCTCATGCCTAGGTAACAAAGTGAGACTCTGTCTCCAAAAAAAAAAAAAAAAGAAAGAAAGAAAAAGAAAAAAGGGTGCAAAAATCCTTAACTAAATATTATTAAACTGAATTTAGTGACATAAAAAATTATATAACATAATGAAATGGGATTTATTCATGAATGCAAGATTGATTTGACATCTGAAAATCAATTAATATAATGCATCACATTAGTGAAGTAATGGACAAAAAAACCCATGATCTTCTCAATAGAGTAGGAAGAGCCAGCAAAGGAGACTGGGATAAGAGAAACCAGAAACCAAGAGAGAATGTATTTCAAGGAAGAGGGAGTGGTCAACTGGCTGAGTGCTGCTAATTCCCATTAAAAAAAAATGAGAACTACTATGAGGGATTAGATGAGCTAACTGGAAGTGGGAGGCCATCTTGGATTTGGCTCTTTGGAGGTTGGTGACAACCTTGAGAAGGATTTTAGAAAAATAGCATATATAAAAATCTGATTGGGATGAGTGGAAACAGAACTCGTTGTGAGAAGTAAAGAAGTAGAAAAAAGGAATACAGACAACTCTTCCGAGGAGTTTTGTTTTAAAGGACAGTGGAGAATGGGGTCACAGGGAGAGGGATGAGAACTATAAGGGAAGTTGTTTTTGTCTTTTAAGATGGGAGATATTACATCATATGTGTAGGCTGAGAAATAATTGAAAGTTAAAAGAGGAAAAAGTTGGTGATGCAAAAGAGAGAGTAGATACCTGCAGGAACAAAGTCCTTGAGAAGACAAGAGGAAATGAGAAGTAGTTCAGAAAGCATGTCAAGAACTCTGAAGGTTGTAAGAATTTATCCTACTTGCAAGCTAACAAGTTAGCCTGCCACAACTTCATGAATGCTCAGCAAACATGAGACTCCTGGGTCGGAGACAAGGGATTTGATTTCTCAAAGCATCAGTTCCTTGCACTGCAATTCCTACAGAGCAGTGTGAAGAGGGCTGGGTGACACCTGCGCATGCAGTGGGTTGCATTACAAATGAGGAACTCTTATCTTAGGGAACCTGAATCTTTTATATTGGGCATAAATATGTCTACCCTTTGTTCCAGACAAAGACAGTATCTTTATTATAGTGGACAGTAAGCATACTGCTGTTTGTTCCAGAGGGAGACATTATCTCTATTTTCCAAGGCTGTTAACTATACAAACATCCTTGATAATATAGTCTGGAACAAAAAAAATGTGAGAGACACAGGGAGAATTGTATCTCAACAGAGAGTTTAGCCTTAGGTAAGAGCATGGACACCTCATCCATTTTAAGTGGTGGAGGTTGAGGGTGGAGAAGATAGATTATTGGAAAAAATACTGGTAGCTCTCTCTTGTTTAATTTTATTTTTTCTCCAGTAAGACAATAGATGAAGGTCTCAGGTGAGAGTGAGGAGTAGTCATTGAGAATGTGAGGTTTAAGGAGAGATAAAGCTGCCTAAAAGAGTAGGAGAGAGTTGACTGAGGAAATACAGAATTACTGGGCACTGCTGAAGACCCTCCTATAATTTGTGATAATAAGTTTAAGCAGTTAGTACAACTGTGACTGTTTTATCCAGGTTTGTTTTGTGTTTGAGTGCAGGGAAAGAATAGGTAGAGAGTTGACCTTAACCAAGATTAGAGTTTTTCCAGGCAAGTATGGCAGAGAAAGAAAGTGGCAAGGGAGTTATGGGTGTATACAAGGGCATGATTACAGCGATGGATCATGGAATCTAGGCTGGATGAAGGTGACAGTGAGGAGAGGAAGGCCAGTGGAAAATTGAAGAGGCCAAAGGATCAGAGTTCTTGATGGGATTAAAGAATGGCTGGAGTTAGGGGTATTAGAATAAGTGAACTAGGAAGACAGGATGTGGTAGTCAAATAATGGAATGCCTGAAATGAAGATTTTAGAGTTACATATGTGAGCATGGGAGTAGGCAGCTGAGGTGGGGTGAAGAAAAAGATCACTGGAGGTGAGGACGTCAAGAATCTAAGTGGCCAGAGTGTCAGATGAATCATTTAGGGCTTGTTGAAGTCACCAAGAATAACTGGAATCATAGTGGAGAGAAAGACAGGGAGCCAGGTGCTAAAATTTTCAGTAAATGAGGGGAAATGACTGGAAAGTCAGCAGATGATTACAAAAGAGAGGGGTGGCAGGTGCCATGGACTGATGGCAGACCATTCCTTCATTTAATAAATATTTCTTTATATATGACCAACTAAACACTGGGGGAAACAAATTCTTTTTTTTCTGGCCTTTCACAGAAAAAACAAATTCTTATCACATCCTCAGGGATTAGATGAGCTAACTGGAAGATAACACATACATCCATCAAAAGTGAAACAGTAGGGCAAACATCACAGTATGGTAAGGCAGAAAGAACACCGGCCTAAGAGTCTGAAGATCTGAGTTCTAGTTCCAGCCCTGTCAATAATTAGCTGTGAACTTGGGTAAGTCACTTAATCTCATCAGACCTCAGTTTCCACATTTGGATATAGATCAGATGATTTCCAGATTTCTTCAGGGCCTAACATTTTATAATTCTATGATATAAAATAATATATATTTCACAAGGAAGTTAGGGAGAATCAGCATAATTACCCAGATTTTACAGAAAAAGGAAATTGAACCACAAAGGACTACCTAATTTGTCCAGCATCAGAATGTGAAGTCAGGTTGATTGTTACTTGTGTTAGATCATATAAGGTACAGAGCAGATGCCCTAATCTGTGTTTGTTTCCATCCACTTTCACAAAGTTGTGTTTGTCTTTCCATTATCTCTCTTTGTTTCTAGCTAGGTCATGACTGCTTGTGTCAAAGAAACAAAATACTATCAGAACCCATAACTGGAACACTGATGTTTAACACAGCCTTGAAAGTGTTCAAAATAGCCTTGAAAGAATACATGTTTACAGGAAGCAAAGAGGTGTGTATATGTCACTCTGGTGTAATTAGGCTGACATGCATTTCCCTGGTGGCCAATGTAATGAATGGGCCCAATAACTCTTGACATCAAAATAATGTTGGAGTTGGATTGGATATCAAGGTTTGGAAGTATATGATTTGGGTGAAGGGAATCACTAGCCATTTTTCCTTTATAACTATGAGGCTACTCCTGCATTTTTGAATACATGCAAGCACTTTCAGTCATACGAGATCCAACTATATGCTAGACACCATTGTAAGGGCTAGGAGCATTGTGGAGAGCAAGATAGCTAAGGTCTTTGTCCCGTCTCCCTTTGCTAATGTATACTAAATGG
The DNA here is from genome assembly GCA_023783475.1 of Daubentonia madagascariensis. Classification (NCBI taxonomy): domain Eukaryota; kingdom Metazoa; phylum Chordata; class Mammalia; order Primates; family Daubentoniidae; genus Daubentonia; species Daubentonia madagascariensis. Next base: position 3,827,866 of record JAKFHU010002333.1, on the reverse strand, counting down.
GGAAGATAGTCATAAACGAGAAAATGAATAGATAAGAATTTTTCAGAGCATGATCAATGCTATGAAGAATATAAAACAGGGTAACAAGGTATCTCTTACCATGTTCTGCATTCCCTCCATTTAGAATATAAGTACCACAAGAACTAGGACCTTCTCTGTTATATTTATTCAGATAGAATTGTTAGGAAGGTATCTCTAAGGTGCCATGTGAGCTGAGAATTGAGAAATGAGGGATTCCCAGCCAAAGATCTGGGGAAGGAACATTCCAGGGAAGAGCAATGTAAAGTTCCCAAGGAAGCAACAAGTTCATTGTGTTTGAGAAACAAAGAAGGCCAGTGTGGCTGGAGAGATGTAAGTGAGGGAAAGTGTAACATAAGGTGAGGTCGGAGCAAGAGTCAGGAACTAGAATAATGAAAGGCTTTGTAAGCCAAGGTTAGAAGTTTGAATTTTAATTTAATTGCTGAAGCAAGCCATTGTAGGGTTTTAAGCAGGGATGTTATGTGACCTCATTTTATTTTTAAAAGTTTACTCTAGAAGTTGTGTGGGGAATGAACTGAGGGCAGCATGACAGGAAGTAAGAGATCAATTAGGAGGTGAGAGGTGATGGTGGGTTGGTAAAAGGAAAGAAGTTTTGAAAGTAGTTGAATTTGATATATATTCTAAAGCTAGAACAACAGGACTAGCTGATTGGTTGAATGTGGAATTTGAGTAGAAGAGAGGAGTCAAGAAAGACTCCAGTGTTTTGGCCTGAGTAACCTGGTGGTCATGGTGCCACTAACTGATAGGGAAAGCGGGAGAGAGGAGGAGTTTTTCGAGGGAAGAATCAAGAATTTGGTTTTGCCATGTGGAGCTTACAGTGCCTGTTAGACCTCCAAATGGATATGTAAATTAAATGGTTGATATATGAGTATGGCAAGATGTCAGAGCTGAAGATATCCTTTTGTGAGTCATTGGCATTTAGATACTATGTAAAGCCACAAGACTGAGTGAAATCACCAAGGGAGAGCATGTAGATATGAGTGCCAAGGACTAAGTCTTGAACATCTGTCATAGGACTCCAGTTTTTGCCTTTGAAAAATACAATATTTTATATGGAACTGTATTACCTACCTGGTAAATCAGTCTGTTTTAAAACCCTGCTTTGTCTTCCTCTCTCAGCAAGTAGTGGGAGGCCATCTTGGAAGGAAGCCATCTTGATAAGAAGCTCTAATCACACAGCAGCCCCTGGGACTTGCCAATATGTCATCAGATACACAAGGAAACGTTCTTATCCCCACTATGCCTCTCTCTCCCATAATAAGTCTTCCCTGACTCCCCCAGGCCACAGTGATTCCTCTTTTTCTTAACTCCTATATTCCTCATTACTGTGTGTACCTCTGCAGACATTCCTTCTGGTGTTGTAGCTATTTATGCAGAACAGATGCTCTAATCTATGTTTGTTTCCCTCTACTTATACAAAGTTATATTTGTCTTTCCATTATCTCTATTTGTTCCTAGCTAGGTCATGATTGCTTATCATTCCCACTTTCAACATTATAACTTCCTCAAGGGCAGGATATTCTTATATTTCTATCCCTTATCATGTTCTGTATTTTCCCTCTTGGAATGTAAGTACCAATGTAAGAGCTAGGACCTTATCTGTTATGTTTACCACTGTACTCTGAGCCTGAAACAGTGTTCTGGAATAAACGTAACTATAGCGGTTGATAGGTTTATGTTCTAGATAGGTGATCAGGTACCCTGCCTCAAAGCTAGACTTTCTCCCTTTTCCTTGGTAGATGTAACCTCCACTTTTGGTCCCTTTGAGCTTTACCATTACACACGCTTAACGCCATCATACAAAGAGGTGTTTCACTTCTTACCACCTTTATGAGGTCTTTCCACAGGTTCTGCTGATACTGAAGTAGATGAGAATAGGGCATATATTTTGGTCTGTATAATGGCATATATGTAGTTGGGATCTGTGGTAGATTGCAAAGATGGCCATCAACCATTTCTTTCATCTTTGTTTGTGCACATTGCTCCTCCCAACAAGAGATGGGGTCTATTTCCCCTCCCCTTGAATCTGGATGATCTTATGACTAGCTTTGGCTAATAGAGTGCAGTAGAAGTGATGCGATGTGACTTTGGTGTCTGGGCCTTAACAAGCCTTGCAACTTCCAGTTTTGCTGTCTTGGGATATGGGTACCATCATTTAAGAAGCTTGGACTTTTGGATAATGTGAGATCACATGTAGAGAGAGAAGCTCAGCTAGCACCCAACTCTTCCAGCCACTGCAAGTGAGGTATGAAACATGAATAAAGCCATCTTGGATTCCCTAGCCCCAGCCAAACTGCCCCAGACAACCACATGAAGCAGACACAAGTCATCCCTGAGGAGTACCACCCAAATTGCACAACTATAAGAAATAATAAAGTGGTTGTTGTTTCAAGCCACTACTTTTGGGAATGATTTGTCATATAGCAGTGAATAACTGAAACACGAGCTGTCTCAGGATCCCTTTCATGACAAAACTTCCAGAAACATATTACATTTAAAAACAGAGATTCTACATTTTCTAGCAAAATTACAGATGCAGTTATCCTTTGTCCCAGCAGTCTCTCTTCTAGGAATCTATCCCGAAGATACTCTGGCAAAAATACAAAGAGATGTATTGGCTATTCATTGCAGTACTATTTATAATAGCAACAAACTTTAAACAATTCAAATATTTATCAGTAGAGGACTGGTTGAATATGATGTGTAACATTCACATAATCAAGTAATATGTAGCTGTGAAAAAAGAATGAGAAATACCTCTGAAAACTGCCATGGAGTGATCACCAGGATATGAGGTTGAATGAAAAAAAGCAAGACAGAGAAAAGTATGTATGGTATGATATGCTATTGTTTAACTTATTTTTTTGAAGAATGGATAAAATACAAATTTTTAAAGGAAATTATTACCTGTAAGGAAAGGGAGGGAATGGAGTAAATGATAACACAGGAATGTAATCTGTAAACACTAAACTGTGGGAGACTATAGAACAAACAACCCAGTTTCTTCTACAAATAAAATTTAAAGAAGACACTTATAACTTTGATTCAAGCAGAACAAAAGCAATCCATGTAACCAAAACGTTTGTACCCCTGTAATATTCTGAAATTTAAAAAAAAAGATACTGGGGTGGAGGTGGGGCTGCAAACCCAGAATTTTATATCCAGCTAAAATATTTGTCAAAAACCAAAGAGAAATATAGATTTTTTTCAGTCAGATGAATTTTAGAATTTATCTCCAGCAGAACATACTACAGGAAATGTCAAAATGAATTCTTTCAGGCAGAAGGAAAATGATACCAGATAGAAATGCGGATCTACAAAAAGGAACAAAGAACTCTGGAAATAGTAACTACATGATTAATTACCTAATATTTTTATATTAATTTTATATATATAAAATAGCTCTTTAAAATATAATTCACTGTTTAAACAAAAATAACAATGTAATGTAGGGTTTATAACATATGTAAAAGTGAAATGTATGGCAACAATAGCATAAAGGCAAAAAAATTTGCATATCATGTATGTAATAAAAGAGTTGCATCCAGAATATATAAAGAACTCTTAAAACTCAATATTGAGAAATTAAACAACCAATTAAAAAATGGGCAAAAGACTGAAATAGGCACGTCACCAAAGAAGACATGTAGGCCACATAAGCACATGAAAACATTATCAACATCGTTCATTATTTGGGAAATGCAAATTAGAGCTACAGTGAGATTACATCAAACACCTATTTTAATGTCTAAAATTAAGAAGACTGCCAATCCAAGTGTTGGCAGGATGTAGAGGAAATGGAATTCTCAGACACTCTTTTTGGTCACGTAAAACGTGTCGGTTTCTTAAAAAGTTCAACATACACCTACCATTTGATCCAGTGATTCCACTAATTGGCATTTACCCAAGAGAAATGAAAACATATGTCCATACAAAATGTATACATGAATATTCATGGCAACTTTATTTGCAATAGCCAAACCCGGGGAAAAACATTCCCATTAGTCAGTGAATGGATAAACAAATTGTGTTGTATCTATACAGTGAAATACTACTCTGCAATAAAAATAAATGAACCATTAATACATGCAACAATATGATGAATCTTGAAATAATTATGTTAAGTGAAAGTAGCTCAACAAAAAAGATCACATACTGTAGGATTCCATTTATATGCAATTCTAGAAAATGTAAACTAATCTATAGTGACAGAAAACAAACCAAATGTTGCCTGGAGACTACAGCAGGGTGGATGAAGGAGGAGAGGTCAGGGCAGGGTGAGGAGCTGAAGGGGAAGTATTGCAAAGAGGCAGGAGAAAAGTCTGAACATGGATGGATATGTTATTATTTTGATTGCGGTGGTGTTTTCATGGGTGTGTACTTTAGTCAAAACTTGTCAAATCATGCCTTTAAGTATGTACTGTTTATTGTATGCTAGTTATACCCTAATAAAGCTATTTTAAATCTTAAAAAAAAATAACTGAAAGGGATGAAATGGGAACCTAATGATTAAAAAGGACTTAAGAGACATATCAACCAGTTGTAATTTATGAACCAATTTGTATTCTAATTTGAATAAATAAGTGGAAAAAGTTTCTGAGACAACGGGAAGATTTAAACACTAGTTGAATATTTGATCCTATCAAGGAGTTATTATTTAGGTATGATAATGATAGTGTAGTTATGTTTTTAAAAGACTCTATATATTAGAGATACACACTGAAATTTTAATGGATGAAATGATATTACACTAGCAGTTGCTGTAAAATAATTGGAGGAATTGGTGAAGTGGGTGGAATTATAAATAAAACAAGATTGGCTATGAATTGGTAATTAGTGAATCTGGATGATTGGTTCATGATGGGTCATTCTATTGTCCTCTTTACTTTTGTATAGGTAGTCATCCCTCCGTATTGGTGGGGGATTGGTTCCAGGACTCCTGTGGATACCGTAGCCCATGAATGCTCAAGTTCCTTATATAAAATGGTGTGAGTCCCTTATATAAAGTAGTATTTACATATAACCTACATACATCTTCCCATAGACTTTAAATCATCTCTAGATTACTTATAATAACTTAGACAATGTAAATTCTATGTAAATAGTTGTTATACTGTATTGCCTTTTATTTATATTATTTTTAATTGTTGTATTGTTATTTTATTGTTATTGTCTTTTGAATTTATAAAAAGTTTTTAAATTTCCTTTTTTTGCTTTTATTAATTTTAATTGACACATAATAACTATATATACCTATAGGGTACAGTGTGATATTTTGATACACATATACAATGTGTAATGATCAAATCAGGGTAGTTAGCACATCTGTCACCTCAAACATTTATCATTCCTTTGTGTTGGGATTGAATATTTTCAATCCACAGTTGGTTGAATCCGTGAATGCAGAATCCGTAGATATGGAGGGCCAACTGTATTTGAAATTTTCCAAAACCAAAAGTTAAAACAAAAAAGGAGGGCCTCTGAGAGCCAGCATTTTAAGGGCACTGAATCCATTTTCTTCGTAATAGCACACCTTAGATACTCACAGTAACAGCATCTATATCAAATGGAAGTCATATCTGTAAAACTATGATGAGTATTTAGAATTGTGTGTGTAATACCATGTAAGTGATTTTCAGGTTATAATGAATTCTCACAGGACCAAGTATTTTTGTTGTTTTGCTTTGTTTTTGTTTTTTCATAATTTCCAGTGTCATTATTGTCTCTTACACTTAGTAAAAGTTTTAACTAATATGTGAATAGTCCCCTTCTCCTCTTCCAACATATATAATTCATTCACTCAGTCCTCAATGAACACTCTTTTTTTGACTGACTACTGTAAGAGCTGTTGCTGGGGAAAGGGTGCTGCTAGCCAAAAGGGGCCTGCAGCCCTGCTGCACATAACTGTCAACATGCATGCCCAGATGCTTACAATACTGTGGGATAACAGAGGTCTTTGAAAGGATGGAGGAAGGGCCTCGTTGCCCGGCCCATAGCAGGAGGTGGGAGGAGAAGTCTTGGAAAGGGATGTTGAAGCCTGCTAAGATGCTGGGCCTGGGGATGGAATTCTAACACAACTGGCTTTGGCTTATTTTGGAGGAAAGATGTAACTTGATGCATTTTAGTTTATTCTTTCATTTTCGTATACCTATCAGCTCCTCTCTGCATCAAAACTAATGACATATATCAGAGGTTCTTAAAGTGTGGTCCCTGGATCAGCAGCATCACCATCCCCTGGGAACTGGTTAACACAACTGCTCAAGCTCCACCCCAGACCTACTGAATCTGCAACTCGGGAGGTGGGTCAGTGGCTTGTGTTTTCATAAGCCCTCCAGGTGACATTGATATTTGCTCAAGTTTGAGAACCACTGGTTTAGAGAAAACTAGTAAGGGGTCCATAAATGCAGTTTGAAGAAAGAGAAAGAAGCCTATGCTTTTATCCAAGTTAAAAAAAAATTGCTGATTACAGGGGACATTTTGAAAGACTGTAAGATAGAAAAATAATTTAGCTTGGCTGAAGGCCTGACAGAGCAGTGATTGTGGACAAGCCAATGCTCCACAAAGAGAAGCATGAACACCAGGCTGAGCAGCTGCTGTCTGCCACTCAAGAACAAGTGCAGACTAGAGAGACCTAAGGCTTGTGGGGACCAGGCCTGAGCATCCTTCTCTGAGATACCAATCCTTAGCCAGAAAGACCTGAGGCCAATATAGCTAAGTATAAAAGTGACCCTCTGAGAGTGAGAATATATAGGATTAGGTATAGTGAATAATAAAACTGTATGACAAATTTTTGCAAAAACATGTGTCTATTTCTTTTCACTTTTTTTATGTAGCTACTAGAAAATTTTAAATAACCTATGTAGCTCACATTTATGACTTGCATTATATTAATATTTCTTTTAACACTGGTCTCTAAGGTATATATAAAATGGAGGGTAAGCAAGAGACAACATTTGACCATTTTTTTCTCCAGGTCTGAGCATGGCAGTTAGTGTCCAGAACAACAAACCATCATTTCTTATTCCTGTATCATTTGTATTTTGATATTGTGAAGATAGCTCAGTGATATGAGCCATAAAAATTATGCAACAAACATCTTTTATATCTATGTTCACAAGGCAGTTTTTCAATTCTAGAAAATAGACTTTCCCATTGGGAGAAGATGCACTGATTGGTAAAAACTATTAATAGAACATATAATAATACATACAAATAATAGCCACCCCCACTCCCTGCACCTTGACTATTTCAGACATAGTTAGTTAATCAGGACATTTTTTCCTACTGATCCCAGACACAGCATCAATATCCTTATCAACTCTGTTCTGAGAAGTTATGTAGCTATTGAGGGATGCAGCCATGGTGCAAAATTAGGTCTGCTTGACTTCAAGGACTGCGTTTCTTCCCTATACCATGAAGGTTTTCACTTAATAGGTGCACATTTGTAGTTTTATTTCTAATTCAAATCAATAAACTGGTTTTCTGGTTTATAAGTCAGTGTCTTATGAATTCAGTTGGCGTAAGGCCATCCTTGAGAGATCAAATACCTTTTGATATGCTGGCAAGCTTAAATATCTGACCCTACACCTGAGAGCAGGACTCTAGTCCAGGAATGGCCTATACAGAGCACACGCGCTCACTCTTTTCTCCCTTAACTGCAACAGACGTTGATAATCAATTTCTATGCTCTTTTCTGTTGAGCTTAGTCATAGCCTCAAAGTCCTTTTTAACACAGGGCTCCAGGAGGCAACCGCCACTTGACCTGTGAGACTCTATTTGCTGATGTGGATGATAGTGACCTAACAAAACTGCTCCTCCTCAACAGCCAGCCAGCTTTCCTCAGGTGAAACCCTGACCTCTCTTCCCTCTTTTCTATTTCACAGAAGGGTAGATAGGTTCTAATACCAATCCAGAAGTTTTGTGGTACACAATGGGGACCTGAAAGAGAAAAACGGCATTTTAGGAAGTCAAGACTTGATGGGATGGAATAATTCATATGACACGTTTTTCTATCTTTCCAGAGGCAAGCTCCTGTTTGGAGCATATAAATTACGATATGTGATTTAGAACTCACCAAGAAGTTTTTGTATGGAATTTACCACAATAATAATAATAATAGTTCCTGTATCAGCTAGGATTATTTTGGCTGCAAATAATAGAAATCACTCCCAAACAGCAGCTTAAACAAGATAGTTTATTTTTATTTCATGTACAAGAACTCCAGAGGAAGGTAAGTCTCGACTGGTATGGTGACTCCAAGGCCATCAAGAACACAGATCTTTTCTGTCATTATGTCAGTTTTAGTGTGTAGCTTCCATTCATAATTTACCTCATGGGCTAGGGTAGCTGCTGAAACACATTTGCTCCAGGAAGGAAGAAGAATGAAGAACAAAAGGATTTATCCAGTTGTCTGTCCTCTGTTTAAGGAATTGTGGTAGGCTCAATAATGGCTCCCCCAAAGATGTCCATTCTAATCCATGGAACCTGTGAATATGTTACCTTACATGCCAAGAGGGACTTTGCAGGTTTGATTAAGTTAGAGCTCCTGAGATAGGGAGCTGATCTTGCATTATCTGAGGTGGTCCCAATGCAATTGTAAGGGTCCTTACAAGAGGGAGGCATGAAAGAGTCAGAGAAGATGTACAGTCAGAAGCAGAAGGTGGACTGATGTGAGGCCACAACTGAGGAATGCAGGCAGTCACTAGAAGCTGGAAAAGGCAAGGAAACAAGTTCTCCCCTAGAGCCTCCAAAATGAACATAGTCCTGACAACTCATTTTAGATTTCTGTAATGGTTAATTTTAGGTGTTAACTTGTCTGGGTTAAGGGATATCCAGATAGCTGACAAAGCATTATTTCTGGGTGTGTCTGTGAGAGTGTTTGTGGAAGAGATTAGCATTTGATTCAGTAGACTAAGTAAGGAAGATTGCCCTCACCCAGTGTGGGTAGACACCATCCAATCTGTTGAGGACCCAAACAGAACAAAAAGGTGGACAAAGGGTGAATTTGCTCTCTCTTCTGGAGCTGGGACACCCATCTTCTCCTACCTTTGGACATCAGAACTCCAGGTTCTCTGGCCTTCAGACTTCAGGACTTGCACCAGTGGCTCTCCAGTTTCTCAGGTCTTCTATCTCAAACAGAGAGTTATACCACTGGCTACTCTGGTTCCCAGGCCTTCAAACTTGGACTGAACTACACCATAAGCTTCCCTGATTCTCCAGCTTGCAGATTGTGGGACTTTTCAGCCTCCATGATCACATGAACCAATTCCCATAATAAATCTCTTATCTATCTATCTGTCTGTCTACTTATCCTATTGGTTCTGTTTCTCTGTAGAACCCTAATACCTATTTTTGTAGCAGGAGTGGGGTGTTGCTATAACAATTACCTAAAAATGTGGAAGAGTCGTTGGAACTGGGTAATGGGTAGAGGATGGAAGAGTTTTGATGTGCATACTAGAAAAAGCCTATACTGCCATGAATGGACTGTAAAGGGTGATTCATGTGAGGGCTCAGAAGAAGAGGAGAGCTATAGAGAAAGTCTCAATTTTCTCAGAGATTACCTAAGTGGTTGTGATAAGACTATTGGTAGAAATATGAACAGTGAAGGCCATTCTGATGAAGTCTCAGACAGAAATGAGGAATGTGTTATTGGAAACTGGAGGAAAGGCAATTCTTGTTATAACGTGGCAAAGAACTTGGCTGAATTGTGTTTGTGTCCTAGGGTTTTGTGGAAGGTAGAACTTCTGAGTGATGAAATAGGATATTTAGCAGAAGAAATACCTAAGCAAAGTGTTGAGGGTGTGGCATGGGTTCTCTTGACTGCTTATAGTAAAATGCAAGAAGAAATAAATCATTTAACATCTTGACTGCCACACTAGAAAAAATTTTTTTTTCCTTGGGGACATGGTGTTTTATTACAAAAATAGAATAAAAACTTCAAAAACAAAATAATCCTTTCTAATTTAATGAAAAATTTAATGAAAAACAAAATTTATTGACTTCTATTCATTTAATCCATGTTTTTAGAATTAATTTGTCAATATTAATTGTAACAACAAGAACATCAACAAGTAAGATTTTCACAAACCAACTGCAGGGTTTTGCCCAGGTTTTGCTTCATGAGGCCCCAGGCTCAAAACTAGCATAAGTTAAATACAACTCATATGGCAGTTAATGTGTTAAGGATGGAATTTACTATCAAGAGGGAAACAAAACTTAAAGATTTGGAAAATTCTTATTCTGTAAAAAAATTTAAAAAATGTTCAGGAGATAACACTAAGGTTGATGACAAGAGAATATTTATTTGGTAAGGAGATTAATATAGATAGAAGGAAGCCTGGTGTTATTCATCAAGACAGTAGAAGAATGACCATAAAGGCATTTCACAGATTTTTGGGGCTGCCCTGCCCATCATAAGCCCAGAATGTCAGGGCCTTGGAGGCAAAATGATATCAAGGCTTTGCTCCCCACATTCCAGTGCAGTGCTCCTTGGCCACCCCAGCTGTGGCTTAAGTGGTTCTAGATATGACTTGGGCTTCCCCTCCAGAGGGCACAAGTGATAAACCTTGTGGAGGTGGTGCTAACTGTGCAGGCACACAGTGTGCAAGAGCTGTGGGGGACATGGCTACGTCCACTAGGGCATTGCCTCATGGGGCTGTGAGAGTGAGACTGCCTCCAAGGTCCCAGCCTAGGAGAGCCACATGCATGTGACTCCAACCCATGATAGCTGTCGTGTGGGATGTGCCCAGCAAAGCCATCAGGGTAGGGCCATCTGGAGCCTTGGGGGCCCAAATCCCTACCCTAGCATGTCTGGAAGGTGGGACATTGATTCAAAGAAGATTATTCTCAAGCCTTAAAATATAATGTTTGCCTTGTTGGGTTTTGGACTTACCTGGGACCAGTTACCCCTTTCTTCCTTCCTATTTTTCCCTTTTGGAATGGGAATGTCTATCCTATGCCTGTCCCACCATTGTGTTTTGGAAGCACATAACTTATTTGATTTCACAGGCTCACAGCTGGAGCAGAATTTGCCTCAGGATAAATCATATCTTGAGTCTTACCCATTTCTGGTTTAGATATTTAGATGAGATTCTGGACTGCAGACTCTTGAGTTGATGCTGGAATGAATTATGACTTTTGGGGTTATTGGGATGGAGTGAGTGTATTAATATTTTCATGTGACAGGGCATGAATTTGGGGGGGATTTAGGGGTGGAATACTATGATCTGAATGTTTGTGTCCCTTCAAAATTCATATGTTGAGACTTAATCCCCAATGTGATAGTATTAAAAGGTGATAGTATTCATATGTTGAGACTTAATCCCTAATGTGATAGTATTAAATCACTTTGGGAGGTGATTGGATTAGTGCTCTTATAAAAGAGGTCAAAGGGGCTTGCTCACCCCTTTCACCATGTGAAGATGCAATGAAAAGGCACCATCTATGAGTAATGGGGCCTCACCAGATACTGAATCTGCTGGCACCTTGATCTTGGACTTCCCAACCTCCAGAACTGTTAGCAATAAATTTCCAATGTTTCTAAATTACCCAGTCTATGGTATTTTGTTATAGTAGCCCAAATGGACTAAGACAACTGACCTCCAGAATAGTAAAATAATAAACTTGTGTTGTATTAAGTCAGTAAATTTGGCAATTCATTACAGCAGCAATTTCATTTACAGAAACTAAAATAGAAGTTTTTCCAGAAGTTGCTCTCAATAATTCCCATTGAGAACTGGCTAGAATTCATCTCATTGACTAGAATTAAGTCAAATGACCACAAATGTCTACAAAGTAAGCTGGAAAGTTTAATCTTTACCTGTGCACATTGACACCTCATTTGTGTCAATTTATGGGGCTGTCTCTTCCAGAGTCTCCTGAGGAGTAAGGAGAAGCCTGCTATGGTTTGGATGTTTGGCCCCTCCAAACCTCATGTTGAAATTTTATACCAGTATTGGAGGAGGGGCCTAATGGGAGGTGGTTGGATCATGGTGGCAGATCTTTCATGGATAGATTGATGCCTTCCTTTGGGGGGAAAGAGTTCTCGCTCTGTTAGTTCACATAAGAGCTGGTTGTTTACTGGGTGCTGTGGCATGTGCCTGTATTTCTACCTACTCAGGGGGCTAAGACAGGAGGATCACTTGAGCCCAGGAGTTCAAGGCTATAGTGTGCCATGATTGTGCCTGTAAATAGCCACTGCACTCCAGCCTGGGCAACCAGCAAGATCCCATCTCTAATAATAATAATAATAAAAGGCCTGACACCTCCCCTACCTTGCTTCCTCTCTTGCCCTGTGATCTCTGCACATACAGCTCCCCTTCACCTTCTACCATGAGTGGAAGCAGCCTGAGGCCCTCACCAGATGCAGAGGATGCCTAATCTTGGACTTCTCAGCCTTTAGAATCATGAGCCAAATAAACCTATTTCCTTACCCAGCCTCAGGTATTCCTTTATAGCAACACAAAATGGACTAAGACACAGTCCTCCAAAAAATCCCCCTCCCCACATCCTATTGTCTAGAACTGTACCACATGGCCACTGTAGCAGTCAGGGTTCAGGATGAAAACTAAAGCCACTCTATCCTTCTGCATATAAAGGCTTTAACATAGAATTAGGGGCATACACAATGCTGGGAGAGTGGGGTTGGGGGGAGCAGAGTTCAGAAACTTTGTCCTTGAAGGTTGGAGGTGAAAGATCTTAGCCTGAAACACCTAGATGTGCAGTTCCTCAAGTTTGTGCCAGGAAGCTGCTGGAAATCTCTCATCTGCCCAGCTATATGTATGGCTACAACCGTATCCAGAGGAATAATGTCTTTCTCTTTCCAAATCTTGCCTCAGTTCCTCTCATGAGCAATAACATGGAACAGGACAGTGACAATGATTCTAGGGAACATGGTCATGGTACCTCACTGGCAGCAGACAATCCAGCACACCCACCTGTAAACCAGCCCCAGCAAAGGGAACAGGCCACTGGGATTGCCCAGTGGGATTTACCTTTGATCCTGAGGGTAGGGCTCAGCCACACATCACATGGGGAACAGTTGAAACCCACCCACCCTCCTCCCAAATCAGGGCTTGACTAGCAAGGAAAACAAAGGAAAAGCTGTTGGTGAAACAGCCAGCAATGCCTACTACATGCTGTATAACACCATAATGGTAATTTTCTTTGCAAATAAACATATTTGTTACCAAAATAGCTAGCTGTATATTTTAAAGAAATATGCTATGTAACATTTACCATGCGTACCTGTTATTACCCACAAGGTACAATCTCTTGTAAGCAGTTCAAATTTCAAGCTAAATTGTAAAATTACAGTCAGCTGATTGATAATTTATTGTGTTACTGTATTCTATAGAAAGTTAAAGCTTCTTTCAGAAAATTCCTCCATGAGTTCTTCTCCTTCAGATAACAAGCCAGATTTATTGGTCTGCTGCTTCTATATGTGCCTTGCCAGCATCCCAGCACTTCCTGGATTTAATGAACTTCTTTGCATGACTCAAGTTTACAAGATCAGCCATCCCTTCTCTCTGCTGCTGATCTTCCTGATTTCCATTTCACTGTCACTTTATGTCCCAGTTAATTTAATTCTATTCCTGTTTCCTCAGAGACTACAGGACCATTTTCCCCTGGGAAAAGGAAAGCTGATGTCTGTGAATCCATTTGGGGGCCCAAGGAAAGAATGCAAATGTCAAGGATGCTAATTTCTGTTTTTCTCACCAGGGCTCCTTAGAGTAAATCCTTTTTATAAGAAAGCCCCAAGGACAAGCCTTTTTGGAGAGTATCAGGAAAGTGATGTATATGCAGGTGCCAGGGAGTGGCTTCTGTTCTAGAAGGGCCCCACAGCTCAGCGTTTCCTCCCACATGCCTCCTCGAATATGCAAGCTGCATATATATTTATAACTCTGCAGTAAAGAAGTGAACTTTATTAGCAGAGATAACTGTCATAATTCAAGCAATTGTGCTCTATAGAGCAACCAGAGACTACAAGCATCAGGATTATGTATTTTCAGTCAAATAATGCAAATGTAGGGGAATTATGAGGTACTAACTGGGGGTGAGCAAGGAAGAAAAAAGGGTTAGAGTTGACCTTGCCTGTGGGGGATTTGGGGGTCTAGAGAACATGCCTGAATGCTTCTTCCAGGGAGTTGTTATGTCCTTGGGGGCAGTAACTTCATCATGCATTTTTGCATTCACCCATCCTAGTAGCAGCCCTTAATAGGTGTTTGTTGAGTCAAGGAGTGAATGAAATATTGACCTTGGCAATGCTCAATAGCTCCTGAATTGGTCTGTGTGTGTGTACATCTCCTCCCCTTCCTATTTAAACATTTGGAGCCACAGCTGTACAATTGAAGAGCCATACTTGCAATCATTATGAACCAAGTGAGGCTCTAACCCAGTGGTTCTCAACCTTGGCTGCATGTTAGAATCGCTTAGGGGTCCTCTGAAAAGCCCAACGCTCAGGCTTCATCTCAGATCAGTTAAAAACTGAATCTCTGGAGCTGAGCCCCAGGCATCAGAATTCCAATGGTGAGAATCATTGCTCTAAGCTAGCATGGAAACTGCTCTGCCTGCAGAATTAGGAGACCTAGAAGAAATCCCTCAGTACAAAACCGTGCCAGTGCCACTTTCACTGAGGCCCAAAGTGCAGATAAATCGGAAAAAGAAATAATTCTGATCAGACTTAGGAATGTGTTTTTGTACTCATCTGGAACTTGAGGAGGGGAAGAGGTATGTCACATGTCTTGGGAATACATAACACTTCAAACAACAAAATGTTGCCACGCTGTGAAAAGAGGTGGGAAGCTATTGAATATCCCTGCCCTGCCCTGGCTAGTGACCCCTCCCCAGCCCTCAGGCTGCCAGGACACCTGAGCAGGAGGAGGAGGGACCTCTCTGCAGGACTCTCGCCAGCCTCATTCCACTGCTGAGTTCTCTCTGGTGATCTTGTACCATTCTTGGGAAAGGTGGGGAGAGAGATAAGTAACTGTTGTTTTGGTTTGTAGACATCTTTTGGGGGGTGAGGGGAGCAGTGGCTGAGCTGGAACTGGGGGAAGGACAGCTGTGACTCAGGGGAAATTCTAAGTTGCTACAAGCTGCAGCAAGTGTGTGTCAGTGGGAGGTGAGAAAGGCAAACAGAGGGCTGAAAACTGAGCCAGGAACCTGCCTAGTGGATCATCAAAACTTGACTATAAATAACTGATGGAAAAACGAACGTGTTTAGTGAAGTTATTTTCTAAAGCAGCGTATAGGCAAAATGAGTGCTTTCCTTGAGCAAATTCTCAAGCTGTTCCAGAAGGCTAAGTAAAAATACAGGAACACCTGTCTGGTGGTGGTGCCTTTACATAAATGATTTTTCCATATAACTGAAAGCTACCCTCGTAGGTGCTAAAACCCCCAACATTTTAGTTGTGTAAGGGAAATCTTTCTAAAATGGATCACTTTCTTCCCAGAGGTGGTGAACAGAATTCATTGCCATTTATTGGCTTTCACTTGTCCAGGATTCGGTAGCAGAACCTTGATTTCCTTCTCAACCACCCTTCTCATACACCCTCAGCTTCAGCTCCAGGCGTGGAGCATGACACCCATGTGTAAGGCCACCAGTATCTTGTTTTGCCTGGTTACAGGTGATGGGCTCTAATGTATGGACTTTGTGACAACCATTCCCCTTGTTTTGAGCCCCTTTTGGCTCTCATGCACTCAGATATGTTTTGGATAGATATGGTTACTGCAAGTCTGGCCTCTATATAAGTGGAGAGTTACTGAAGTGAATTTATTTTATTTTATTATTTGAGTGCTCTCAAAATTCACTTTGGTTTTTGAATATTTTCCAGAGACTCATAAGACTGTTCATATTTCATAACCTGAGAATATGCTAAGGAGAAACAGCTCAGGAAACTAATCTAAAATAATTCATACCTGGTTTTAGTTTCAGTTCTCAACATACTTTGTGCCCCATTCCTATCCTGTCTTGGTTCCCTGGATATTATAATATTGACACATCCAGAGGAGCACAATTAAAGTAAAATAAGGCACTATACCGTTTATTCAGTGATCAGCTTTTATTAGACTTGCATCATTCTAAACCCGTAAGAAAAAAAAAGCCTGTGCATTGTGGAAAATTTTGTACAAAACCCTGTGTTCCCAACTCAGTTGTGAACACACAATCCCCCAGGCCTAATGGTTGAAAATTGTGGGTGAAATTAAGCCTAATGATGGCTCAAACTCCTGTACTTAGTTTGTTGCCGAGGTAGTGAAGAGAGCTGGAATGCTGTCAGAAGCCACCACATCGTGATGTGGCAAGGAGAGAGAGGAAGCAGCCGAATTACTCTCCAGCTGCAGAGACAAGAGTGTGGGGAAGACAGCCCTATAAGCCTCACTAGGTCCTGTTTGAAGGGCCATTATTGTAACCCAGGGTGACAAATGAGGTTCACAGTTATAACCTTGTGTCATTAACAGAAGTCTACAATTATGGCCACATGGCTTTTTTCCAAGGCAGAGAAATGTGTAATCCATTTTAGGAAGCTTTACATCCAAGAATGGTTAGGTATGGACATTTAAAATAACAAATTCGAATTATCTGGGAAAATCACTTATATAGACTTCTTCAATTCCAGTTAATAGAATGGAAAATTAAAAATGGAGAGGACACCAAGCTTTTATTTCCAGTTGTGTTATTAACTAGCTGTGCGGTCTAGGAGCTCAATTTCCTTTTCTTTAAACTGGAAAGGCCTAGATTTATACTGTCTACTATGGTAGCCACTTGCTATGTAAATTTAAATTATTTTAAAACAAATGACAGATATGATCAAATACAAATATATGAAAACTGAAGCAGGAAATTAACTGAAGCAAAGGTTATCAGTGTGGGATCTGAGGCAACAGATATAAGAATACTGAGGTAGGCCAAGGCTACGTAATTAGTCAGGGAGAGCCCAAGCCTGAACCAGTGGTCAGGAGACAATTGAGCAAGGCAATAGATCAAAGCCCTTCACAGTAGGCACAGGATCTTGTTTAAGACCAGCCTGGTATATTCTGGGGGATGGGCACACTTGTAGCTCTGACTTGGGTGGTGCAAAGGCAATTTATGTAACCAAAGCGTTTGTACCCCTGTAATATTCTGAAATGAAAAAAATAAAAAATTTAAAAATTAAAAAAAAAAAAAACCCAGCCTGGTGTGAATGGGAGAATTAGGAGGCCATGAGGCCTCCTATTAAATGCCCTCCCTCCATAACCATTGTTGTAGACAGACCCTAGTGTGGTCCCATTTTCATGATGTGTATAATCTCCTCACTTTGTGGGTGGGACAGGACTTGCTTCTAATTGATAGAATATAGCAAAAATGATGGAGTGTCACTCTCATGCTTACATTATTATGTTTATATATAGCTCTGTCTTGCTAGCATGCTCTACAGAGACTCTGTTTTCATTGCTGCCTTGAAGAAGTAAGCTGCCATGTTGTGAGAGGGCATACAGAGGGGGCCAGTGGCAAGGAACTGCAGGCGGCCTATATTTGCTGAGGGCACCCCCTAAAGACACCCAATACAAAACAGGACTTCAGTCCTACAACCACAAGGAGGTGAATTCTGCCAACAACCTGAAGGAGCTTGGAAGTGGATCTTTTCCCAGTTGAACATCTGATGAGCTCACAGCCTTGGCCAATAACTGGATTGCAGCCTTGTAAGACCCTGAGCAGACAGCACAGCTAAGCTGAGCCTGGACTTCTGACCTACATAAAGTCTGAGATAATAAATGTGGGTTGTCTGGGTTGTTTTTGGCTTCCAAGTTTTCAGTAACTTGTTATGCAGCAATAGTAAACTAATATACCCATTTTGAACATGGTATATCACAGTAGTTTTTGAACATTTCTTAAGCTTTGGAGACATGTATTTAAGTAAATTCATACATGGAAGCCCAATATATATAACAAACAAACAAAAAAAATAGAACTTCATTTTACAGCTGGATAGAAGGAATGGATCCTCTCCCAGGTGGGTTCTCCTGAATTTATGGTGGCCCAAGAAGAAACTTAGTAGAGAACAGTCTGAAAACCATCAGATACACTGAAGAAAGAGCATAAACATACTGATCCAGGCACACCCTTCAGGCTGCAGGGAAGACATGTACCCAGGTGATCTTCCATAATGGCGTACAGTGGACACTGTTGATGTACTGCCCACAATTCTCAAATTTCTTCACTGTTTCTGGTCACTACTCCCTGGCTTCTCCTCGGAATACTTCTTTAATAATTGATTTGCACATTGACCTTCATTTCAGTGTCTGTTTTGGGGAACCCAACTTGAGAACGGGGGGTTTCCTGACAGGGTACATGGGCAGCTGAGACATCTCAGTATCTCTGGGCCCCAGTGCCCTACCTGACCCCTATGGTCCTGGCATTCACCCTTCCCAAAGGAGAATCTGATCAGCCTAATGCCATCTTGTACCATGGAAACCTCTAATGGGTAGAGTTTTACTCTGGGCCATCTCAGAGGCAGTTGGTCTCTATTGCATGACCAATTTCCACTCAGTTGCCTTTACCTCAGCCACTGTCCCCTGTTAGTATCAAGTGGAGGCAGGATATCCATGTGGGCGCATTCCAATCACATTCCAGGGGCCATGGGAAGTTTTTGCAGAAATAACAAGTTGGGGCCATTTTCCTCAGAAGAGAGCAGTGGGTGAAGCAGGTACATACTTATTGGCTCCCTGGAGTCCTCTTCAGGACATACAGCTTTTGTGAATCCAAAGAGGTACAACAATAAGTTCTCACTCCGGACGGCTTGTGAACAAGGAAAGGACACAGTGCAACAGGTCTCAGTCTTGTGCCTGCAGCTACGGTGACTAGACGTGGTTGGAAGAAAACTGGATCTGCTCTATGGGGACACAGAATTAACATCAAATATTGTGTGAATATGAACGGGCTATTTGATATACTAAAAAGCTTATCAAAGATGATATAAATTCAAGAGCATGAGTTGATTAGTATCTCAGGTTTTAAAAGGGCAGGCAAAAGTCTTCAGGACCCTTAATGTTTCAGTTAATCAATTGCTATATAACCAACTATACCAAAATGTAGTGGCTCAAAGCAACAGCTATTTTATAATATTTCTTGTTGATGATTCTGTAACTTGGGCAGGACTCAGTGGTGAAGGCTCATCTATGCTCCATGTGGTGTCAAATGAGGTAGCTTGACTGGGGCTGGAACACGCACTTCTAAGATGGTGTCGGTTACACGCCTGGCAGGTTGGTGCTGACAATCAAGTGAGGACTGAATTCTTACGTGGTGGCTGGCTTATCACAAAAGTAGAAGCTTCCAGGCCTTCTGGAAGTTCTTAGGCCCAGAACTGACTCAGCATCACTTCAATCGGTTGAAGTAGGTCACACGACCAGCTCAGATTCACGGGCAGCAAACTACAATGGCATGAATATTGGGAGGCATGACTGATTGGAGGCCGCCAGGATAACAGTCTACCACACTTGGCAATGCTGCAAAGACATTGATGTTGTTTATTGAATCTAACCACTAACTGAAAAGAATGGGTGTAGAGTGAAATTTAGGTAAAGACCCAGTGTTAGTTCTTAATAACTTTTAGTGGCAAGGGAATCTCAAGGTCCTCAGCAGCTCACTGGAGCGGAGGGTCCTGGAAGGCACACATTGAGTACTCAGAGTCAAATAGAAGCTTATTTTTGCTTTCCATCTTCCTGCTTAGGCTGAGGTTCTTTACAAGTATTGGCAACAGAAGTATAATGTGAGCCACATGTGTAATTTTAAATTTTCTAGTAGCCACATTTTTTTTTTTTAACAGACGAGGTCTAGCTATGTGCCCAGGCTGGAGTGCAGTGGCTATTCATAGGTGCAATCCCACTATTGATCAGCATGGGAGTTTTGACCTGCCCTGTTTCTGACCTGTTTCACCCCTCCTTATGCAACCTGGTGGTCCCCCGCTCCTGGGAGGTCACCATATTGATGCCAAATTTTGCACAGACACACAATCAGCATAGCACACCACAGCCCAGAACTCCTGGGCTCAAGTGATCCTCCTGCTTCAGCCTCCCGAGTAGTTGGAACTACAGGCCTGCACCACCGCACATGGCTAGTAGCCACATTTTAAAAAAGTAATTAATTTTAAAAAGTTATTAAATTGGGGCTGGGCATAAAGGTTTTTCAGATGCACTAGCCACACTTCAAGTGCTCAATAGCTACTGGTACCATTTTGGATAATGCAGCTCTAGGGCCTCATCCCTTGCCCTTGGACTTGGCTCTGGTGCCCTGTGGGCCCATAGGAGGAGGAGGTGGAGACTTCAGTGTAAGTCATGTTGAGCTGGTGTTGACATGGTGTTTGGTGGGCACTTGGGATCCTGAACGTAGTGATCTCGTCCTGCCACTCATCCACTAAATCCCAAGAGCACCGTCATAGGTTCAATTCCCTAGAAATAGAGCCTGAAACAAAGTTTTGGGTGCATACAATTATTGAAGGATGCTCTGGAAAGAAAGCTGTAAAGGGAGTGAGGAATGCAGGCAAGGCAAGGGAAGGAGCTTGAGGCCAGGCCAGGACCAGACACTTTATTACCTACTGGCAATATGGCCTCAAGCCTCAGTGTGGAACCACAGTGAGCAGGGCTGGACCCTGTGGGGCCCCAAGGGCTCTCAGCCTTCTGTATCATACTTTTCAGATGCCAAAGAAAAGTGAAAATAAGGAAAAGCAAAGAGAATCTACCAAGAGAGATACTAACAACACGGCTCAGTATGAAGCAAATCCTTGTTCTTCATTCATTCCCATGAGGAATATTTAGTTGAGTGCCTTTGCTGGGCCAGACACCGTGTGAGGCTGTGAAGGCAAATTCCAAGGACCAGTTCCAAGGCCATTTTGAGCAATGGCAACATGACTAAAATAAGTACTGCTGTAGGGTCTTAGGTGTCCACAAGAAGGGATAAGCCAAGAAAGGCGGGGCTTGGGAAGGGTGTAGGTCAGCAGGGAGTGCTGAAAAGTGTAGCAACAGGCCACAGCCAGCCTGCCAGGGACTCCAGCGGAAGAGCTGAGGTCAGAGTCCAGGGTACCATCCAAGTGGCAGGGCCTGAGAAAGCAAGTTAAGGTCAGTATTCAGAAGTCCCAAGCCAGGATGAAGGGCTCAGGCAGAGGCATGTGCAGTGCCAGGTGCTGAGCGAAGGAAGATGATAACGTATTTAGCACCTACTATTTGCCAGGTACTTTGAATACATTTAATCCTCACAATAACCTTGCAAGATAAGTATGAAGTTCAGAAATATTAAAATAGTGCTTCTCAAACTTTCATGAGCATATGAATCACCAGGGGATCATGTTAAAATGCAGATTCTGATGCAACAGGTCTAGGGTGGGGCCCAAGATTGTACATTTATGACAAGCTCCCAGGCGATACTAACACTGCTGGTCCACAGACCATACTTTGAGTATTAAGAGGTTAAAACCCTTACCATGAAGTCAATGCTTTTATTAGGAAAGGAAAGGTAGAAAATGAAGGGTAGGAAGGCAAAGTAGTCTAGTCTGAGAGACTAGTCTTCCAAACAAAGTCATGGCATAGGCCCCAGACCATGGCTGTCTGCCCTTGTGGATGAGGGCAGGTGTGGGCAGTGTGAGCAGGGAGGTGTGCTGCTCTGAAGAGGGGAGTGACCCCCTCTGGAGGCTTGGGAAGTAGGAGGGGGGCATCTGGGAGTTCTCTTGGGGTGACTATACTCACTTCAGTGCATCTGATCCAGTGTATTTTATAGTCATTATACATGGCTTAATGACCGATTAATTTGGATACTATAATATATTGTGGTGGAAATCACTTTCCAGAGTCTAGTTTTAAGCTATTAGCCTCAGAATGAAACCAAATCCATTTCTCAGTTCTCTTGACCTTTTCTGTTTTAAATGCTCTCCTCTTTATCTAAGACTTTCTCATGACCTTATTATTAAATTTACTCCTCTATCTTTTTGTGGATATTAGTGCTAAGGCTTATTGAGACACTGCTTAGGGGCCCCTGCTAGTTTTTTAATTATGATAATTATTATTATGTATTTTTAAAAAGCCCATGCATTCATAAGATGCTTTATAGTTTCTAGAAAATTTTCATTGACATTTTCTCCCTTTTGATCTTTACACAATCCAGGAGATCAGTGTTTTTATCCCAGTTTATAGAGGAAGAAATGGAGGCACAAAAAGTTGAAGTAAATTGCCCAAGGTCATGTGGCTATGTAAGTGGTGGAGACAACATTTTTAAAGTATTTGCTGATGTCAGAAACTGTGCTAAGATCTTTATATGTAATAGGTCATTTAGTCCTTGTTTCAATTCCGTTATTATCCCCACTTTATAGATGAGAACACTGAGGCCTAGAGGGATTACCTACTTATTCAAAGTCACAGGTCTAGCAAGAGGTAGAGCCATGGTCTGAACTAAGGCACTCTAGTTCTAGTACTGGTGAGTCTAACTTCTACACTAGAAAGGGCATGTTGCAATGTTTGGGGCCATAGCAAAAGCAAAAGCATTTGTGAGAATTTTTCTAGCCCTCTTCTGGAATAATGGTGTCCTCACCAGCCACAGTAAGGATCTTAAGAGGCTTGAGGTTTTTATTCTCATATAGGAGAAGGGTTTTGTCATTCTTGTGTGGGAGAAAGAGTCTCCCCAAATGGGTAGATGATAAATAAGGCCTTGTAAAAGCATCTTTTGGGCCCAACCAGCACCATAACTGAGGAGTATCTGACACTTACACTTTGGTGCAAGGCCAGCCCTAAAACAATCCCACCCTAGTCTGCCTTGTGCTACATCTTCTGATGCACCCCTGCCCAGCCTTTCTAAGTTCATGTGTACCAACCAGTCTTAGCATGAAACTAAGTTCACCCCAGATGGTACAAATGAAGAGACTTTAATGAAGGAACTGCTTCTAGAGCTATGATCTAGGCCAAAGGAACAAACAGGATGCTGAGGCACCCAGAAACTAGCAGCAGTGGGAAGCTGTTACCACCCTTCAGCCTTGGAAAGGGCAAGAGGAAGAGAGAGTGTTACTGGAGCTTATGTGAGCTGGAGCCATTGAGAAGCTGTAGCTGTGGAGGAACGCAGCCAAGGCCAGAGATGTGGTGCAAAGAGGGAAACAGAGGGAGAGAAATACCCTGAATTCTCTCTCCTCCCACCTTCCAGCTGCCTGCCAGTGCCCCTCAGTGCTGAGTCCATTTGGAAGCCAGCTGGCCTGCAAGGCTGGCTGACACAGTCCCCTGGGGTCAGCCTCCCTGAGCACAGAACAGGGCAGAGAAATGTAGAGCGTGCATGGAGGAGAGCAGGAGGCAAGCAGAGAGTAACCAGCACAGGATGTTGTTGGTTCTTTCCTTCCATCCCAGCAATACTAGGCAGACCATTCTCTCCAACCCACTTCAACTCCCTATGCTGGGCTGCAATTCCCAAGTCTGTGCAACATGCACAATTCATTCCCTTGGCTCTGGGTTTTCTGACCTAAAGCTCTTTTTCCAATGAGGCTTCCCTGCTATAAAGAAAATGGAAGACTGGCCAATAGGAGGGTCCTGGTGTGCTTGTATGTCAACTTTCTGGATGTTTAAGCCAGTTTTCAAGGTTTGCTTTGCTCCGGCATGAAGCTGAGTGTGAGCCATGTCTGAGTGCTGGAGGACCAGAAATTACAGACTGAGAGAGGCAGTGGTGAACCAGATGTTGCACCATGGTGCCTGTGGTGCCTAGTAGCACCATGGCCCCCTGAAGAACAATAGTCTGTGAGGCCCATATCTTGGGCACTGAATGTCAAAGAAGGTTCTAAGCATGTGAAGCCTTTGCTATTGTGAGAACAGACTCTGGAGCCAAACGGCTTGGATTCAAATCTAGACACTCACTGGCTGGGTGACATTGGGCAAGTTATTTAACTTTTTTGAGCCTCATTTTCCTCATCTATATAGTGGGACTAATAATAGTACCTACCTCATAGGGTTGTTGTGAGAACAAAGTGAGTTAATCCACAAAGTAGATTTTAGAACCCTATCTGATATACAGTAATCATTATGTAAAAACAAAATTTACAAACTTTGCAGGGCTCGTGTTCAACCAAATGAGGCTTTTTACCAAAAATTGGTGAAAAATGTATTAAAGTGGAAGAAAATATAGGCAGGTAGTGGGAACTCAAATAACAGGAAATACAATGAATCAGATTAGGGGAGGTGTATTCATCTGTACCTTGCATTTCTGTTTCACCATGAATCAGTCTGCTGTGGTGAAATTTGATAAATTGGTGAACATTTATTGACAACCTGC
The DNA here is from genome assembly GCA_023783475.1 of Daubentonia madagascariensis. Taxonomy (NCBI): domain Eukaryota; kingdom Metazoa; phylum Chordata; class Mammalia; order Primates; family Daubentoniidae; genus Daubentonia; species Daubentonia madagascariensis. The sequence goes on along the minus strand of JAKFHU010002333.1, from coordinate 3,803,562 downwards.
TCTAGTTCTCTCAGGGAGAACCTCTCATGTTTTAATGCCCCACCAAATTCAAATTCTAAAGCTTTTCCAAAGGAGAATTCAATTCACTTGGTATTTGTATAAATATTTGAGATGTTTTAAAAAGCCAGTTTAAGAAAATTTCCTAAAATCATATTTTCTTCATTGGAAAAATTGGGAAATAATTCTCTACATGACAATTAAAGACTTAAATGTAAGACCTGAAACCATAAAAATTCTAGAAGAAAACATAGGAAAAATTCTTCTGGACATCGGCCTAGACAAAGAATTTGTGACTAGGACCCCAAAGGCAAATACAGCAACAACAAAAATAAATAAATAGGACTTAATTAAATTTAAAAGTTTCTGCACAGTAAGGGAAACAATCAACAGAGTAAATAGACAACCTACAGAATGGGAGAAAATATTTGCAAACTGTGCATCTGACAAAGGACTAATTGCCAGAATCTACAAATAAATCAAATCAGCAAGAAAAAAACCAAATAACCCCATTAAAAAGTGGCAAAAAACATGAACAGAGTTTTTTCAAAAGAAGATAGATAAATGGCCAAAGAGCATATGAAAAACTGCTCAATATCACTAATCATCACGGAAAGGCAAATTAAAACTGCAATGAGATACCAACTTACCAGAATGGCCATCAGAATGGCTATTATTAAAAAATAAAAAAAAAATAGATGTTGGTGTGGATGCAGAGAAAAAGGAACGCTTATACACTATTGGTGGGACTGCAAATTAGTACAACCTCTATGGAAAACAGTATGGAGATTCCTCAAAGAACTAAAAGTAGAACTACCATTCATTCCAGTAATCCCACTATTGGTATCTACCCAAAGAAAAAGAATTCATTATATCAAAAAGACACCTGTACCTGAATGTTTATCACAGCACAATTCACAATTGCAAAGATATAGAATCAACCTAAGTGCCCATCAATTGATGAGTGGATAAAGAAAATGTGGTGTATATATACACCATGGAGTATACTACTCAGCCATAAAAAGGAATAAAATAATGTCATCTACAGCAACTGGAGAACATTATCTTAAGTGAAATATCTGAAGAATGGAAAAACAAACACCCCATGTTCTCTCTAATAAGTGGGAGCTAAACAATGGGTACACACAATCATAAAGTGGTATAAAGGACATTGGAAACTAAGAAGGGGGGAGATTCTGGGGGTGATGGACAAAAATGTACCTATTGGGTACAAAGTACACTATTCTGGTGGTGGGCACACTAAAAACCCTGACTTTGGTATTACACAATTCATCCACGTAACAAAAACACTTGTACTCCCTTAATATTTTGAAATAAAAATTATTTTAAAAAATATTCCTACATGACAAGATTGTTTTGAAGAATAAACACAAAGTGCCTGGCGCATGGTGCTCAATAAATATTAGCTATCATTATTATTATCTATGATTTTACCTTTGAAAATTTTGACAGGGTTATACAAAAAATATATTTGGTACTTTGATGGCTTTGAGAAATTCCATTTTTGGATAATTAATAATGTTAATAAACATGGGATTCATTTATATAAATTAGTATTATAGATGGCAGTATACAGTACTATGAAATAATTTTGTCAAAAAATTAAATCTTAATCTTATCAAGCCTCTAGCTCCAACTACCAAGATACAGAAAATATAGAGGATCTAAGAACGTGTTAAACAACGTGTTAAACAACACCATACAATCAACAAAATCCAGACTGTAGGCTTAAGGACTGAATTATGTTCCCAGAATTCATATATTGAAGCCTTAATCCCCAATGTGACTGTATTTGGTGTTGGGGCTTTTAAGGAGGTAATTAAGGTTAAATGGGTTCATAAGGGTGGGGTCCTAATCCAATAGGACTACGGTCTTTATAAGAAGAGGGAGAGACAACAGAGTGTGTGTGACCTTCCAGCTCCCACCCACACCAACAAAGGAAAGGCCATGTGAGGACACAATGAGAAGATGGCTGTCTGCAAGTCAGGAAGAGAGGCCTTAGCAGAAACCAACCTTGCTAGCACCTTGATCTTAGACTTCCAGCCTCCAGAACTGTGAGAAAATAAATGTCTGCTATTTAGGCTACCCAGTCTGGGGTACTGTCAGCCCTCCATATCTGGGAGTTCTGTATTTGTGGATTCAACCAAGCAAGGATTGAAAATATTTTTTTAAAAATTGCATCTGTACTGAGCAGTACAGACTTTTTTCCTTGTCATTATTGTAAACAATACAATATAACAACTATTTACATAGCATTTACATTGTATTAGGTATTATAAGTAATCTAGAGATGATTTAAAGTATACAGGAGGATGCGTGTAGGTTATATGTAAGTACTACTCCATTTTATATAAGGGACGAGCATCTGAGAATTTTGGTATTCACGGGAGGTCCTGGAACCAATCCCCGGTGGGTACCGAAGGACGACTGTATTTTGTTAGGGCAGCCCAAGCAGACTAATACAGTAGGAAACTCTACAGGACAACCTGGTTTCTTCACAAATAAGTTGCAACAAGAGAAGAGAGAGAGAGAGAGAGAGAGAGAGAGAGAGAGAGAGAGAGAGAGAGAGCATGCTTGAAGGGGCTACAGTAAGGACTTGAATACCTCCTAATGTAATAGTGACTTATTGGCTATGATGACAACTGGAAGGAAGAAAAAGAGAGAGAGACAGAAAGAGATAACTATACTCTTTATGACATTCATGTGACTATTGTAAATCTGAATATGTTATAATATTAAGGAATTTTTATAACCTCTTTTAGGTATAATCAAGTTATTGTGGCTATGTTTTAAAAAATTTATTCAAGTACAAACTGAAGTTTTTATAGATGAAATGATATAATGTCTGGGACTGCCTTAAAAATATGGGGAAATGTGGAAACTAAAAAAGTTAATCTCATAGAAGTAGAGAGTAGAATAGTGGTCACTGGAGGCTGGGAAGAGTAGAGGAGGGAGAAGGATAGGAAGAGTGGTATAGACAAACTTAGCTAGGCAGTAGAAAACTTTAGTGTCTATGACACGTGTGTTATAGACTTGGGTTACTATAGTTTAACAATAATTTTTTGCATATTTTCAAACAGCTAGAAGAGAGGACTTTTAATGTTCTCAACACAAGGAAGTGATAATGAGGTAGATGGATTGTGATTTCCTATGGTCCATTATATTGTAACATATACAAATATACTCGTACTCAAAATATGTACTAATTATTGTCAATAATAATATATCAATAAAAAAAATAAGAAAAAAGGGAGACATGGGAGATGTTGAACAGATGTGAGTTGATGTGTTGAAGCTGGTGATGGGTTTGTGTGGGTTCATGATACTTTTCTCTCTACTTTTGTGTGTTTGAAATTGTCCATAATAAAAAGTAAAAAAAAAAAAGGTTTATAAAACTAAAAAATATTTTACTCAAAATCGGTAATATCTCAAATACAACTCGTATGGTGTATTGACAATAACAGGATTTTACAAGCAAGGGGGGTCTTGTCAGGAAGGTCCTGTGGATGTATGGAAGCTTCCATGCATGCATGTGCAAGAATTCTCGGGCATTAACATATATTGTTTTAAGCATTACTATGTTTGAGCATTACTTGGGTGCTACCAACAAGATGAATATAGTCCCTGACCTCTTGGGCCTTACATTCTAGTGGGGCTTATTGAGCAAAAAGCAAATAAGCTGATAGATATTGAAAAACTTTTTGAGTTATGATAAATGCTGTAACAATGACAAGGGCTGAGATAGGCTTGTTTAAACGAGGGCTCAGAAAGAGCTTTCCATAAGATAAGATGAAAAAAATAGCCAGCCCTGGGAACAGGTAGAGATGCAGGTGAGGGAACAGTAAGCACAAAGGCATTGCAATTGGAAGAGTCTGGTTTGTTGGATGAGCCAAAGAAAGCAGGTATGGCTGGGGTGTGGTGACCTGAGAAAACATAGAGTATAGTATCCAATCCGAGGCGAGAGACCTAGACAGGGGCTAAATCATGCAAAACCTCTTAGGCCACAGTAAGAAGTTTGGACTTTATTCTGGGAGCTTTAGAATCCACTGGAGCTGCTAAGCAAGGAGCTTGACTTGCCACAGGACTAGAATGGAAGTTTGGGGAAGGGTGGTGGTGTGGAGAGAGTGTTGAAGGAGCGGGGGAAGAGGGCCCCCGCTCAGTCTTCGGCCCGTGGAGCTGCCTCGGGGACTCATGGGCCAGCAGTGGGATCTTCCAAGGTGCATCCTGTGCACCTTGATGGGGTCTTCCTGGCTTTCCCAGGGAGCTGGTTGTTAAGCAGGAGGATATTCTTGTTATCTGTTGTGGTATAACGGACCATCCCAAAATTGAGTGGCTTAAAGCAATGGGAATTTCTCAGGAATCTGCAATTTGGGCAGAGCCTGAGCGGATGATTTGTCCCTCTTCCATGCCATGTCTGGGGCCTTGGCTGGGATGACTCAAATGGCTGGGGCTGGGACAGCCAAGGGCTGGTTGGGCATCTCACTCTTTCTTCATGTAGTCTCAGGGCGTCTTTATGAGATTTCTAGTTTGGTTTTTCCAGCATGGTGACCTCAGAATAGTTGGACACGGCATATAGCAATTCAAGGCTCCAGAAGCAGGTGCTCCAAAAGAACAAAGTGGAAGTTTCAAGGCCATTTTGATCTAACTCCAGAACTTTCACCAGATTCTATATGTCACAGAGGGCCAGCTCTAATTCTTTCTGGGAGGGGACTACCTAAGGGCATAGTCTTTGAGTTGGTGGAGCAGCATGGAGGCTGTCTAATATGAGCTCATACATTTGTGTACACTGACTGTGGGGGAGGGATGCCCTGGGGCTCCCTAAAGGACTCGCTCTGGTAACTGCATATGACTGTGGTTGGGCTACATCTTAGGCTTCCATTTAGCAGAGTGGAGCGCTGCACGTGAGAAGAGCTGGAGTACGTGGGGCAGCAGGTGGCGTTTCCGAGGCTGTTTGGGGAAGACACGATGAGAGGTGAGAGGGCTGACTGAAGAGGATTCTGAAGGGAACCGAGGTGTCTAATGTTGAAATTGAGAAGTTTTTGCTATGTGATGTGTGAAGTCAATCCCCTCTCCCCCCAAAAAAATCTTCAGTAAATTACTTCTTTTGTTAAGGCATTGTGGGTCTGCTTTGAGATAGACATCAAATGCTGAGTTCTGTTTCCAGGAGGGTTTGGGATGAGAGCAGAGGCTGCCCAAGGGAGCCTGGCCACACTCAGAATACTAGAGAACAAAAGAAAACCTGAGAAATGAATGGATGGATGAATGAATCCTGGAATTCCTGCAATCTTCCACTGGTTAATCACAATCCTTGGCACAGCTGGAATCACTTCTGTCCAGCTTCCGGCCAAATTCTGGAGCTGGCCTGCTCCATTTCTGATCGTTCTATGGCAACTCTCCTCCTGCTTTTTTCTCCCCCCCTTTCACATTGTGGGTTTGGGGATTGACATGATTTCTGTAGCATGAACTCTATTCATTCTTTAATTCTTTGACATGTATGAATGATGTGTCAGACACGGTGCTATGTGCTATTTTCTCAGAATGAAGGATTCTGAGAAAAGATGGAACTCACAGCAAGAGGTAAGACAGGATTATTCTATGAGACAGGAATAAGCAGCTGCTATGGAAGAGGCAAAAATAAAATGCTGTGACTGTTCAGAGTTGGGGTCTCAGTGGACACATTGGAGGGTAGAGGGTTGAGAAAAGCTTCATAGAAATGGTGGCATCTAAGCCAAGCCTTAAATTAAGTGTGACATTTGCCCACGAAGAGATAAATTTGGGGTTTAGAGATTGGGTAAGGAGATAATCTCTGACCTGCCCACACTGGCTTCCACATCAAAGCGCTGCTGATTTGCACCCAGGCCCCTCTGGATTTTTCCTTAATGCTTTCCTGGCCCCAAAGGCAGCAGCATTGACATTTTAATAAAAATGGCTCCAGGTTACTCCACCCACCCACCACCCCTCAAGTTTCTTTTCTACTGTGATCTGGGAACAACTTTTCACCCTAGCCACTCAATCAGAGAAGGGAAGAGCTAGTATTGACAAGGGCAGTAGAATGAATGGTACTACTGGAGGCCTGGGATGTGGGGAAGGAAACTGAGGCCCAGAGAAAGAACACCCATGCTGTGTTCCCTATCACTTCTCAACAAATAAATAAATTCACGGGTGTGTCTGTTGCTGCCCCACCTAGACAATGAGCTCCTTGAGGGCAGGAGCTGCATCTCACCCATCTCAGTATCCTCAGCACAGAGCCTGGCACATTGACGGTGTTCAATAATATGATAGCTGCACTAGCATTCTACAGCTTAGGGCAGTGATTCTCACAGTATGGTCCCTGGACCTATAGCATCAGGATGAGCAGGGAACTTGTTGGGAATGCAAATTCTTGGGGCCTCGCCCTAGACCTACTAAATTAGAAATTATGGAGGTAGAGTTCTGCAATCCTCCCGGAGATTCTGATGCAAGTTAAAGTTTCAGAACCATTGTTTTAGGATATTTGAGCCTAGAATAAGACTTGCTCTGGTCTCCTTTGGGACGTCAAGAACTAAGCTGCCTTTTACCTGTAACAGACACATCCTTATCCTCTTCTATTATCCCCTACCCCTTGATTAAAAAAAAAGAAAGAAAGAAAAAGAGGAAAAAGAAAAAACAAACCCACAAAGGTATTACCAGTGACCAGGAAAAAATAAATCAGTAATGGCAGGTTGTTTTCCTTCCTGAAAACACAGAAGCTTTGCCTGTTAAAAAAATATATTCAATGATTTTAAAAACAAACTTTTTACAGGATAGGAAGAAAGCAAAGAAAAATATATTTTAAAAATTGAGCTCTGATTTTACATGAAACTGTTACTCCTCCCAGACAAAACCACATGCTCATCCTCCTTGTCAATCTCCATGGTCATCCCTGATAATTCCCAGGAGCTGCCACCAGAATGTTTCTTTCTGGAGTACAGGATCCTATAAAATTCGTTATTTTCTTGTTTACTGACAATGCTCCAGGACTTACGGGATGCTCTGCCCAGTGTGTGCTTGTACCTGGCAGATAAGGATAATATATTTGTATATATCCATACAGGATCAATCCCCCAGTAACCTTGATCCTTACGATGTATTCAGCACTGTGCTGGCTTTGCACCAGCATGCAGATATAATTGTGATTTTATTCCTATCCTAAAAGAACCCACAATCTAGTGGGGTGGTGTGATAAACACACAAAATAATTGAGTTCACTCTTAGATTAGGGCTTTTGAGTTTACAAAGTGTTTTCACATGCATAGTTTCATTTGATCCTTACAGCAGTCCCTGGAAGCAGCACGTGGTGGCTACAGCAAGGTATATTCCAAACCTGGATCTATATAACGAGCTTGTGATAAACTAGAAGGAAATCTCCCTGACTTATCATTCATTGGGTGGCTAAGAGGTGAGTGTAGTCTCAGGAAGGCTAGAGAGGTTTGTGACTATATCTGAGAGAGCTTAAATTCAACCAGTTATACCAGACATGATCTGAAGGGGGAAAAAAGAATGTTTACAAAACATGTCCTTTTAACTGATCCCACTTAATATTCTAGCTAGATGAGTAGACGTGCTGTTTTCTCTGTAGAATATACTGATGAATGTCCACATCTCAATAAAAGCTTCTGGACAGTAGTCCAATCCCTTGTACGCTCAGCACTTCTGCTCCTACCAACTATGTTACATGCTTTCCAAGAGTCAGCTGGGTTTGTTCTCATACCTGTTTATGCCGGTTGTACTATCTTGTAATCACACAGTTAAATAAAACGTTATGTTAACCAATGAAATAATGAGTGCAAAAATAATGAGTTCTTGTTTTTATGAAATTTAAGTTGGATGCTATGGAGAGGCTTGACAAAAGTGTTTTGATTAAAATAAAGTTGCTATTTTTATAATTACATTAGATTAAATTTATAAAGGGATTTTTCTCATTTCTTTTTTTTCTTTTTCTTTTCTTTTTTTGTGAGACAGAGTCTTGCTCTGTCGCCCCAAGTAGAGTGCAGTGGTGTCAGCTTAGCTCATAGCAAGCTCAAACTCCTGGGCTCAAGCGATCCTCCTGCCTCAGCCTCCTAAGTAGCTGGGACTACAGGTGCATGGCATTGCCCCGGCTAATTTTTCTATTTTCAGTGGAGTCTCGGTCTGACTCTTGCTCAGGCTGGTCTTGAACTCCTGAGCTCAACCAATCCTCCAGCCTTGGCCTCCCAGAGTGCTAGGATTATAGGCGTGAGCCACCGTGCCCAGCCTCAAGTTACTATGAATGATGCGTAAATGAGACAACTGTGATTGTGAAGAGAATTGTAAAAATCTAGGAGGATTCTGTTCTCAATTTGCTTCACGGAGCCTTTATCTTCTTGCTCCACTTTGAAGAAGTTTAGGAACTGAAATTGTAGATGACACCTTGTGGGTGGGCTTTATGCAAGAGAAATGAGATAGATTTTAAAGAAATGACCTAAGCCCTATATCAAAAGATTGGCAATTAAGGTACATTTATGTGTTTTAGAATAAAATGTTAAATACATCCTTTTTTATGACTTCCCCATTTTCTCCAATTAACTTTTTTCAATTTACTTTTAAAAATTCTATAGACAAACTACATATCTCAATTTTGTTAGATAAGAGGGCTTGCACTACATCTGCATGGAGCCTAGACAAAGAAGAGTCAAGGGTACAAGAAAATAAAAAGTTGGTGGTGTTCTCTAGGGCTGTCCATTAGAAAGAGGAGCAGACTTGAATAACTGCTCCTCAGAACTCTCTCCTAGCGGGGAGTATGGTTGTTTGAGGTCATCATAGATTGATGTCATTGGCCATTGGGATTGTTCAACATTCCCCTTGTTCTGATTTCCTCTTCACCAAGAAATCCTTTGTCTACAATCTGGCCACTCATGTACATTTCCTCCTAGAAGAGAATGTGCTGATGAGAGAAGATTTGACTTCTGATTCCTGAAACTGTTAAAATTTTTCATTGTAAATCAGCGAATTTTCACAATAATGTTTAATTTATAGGTGATAATACCTACTGCCTCTTCCAATGCCTCTAGTGAAAACATACCTCAAAGAGGGTAGAAGTCACCTAACAGTGTTCGTATATCTGCCAATTTTTAAATGTTGGCAACAGACTCAAAAGGTTTCAATACCCCATGTGGTTCAAATGAAACCACCAGTTTGCAATCCATGCTCCAGAATCCATGATGAAGATGAAGACATTCTGGAAGAAGACAAGGTCAGCCCCATGGACAAGTAAATTAGGGCAGCATCAATGGGCCCCATGCTTTGTGTGACCCCTGGAATGCAGAGGTGCTAACATCAGGTAACACAGCAGGCAGTTGTCCCAAGGGGAGTTAAACACATCTGTGATACTTCAGTTACCAAAAACAATGAAAATTATTGATTATTGATTATTGGTATCATGTGCTAGGTAGTATGCTAAGCATTTGAAATGCATTTAATTCTTACAGCAAACTTATAAAGAAATTGAGCCTTAGAGATGAGAGGCAACTTACCCAAGTTTACCTAACTAGTAAGTTAGAAAGACCAGAAGTCAAATTCAGTCTTAGTCTGGCTCCAAAGTCCATGTCATTGGCCACCTTGAAAGTCTATCTCCTAGTTACAGTAACCACTTGTTGAGTGTTTTGTTTGGCACAATACTGAGAACTTCTAGTACATAAACACATTAATATATATAATTATATTTCATTAAGTATGTGTAGGATGTTCTGTAGCACTTTGTATATCACTTGGTTACAGCTGGTTCTTTATTTGTTGGTTAGAATAGGGTGATGGTGCTGCAAGGATTTGATCTTAGCCCATGTCTTTTGTAAGTTGCTAATTTTTAGAGAGATGATGTGATATAAGGCAAAAATGCAGTCTTTGTAGTTAGATTACTCTGTTTACATCTTGGGTTTGCCACTTTCTGGTTGAGTACTCTTTTATAAATTGTGTTACTTCTCTGAGCCTCAGAGTCCTTATTGGCAGATGAGGAGGATAATATTTGCCTTGCAGAGTTCTTGTGGAAGCAAGAAGTGATATTCGTAAGGCCTAGGACAGCTCTCAATAAATCAAGATTTTAAATGTGTGAATACATTGTCTGGCTTATCAGGGGCATTTGAGAAATGGTAACCATTATTGTTGATGCCTGTGTTGTAATTATTTGTTGACTCTCTCTCCCACTTGGTTGATTGATTCATACAACACATATTTTTTGATGACTTAACACCTCTTTTCCTTTACTTTAATTAGTTTTGCTAGCATAAAGCAGGCAATTTATGCTACATGGCTGGCCCCTTCCTGAAGATGCTCAAATAATTTATTTTGAGGAATCTAGCTACTGTGATGTTAAAGCAAGTAAATTATGGACACTAGAAGGTATCATGATAATGATAATTGCAGTTTTTTGAGGGCTTACTCTGTGCCAGGGATTTTACTCACCACTTTACATGTTCTGTCCTGTTTGATTACTTTACAACAATGATACAAGGTAGATACAGTGTTACCAGATATCCCTAAGAACCATTAGCCAAGACACAACAATCAATTCTGGGCAAATCAAAGAATTGAATGTGAAAAGGAAAACTTCAAAACTTTTAGGAGAAAATATAGGAGAATATGTGTCTGACTTCAGTGTAGGAAAGAATTTCCTAAACAAAGAAGAAAAAGTACAAAACATGAAGGAAAGTATTGTCAAACTCAGATCCATTAAAATTAAGAACTTCTGTTTATTCAAAGATGGCAGAAAGAATGTGAAAGACAGGCTATGATCTGGGAGAAGAAATTTGCAAAACACATAACTAACAAAGGAATTTTATCCAGAAAAAAATGTATGTTTTATAATATATATTTTTATATATGACACATAATGCATTTTTATAATTATAATTATATATGTTATAATTATATAAAAATCAATATATTAAAAATCAATAAGAAAAAGGTAAAACCCAATCGAAAAAATACACAAAAGGTATTCCACAGAAGAGAGACCATGAATGTCTGATAAACACAGGCAAACATGCTCAAGCTCATTTATAATTAAGGAAATGCAAATTAATCCAGAATGAGAGATTATTTTATAGCCCCCAAATTGATAAGATATTTTAAAAATCTGTTGGTGAAGCTGTAGAATAACAAAAACTCTTATATACTATTGGTAGGAGTATAGATTATTTCAACCACTTTTGAAAATAATTTGTAATTTTCTAGTAAAGTTGAACATAGACGTAAAATGTTCTATGACCCAGCAATTCCTAGGGATGTGTGTGTACATGCACACACACACACACACACCCTAGACCAGCTGTCCCCAACCTTTTTGGCACCAGGGACCAGTTTCATGGAAGACAATTTTTCCACAGACTGGGGCAGGGTGGGGGGTGGTGGTTTTGGGATTATTCAAGCACATTACATTTATTGTGCACTTTATTTCTATTATTATTACATTGTAATACATAATGAAATAATTATACAACTCACCATAATACAGAATCTAATGCCGTCGCTGATCTGAGAGGAGGCAGAACTCAGGCGGTGATGCAAGCCGTGGGGAGCAGCTATAAATACAGATGAAGCCCACTGCGCACCTCCTACTGTGCAACCTGGTTCCTAAAAGGCCATGGACCAGTACTGGTCCTCGGCCTGAGGGTTGGGGACTGCAGCCCTAGACCAACTCTTGCATGTGTGCAACATGAGGCATGTACAAAAATGTTACCTTTTTTGGAGTAACCTTTTTTGTAGTAGCAAAGACAATAAGAAACAACTTAAATGGTTATCAACAAGAGTATGGATCATTTTTGCTGTACTTACTCAATGAATTCCTTGCTACAATGAAAATGAATGAACTTCAGCCATGTATATTAATATGGATGCATCTTTCAAACAAAATGTCAAGTAAAAAAATCAAGTTGCAGAAGAATATATACAGTATAACATTTATATACAATGCAAAAACAGGAAAAACTGAACCATATATTGTTTAAGATGTGTGGTAATCTATTTTTTAAAAAAGTAATGGAATGATGAAACAAAATTACTTTTAGGAGAAGGAAGTCAGGAGAATTGCATGGAGGAGGGGCACAGAGGGAACTTCAATAGAACTGATAATATTCAGTTTCTTGAGCATAGTGTTATATCTATGGGGATTCATATTATTATTATTAATGCCTTATACATTTTGTAAGTATGAAATAATAAAGAAAAATGGAGATAAGATAACTGGAATGAATGGCTATATATTTAATAACCCAAGGAAGCAATATGTTTTGAAGATACCAGCCCCAATATTCACTTTTATCTTCTCTATCAACCTTCCCCATCCCTCCTTCTTCCCCCTGCCAAAAACAGAAACAGCCCAAATAAATAAATAATCTATTATAAGGGTAGAATCAATCATTTAAATAGCAACCAAAATTTAAAAACTGACCTGTCAAATCAAGACACCAAACAGAAGATCCTCTTCTAAAGGACAAGGGAAAGGTCTGCCATGACATTGACTCTTCATAGCCAGTTGTACCCTGTACTGTATGATATGAGCAGCAGGTGGTGATTACCTGGTGAAATGCAGTGATACAGAGAGAAACCTTGGAATCAGGGTCTTGAAGAGCTTGGGGGTTTTTTTTGTTTGTTTTTTTTTTAAACCCTCAGAGTAAATGTTTTTGCTCAGAATAACTCAGAATGGCTGGCTACGTAGCCTGGAATCTCTCTATGCATGCATGCAGGTATCCATCCATTCACCCATCTATCCATCCTTCATCTTTCCTCCAGCATTAGCATTAGTTGAGTCTGTCCTTTATGCCAGGGCTAAGGAGGAGCTGGAGATGACAAAAAGAGAAGGCAGAGCTAGTCATACTGCAGGATGGTGGTGTGAGATTAGAGGTCAGAGAGGGCTTCCTCACAGGCAAGTTGACTCTGTGTCTTGATGTGTCTTGAAAGACAGAGGAAAAGCTTTCAGACACGTGGTCTTCAAACTTTTTTTTTGCTTGTAAACTTCTAAAGGAACTCTGAAAAGCTATGTACTGTTCCCAATTTTTATGTTGACATTTAAAGTTTTTCATCATAAGTTTAAGTAATTGTAAAGAATACAATTTCCTGTTTATTACAAATACCTACATTTTAAAACAAGCTTGTGATATAATTTTTTAAATGTTTCCAATGGAATCTATATACTATAGTAATTTGATATATATTCATCCTTTTAAAAAATACAAGAACAAGCCCTTCTTAAAATATTGACATTTTAAAACAAGACTTTTATATCATTTAAAAAAAAGTTTCCAATGGAATCTGTACACCAAGTGATTTGATATAATCATCCTTTTAAAAACAGTAGAAGAAACTCTTTATTTTACATCATTCTTTCTTCTCCTTGGATTCATATTTCCATTCCTTTACCTTACACAACTTTATCCCTAAAACATACTTTTTGTCATATTTCTCTGTAACAAAAGAAAAAAAAAGGAACTCAGAGTCCATAAGGCTTTGAATGTTAAAACATCTTTTCTGGATTGAGTCATTACAATAATTATTGGTGTACAATTGGTCAAAACAACATAAATATATGTTTTGATCATTATGAAATAAGATTTTCATTGGAAGTTAATCTCTTAATGAGATGGATAGTGTTTTCTTCCTCTCTTGCTCTCTCTCGCTCTTTTTTTCCTACAATTAATTATATCTATTGTTGACTTACTGCTAGAATGACATGGGCTTCAGCATTAATATTCATCCTATTTTTTATTGTTTTATAGGAATAAATGCTGAGAAATATTGTTCATATTTAAGCAGTGGGATTGGAAGTTTTGTCATAGAAATGTCATTTGATTCTTTGAATTCTTTTTGTGTCAAAAAACAAAAATCATTTAGTGATTTTTCTCTCAAAATTATTTTTGAACGGCTATCAGTGTATAATTCATATCTCTTACAACTTTGTTGAGAGCAATGAATCTAAACCATCTGACTTGTCAAAATATTTGTAACCAGTTATTAGAGTTAGTCGCTTTCTCAACAATAATACCTGTCGACCTAAAAGGAAGAAGCTGAGGCAAAATTAATATAGAGAGCTTATTTGGGCCAAGGTTGAGGGCTGCAGTCCGGGAAACACTTCCAGCTTGCCTTGGGAAGTGCTCTGGGTAACAAAGGAGAGGCTCAAGTTTTTAAAGGAAAAAAGAATGAATCAGGAGAGGGGAGATTACAAAAGTTGTTCCCCAGGAATTCTCATTGGTTTACAGAAATAACACTGGCTAGTGAGTGGCTGCACATTGTTGAACTATCCAGCGTATGACATTTTGTGGCTACTTGGCATCATTTAGAGCCTGCACAGTAATTGGCTTCAGGAGGTAATTGTTTATGTCAAGGGGGAGTGAGATGATACTGCTGTTACATTTTAAATGCCTCTCTGGGCCTGATAATTTAAAGGGGCTCCCATTCTTCAGATTAAAAAAAATTCTTTTTTTCTCACACCAATGTTTCAAGCTGTTACTTTGCTTGGAAACCTGGAGGTTCTCTCACCCCGAGGCAACACACCACTGTAAGATTTGGGATGGAAGAGAGAAGGGCCTTTCTTCTGTAAAGTGGGAAGAAATCCATTGTCAAAGGGGCCTCACTCTTTCTTAGGTAGATTTTAGGAAAGAGTACAAATAGGCTCTGAGGATCTGGAAATTGATTCCCTTAAAACTACTCAAAATTCCATATGGAAAATTTTCCAGACTGTTGCTACTTGAAGTGTGGTCTGTGGACCAGCAACATTGGCATACCTAGGAGATGTTAGAAATGTGGATTCTCAGCCCCAGCCCAGACCTACTGAGGCAGAATCTGTGTTTAACAAAATCCCAGGGTGAATCACAAGCACATTAAAATTTGAGAAGCACTGAGCCAGACCACTCTGCTTCCTTCACCACAAAACCTCATAGCACACACACTGGCTCTTGTGTAGGTTCTTTCCCAGTGTAGGAAGCCACTTACGTACCTCTTGCACATCGACTGCTCATAATTCTGGCTTCAATTCTCTAATAGTCACCTGGTTCAGCTTCCAGCAGCCTGTGAGGCCTACTGAACTGGGCTTTCTGACTCTGCAAATAATTTAAAGACTACTTATAAAAACCCAAATGATCCGTAAGAAACCCTGGGTAAGTAGTAGCTGACAGCTATCACTTCCCTCTCACTAATGGTCAGATTTGGGTAAGAGATCCTTTTTCTTCCCTGAGTGTCACTTGAGCCTGTGATTTTGAATTACTGGATGTTAAGATTGGCAAGACTTGCTTGTGTCATGGAGAGGTTGCCTCCTCTCATCCCAGTGAACATTGTGACCTTGTCATTAAGACAGCTATAAATAGAAGAGTTTTTTTTTTTAAAGGAAAATAAAAGCCTATTCAAATGGAGGGTCAAAAGCTACTGGTTCTAGCAAGAAGAAAATGGCTGATTGTATTTTTTGAAATGTTCTTGCCTTTCCCTGTGTTTTTGCTGTGCTGACATTTGTGCCACCCAAGCCTTGCCTAGCCCTCAGCCCTCCCCCTTGGCTCCACATTCACTTTATGTATGTGTGGGATTCCAGATCTGTAAACAAGGAGCCCTGGCGCCAAAGCCTCCCTCTTGGGTGCAAACACCCAAGTGTCAGTGGTGTTTGGAAGCAGAAGAGCAGTCCGTGGGAGGAAGCATTTCCGTGACATTATTCTCACTTTGCCCCCACAGCAGGAGAGCCTGTGGTATGCTGGTTAGAACAAGGATGGCTCAGAGTTCAAATCCAGCCTAGTTACTGAAACTCTCTGGACTTCCGGGTCTCTATCTCTAAAATGGTTATCAACTCAAATGGCTATGGGAGAATTAAATGTGGATGCTCTATAAAAGTGGTTTTCCTCCTCCTTCCAAAACAAATGGACAGTGCTTCTTGAAATCACTGCTTCATAAAATCATGGGATCTCAGGCTGGGGCAAGTTCTTAAAAATTATCTCATTTGCTGGTGAAGAAACTGGAGGGAAAAGAATTTGCACTGATGAGCCAAGTTTCAGATTTTCCAATAGTGCCTATGCGCTAATGATAATTTAAGATGATGGTGGCCAAGAAGGGATACATTTCTCTACAGCTGATCGGCCACAGATCAATGAATGACATGGTTATAGAACCCAGAAGGCAGAACATGAATAGACAAAGAGAGACAATACAGTAGAGAAAAGGAGCACAACACTGAAAGTTCTTGAATGCACTTTATTTGCTGCTTTGAACAGCATTTTGAATAACAAAATTATGTGTTAATACAAGTGGTTCACAAAATGTGGTCCCTAACCAGTAGCATCAGCATCACCTGGGAACTTGTTAGAAATGCACTTTCTCTGGCCTCACCCTAGACCTGCTGAATCAGACACCCTGGAAGTGGGGCTAGCAATCAGCATTTTAAGCAGGCTTACATGTGATTCAGATGCATGCTAGAGTTTGGGAATTACTGGCTTACATTTTAATAGCTTACAACCATCTTTTCCAATGCAAAGTAAAATGAAATCTAAATGTCTTAGCATTTTAAATTCCTTATCTCCTTGACACATAACAGGGAAAATCCCCAGATATTATTGTCTGTTGATTCTTGTAGAGATATGCGTGAGCACAGTCACTATGTGTAACTTCCTCAACTGCCTTGGATGATGTTTGTTTAATCATGAAACAGTAATATAAAAGAATCATTTTGGAAATTAAGCAAATGAATCTGCTCTCACTTCTGTTCTCTAGAAATACCTTTCCTTTAGAGTCACAAGATATTTATAACTTTATCAGTAGGCTTTTATTTCCACACCTTCACAATCCCATCTCTAGAAGCAGTTACCATCAAGCCCTGTGTTGTCTGGACTGTGGTGATGTCCGTGATGATGTCATGATGTCCCACGGGCAGAGAGTCCGGGCCTGCCGAGGAGTGTCATCACTCGGGCAGTGTCATCACACTCGGGCCTACCTTCTGCTTATTCTGAATTTCCTGTTTGATAGTTAAAAGTCAAGGAGAAAGCCGGAAGTTAAAAGTCTGTACCACATGCCACCTCTTATTTACATTCTCTGCCATCATTGATTGTTTATGTGTCTGCCTCAATTCCCCAGATTGGGGCTCCTCAAAGGCAAGGATGATCTGTTTGATTCCCCTTCTACAAGGCAGGCGTGTAATAGATGTTCATAAGCATGGTGGACACTAAAGCCAGCGTGGCTGAGAGGCTTGATGAAGTCTGTGGAACTCTCTGGTGTGTCCACGGCTGCTTTCTCTTGCTCACTTTATTATGCCATCTCTCTTTATCGGGTGGGTGTTTATTACTTACCTTACTCCACTTGGCATTCTTTAGAGACTTTGTAAATGATTGACTATGTTCCTCCCCAAAACTCTGCAGAAGTCAGACTTTGGAAATATAGTGGAAGAAAGGAGATTCACAGCTAAAAGCTTCCTAATGAGGACACTGTGAACATGTTATTTTCAACATTCAACTCCCAAGTTTGAATAATTCATGAAAAAAATCTGTTGAACTAGAAGTGACTGGGCTATTTTAATGAAAGGAGAGATTTGGAAAGTTTTAGAGCTGGAGATCAACACCCTTAGTTTTCCTAAGGGAACTGAGGCAGGGAGAGGAAATGACCAGCCCAGTGCTCAGTGAATCAGTGAACTGGGGTTTTCTGTGTCCAGCACCCTCAAGGTCACCTGGGAGCTAGAGGTCAATCTGAAATGAGAACTCAGGCCTTGAGATGCACATACCCAGCCCTTTCCACTGAGCCACACAACTTGCCACAGGGACACCAGGGGGTAGGCAGGCCGGAGGTCCCTCTCCCCTGTGCTGCTGGGTCACAGAAGACACAGAAAGATCATATTTCGTTTCATTTTCCTTCTTCAATGGTCTAGCCCAGTGCGTTTCTGCTCTGGCTGCACATTAGAACCCCCTAGGGAGCTTTTACAAAATCCTGACGCCCAGAACCCACCCCAGACCAATTAAATTGGTCTCTGGGGACGGGGCCCAGGCTTCAGGCATTTAAAGCCCTGTAGGTGGTTCCAACCAGCAGCCAAGTTTGAAAAACACTGGGTCTTCTCCCTTCTCTCTCTTGTTTCTTCTATTCTTTTGAAGGCCAGCAGCCTTTTCTTGCTCCTTCTGTTTTCTTTTTGCTGATCCTCAGGTTTTAACATTGTAATCACACGGCTTAAGTTCAGGGTGCTGCCATTCCAAGCCATTTAAGACATCAGCCAGAAACTTAGCCTGGTAGTCCCCTGCTCATCTGCTTGTCTCTCTCTCAGCTTGGCTGCGTCTCTGCGTCACTCCCCCGCCCCCTCCCCCTCGGCCTATGCATGGCCACCCCCCAGGGCCTCACTCTCCTAGGAGGGGCTACGTGGTAGCCCTTCCCTCAAAGCCTAGCTCCTCCTTAGCTGTAGCCCCTGGCAACTGTGAGGCTGGACCAGAGGAGCTGGGAGCCCAGGCTGGAGAGAGAGCTTCAGGGATGGCTCTCCTGTGATTATTGGTCCCAGAGGGAATAATTCTTCCAGCAGCTCTTCTGTTTTTTCTTGCTGGCTAAGTGTGTGGGTGTGCAGCAGGCATTTGCTAGGGAACGTCGGCAAAAAATAAAACTTTTCAAGCTTCAATTCTGCAGACAGATTGAGAGGCCTCCCAACAGTTCAGAATTGCTGAATCTGGCTCCATCCACCCACTTACCCCCCAGGAAGTGGTGGGTCGAGTTCGATGTGTTTTGATTTGCTAACAGTGGCCTAGCTTATGGGAGTTTAAATCATAAGAATGATGGTTAAAAATAATCCAGTCAACAAGTAATTATTGAGCACTCACTGCATGCAGGGCACTATGCTAGGCACTGATAAAACCCAAATGGGAGGTCACCTCTGCTAAAGGTACTTTATGGGCAACCGAAAGAGAAGAAATAGGGATGGGAAGGAAATATAAAGAGCTGTAAAAGGGGAAGGGGGCAGGGGTGGCAAGATGACAGCTGTGTGTTCAACTTCCCGGGATTGAAAGTCCTGAACTATTTGTCCAGTCCATTGTCACCAACCATATGGCAGCCTCCATATTGTTTTAATCTTGCCATTTTGACCTCCAAGACATTTGGGCCCCTCAGAGAGCTTAGCAAACACTATCCCAAGACAGCTGCAGCTTCTTTCGCAACCCATCGCCATCTCCTTCTGTGTGTGTGTCTTTTTGTCACTTTCCAACTCCCACACCTTATCTCCCTTGCTCTCTCTTAGATACATGACATTTTTTCGTGAATACGTAAAGAAATAAATCCAAGCTCTCAGCCTTTTATCAAAGTGCTAATGAATATTACTGACATAAATAACTAACACAAAATAAGATTAACAACAGCTAAAACTGCATGTAGGAAAAAAATGGTTATTGATGAAAAATTGCTTGAAGAATCCAATCTTCTTAACATAATGTAGACATTTAAATCTGATTAAGAAAAATTGGGTTTGGTAGAAATAATGGTCACAAAGTAAAACTCACAAAGGCAGATGTTATAGTTGGTAAAATTTGACATGGACAAAAACCTGATAATGAGTCAAATTTTGTTGTAAAATTTAAACAGAAAAAGAATTGATGCCAATGAAAATTACCTCAATGAGCTATATATAAAAATGGTAAAAACTGGAAACTGTGCTGTATGGAAAATTGATCAATGAATTTTATTACTAATGACATTTGTTCTAGAGAGACTATTATTTTAATGGAAGTCTATCCATGTTGGCTTAATTCTGATGAAATTGTTTATAGACAAATTTCCATTCAGGTAAAATAACAGTGAAACTATTGTGACCCCACAGGGGATACCTGATGAAGGCGCAGCAAGGTGAAAGATAAGTCACCACCCCACGGTGGGCCTTGGGAAACTGTATTTCTAAAAAATTGCTCCATCTTTTGAACGATTTAACAATTTTGAACAATTTAAATAAAC
This sequence comes from Daubentonia madagascariensis, assembly GCA_023783475.1. Lineage (NCBI taxonomy): Eukaryota > Metazoa > Chordata > Mammalia > Primates > Daubentoniidae > Daubentonia > Daubentonia madagascariensis. The sequence goes on along the minus strand of JAKFHU010002333.1, from coordinate 3,783,639 downwards.
CAATTATAAAAACATGTTTTGGGAACGACTAGGATAAATTTGAACATGGACAAGATGCTACAGAGTATTAAGCAATTATTATTATTACTGTTAGGCATGATAATGGGTTTTTGGTCATATTTTTTTAAAGTCCTGTTATGGACTGAATTGTGTTTCCCCCAAATTCATATGTTGAAGTCTTAACACCCAATACAACCGTTTTAGGAGAAGGGCCTTTAAAGAGGTAACTGAGGTTAAATGAGGTCATAAGGGTGGGCCCTAATCTAAGGGCTGGTGTCCTTATGAGAAGAGGAAGAGACATGGGCCAGGGAGACTCACACAGAGAAAAGGCCATATGAGGACACAGTAAAAAGGTGGCCATCTGTGAGCCAAGGAGAGAGGCCTCAGGGGAAACCAACCCTGCTGGCACCTTGATCTGGATTTCTAGCCTCCAGAAGGGAGAGGAAAATAATTTCTGTTGTTTAAGCTACCCAGCCTATGGTATTTGTTATGGCAGCCCTAGCAAACTAAGATGAGTTCTTACACAGTAGAGATACCTACTGAATTATTTATGATTGGAATAATATGATGTCTAAGATTTGCTTTAAAATACTCCAGAAATAAAATTGAGGGTAGCAGATAGATAAGACAAGACTGGCTAAGGTTGACAATTATTGGAGCTGGGTAACAGGTACAGGAGATTCATTATACTATTCTCTTCCACTGTGGACTATGTTTGAAAATATCCAAGTAAATATTAAAAAATCGATGCAGACAATTGTACAGGGATTTTGATGCACATTCAAGTAGAGAATTATCAAGAAAAAATTTCCCATAATCTTGTGTTCTAATCCGGGCTGCAATGGCCTGGAATAAAATGTGTTACTAACATATATTTATAAATAAAATTTTAACTAAATATAATAAGACAATAGGGAAAAGCATCAAAATGCCGACTGTAGACAGTAGAACCCTGGGCAAGGGGCCAGGGAAGGAGGAATCAACATTTATTGAGTGCCTAATGCATACTATGTGCTTTGTAAACATCATCTTTAGATACTCACACAGGTCTATGATATAGGCTTTTAAATTTTAATACTTTAAAAAAATTTTACTGTGAAGAAACGAAGGCCCAGGAAGGAAGAGTGAATTCCCAAGATCCACACACTAGGAAGTGGCTGAGCTGGGATCTTATCCCGTCTGCCTGCCTCCAAGACTTGCATTCTTTTCTGTATCCAATGCCTTCACCCTAGATATTGCCAAATGCAATATCTGTATGTCTTTTAGATCATAAAGGACAGAGGAATTCTGAGGAGATGAGATCATGGGGCCAGTAAAGACTACCACAGGAGCTGGGCTTGCAGGTAAGCCCTGGAGGTGGAGAAAAGACATGCGTGCATCCCAAGAGTGGGGAGGGATGGCACGATGCAGAAGCTTGGTAGCAGGCAGAGAACGGAGGAGGAACGAGGGGCCGCTGCAGGGTCCTGGGGAGATGTGGTGAGGGCAGGACTGGGATGTGAGGATGGGATCGAAAGGGACGGTGTCCCAGGACTTGGGCCTGGACAAGATTGGTAAAGAGGACAAGTGTCAAACCTAGGTGGGAAAGTATCAACAGGTGAGGGAAGACAGGAGGAAGTTATTTTAAGTGGGGAGGAAAGAAAGGGATGAATTCCGTTTTAGAAATGTAGAGTTGGAGATGAAGGTGGAACACCCTAGCAGAGAGGCCCGAATGACAGTTGGGTTGACAAAAGTTTAGATTTGAAAGATCGTTGGTCTGCTCCTTCAAGAAATATGAATCCAACAACTAACCAGTCAGCACCCTGGGAATACAAAGACTCGACTGCTCAGGTCTAGCTTACACTGTAGTGCAGCAGGTAGTCATTCATTCCTTACATGCCCACCATGCACCAGACACTGTTCTAGTGCTGAGGGCTCAACAGTCCTGGAAGTAGATGGATTGCCTGGATTATTATAAAGCCCACCCAGCTCGCCTACCTGCTTCCCCCCTGGTCTTTCCTGTGCTTTTTCTCAGACAGTAGCCTTTAGAGTTGCTATGTTATGCAGCATAGTCTATGAGAATGGAACCCCCTAGATTGTGCTGTGGAGTGCACACCCTGTGTGGCGGCATGCGACAGCGCTGGTAAAACAATCCTGTTAAAAGTCAGATCATGTCACTCCTCTGCTTGAAACTCTCCAGGAGGTCTCCTGCCTATTCCCTGAACATATAAGCCATGCTGTGGCCTCAAAGCATTTGCACTGGCAGTTCCCTCTACCTAGAAGGCTATTCTGCCAGATATCCATCCTAATCTCCCTTAAAAGCTTTACTCAATGTCACCATCTCAATGAGGCCTTACTTCACCACCTGTTACTACCTCCATCTTCCTTTGCTGCATTCCTAATATCCTATGCCCTGCTGTATGTTTCCCCCTCAGCTCTTGTTTATTTTAAACACAGTAATTATTTTCTTTTTAAAAAAATTGTTTGTCTTCCTTCATTAGAATAGAAGCCAGACAAAGGTAGGGCTTTTTGTCCAATTTGATCACTGCTCTCACCCCAAAAACTAGCAACAGTGCCTGGCACATAGAAGGTGCTCAATGAATGAATGAATTCCTTATTTCATGAATGAAGTATGGCACAACAAGGCAACTGATAGAATAAAGACATGGATAAAGTACTGGAGAACAAAAAAGTGGTATCAATTCTACCTACCTTGGGAGTGTCAGGGAAAGTTTCACACAAGAGGTGACAACTGAGCTGAGACTTAAAAGAACGGTAGGTGGGTCAAGGCAGATGTGGTAGGTGAATAATGGCTCCCAAAGATATCCAGATCTTTATCCCTGGAGCCTGGGGTTACACGGCAAAAGAGATTTTACAGATGTGATTAAGATAAGTATCTTGAGGTGGAGAGATTATCCTGTATTATCCAGGGGGATCCTAAATGCAATCACAAGTATCCTTGTAAGGGGGAGACAAAGGTAGATTTAGCAGCAGCAGCAGAAGTCAATGTGACAGTGGAGCAAGATCCTTTGCTTCTGGCTTTAAAGATGGAGGAAGGAGCCATGAGCCAAGGAATGCAAAGAATGTAGCTCTAGACTCTGGAAAAGGCAAGGAAACAGATTCTTCCCCTGAGCTTGTGGAGGGAGCATGGCCCTGCTGACACCTTGATTTCAGCTTGGTGAAACTGATTTTGGACTTCTGAACTCCAGGACTGTAGGACAATAAATGTGTGTTGTTTTAAGCCACCAAGTTTGCAATAGTTTGTTATAGCAGCCACAGAAAACTAATATAGCAGGTAAGGGCATCCTAGTAAGAGGGAATAGTATGTACAAATCATGAAAGTGACAGCACATTTAAGAATCCTCTAAGAAATTTAATGTGACTGGCTTAAGCAGTAGGGAGTGGAGAAAAGATGGGGTTGGAGAGACCGCCGGGGCTAGATTGTGAAGGGCCTTGCATGCCATGCGTAGGCGTTGGGTGGTATTCTGTTGGTGTGGGGGAATGTGATGACCCCTGTGATGTGCCACACAGATTGCCCTTCAGTCCTGAAGGGCGTATTCTCCTGGCTCCGGGGAGAGCTGCTGGCAGATGGCCCTTACTCTCAGCCCTGTTCTGGAATCTCTCTTTTCTGGACACAGCCACCTGGCCCAAGCTCATACCAGCTTCCTGGGGCAGACCACAACCAATTGATGGTCTACACAGGAGTATACTCTGTCATCTCACCCCAGTTCAGGAGAACTCTGAATGGCTATCCCAGTTTCAGAATTCCCTATAGGGTTAGCTAAAGCCTTGTTGCAATGACTTTGGAGCTCAACTTCCCTGTGTGTCCATTCCTTCCTGCCTCCTTTCCTCCCATCCACAGGTGTTAATCGCAAGAGTCCTCCTTAATAAACATCCTGTATGATAGTCTCTGTTTCATTCTGCTTCCCCGGGAACTCAGCCTACCAATGGAAGCTCAGAGGCCTTTAAGCAGGAGAATGAAAAGTAAAATTGGCCTGGGTGGTGGTGGTGATAAGTCAGGTAAGTGTGAGGATGGGCGAGGCTGGGGAGAGCAGTTAGGAAACTGGGGCAAGATTCCGGGTGAGAGATGATAAAATCCTGCACAAGGGAAGAGGCAAAAGCAACTCTATGTGTGGTCGTCAGGTTTTCCATAAACAGCCTCACGGAGCTTGGTCCACTGCATGTTAATTAAAAGAAATTCTTCCTTATGGGCAACAAAAGTGAAAATAGACGCATTATATCAAACTAAAAAGCTTGTGCACAGCAAAACAAAAAGCCAAAAAAACAAAAAAAACCTCCCCAAACCCAAACTAAAACCAAAAAAACCCAAAACAAACAAACAAACAAAAAAACCCCAAAATCCAATAATCCACAGAGTGACGAGACTACCTACTGAACGGGAGAAAATATTTGCAAACCATATATCTGATAAGGAGTTACATATAAAAGGAACTCAAACAACTCAATAGCAGGAAAACAAATAACCTGACTAAAAAATGGACAAAGGACCTGGATGGACATTTCCCAAAGAAGACATATGAGTGGCCAACAAGTATATGAAAAAATGTTCAACATCACCAATATCAGAGAAATGCAAATAAAAACCACAATGAAATATCACCTCACACCTGTTAGAATGATTACTATCAAAAAGGTAAAAGGTAGTAAGTGTTGGTGAGGATGTGGAGAAAAAGGAACCCTTGTACCCTGTTGGTGGGAATGTAAACTAGCACAGCTATAATGGAAAACAGTATGGAGGCTCCTCATAAAATTAAAAATAGAACTACCATATGATTCAGCAATCTCACTACTGCGTACATATTCAAAGGACAGGAAATCAATATGTGAAATAGACATCTGCACTCCCATGTCGATTGCAGTATCATTCACAGTAGCCAAGGTATGGAGTCAACCTAAGGGGCCATCAATAGATGAGTGGATAAAGAAACTGTGTATATACACAACGGAATGCTATTCAGCAACACGGGTGTGACAACATGGACAAATCTGGAGGATAGTATAAGCGAAATAAGCCAGGAACAGAAAGAAAAATACCACATGATCTCACTTGCATGCGGAATCTAAAAAAGTTTAACTCACAGACGTAGCGAATAGAATAGTGGTTACCAGGGGCTGGGGGTTGGAGGGGTGGGAATTGGAGAGATGTTGGTCAAAGGATACAAAATTTCAGTTAGGAGGAATAAATTCAAGAGATATATAATGCAACATGGTACCTATAGTTGATAACAACGTGTTGTACAGGCATACCTCACTTTATTGTGCTTTGCATGGACTGTGTTTTTTACAAATTGAAGGTTTGTGGCAACCTTGTGTCAAGCAAGTCTGTTGGTGTCATTTTACTAACAGCGTGTGCTCACTTCATGTCTCTGGGTCACATTTTGGCAATTCTTGCAATATTTCAAACTTTTAAATTATTTTTATATTTGTTATGGTGGTCTGTGATAAGTTATCTTTGATGCTACTATTGCAATTGTTTCGGGCATCATGAACCACACCTAGGTAAGACAGTGAACTTAAAGGACGTGTTGGGTGTGTTCTGACTGCTCCACCAACTGGCTGTTTCCCTCGCCTCAGGTCTCCTTGTTCCCTGAGACACAACAAAATGGAAATTAGGCCAGTTAATAACCCTACAATGGCCTCTAAGTATTCAAGTGAAAGGAAGAGTCCCATGTCTCTCATTTTATTTTTATATTTTTGGTATCTTTTCAAAGAAATAGCTCTTTAAACAATTATATTTTGTTCATGTAATTGATAAATTTTATTGAGTAACTGCTATATGCCAGACTCTGCTCTAACTGATTGGGATTTAAAAAAAAAAAAACAGTGAAAAATAAACAAATCCTAGATCCCTGCTCCTGTGGAGTTTATGAGGAAGAGACAAATTTTAAAAACAAATAAAAGATAATCAATTATATGAGATATTAGTAAGAGAATAAAAGCTATGAAGAAAGTAGAGCAGGCTGAGGAGGATTAGAAGTGCTGCAACGTCTATGTCTCTCACTTTAAATCAAAAGCTGGAAATGGCTAAGAGCCAAGTTGTGAATGCAAATGAAAAGGTCTGGAAAGAAATTAATAGTGCTACTCCAGTGAACACACAAGTGATAAGAAAGGGAATCAGCCTTACTGCTGATGTGAAGAAAGTTTGAGTGGTCTGGATAGAAGATCAAACCAGCCACAACATTCCCTTAAGCCAAACCCTAATCAAGAGCAAGGCCCTAACTCCCTTCAATTCTGTGAAGCCTGAGAGAAGTGAGGAAGCTAGCAGAGGTTGGTTCATGAGGTTTAAGGAAAAAAGCCATCCTCATAATATAAAAATGCAAAGTGAAGCAGCAGTGCTAATGTAGACACTGCAGCAAGTTATCCAGAAGATCTAGCTAAGATAATTGATGAAAATGGCTACACTAAATAATAGATTTTCAATTTAGACAAAACAGCCTTTTATTGGAAGAAGATGGCATCTATAATAGGACTTTCATAGCTAGAGAGAAGTCAATGCCTGGATTCAAAGCTTCAAAGGACAGGCTGACTCTCTTGTTAGGGGCTAATACAGCTGGTGACTTTAGGTTGAAGCCAGTGCTCATTTCCTATTCTGAAAATCTTAGGAGCCTTAAGAATCATGCTAAATCTAATCTGCCTGTGCTCTAAAATGGAGCAACAAAGCCTGATGATAGCACATCTGTTTACAATATGGTTTACTGAATATTTAAAGCCCACTATTGAGACCTACTGCTCAGAAAAGAAGATTTCTTTCAAAATATTACTGCTCATTAACAATGCACCTGGTCACCCAAGGGCTCTGATGGAGATGTATAATACAAGGAGACTAATGTTTTCATGCCTGCTAACAGAACATCCATTCTGTAGCCCATGGATCAAGGAGTATTTTGACTTTCAAATCTTACTATTTAAGAAATACATGTTGTCAGTCAATAAATGCTATATATAGTGATTCCACTGATGGATCTTGGCAAAGTAAATTGAAAACATTATGGAAAGGATTCACCGTTCTAGACACCATTAAGAACACTCATGGTTCATGGGAGGAGGTCAAAATATCAACATTAACGGGAGTTTGGAAGAAGTTGATTCTAACCCTTATGGATGACTTTGAGGGGTTCAAAACTCCAGTGGAGGAAGTAACTGCAGATTGGGTAAAAGTAGCAGGAGAACTAGAGTTACAAGTGGAGCCTGAATATATGACTAAATTGCTGCAATCTCATGATAAAACTTGAATGGATGAGGAGTTGCTGCTTATGGATGAGCAAAGAAATTTGTTTCTTGAGATGGAATCTCCTTCTGGTGAAGATGCTCTGAACTTGTTGAAATTACAACAAAGGACTGAAAATATTACATAAACATAGTTGATAAAGCAGTGGCAGAGTTTGAGAGGACTGATTCCAATTTTGAAAGAAGTTCAACTATGGGTAAAATGCTGTCAAATAGCATCGCATGCTACAGAGAAATCTTTCGTGAAAGGAAGAATCAATTGATGTGGCAAACTTCATTGTTGTGTTATTGTAAGAAATTGCCACAGCCACCCCAACCTTTAGCGACAACCATCACCCTGACATCAGCTGCCATCAACATTGAGTCAAGAACTCCATTAGCAACAAGATTATGACTTGTTGAAGGCTTAGATGATTATTAGCATTTTTTAGCAATAAAGTATTTTTTAATTAAGATATGTACTTTTTTAGACCTACTGCTATTGCACACTTAATAAATTACAGTATAGTGTAAAGATAGCTTTCATAGGCACTGGGAAACCAAAAAAATTTGAGTGACTCTTTTTTTTTTGTGATATTTGCTTTATTGCTGTGGTCTGTAACTGAACCAGCAATATCTCTGAGGTATGCCAGTAGTCTTGAAAATTGCTGAGACAGTGGATTTTAAGTGTTCTCACCACAAAAAAAAACAGTAAGTATGGGAGGTAATACATATGTTAATTATCTCAATTTAGCCAGTCCACAATGTATACATATTTTATAACATTATGTTGTACACAATAAATATGTACAGTTTTCATTTTTGTCAATTAAAAAAATAAATTAAAAAAAGACACTTTTTCTCATAACAGTCCAAATTGTTGCATTTTGTACCTCATTTCTAATCCTGTCTTGTGAAACAAGTCTGCTTTCTTACCAAAATTATCTTCTCTGTTTCCCTGGTGAATAATCATCTTCGACAAGCAGCTGAATGATTTGATCAACCATTCTTCTCAGAGCAAGAAGCCTGCCACACTGGAAAAATGTCCTTTCAACTTCTCCTTGAATACCTCTAGTATCAGGGAGCTCATTATCTTACAAGGCTGTGCATTCTCATTCTTAGCAGAGAACTTTATATTAAGCCTGAAACTTCCCATAGCTTTCACTTTCTTCTAATTCTGAGATATGATTGTCAGCATGGAACAAAGTGTTTAGAGGCCCTGGTTTTGGAGTCAAACAGAAATTGGTTCAAATCCAGACTCTGCTACTTAAAATGATCTTGATCCATTTATCTTAACTAGTTTGCCTAACTGTAAAATGGGGATAAAAATAGAATCTACCTCATAAGGCTGTTGTTAAAAAAAAAAAAGAATGTTTAAAACACGATGCCTGGCACACAGTAAATGCTTAATAAATGGTAGATATTATTATGAAAGTTAGCTGTCAATTGAATATATCTCTTCAAAAAGCATTATGTTATGACATGTATTCTCTTTAGGGGGAAAGGGGAAGAAGAGAAAAGAAACTCTGTCTCCTTATTGAATTGTCAGTGGATATGCACCTGACCTCTTTGAATGAAATGCATCTTAAACATAGTAATGGTGTGTGGACTCTCATTCAGGACATGAGGAGGGGATAATCAAGGTGTCTCTAGGGCTTATTTCTGCCTACTTAGGAGGGTAAAGAATTTGTTTTCCATTTACCAAACAGCAGCCCTGCATAATAAGAAGGGATTGATTTTCTCAGCATTCCCTTAGCTCTGGGTCTTTTAAGACAGCACAATGCACTCCAGAGGGGAGCTGAATTGCATCATTGGGAGCTGGAAGGGACCTGGAGGGGAGTCAGGCTGGAGGCACAGCTTTCAAAGGGAATAATTCTACTCTTCCCACAATTGCCATATATATTTTTTTCCAAATTCTTTGAAGCTTGGCATTTTATACCCACAATTCTGATCCAGACACATGTTTCATAGCCAGCTCAGATACTGACCCAGTTAAATAATAATGAGTGGATTTTCATAAGTCTAAACTTTTTCTCTGAGAAGAACCCAGTGGAAGAGGCTGTAGGGTGGTGGTGGGGGGAGAAGTCATTAGTGGTGATGTTGAAACCCCTTTGATTGATGGCTCTAAAGACTAGCTCTCTCCACACCATTAAACCACTGGTGGGAAGACAAATGTGGTTAATCCACTGGTTGTTTGTCCACCTGGCATTCATACAAGTGGAAGACAGAAACTGAGAGAAGAAAATACCGTCTTCCAGAGGATGATTTTTTTTTCCCCGTAGGAGAAAAGTTGCTTATTGGAGATTTTTGTGGGAAATACAGTGTAACCAGTAGTGTGATGGCAAATGTTTAACAACTGACTCTAGGGGGTGAGGGGAAGCCTGGTTGGTAGAAATTGCTAATTTTCATGCTACTGGCCTACTGGCTGCTTGGCCCTCCAGCTGCTCCACTAGAGATTTGACATCTGAGCTCTTTTGCCAGTGGATCCCTTCCCTCTGCTTGCTACACTCTCTTCCCTTGGTTTCCAGGACATTACCCTCTCCTGGTTTTCCTCTTATATTGTCGGCAGTTCCTTCTCAATCTCCTTTGCTGCTTCTCTTACTTCTACGACCTCTAAATATTACAGTGTCTCAGATTTCAGTCCTTGGACTTCTTCTCTCTTCTACCTCCCTCACCCAGTGGTAACTTATCCAGTGTCAAGGCCGTAGATCATCTAATAACCTCCAGCGCTGATCCCACCCCTGAGCTCCAGACTCATCTATCCAATTGCCCACTTGAAACCATGCTGGATAGCTAGTAGACACCTCAAACTTAACATACTCAAAGCTGAACCCCTGACCTTCTGTCCTCGGAAACTTGCTCTTCCTTCACCTTCCCCACCCCAGGAAATGGCAACTCTATCCCCCTAGTTGTTCAGCTCAAAACCTATGAGTCATTCTTGACTTCTCATTCTCTAACAGCCCAAATCCAATCCAGTGGCAAAGACTGTTCACTTTGTCTTCAAAACATCCATGATGCAACCACATCTCACCCCCCCTACCACCTTCACCGTGGACCAAGCCACCATCTCTTACCTGGGTTAATGTTGCATTGGCCTTCTAATACATCTTCCTGCTTCCATTCTTGTCCGCCTCCATCCAGCATCCCACCCCAACACACACCTAGAGTCAATTCTAAACATAGCAGCTTGAGTGGTCCTGTTGAAAAATAAGTCAGATAACTTCATTTACCTCACAGGATTGTTGTGTGTATTATAGTATCTGGCACATGGTCAACATTCTATTTTTGTTGATTATTATTATTGTATTTAAATTAACAGGCTAGCTATTCTACTATATGACTTCTAATTTCAGATTTTGTTGGTTCTCAGTGACAGCTTGTGCTTAGAACATGGCACCCGTGATTATGAAGGTAGCTGAGTCAGTACAAACAATGCCCTCAGAAGAGCTATTTTAATAACTGAGACCAATTTAATTGTTTAATTTAGAGGGTGAAAACTTTCTAACTTAGGAAAATGAGAAAAAAAATCTCTTTTTTCTTCTTAGCAAACCTTTATGTGATATCTATGCCCATCTCTGTGCTTATTTTTAAAATTTTGAGGTATAATTTACATACAGTGAAATTCATATTTTTTTTAGTGTACAGGTCTATGAGTTTTAATAAATGCATACAGTCAGGTAATCATCATAACTTGATGTAAAGGGTAAAAATCACTCCGTGCCTTGGAGGATCTTCTATGTGTTTCAATCAGTAGGAGGAGTGATTTGTAAATTAGCAAAGTCATCGTTTTGTTCACAATGGCTTTATTCAAAATAATTTTACAAGTACTTAAAAATAGTCTGTTGGCCTTCCTTCTTAAGAAAGATAAACATTTCCTTTGTTTGCACATATTGATTTGCCTTGTAAGCACTTTTCTCACTGAGAAAGTCCAGCCTGCTTGAACACCATGATTACCTTGCAGTGGGTAAGATCTTAACTGTGCTCTTATGGGTCACTATACTATGACGAAATTGGGCCCAGGGTCTTAATCCAGACTAAGGTGCTCCCTACTCATTTTTATTTTTGTTTTTTCTTAAATAAGATTGTTTTTTATGGATATAGAAAGTATATTAAATTAACAATAATAATGGAAAAAGACACATTTTCAACACTCCTGGCATAAATAAAACCTGTCCTGTTTTAAACTAATGTGGTCTTTTACTAGCGCAGTTATAACTTTTTATGGGCCTTTTACATTTTTTAAATTATTATGATTGTTGTGCTGCTGCTGCAGTTATTTTTAATTCTGGCTGCATATAATAATCATAAAGGGACTTTAAAAACAAACAAAAATGATCCCAGCCCTGCCCTAAAGCAATTGAATTAAAAATCCCATAGAGCAGGACCCAGGAATTATAAATTTTAAAAACTCCCCTGGGATATTCTATGTGCCACCTACATTAAGAACCACTGTTCTACCTGTGCATATAACTTCTTGCTTAGTTTTGGAGGTCTTTCCTTGGAGGGGTGGGCAAAGCTGGAGGCAGCCCACTGCAGGGGGAAGATCACAGACCAGAAGTTAGTAGACCTGTAATAGTTTCAGCTCTGATGCTAACAAGCCATGTGAACTTGGCCTCTTTGGGCATTAGTTTCAGGGTCATGACAAGGGTAATGTGAATGAGGTACCATGGCACAGAATTTAAGGAGACACTTGGGGCTGACTGCACTTAGTTTACCCTGAAAATGAATGCCTGCTTAAATTTTGTGCCCCAAATGTCTCATTTGCCTTTCCGTAGCCCTAGGTCTGCTCAGTTTCCTCATCTTAAAATGTGGAGATAGGTTTGACTGTCCTATAGTCTTTCTCAGGGCTAACATTTTACGTCCCAAACCTAAAGCTTAGGCCAATACAGAACCAGTCAAAATAGGGCTTCTATAAATACCCAGTTGAGTTTGGTCAATAGCAGAACTGAATAATTCAGGCCAAAAGTACCCTCTTTTTCTGCAAGAGGAGGGTGGATTTTCTTTGCTTTGAACTTCAGAAAGGTTGTTGGAACAATGCTCAGTCACTTATTCCTTAATTATATCAACAGTCCTCAGCCCACTGGCTCTCTAGTACTTTACTTTGACTTTCAGCCCAGGCCATGCACAAATTGCCATGCCATTTCTTGCCCGGTGTTGGTACATTCCCTTGTATAATCCAAAAATTCTCAAAATGTGTATGTTGGTGGGGGAGGCTGTTGTTTAGGTGTACAATTAGCTGTGCCCCCTAGGGGTGATACTTATTTTATTTTAAACTTTAAATGACTTAAATGGAAGACTTGGATCTGTGGCATGCAGACTTGACTCCTAGCTGGTGAGAGCTGATTTTTTAAATTTCAAGAATTTAGTGAGCTGCTTATTAAATGTAACATCATTAAAAGTTAAATTGGATAAACTTACAGTTAAATAAATTATATTAAAAACAAAGATAATAAATGCTAAAAGTTTTCACTTCCTAATTATTTTACTACATTTTACTATTATCATGCTCTTTAGGTTATTTACATTTACTGTAGCTGTGTGGTAGAAATAGTAAATAATGGTGTGCTGCCACACACCTCTTCCCGATTCTGCGTTCAGTGACATCATGTGGTATCTGGAAGTCAACCACAGTGGGAGTATTTACACTACGGAGATTTGCAAGCGCTAGAAATTGGCCTTTTTCACTTGGTGATCCAGTTATTGAACATTTACCAGCACACCACTGGCTTTGGTTAGCTAAAAAGTTGAAAAATACGATACTTGTGATTTATCCTTGCCCTGTCAAGCAGCTTCATGTAGTAGAAAGAGAAGTAGAGAGAAATCTGCATTGACTAATTCTGCTAATAATTTGAGAATACCATCTCTGTCCCTTAATTTCCCTCCTCTCTGAAGCAGGCAGAAGTATAATACTTTCCCTTGTTATCCCATAAGTTTATTGTGAAAACAAAAATTCATTTTTAACTCTTAAAAGTAGTTCTGCAATTTATGGTTTGTGGTTTAATGAAAGGGCTTCAAAAGTGAATACCTTTATCTTAGTCTTTCTTGTGCTGCTATAACAGAATACCATAGACTGAGTAATTATAAACAATAGATACTTATTTGCCACGTGGCTCTTGGTGCTGGGAAGTCCAAGATCAAGGGTGAGGTCCTTCTCACTGCATCATAGCATGGCAGAATGCATCACATGGTGAAAGACCACACATAGGAGAGGGAAGAGGGGGGCCAAACTCATCCTTTGTAAGGATGCCACTCCCGAGATAATGAGCTCACTCCTGTGATAACAGCATTAATTCATTCATGAGGCCAGATTCCTCATGACCCAACTACCTCTTAAAGGTCCTACCTCTTAACAGTGTTGTTTTGGGGATTAGGTTTCCAACACATGACCTTTGGAGGACACATTGAACCCATAGCAACCTTATGTAAACACAGGGCATTATTACAAAGGATTGCACAGTCTCAAGAGAACAGTTAACAGATATGAAGGCATGAAGCTAGAAAATAAAAAATATAAATTTTCTGCTTTTGCTATTTTCTTTACCTCAGTGTTTGGCTGGATGAGAGGAATGATAGGATAGCATTCCTGTGCTCATCTTTGGAACTTGTGCCTTTAGGGGAGTCCTTGATACATTGAAGCAGCTTTTAAGGGGGCATATTTTGGTTATGCTGGGATACTTAAGTGGCTAAATTAACTCAAGGCTAAAACTAAAGGTTATTAATAACTCAGAATTTTATGCTACAATTATTCATTTGTAGGTATTTTTTTTTCCACATGAAAAAATGTGTGAACAAAATGTAAAGGGATTCATTTAGCACCTAATCTTGTGATTTATTTGTTGGAGCAAAGTGATAGGGTGCCACCTTACCTCCTTGCTCGATTCCCACACTTGATCTGCAGTTGTGAACTATGAATCTGGGCCAGAGAGGGCCAATGTCTACTCCTGATTCCTGCCTACTTGTGGCCATTAGACTCAACAACCTTGAGTGATCTGAACCCAGCTATGGACTACAGACCCATGGGAAGGAGTAAAGTTATGGCAAGAAGGCTGAATCCATTTCAACCCCCAAAGCTTTGTCTGTAGAATAAGGAATAATTATTTTTCAAATTCATCCAGACACCTTTGTTATGAATCAAACATAATTTCACTTCAAAACCTTAATGAATCCATAGCATCTTTGGGTCATTAGGGCCAAAGCTATACTCCAGCCAAGGTTGCAGAAGTTGTTCTGTAGCCAAGAGCACTCAGGTGAAGTGGTTCACACAAGGGCTGAAAGCCAACCCCAACTATCCTCCATGAGCCATTTGTCCTGCTTTGGGGCTGAGAGGAAGTAGCACCGTTTTCTAACTGATCCATCCAGGAAGTCCTCTTTTACCCCACTTTATAAAGGCATACAAGTAGTAGTAGGGACTCTGTAGGCATTATGTATGTTCTCAATCAATACATACTAATAAATAACCATCAGAGTACAGGCATCCAGGTGTTTTTGCTCTCAGAAAAAGAGGTATTTATGTCTAAAAGGACTGGAAAACCGGGGTGAGATTTTCAATGTCTGGACTGACATTTCCAGTTCTCCTCTGAATTGTGTGTGTGTGTATGTGTGTGTGTGTGACAGAGAAAGAGAGAGAGAGAGAGAGAGAGAGAGAGAGAGAGAATGGGGTTGCAAAGCTCACCCCCTAATAGAGACAGAATAAATGAATTTTACCAGTCTCCATTCTTCCCCAGACTCTGATAAAGATTCAACTAATATTATGGTTGTCATGGATCCAGCCAAAATCTACCCACTTTTGCTGCATAAGACATCTTAAAACTTATGTTAAAACAACAAACATTTATTGTTTCTCATGATTTTGTGGGTCAGCCAAGCTCAATTGGGGCTAGATGGTCTAGAATGGCCTCACTTACATATCTGGTGTCTGGCTTGTTGTCAGCTGGGGCAGTGGGGATACTTGGCCATGTATCTTTCATGCTCCAGCAGGCTAGCTTGGGCCTATTCACACGGTAATGGTTGCAAGGTTCCCAAGAGCAGCAAGAGAGGAAACCCTGATGTGCAAGCAGTTTGACAGTCTCTGCTTTCACCATGTTTGCTAAGGTCCCATTGGAAAATCAAGTAACAAGTCTAGCCCAGGTTGGTAGCACACAGACAAAGAGCATGGAAGGAAACTGCAGCCATGATCACAAATTACCACACTCACTGATTTTAAAGACATTAGGGAACAAAACCCTACTTGCAGTTTTCATTAGAGAAGAAGAACTGTTTCCTGCTTTGCCTAACATTATGGCTATGTAATTAAAAATTTTCTAGTAGCTACATTAAAAAAAAGTAAAAAAAAAAACAGATAAAATTAGTTTTCATATTGTATTTTATTTAACCCAATATATTAAATGTTATCATTTCAGCATGTAATCAATATAAAGAATTATGAGATTTCTTTTTTTTTTTAATACTAAGCCTCTCTAACCTGGTGTGCATTTCATCCTTATAGCACAGCTGAATTTGGACTAGCTACATTTTAAGTGCAATAGCTACATGCAGCTAGTGGCTACCACATCAGACAGCACAACTTGAGAATGTAGACTTTCTTTCTTTCTTTTTTTTTCAAGGAAGGTAATACCTTTACTAAGTTATGAAACTTTGGCAAATCAATACAGTACTCTTTAATACAATAAAATCATATTTTTGTTGGAGTCATATACTACTTTAGAGGTAATTTTCACTCCAAAAATATTTAAGTACAAAACCAAAACACTGTGGTTTTTAATGGTGGTTTATAGCAGAGCAAGTTATTTTATACAAATTAATATCTTTAAAAAGTATATAAAAATATACAATTTCTCCTTTTAAAGTGAGTTCCCTCATGCAAGCTGTTGAAGCTTATAGCAGCAGGGCAATCATGTGTATGTAAGAGGTGGCTCTGCTTTGTTCTGGAGTTGGTCTAAAGGCAGGTAGAGTTCCAGTGCATGAACAGCTTTAAAATTCTACCTTAAGGAGATTGAATGTCAATACCAATTTCCAAGTACTTTTTAAAAAACTGTTAAATGTTCACAGAAATACTGGAACCCTCAAAATTAGACAGGCATTTCAAACAACACTCATTTCAGATAATCCTTTTATTTAGAAGCCCTACATCTTTCTGTTTTGATCAAAAGTCACATAGCCTTACATCAGCTTATTAAAAAAAATTCTACCTAAAATATAGTTGTAATTTTTTAAATAACAAATAAATATATTACCACCTTGGAGAGACCTGGGGGACCCAACGTTGTCTACCAACTTTTATTATCATTTTTCTACAAATGCTGCTGCTGCTGCTTGCTGAAGCGGTCAGTTCTTCAGGCTCAGCATTTAATTTATGTATTACCCATTCCATTACTTCTCAGCCTTTATTATCATTTGAAAACATTGTACTTGCCATCAGTCCTTCAAGGTAACTGCTAAGGCTGACTCCTTTCACAGTGATTATGGCTTCTTGAGTCAAAATAGTTTTTTCTGGGTCCTGAAGATGTCGTTTGTATGTAAGTCTCTCATCTAGTGAAATCATGTTTGTAAATGAAATATTAGTAGATTTAAGTACCATTGTTTTGAGTCTACAGGATCAACTACAGCATGTTCTTGCCTATATGTTTTTGTTCTTGCTTTCATTTCACAATGGAAGGCAGTCCCCACTCTGTGCTGAGAAATCTATGGCTGTGCAACTTTCCGGAGGGATCTATATATCTGTCCAACACGTCAACTCCAACCACACTGGAGTTCATAGGGTTTGGATATTTCTGCATTACAGCTGATGTAACAGTTTCCCATGGCTGGTCAAAGAGGTGCTCCGAAGTCCAGATATTCACGGTGCTGAGGCCTGAGTGATGTCTGGGTGGGGTTCCACTTTATTTCTTTATTTACATGAGAAAACTGAGGCTCAGGGAAGAGAAGTAGCTTTCTCAAGGTCACATGACTGGTAAGTGGTTGAGCCAGGATTCAACCCCAGGTTGGTCTGACACTGAAAGCTTTATTCTTTCTACTATACCACATTGGCTGCTTCAAAAGGCATGACTTTTTTGGGCGTTGGGAGGAAGCACTTATATCACATCCCTGCCTTTTTTTTTTTATTTCAGAATATTATGGGGGTACAACACTTTGGCTATATATATTGCCCATGCACTGCCCGTGTCAGAGCTACAATCGTGGACATCCCCCAAACTGTGCTCCCCACATCCATTCAGTGAGAGTTTTTCCCATCCCCTCCGCCCCCCTCCCACCTGCCCGCCCCCGATGAATATTATTGCCCTGTGTGATGTAAGTGTTGATCAGTTAGTACCAATTTGATGGTGAGTACCAGTGGTGCTTGTTTTTCCATTCCTGGGACACTTCGCTTCGAAGAATGGGTTCTAGCTCCAACCAGGATAATGCCAGATGTATTAATTCACCATTGTTTTTTATTGCTGAGTAATACTCCATGGTATACATATACCACATTTTATTAATCCACTCGTGTATTGATGGGCACCTGGGTTGTTTCCACATCTTTGCAATTGTGAATTGTGCTGCTATAAACATTCACGAGCAGATGTCTTTATTATAGAATGTCTTTTTTTCCTTTGGGTAAATACCCAGTAGTGGGATTGCTGGGTCAAATGGTAGTTCTACTTTTAATTCTTTGAGATATCTCCATATTACTTTCCATAGAGGTTGTACTAATTTGCAGTCCCACCAGCAGTGTATGAGTGTTCCTATCTGTCCACATCCCCGCCAACATTTGTTGTTTGGGGATTTTTTGATATGAGCCAATCTCACTGGAGTTAAGTGATATCTCATTGTGGTTTTGATTTGCATTTCCCTGATGATTAGAGAAGTTGAGCAATTTTTTATATGTTTGCTGGCCATTTTTCTGTATTCTTTTGAAAAGTTTCTGTTCATGTCCTTTGCCCATTTTTAATAGGGTTGTTTGATTTTTTTCTTGTTGATTTTCCTAAGTTCTGTATAGATTGTGGTTATCAGCCCTTTATCAGAGGTGTAGCATGCAAATATTTTCTCCCATTCTGTAGGTTGTTTGTTCACTGTAATGATAGTTTCCTTGGCTGTGCAGAAACTTTTTAATTTGATCAGGTCCCATGTATTTATTTTTGTTGCTGCTGTGATTGCTTTGGGGGTCCTCTTCATAAATTCTTTGCCTAGGCCAATGTCCATAAGAGTTTTTCCAACGTTTTCTTCGAGAATTCTTATGGTTTCATGTCTTAGGTTTAAATCTGTTATCCATTGTGAGTTGATTTTTGTGAGAGGTGAGAGATGTGGGTCTAGTTTCAGTCTTCTACATATGGCCATCCAGTTTTCCCAGCACCATTTGTTGAATAGGGAATCTTTTCCCCAGTGTACGTTTTTCTGGAATTTGTCAAAGATCAGGTGACTGTATGACGTTGGTTTTATATTTGGGTTCTCAGTCCTGTTCCATTGGTCTACGTCTCTGTGCTTGTGCCAATACCATGCAGTTTTGGTTACTATAGCCTTGTAGTATAGTTTGAAGTCTGGTAGATAGATGCCTCCCAATTTGTTCTTTTTGCTTAAGATTGCTTTGGCTAGACAGGGTCTTCTCTGGTTCCACACAAAGTGTAGAATTATTTTTTCTAGATCAGCAAAAAATGATGTTGGTATTTTGTTAGGGACTGTATTGATTCTGTAAATCACTTTACATAGCAAAGCCATTTTTACTATGTTGACTCTGCCTATCCAAGAGCATGGTAGGATTTTCCATCTGTTTACATCCTCTGCAATTTCTTTTCTCAGTGTTTTGTAATTCTCTCTATATAGGTCTTTGACCTCCTTAGTTAGATATGTTCCTAAATATTTAATTTTCTTTGGTGCTATTGTGAAAGGTATTGCATCTTTAATTTGTTTCTCGGCTTGATTGTTACTAGCATATATGAAGGCTATGGATTTGTGTGTATTAATTTTGTATCCTGAGACTTTGCTGAATTCATTTATCAATTCCAGTAATCTCTTGGTTGAATCTTTGGGGTTTTCTATGTATAATATCATATCGTCTCTGAATAGTGAAAGTTTGACCTCTTCTGCCCCTATCTGGACGCCCCTGATTCCTCTGTCTTGTCTGATTGCTCTGGCCAGGACTTCCAGCACTATGTTGAAAAGAAGTGGAGATAGTGGGCACCCTTGTCTAGTTCCTGTTTTAAGGGGGAATGGTTTCAATTTTTCCCCATTCAGTATGATATTGGCTGTGGGTTTATCATATATGGCTTTAATAGTTTTGAGGTATGAGCCATCTATGCCTACATTGTTAAGAGTTCTTATCATAAAAGGGTGCTGGATTTTGTCAAAAGCCTTTTCTACATCTATTGAAAGGATAAAATAATCTTTGTTCTTGCTTTTATTTATATGGTGAATTACATTTATAGATTTGCGTATGTTGAACCATCCCTGCATCTCGGGAATGAAGCCCACCTGATTGTGATGAATTATTTTTTTGATGTACATTTGAATTCAGTTTGCAAGGATTTTATTGAGAATTTTTGCATCTATATTCATCAGGGATATTGGTCTGTAGTTTTCTTTTCTTGTTGTGTCCTTTCCTGGCTTTGGTATCAAGGTGATATTGGCTTTGTAGAATGAGTTTGGGAGGGTTCCATCCTTCTGGATATTTTCAAATAATTTCTGCAGTATAGGAACCAGTTCTTCTTTGTAAGCTTGGTAGAATTCAGGTGTGAACCCATCTGGTCCAGGACTTTTCTTTGTGGGAAGATTTTTTATTACTGCTTCAATTTTGGTGCTTGATATTGGTCTGTTTAGAAATTCTGTTTCTTCCTGGTTGAGCCTAGGGAGGTAGTATGTTTCTAAGAATTTGTCCATTTCCTCCATGTTTTCGTGTTTGTGGGCATAGAGATTTTTGTAGTATTCAAAGATGATGTTTTGTATTTCCATGGTATCAGTTGTGACCTCTCCTTTTTCATTTCTAATTGAACTTATTAGAGTCCTTTCCTTTCTGCTTCTGGTCAACCTGGCAAGTGGCCTGTCTATTTTGTTTATCTTTTCAAAGAACCAACTTTTCATTTTATTAATCTTCTGTGTTGTTCTTTTGTTCTCGATTTCATTTAATTCTGCTCTGATCTTGGTTATTTCTTTTCTTCTGCTGGCTTTAGGATTGCTTTGCTCTTCCTTTTCCATATCCTTAAGATGATTCACTAGTTTACTGATTTGTGACCTTTCTGTCTTTTGGATGTGGGCATTTAAGGTGATAAGTTTTCCTCTCAAGACTGCTTTTGCTGTATCCCACAGATTTTGATAACTTGTGTCCCCATTATTGTTTAGTTCAAAGAGTCTTTTGATTTCCATTTGAATCTCCTCCTTGACCCAATAGTCATTCAGCAACAGATTGTTTAGTTTCCATGTTTTTGGATGAAGATGTGAGTTTCTGTTGGAATTGATTTCTAATTTTATTCCGCTGTGGTCTGAAAAGATACATGGTATGATTTCTATTTTTTTGAATTTGTTGAGATCTGTTTTGTGGCCTAGGATATGGTCAATTTTAGAGAAAATTCCATGAGCTGATGAGAAGAATGTATATTCAGTGTTATTTGGGTGGAGTGTTCTGTAGATATCTGTTAGGCCCAAATGTTCTAGAGTCCTGTTTAGGTCCTTTGTTTCTTTGTTTATTTTTTGTTTGGAGGATCTGTCCAGTTCCGTCAGTGGGGTATTGAAGTACCCTGCTATTATGGCATTGCTGTTTATTGTGTTGTCCAGATCTAGCAGTATTTGCTTTATGTACCTGGGCGCTCCTGTGTTGGGTGCATGAATGTTTAGGATTGTTAAATCCGCTTGTAAGATTTTTTCCTTCACCATTATATAGTGTCCATTTTTGTCCTTCTTTACTTTTATTGCTTTAAAGTTTATATCATCTGAAACAAGGATGGCTACTCTGGATTTCTTTTGGTTTTCATTAGCCTGGAAAATTGTATTCCATCCTTTCACCTTGAGTCTGAATGCGTCTTTGTGTGTAAGGTGTGTTTTCTGAAGACAACAGATACTTGGCTTGTATTTTTTAATCCATTCAGCCAGCCTATGTCTGAATTGTCAATGGGCAATTCAAGCCATTTACATTTATTGAGAGAATTGATATTTGGGGTAAATTTCTGATTATTCTGTTGGGTGGTGTCTTTTGCTTTACCTCTTGCGTCATTGTGGATTCTGGGTTCTGGAGTTGTAGCTTTTGCATAGTTTTACATAGGTGGGTGTCTGTTGCTCTGTTTAGTGTATAATGCAGGTCTAAGCACTTCTTGCAAGGCCAGTCTGGATTTTGCAAATTCTGTCAGTGATTGCTTGTCTGGAAAAGTCTTTATTTCTCCCTCATATAAGAAGCTTAGTTTGGCAGGATACAGAATTCTGGGTTGGCCTTTGTTTTGTTTTAGGAGACTGATGATGTCTCCCCATTCCCTTCTGGCTTGTAAGTTTTCAGCTGAGAAATCTGCAGTTAATCTGATCGGTTTCCCTTTATAGGTTACCTGCTCTTTTCGTCTTACAGCTCTGAGGAGTGCCTCTTTTGTGTTTACTTTGGTCAGTCTAATAATTATGTGGCGTGGTGAATGCCTTTTCATGTTGAGTCTCCCAGGAGTCCTGTGTGCTTCTTGTACTTGGATATCGAGATTTCTGGCTAAGCCATGGAAATTTTCCTCTATTATTCCTTCAAATAGATTTTCCAGCCCACGCAAATTTTTTTCCTCTCCCTCAGGGATGCGTATGATCCTTATGTTTGGCCTCTTTACATACTCCCACATTTCTTGTGTGCTTTTTTCATGCCTCTTGTTTTTGTGTTCTTTCTCTTCAACTGATTTATTTAGTGCATAGGAGTTGTCTTCTAGCTCTGAAATTCTTTCCTCTGCATGGTCCAGCCTATTCTTAAGGCTTTCCACTGTGTTTTGTAGATCCCTGAATGCTTCTTTCATTTCTAGGATTTCTATTTGATTTTTCCATAATATTTCTATTTCTTTGGAGAATTTTTCATTCATTTCTTGCATTTTTCTTGTGGTTTCTTTGTGCTGGGATTCAATTTTCTCTTGAATTTCATTGAGCTTTCTTATAATCCATAAACAAAATTCCTCTTCTGTCATTCTACCCATTTCATTTGAGTTGGTATCCATTGCTGAGGAACTGATGATTTCTTTTGGAGGTGACTTTTCACTCTGATTTTTCACGTTCCCTGAGTTCTTTTGCTGGCTTTTTCTCATCTGGCCTCTTGGTCGAGAGCTGGGGGTGTTAGGGCTAGTTTATGGCCCTATCTCCAGGCCCACAATTTTCATTTTTTGGCAGAACCAGGGAGAGAAATAGTGGCCTGTATAGCCTTAGGTGTATTTTAGCAAGTTTGGTGGATCTTGAGTTATCTCTGGCCTGTTGTCTTTTCCTCTTCCCGGTGGAGTGTGGTGAGAATGACCTCCCAGCTTGGGCTCTAAGCTAGTGAATTGTACTTGAGGATATGAATCCACAGCTCCCTATTAGCTAGGTATTCTGTTATGTCCGTGGCAGACTCTGATCCCCCAGTTGGGGTATGTGAAAGCCCCGTACTTTGGGAGGGGCCTTGTAGCTCCTAGGGGTTACTTTGACCCTGCTCGTCCTGAGGTGCACATAGAAACACAATTTCTTTTGGCTGCAGTGTGAGAGCTGAATTGGGAAAATTCTACACAGCTCAGAGGTTACTTGTCTAGCCACGTGTGTCTGTCCTTCTGATGTGCGTCTCCACGTGATACTGGCTGATAGGGGGATCTCCAATTGTGCACCCCTTTTCCACCACTAGACCCCAAGGCGAGGCGGGTGGGCGTCTCTATCCCCAGCAGTCTCCACCGGGGGGATGTTCTCACGGGGAGGGGGGAACAGTGGCCACTGGAAGCACTCTTGGATGGCGCGAAATTCCCTAATGAAGTGGGCAGGGTTATGGGGAGCTGCTCTGGTTCAGCCTGTGGCTCTTGAGGTGCTTGTTTGTCATGAGAACCGGCAGTTATACCAAATGAGTCATTTAGCCAGTAACCTTCAAAATGACCGATGTCTGGGGTACAGGAGGGCTGGGACCTGAAGAGCGGGCATTAGGGCCAGCACGTAGCCGGCTCGTCGGAGGCCAGAGCCGGGATAGCAGGACCAGATGGACAAGCTGCAAACTGTTTCCAATACACAAAGGTCCTGCCGCTACAGTTCCGGGATGTCGTCCCACCTGGAAACCCATGGATGCAGCTGTCCCTGGGTACCAAGGGCAAAGCCTGTCTCGCCCCAGTGGAAGAGCCCCTGGGCCGGGGTGGGGCGGAGCTAGAGACCCGGCTGTCAGCTCCGGGCGGGCGGCTTTAAAGATGGCTGCCGCCGACAGCCTGGCGCACAGCAGGGCTCCAATTGCTCCCTGGAGCGCAGCTGTTCTCCACCTGCAGCGGAGGGAGTTGCCAGCAACCTCTAAGGGCGTGTCCCGCTCTCAGTTAAACTCCTGGTCCCAGTCCCGCTGACTTCTAGCGGCGCAGTGCCAGCCTGCGGGTTCCCGCGCACTGTCCCGGGAAGCTGTATCTCTGCTCAGTCCCTACCCAGCCCTGAGCGGTCTCTGTATGTTGCAGCTGAGAGTTGTTTTTGGCTCTCGCAACCGCCTCCTCTTCACAGAGCCTGCTGTCTCCAGCAACAGCTTTGCCCCAACTCTGGGCTTGTCGCTGACTGAGTGGATGGGGAGGCGCGTAACCGCTTGGGGGTCAGGTCGAGCCGTGCCGACCTGGTGAGCACGTCCTTCCCGCGCTCTGGGCTCTATTGTACTCCGTGCGCTCTCCAATCTTTGTGAAAATTTTGTACCTGTTTTCTTGGGCTGGGCGTTCCACGTTGTTTCTCTGTAATTCACAATGCTGTTTTCACAGTAAGCGGTCCGTGCTCACAGGTAGCCGATGCCGTTTTTCACCTCCTTCCCTGGGAGTGGTGTGGTGGGAGGACTCTATCAGACTGCCATTTTTTCTCATCTCCACATCCCTGCTTTTAAGATGTAAACTGTTCACCTTTTCCTTAGCCTACTAGGTTTAATTCTCTCTGACTTCCAGGGCCTTCCACAGTTTGGCCTTTACCTCATTCATTAATTCCCACTGTTCTCCATCCAGGCCAGTCTCCCCTTCTGTAACATACCATGTTAACCTGGGAATCGGAAGACATGTTTTACTCCTTTACGACCTCCCTCTGGGGCTCCGCTCATCAACAATTTGATAGGTAGGTGCTCTTCTTTCTTTCTTGGTGACGCTTTTTTTTTTTTTAAATAAAGGGTTGGGTGAAGGGCCAGAATGGTGGATGAGGGGGAGGAAAGGAGATAGAGGAGGAAGGGAAGGAGAGCTGGGTGGTGCTTTAACTCCAGGGAAGTTGTGAGGTTCTCAGCAGCAAGAGCTATGGCAATGATTTCTCTCTGATTCTCCCACTCTGTGTGTGTATTCTCATACTCTGTACAATCTGATGTACAGCATTTTGTACAGTTCTTTCTTGGTCATGGGACCTCAATAAGTCAGTTATCCATCTGAGGTGACATCAGAGGAAGGACCAAGGCTGCCCAAAAGAAGGATCTAATATCCCCAAGGATATAAGCCCAGGGACATTAGATGATGGCCTCCAAGTGCCCTCTTCCTCTGGAAGAGAAAGAAGGCGGCCAACTGACCTGTGGCTGTGCCATGGGCCCGGGGCAGCCTGGCACATCAGAGACCCTCAATAGGTGTTTGTTGGAAGGATGGATCGACTCCACTTCTAAGTCAATTTGAACCCCAAGCAAGGAGGGATTGACAAACTGCCTCCACACCCACAAAATTGATAAACATAGCATTATTAAAACATTAAGTAAATCCTGAATGTAAACCTGGTGGCAGAATGAAAGCAGATATTAATGAGAGGAAATTAAAATAGCAATTAAAAACTTCTCAGTCTCTAATTGATCTTTTCCAACATTACTCCTATTTTTCTATCAGACTAGTGTATATATATTTTCCAACTCCTTTTATGTTCCCCTGCTAGGAACATAGCAATTAAAGGTCGTTTTACTTCTGATTGATTCTTTCCAACATTTTACCCATTTTTCTGTTTGAAGAGAGTATATTTTTAAGCTTCTTTTGTTGTCCTCTGATGAAACATTGGAACAGTTTTGGTTCTTGAGTTTTTTTCTTTCCATGTAATTAAGCTGATTAGGATTCCATATGGAGTGGAAACAATTGTTTTCAGGTATGCTGGTGTACAGTTACCCACAGAGCTGTAAGTGTTTACATGTTTCTCATTTCCTTGTGGAAATTCTTAGACTTTGTTAGATAAAGATCTGGCAGACTCTAACTTTGTGAACATTACAGTCTTTGGTTATCAGACATGGCTGTATCCTGTTCAGTGGCCTCTGGGATGAAATAGCATATTCTCTAATTTTCATTCTGTAGAATGAAATTTGAAAAGCCTCCCCAGCATCCATTTCTTCCTGCCTGTTTCTAACAGCACTCTGATTTTTATTTAGGGGTACCTCTGCCCCTATGCAGAGCTGAGGTTTAGGGAAGCTGACCCTGCCTCCAGCTGCTGTGTGGGCTGCACTAGTCTGTAGGTAATTCTACTCCGTTGCCACAGAAGTTAGGTTAGAAATCCAGACCTTAGATAATCAGTGGGTGGCATTCTCAGGCCAAGGGGATTGGTTCAGGAGTGGGCATGTGACCAAATTCTGCCCAGTGAGATGAAATGGAAGGCTTCATAAGAGTTTCATGGTAAGGGGGTTCCTACTCCTCAGAGTGGTGTTACTGGATGAGATGGTCCCTTTTCCTGTGGATGTTCTTATGGTCAGACTGTGAGGCCAGGAAATGCTACTGTTACCTTGCTCTCAGCCTGAGGACATTGCCAACCCACAAAAGAGGGAGGGGCCAAGCAAATCACAGAGAGGCAGATTTGGAGGCTGATGGACTACACCTGATGGCTACCCAGCCTCTGGACTTTTTCAGTTAAATGAACCAATAAATCCCCTATTAAGGTATGAGCCGGTGGAAATGGAGTTTTCGGTTACTCACAGCCAAAAGCATCATTACCAATATAGACAATTTCCACCAAAGAAATGTGAATCATAAAATAAGAACTGTCTTACAAAATATAAACATAAACGTGTGAATGCAGAAAATAAAAGATAGAGCAGGCCTGGATGTAGTACAGTCCTCCCTTCTTCTATCTCCCAAATGAAGAAACAAGTTTAGAGAGTTTTGACAAAGCTCGTTAGTGGCACAGCCAGAATTCCTGCTAGGCTTATAAACCCAAGATATCAAAAAAAAAAAAAAAAAAAAAAGAGCTGTACTGTGACAAATTCCTTCAGAGAAGCCCAGTGGGCAACTGATATCAGACCCTCCCTTTGCCTAATCTTAACAGCTAAGCCCAAGGCCTACTACTCTTTTGCTACAGTTTTTATAAAATATTTGAACAGAAGATAGTTCCGTGTGTGTTCTTACTTTTCTATACAAGGTTCTGTCTTGATAACTTTGCCATTTTTCTTTAAGTGGCTTGGTTTTTTTTTTTAAATGAAGAAATGGTTAAGAAGATAAGACCTCTACTTGCCTAAATATGAGCATGACACCATGACACAAATAATATAGTTAAATTCTATCTGGACCTCATTCTCTATCCCCAAACAATTTGTCAAGATGTTTTTCTAAATACAGACTTCTACTGCCAAGAATTCTGGTGGCAGTTGTCAGGCAATAAAATTACAATTTCCTGGCTACAAATGAATGGTCTCTCCATTGATAGGTAACATCATATTGTATAGATCTACTGCTACTCTCTTGAAGACTCTGTTGCAGCCCTAGGTTAGAGTACTACTACCTCTGTCTTTTAGAAGGGCTCTGAACTTTCTGAAGTTTAATAATTCTGCTAATGGAATAATTTAAAAACCTTTCTCAATATTACAATAGGTATATCATTATTTATTATGCAAGTATTATTGTGACACATTGCAAAGCACTTGTAATATGGCCATAGCAGAGTTACACTTGCCTAATTATGTAATCCTAAAGTTTCTTAAAAATTGGCTTATAATTCCACAAGGACAATAAGCATGTAAGATTTCAGAGGAGAAAACACTCACTGTAGCCTGGAATATTTGAGAAGGTTTTAGCAGTGAAATCTGAGTGGGCTAGGTAGGATTCAGCTGGGAGAGAGAAGGCAGAAAGGTGTTCTTATCCAGAGGAATGGACAACAAATGTGTAGTGATGAGAATGCATAAAGCTTATTTCAGGGAACAGTCAGCCAACCAGTCTGGCTGGAGCAGAGGATAATGGGAAATCCTTTTTGAAAAATAATATTGTAGAAAATCTTAAAACCCAAACAAAGAATTTTGGATTTTTTTCTTTCTGAAGACATATGGGAGCTTAGTACTACAGGCTAAGACTGAGGGATGAGAGCTTTAAGGTGAACCTGGTTGCAGAGTGCCTGGCCCTGAAGGCTGGGGCCTGTTTTAGACGAAATGGCTCATGTACAACTGGAGCAGTTTGACTGAAGGAGTGGCAGGAAGAGCGGAAATGATGAGCCAGAGTGGGAGACGTTAGGAAGAAAGAGGATCGGTAGCTCTCGGGCACCAACTGGAAAAGGAAGTCCAGATGGAGAGGGCATCAAGATGGTTCAAGGTTTGCAGCCTCCATCATGGGTGGATGAAACTACCCTTGGAAAAATCAGGAAATGCAGAAAAGGGAGCCAGAATTAGGAGGTACGAAGAGGAACTTGTTCCCTGACAGACTGAGTTTGCGGTGACAGTAAGACAGTGAGGTAGCGCTGCTTAGGAGGCAGCTGGAAAGAAGCAACGCGAGGTGAGATCAGTGAGGGCTGGAGACCAGGCTCTGGGAGCGGTTGCCTCCTCCCTTCCTAATGGAATCCCACCTGTGCTTGGACTGCGCGGTGCCCAGGTGGAGAGGATAAACCATGATTGGCTTAAGCCCAAATACCGTAACTCATTTCCCTTTGATTGGCCAAGGGCTGAGACTGTGACCCGGCGCCGGCCAATGAGGCGGAAGGGCTTATGGGAAGGCATTTTCTTCCTGATAAAAGAGCCCTGCTTGAGGAGAGGGCTTGATTTGCCTTCATCTTCCTCCTTCCTGTTGTGACCCTGTCCGGGGTGCATGGGATCTTTGGAGTGTGGCTGACATACTGATGATATCAAAGCAGAAAGGGGGCAAGAACCTTTGGTCACTCATGGCCTTGTTGAGCTACTGAACCACATTTGGAATTACCTACCTCCAGGCTCCTTGTTGCACATGTGCCTATTAAATGTCTATGTTATTTAAGTCACCATTATTTGCTGTTTTATTAACTTTCAGCTGAAGTTATCTTAACTGATACAGATGTAATTATTAATGCCTGTGAGGACGCATATGACCTGAGAAGGGGGAAGAGAAAGACAAAGCCTAGAGATATACCCATATTTAGGAGACAGAAGACTTTTGCTAATTAAACTTTAAGGTTTTTAATTTTAAAAGCTGCATAGAAAACTTGTTTTAATCATGAAAACATACCCTTTTTCCCCCAACACACCCGACAACCTCCCTCTCTCCCTCCAACCTTGTGCATTTTCCAGAGAGCCTATGTTTCAAATGAAAGGTCAAAAAGGAGATCGGTTTCAGTTTGGAGCTCTTGGAGGGTGATTATTTCTCTAATGTGATCGGCTTCCTGTTGCTAAAACACAACCCTTTCAAATGAGATTGTTTGCTAAGTGAGGCATCTCCTTCCTCTTTCTCCTTTGGATGAATTAGCAAGAATTAGTCTGAGGCTCCTTACCGTGACAGACTGAGGAGCTTTATTTATTCCCTGTGGATAGTGGCCTGCCACCAGACAGGCCACAGGCTGGAGTGACAGAGCTGACTCATAGGGTAGGGAGAAAATGGCCTGGATCTTTGACAGAGGTAAGCAGTGTCCGATTCCTCATGGGGGGAGGAGGGAGAGGTTATGGCAAAGAAAGCCATATCTATTCCACCGGACAATTAAGGCCACTATTTTTCTTGAAAAAGCATTTTTTCATAGCCTGTTGAGGATAATTTAGCCCCCATTATGACAGGATGTACTAATGACTGCTAATGGATACATTCTTTTAATAAATGAAGAGGTACAAGAAAATTGCTAGATATTAAACAGAGTCCCACATGTCTTATCTGAGTGTATAATGGCCCTATCAAGTGACCGAAGTGAAAGAAATGTGACTCTTCAGAGGTTATAGGAGTCTATTTTTCCTTAGTGCAATATAAATTTACTGCTAGAAAACTGTAATTCATTGGTCAATCCTAGGAAATGTTTAAAGGGGGCCATATCTCAAGTTAAATGATGCATTTTCTATTGGTAGTAAAGAAAATATGAAATAGGTACCTCTGTGCACTGTGGATTTATGTAAATGGCTTATTACCAGGCAATATAGCCTAAAACTCTGTCAAGTCTCTGACCCTTGGAATTTTCAGCCAAGAAATGAAAGGGCCTCTGTAATTTGTCATTATATTAATTCTTTTTTTTTTCCAATACTTTTCAGGGTGTGTTTTTTGTTTGGTAACTTTAAACTGTATTCTTGAAAATGTTTCTCAAGATTTAAGCAATTCCTAGAACTCTCCTCTTGGTGGACACTTAAAATATATAAAGAATTCCAATAAATTAATAAGAAAAAGACAACCCAAAAGAAAAATGGACAGACGAAATGAACCAGAAACTCAAAGAAGAGGAAGTGGCCAATAATCATATGAAAAGACAAATGATCTATACTGTAGTATTCTGCAACTTGCTATTTTCAATACAACACTATGCCTCTAAGCTTCATCCATCCATGGTATTATGTGTAGCAACATTCATTTTTACTACTGTAGTAATAGTTCATTGAGTATTCCACAATTCTATTCTCCCTACAGTACACGTAGCATGAATCCATATTTATAAAGCTCAAAAACAGCTTAAAATTATATAATGGATTGTGTAAAGATACACACATACCTGATAGAACTATTTTAAACAAGCAATGATAAAAACAATTTTCAAGATAAATATTTCCTTGGAGGAGGGGGAGACCGACATTGGGGATGGGATGGAGAATATGTCAGTTGTCTATTGCTGTTACAAGCTACCCCAGAACTTAGTGGCTTAAAACAACAACCTGTTCATGATTCTCTGGGTCAAGACTTTCAATTAAAAAAAAAAAACTTGCTGAAGGCTCTGAGAGATCTTGCAAGGAATGAAGAAAGACTTTTTTGGTGAATGGAACTGGAGAGAAAAGGCAGAGATGTTACATCTTCTCTTTCCCCAGGGATATATGAAGGACAGGCTGGGTTAGAGAAAGCTAGAAGGCTTTGGCCTGTCTCATGAGAACATCCTCCTCATTTTAACTCAGCTGTTTCTGTCCCCGTCAGTCATAGTATACCTGCAGGTGGCTCTGTCTGCACACTCCTAAGTCCTGTGGGAAGTAGCCACAAGGCCAGAGGGCTGTCAGTAGTCCCTCTTCTGAAATCAGGCCACCTATGTTTCTGTCCTTCTCCACCACCCTGGCAGTGACCTTGTCTTGAATTAGCTCACCTTGACTCAGGTCTCTTATTTGCCTTAACCCTTGTGACCTGCTTTGATCAATTATCCTGATCTATATGGTCTTATGGACCTTTGGCTTGTCCCTGATGCTTGATGACCATAAGCCCCTCAGATTTTCTTTTCTTTTTCTCCTTTAGTTTGAGAGTTAATCCATGTTAGTTGTAACAAACTCAAATCATACCAAAAAGTGAAAGACTTCTCTTGTCTATTCCAATCCTACAGTCCCACTGTCAACAGTTGAGCAATTGTTTCCTTCCAGATGATTTTCCATGTTTATATAAACACACATGTATGCATATGTCTTTGAACAAAGTGGGTATCAACATGTTCATACAGTTCTGTAATCTTTTTTACTTAATATATCATGTATATCTTTACATGTCAGTACACAGACTGATCTCTTTTTAACAGTGTCAGTACTCCAAAGTAGGGAAGTTCCTTTATTTATTCAGCTCTTTTCCTCCTGATCAATGTTGATGTTGCTTGCCATTTTTTTGCCATTGTAAACAATGTGGCAGTGACACCCCCCACCGCAATGTACTATGTATCTTCATGCATTCATGCCAGCTAGTGTTCTGAGGAGCAAGTTTTCAGAGAGGCAGTGCTGGATCTTAAGGCATGCCTGGCTTCCTCTGTCTCATTATCCTTTTGCTCCTGATGTCTTAGACACCTCCGTTGTCACCTGCTTGCCTGCCAGACCATTCTGTGGTTGACTCATTCCAGGGCTCCTTCTTAGAGAGCCAATCCCTTATCACCTGCTCTCTGAAGTTTTGCCCAAGCATCCTAGGTTACTCACATCGGTTGACAACTATGCTCAAGTACACCATTTGCCACTTAAAATTATTTTTCTGCTTGTTTAATTTCCCCCACTAGATTGGAACTTTCCAAAGCCATCATCAGTGTCTGGCACAGGGCTTGGCACTCAGTAAGTGAATGAATTCACTAGCAAATTTTATTGAACTCACACTGTGTCCTAAACACTGGCACTGTAGTGTACATACAGCTATGAACAAGATCAGATTTCCTGCTTGAGTGGGTAGAGACACACAATCAACAAACAATTGCAAATAATAGGTCAGATGAAAAGTGCCATAAGGAAAAATAGCGTACAGTGCTAGAGAAGGCTGTTGTTCACAGGTGGCCGATGTGTGAGCATAAACCTAAATGATGTAAAGCTGTGGTCCCCAACTCCTGGGCCATGACCGGTACCTGTCTGTGGCCTGTTAGGAAAACAGGGCCACGCATCGCTGCCTGAGCTCCGCCTCCCCCCCATCTACCCCCCCGTACCCAACCCCCATCTGTGCAAAAACTATCTTCCATGAAACAGGTCCCTAGTGCCAAAAAGGTTGGGGACCACTGATGTAAAGGACTGAGTCAGCTGATTTTTGGGGGAACAACTTTCCAGGCATGAATGGATGCCTGAATGGAGGCCAAGTAGAAGGGTCTCCACTCCCTGGCATGAGAAGAGGGAGTGAGCAAAGGCCAAAAGGATCTGAAACAAAGTTAACTTGGTTAAGGGGCTTAATGGGAGTGCCACAGCTTGGTTTTCCCAGGAAGAAGACTCGAAGATGAAGAGCAGCATCTAGGAGATTTATTAGGACACTTTCAGGATCAACACCTGTGGCAAAGGAAGGCCGCAAGATCAGGCAGAGGAGAGCTGGGCTGTGATGCAGTCTCAGTGGAGGTGCCCATCAACTCTCAGGAGTTCTGAAGCAGGGAAGACCCTTCAAAGTGGTCCCAAGTTGGGGGCATTGACCCCTCATAAACACGTTGCACTCCAGTCTATGTCTAAGTGTGTGCTAATGGAGAACACAACCTGCCACACCACTTCTTCCCTCTGCCTTCCAGCCTAGAGAGGGTAGTGGCTTCCTCCTGCTGCTAATCTCTGGGTGGCCTTCCTATGCCCTATTTGGACACTCAGCACTTGTATTACCAGTATAACCATACACTGCATTAAATCCCCGTCTGTTTAATACTTAAAGTAGGTTCTATTTTCCTGGTTAGACACTGCCTGATACACTGAGTTTTACATTTAAACTTCAGTTTAAGCCGAGAAACAAATTAAAGATGCAATACCTTTCACAATAGCACCAAAGAAAATTAAATATTTAGGAACATATCTAACTAAGGAGGTCAAAGACTTATATAGAGAGAATTACAAAACACTGAGAAAAGAAATTGCAGAGGATGTAAACAGATGGAAAACCCTACCATGCTCTTGGATAGGCAGAATCAACATAGTAAAAATGGCTTTGCTACCTAAAGTGATTTACAGAATCAATGCAGTCCCTATCAAAATACCAACATCATTTTTTGCTGATCTAGAAAAAATAATTCTACGCTTTGTGTGGAACCACAGAAGACCCCGTCTAGCCAAAGCAATCCTAAGCAAAAAGAACAAATTGGGAGGCATCTATCTACCAGGCTTCAAACTATACTACAAGGCTATAGTAACCAAAACAGTATGGTACTGGCATAAGAACAGAGATGTAGACCAATGGAACAGGACTGAGAACCCAAATATAAAACCAACCTCATATGGTCATCTGATCTTTGACAAATTCCAGAAAAACATACACTGGGGAAAAGATTCCCTATTCAATAAATGGTACTGGGAAAACTGGATGGCCATATGTAGAAGACTGAAACTAGACCCATACCTCTCACCTCTCACAAAAATCAACTCACGATGGATAACAGATTTAAACCTAAGACGTGAAACCATAAGAATTCTCAAAGAAAACATTGGAAAAACTCTTATGGACATTGGCCTAGGCAAAGAATTTATGAAGAAGACCCCCAAAGCAATCACAGCAGCAACAAAAATAAATACACGGGACCTGATCAAATTAAAAAGCTTCTGCACAGCCAAGGAAACTATCACTAGAGTGAACAGACAACCTACAGAATGGGAGAAAATATTTGCATGCCACACCTCTGATAAAGGGCTGATAACCAGAATCTATACAGAACTTAGGAAAATCAACAAGAAAAAATCAAACAACCCTATTAAAAAATGGGTAAAGGACATGAACAGAAACTTTTCCAAAGAAGACAGAATAATGGCCAACAAACATATAAAAAATTGCTCAACTTCTCTAATCATCAGGGAAATGCAAATCAAAACCACAATGAGATATCACTTAACTCCAGTGAGATTGGCTCATATCAAAAAATCCCCAAACAGCAAATACTGTCATGGATGCGGAGAGATAGGAACACCCATACACTGCTGGTGGGATTGCAAATTAGTACAACCTCTGTGTAAAGTAATATGGAGATACCTCAAAGAATTAAAAGTAGAACTACCATTTGATTCAGCAATCCCACTACTGGGTATTTACCCAAAGGAAAAAAAGGCATTCTATAATAAAGACATATGCACGCGAATGTTTATAGCAGCACAATTCACAATTGCAAAGATGTGGAAACAACCCAGGTGCCCATCAATACACGAGTGGATTGATAAAATGTGGTATATGTATACCATGGAGTATTACTCAGCAACAAAAAACAATGGTGAATTAACACATCTGGTATTATCCCGGTTGGAGCTAGAGCCCATTCTTTGAAGCGAAGTGTCACAAGAATGGTACTCACCATCAAGTTGGTACTAACTGATCAACCCTTACATCACACATGGCAATAATATTCATCAGGGGGCGGGCAGGCGGGAGGGGGTGGAGGGGATGGGAAAACTCTCACTGAATGGATGTGGGGAGCACAGTTTGGGGGATGTCCACGATTGTAGCTCTGACACGGGCAGTGCATGGGCAATATATATAGCCAAAGTGTTGTACCCCCATAATATTCTGAAATGAAAAAAATAAATAAATAAACTTCAGTTTATATTCTGGCCTCCCCTCCTAAGCAATTGTTTTATAAGAGGGCCCCTTAACTCATACACATACATATGTGTGCTTATGTATGTATGTTTGTATATTTATAGTTGACCCTTGAACAACACGGGTCTGAACTGCATGGGTTCACTTATATGTAGATGTTTTTCAATAAATACAGTCAGTGCTCCTCATGGGCGGGTTCCACATCCGCAACCTAATGTGGATGGAAAATGCAGTATTCTCCAGATGGGAACCATGTGTATAGGGAGGGCCAAATTTTCATATCTGCTGGTTCCAGACCGGGACTTGAGTATGCCCAGATTTGGGTGTATCCTAGGGTCCTGGAACCAATCCTCTGTAGATACCAACGACTGTATATATCGGCTCCAACAGTGGAGATGCAGCATACGGAAGTAAAACCAGCAAGCAGCAGGTGATCCATAACCTCCATGGTCCTCCTGCAGAGTGGCCAGCGCTGCTCCTAACCACCACTGGCTCTCAACTGTCCCTGTGGCTCCAGCTGAGGTTGGACATATTTGGCACCGAGCTGGCCTCTGGCTGCTTTGCCCTGGCCTCCCTCCTCCTCTTTCTCCATTGTCTCTGTCTGGATCTGAGGTGGCCGGTGTCCCTGGAAATCCACACTTTCCTGGATTTCTCCCTAGGGTGAGGCATGACAGGAGCCTAGGTCACACAAGTTAAGGATGCATTCACTCGTAAGGTTGTGCAAGTGCAGGGTGGGCAGCTCTCTTTGGAGGGTTAAGGTGGGAAGCTGGGACTGAGCCCGGCCAGAGGCCAGGGGTAGAGGGGTAACCCATGCATGTCAGAGGGTGCAGTCAGGAGATAAATCACACCAGTTTGTTTTCTAACAGAAAGGATTTAATAAAAGTAATTGTTAATTGGATAACTAAAAAGGCAAACTAGAATTCTAAGGTGTCAAGGAAGTAGTAACTGCAGGAAGCAGCCACTACCACCAGGGCTGAGGGAACAAAAGCAAGAGGATGGAATTATTAAAGCTCAGAAACTCAGAGGAGGGTCCTGGGGGTGGGACCCACACCTACTCAGCGGGTGCTGGGGTCCCGAGGGGCACCATGAAGCTGGTTCTACAAGTGTTGGAGAAACTGCAAACTGGATTCAGTGGCTGCTGCAGGAGCTATTACTGCTGCTGGGGTAAGTCGCTGCGGTGATGCTCCAAGAAACGGAAGAAATTGAAGCCAGGCGGGAAGGAGCAAGTCCCTGTCTCCTGGCCGCAGTCTCCCTCTAGCGCCCCCTGTCGGCAGAGCCTAGCAAGGAGCCGTCGACAAAGCAGTAATTCGGTTTGCAGAGTTCCAGCTCAGTGGCACAGAGCTGAGTGCAGAAGGGTGGGTTTGAAGTGCTCTCTACGCTGAAGGCGAGGGGACTACACACAGGCACGAATACAAGGGAGTGGGGAGCATCTCGAGCCACGTGGGAGGCTGCCCATCACAGTTGCCTTGCTCACTGTGACTGGTCGCACTAACCTTTTAAATGTAGCAGATAGCCATTCTGCACGAGTGACAAACTATGAAGGCTCCATTCAATACATGTTGAGTCTTCTGTTGTAATCAAATTACGTTTTATAACAAAGTTAATTTAAAGCATATATAATGATACACATAAGTATTATGGTGCCATATGGTAATTAGGCATCATGTGGTAGAAAGCTCACCGAAATGACTGTAATTAGTATTACTACTACACAGCCAAACCCATTTAACTTTTCTTTTCCCATTTGTTTGGATCGCCAGTATCTATCATCAGCCTCCACATTGGTAGTTTTCTGCAATACCACCTACCACTTAATTATCACCCCACATACAAACTCTGACACATAAACTAATTCCAAAGATCCTAGATAGTACCTTGCACCCTTTGCGTGCTTTGCCTCTGCATCCTTCTTCCCAGTCTTTTCCATTTCTCCCTGCTCCCCAAATGAAAACTCCTGAGCAGCTGTGGCTTGAGATAGCGACAATTGGATCTGGAGGCTGTGAACTGAATTTCTTAAGGGAGGTGCTCAGATAGGAAGGCTCAAACTGTTCTCATTTCAGAATAGTCTACTGGAATTATTAAAGCAGGTTGCCCATAGATCTCCCCTCACCAGCTGCACATTGCTTGGGGTAATTTTAGCGGGGAATAAAGTCTTTCAACTTTCAACAACAACAAAAAAGTAAACATGCAAATGGAGGCTAGGGAACATATTGGTACCAAATGAGCTACAGTTATTTGGGACCTGTGAGATTATTTTTCGTATTGATAGAGAAGAATGAGGAAGAATGAGAGCCAGAATAGAGGGAAGGGAAGAAACTACCAGGGGCAGGGGTGGGGTGGGACAGGTGGAGGAACTGCTGAGCTAGAGACCTATAAGGTACGGTTGCCACATAAGATACAGGACATTCAGTTAAATTTGAATTGTTAGATTTTTAAAAAATTTATTTTAGAATATTACAGGGGTACAAACGTTTAGGTTACATATATTGCCCCTGCACCACCTGAGCCAGAGCTACCAGCCTGCCCGTCCCCCAGATAGTGCACGCTGAATTGCTAGATTTAGCAAATAAAAAATATGGGACTCTCAGTTAAATTCAAATTTCAGATGCACAATGAAAAATGTTTTAGTATAAGTATATCCCATGCAATACTTGGGATACACTTACACCAAACATTGTTGTTTATCTACAATTCTAATTTAACTGAGAGTCCTGTATTTTTATGTACTAAATCTGGCAACCCCACTACAAAGTCAATCTCTTTTTCATCCTGAAACTTGTCTTGTCATAATCTCTTGATCTCTGAGGGTCATGTTGCTGTGGGGCCAAAGGGGCTTCATGCTCTTTCAGATGGCCATGCTCTTGACATTAATCCTGCCCTCATCTGCTGCTTTCTGCCTCCTGCTCTAAGTCCCAAAGCCCCTGTGCCACCAGCCCCCCTCCCCCCGAAGTCACCAGGGGCAGTATGTCAGGGAAGACAATTCAGTACACTCATTAAGGCCCCCCTACCCTTCCCTCCCCAACATGTTCAATAGCACTTGGCCCCCACCCTGGCCTTCTGGAATGCTGTGCCTCCAAGTCTTTAAGCACCCACAATATGAGTGTATGTGAATCGAGCATGATTGATCAGATTCTGAGACTAAAGGGAGACTCTGGGTATGGGCAAAACATTTATTGCTGAGCAGCTTGTGTTAAAAGGGATTTAATTTGCTCCTTGGTGAGCAGCTTGGGAAGATAGTTGGAAAGCTTCCCCTGTAGGGGCTTCTCCCAAATTGCTCTTTCAGGTTTTGGAGTATCATGGATCCTATTTTAGTGGGTTTTTTTTGTTTTTGTTGTTTTGGGTTTTTTTGTTAACGAAGCAGATAAAACCATGAGAAATTTCACTTTTTCATTGTGAAAGGGGAAAACAAAATTTGGGTCTCCAAGGTTTCTAATAAACCAGAATAAATGGGTTCCATTGAATGCTAATCTCTTCCTCTAATTTGCTGTCTATCCTATCTAATTGAAGTATGGTTGAAATGGTTGCCTGCTACTGGGAGAAAGCTATTTTCTTGCCGTTGTCTAAACAATGGAAATTTCCTGGATTCTTTGCTGCAGTTTCTCAAAGTTAATGTACATGTGCTGACTTTTAAAAAACTAGCTGTTACTAGGGGCAAAAAGAAGTACAAGAGAAAAATGCTTACCTTCAGACTCTCCAAGGTAGGCAAAATCCTTCCTAAAGAAATGAACACCAATGACAAAAATGCCCATGCTGCTGTTCATGAATCTGGACCTGGTTCTCATATGGCAGGTTACTAGGTCCCAGGTAGGGTCCTAAGACAGGGAGGATAAAAGGAGCAAGATAGGATCTAATCATTAGAACTGGGCTCCAATGTTGTAGCAAACGGTTCCTGCTGCCAGGCTAACCTCACCCTCCCTTTCTTCCCCCTCCCTCCTCTCTGCTCCAGCAATCTGAGCTGCTTATTGCCCTCTGAATACTGAAGCTGTTTCTTCCCTCTGTGCCCATACCCTTGCTGTCCCTTCTGTCCAGCTAGTCCCATTCCATTCCTCTGACTACTAAAGGATACTTCCTATCCTTTAACATTAAACATGGGAAATGTCTCCTCCAGGCAGCCCTCCACCCTGGCCCTCCCAGGTTGTATTAGGTGTCCTTCCAGTGTGTTCCTATAGCAACCTCTGCAGACCTCCATCATTGTATGAGTCACAATATATAATATTTGTTGGTTTTGGTCTCAGACTCCTCAGTGGTGTCTGAACACTGTGAAGTCAGAGGCTGTGTCTTGTTCATCCTGGTACACCCAAGTCTAGCACAGTGTCTGGTCCACATCAGGCAAGTAGGAACTCAGGGACAGTGACGTTGAAACCCTTGATAATAAATTCTAACATATTGGCTGGAGGACCTCAGCTTGAGCCCACCTGGAGATTGTGACAATAGTAATGCCGGCCTGTGTACTGTTTTCAAGATTTCCAAGTGTCCATTAGATACCACACATTGACTTGGAGTAAGAAACTCCTCTGACAAAAATGCCCACTTGCATTATTTCTGGCTGGAATTATTTAATTCTCTCTGATTAACCCCATTTTTTCCATGAAGAACAGAGGATGTAATTGGCTGTTAGTTGTAAGGGAAAACCTGTTTGTATAGGCAAAAGGTTTCTTAGGCCAAACCAAGATGACTGCTGGTGTGTTTTCTGGCCTGGCCTTCCGGTAAGACATGAGTCAGCACGCTTATGTAATTATGATGTAATCTGTTACATAAGACCCACGTGCTCATCCCTTGATTGGGCACATTGCCACTATTGTCCCGAGCCGTATATATATGAGTGCTCACCATGTTACTGGGGTTGCTGTACTGGGCTTGCTGCTGCGTTATGTGCTGCTGCTGTGTTGCTCGCTTGCTGTTGCACTTGCTTGCTGCTGCGGTTGTTGCTGCGCCCTGACAATAAAGAGTATGTCTCATTTGCCTGCCGCTGCTCGCCTCTTCTTCCGATTCCTGGAACCTGCTCTGGTACCCTCGCTGGCCACGGCACTTGCGCCCCACATTAGTATATACTTGCCCTTTAGAAAATGTTCAAATGATCATGTACGTGCAGTTTTTGGGGGATGGGGAAACAAGTAAAATCACCAGCTATGCACATGATAAAAAAATATTAAATAAATTTTTTCCTTGGTGGTGAAAAGGTGAGGTGCCAACTTTATGTCATTATTCATTTATTTACTTGAATTTATTGAGCACCTCTGACATGCCAAGACTGTTTTAGGAACTCCAGAAATAGTGAACAACATAGACAAGATCCTGCCCTCCTGGAGTTTACCTTCTATGCGGGAGAAAGAGATAATAAAGAAATCCGTAAATGCATAAGAAAATATCTGATAATAGCAAGTGCTGCTCAGAGCATGAGATCCAAGGGGTGCACTAGCGTGACTGGGAAGGAGTCACATTGAGGAGGTTACATTTAAGCTGACACCTAAGTGACAAAAATATTAGAATAAAAGCACTTCAAGAAGAGGAAAGCACGCAAAGGGCCTCCAAGGCAGGAACAAATGCGGCATTTGTGTTGTATTTGTGTGTTTACTTCTTTTCATCATCTCCCCCACTGGGCTGTAATCTCTATGACAAGAGGGACTGTGTCTATTTTATTCATCAACATATTCCCAGTGCCTAGCATAGCACCTGCCTGGCACATTGTACATGCTTAATATATATTATTGAATAATGAATGGTCCTCTGCCCACCATTCTTCTTGGCTAAGCTCAGGGCATTTCCTGCCAGTGTGGGCCATGGGGCCTCAGCTGGGGAGAACAGAGAGAGGCAGAAGCTGGTTTCCTTGCAGAGTCTGGCAGCAAGAGAGGGCTCCGGGTCTCAGGGACTGGATGAATGAAGATCACGCCTCAGCCACCCCTTTCAAAGCTTCATGTTTGGGCTGCTTATTTTCTGTGCTTATGGGAATCTGAGATCAGACTTGGTTGAATTCATTCTTATCACTCAGCTGCACCATAATTTCTGGGCAAAGGGAAGCTTCTGATTAAGAGTTCAAGTCCCCCAGAAGCCATATGCCAAGCCACATATGTGAAAAAAATCCCTGGCTGCCTTCTCTGGTATAAGGATGATAACAGCTCACTGGCATGCTGCTTTCAGCCAGCTGGGCCTTTAATTGAAACAAAACAACAACCACAACAACTACAAAAATCTGCTGCAGCTGCTGGTTCTAGGGACTGGGGTTATTCAAGGGCCTATCTCCCACCAGCTGCTTTGCATCTTCTCTTTTGTTAGGTCCTGAGATATTTAAGGTCTTTGAAGACTCTAGGTCTACTTCATTCTATACCAAATATTTGAAATTCTACCCACATTAGGCATAATGTATTTTGCTCTTGCTCTAAAACATTTGAAAGGGTTTTGTTTCAGTTAGCTAATGCTGTGTAACAAATCACCTCAACACTTAGTGGCTTAAAACAATGATGTATTATATTTCATGGTGTGTTTCCTCTACTTCAGGTGCTATTAGCTGGGACAGTGGGTGACTTCAATCATCTGAAGTCTTGACCAACAACTCAGCTGAGGTTGAAATGTCTGAAATACCTGAGCTTCAGGAGTCAGATGGAGCTTGACTGGGAGGTCAGCTGGGGGCCTTGGTTCTTCTCCATGTGGACCTCCCCACATA
Organism: Daubentonia madagascariensis; assembly: GCA_023783475.1. NCBI lineage: Eukaryota > Metazoa > Chordata > Mammalia > Primates > Daubentoniidae > Daubentonia > Daubentonia madagascariensis. Next base: position 3,742,395 of record JAKFHU010002333.1, on the reverse strand, counting down.
GCTGCTTGGACTGCCTCACAGTATGGTGGCTGACCTCCAAGAAAGATTGTTCCAAGAGTAAGCATTCCAAGAGGGAGGAAGCAGAAGTTGCCAGGTCAATTAAAGGCTAGTCCTGAAATTGGCATAGTATCTTTTCCTCTATATTTTATTAGTCAAAGCAGTGACTAGGCCCAGCCCACCGTCAATGTGGGAAGGAACTACACAAGGGCATGAATACTGGGGGATGTGTTCATTTAGATCATCAAAATAACAGTCTATATCAAGTTTTTATTATTTTGGTATCTCAAAAAACAGAATTATCATATGACCCAGTAATTTCACTTCTGGGTACATACTCCAAAAAATTGAAAACAGGGACTTAAACAGATATTTGTATATCCATGTTCATAGCAGCATATTCACAATAGCCAAAAGGTGGAAACAGCCCAAGTGTCCATTGATGGATGAATGGATAAAGAAAATGTATTGTCTTAGTCCATTTGGGCTACTATAACAAAATACCATAGACTGGGTGGCTTATAAATAACAGAAATTTATTTGCCACAGTTCTGGAGACTGGTAAGTCCAATATCAAGGTACCAAAAGATTCATCATCTGGCAAGATCCCTCTTCATAGAGAGCCATCTTTTCATCATGTCCTTGCATGGTGGAAGGGGTGAGTGATCTCTCTGGGGTCTCATGTAAGGGCACTAATCCCATTCATGGCTCTCATGACCTAATCACTTCCCAAAGGCCCCACCTCCTAATACCATCACCTTGGGGGTTAGGATTTCAACAGATGAATTTGTGGAGGATACAAATGTTTAGACCATAGCAGATAGATACATACAATGGAATATTGTTCATCCTTAAAAAGGAATCAAATTCTAACACATGCTGCAACATGAATGAGTCTTGAAGACATCATGCTAAGTAAAATAAGCCACACAAAAGGACAAATATTGTATGATCCACTTATATGAGGTACCTAGAATAGTCAAATTTGTAGAGACAAATACTGGGATAGTGGTTACCATGGGCTGGGGAGAGAAGGGACTAAGGAGTTATTGTTTAGAGGGGACAGAGTTTCAGTGTGGGGAGATGAAAAAATTCTAGGGATGGATAGTGATGATGGTTGCACAACAATATAAATGTACTTAATGCCACTGAACTGTATACTTTAAAACAGTTAAAATGGTAAATTCCATGTTAATGTATATTTTATACATTACTAAAAAATAAAAATTTTTAGTGTGAGTTTTATAAAAATAAAATATTCATTTTACTTTCTTGTGGTGTTTATTATATTTATAACTCTGTAAGAGTTGAGTTGAGCTGCAATGAACTATTTCTTTGCTATTCAAAGTCCATGGACTAGAAGCATTGGCATTACCTGGGAGCTTGTCAGAAATGTAGACTCTTAGGCTCCATCCCAAATCTACCAACTTAGAATCTGTAGTCAAACAAGATCCCTAGGTGTTTTGTATGCTTATTAATGTTTGAGAAACACTGAATTACTTGATAAAATGCTGTTTGGTAAACATTTAATTAAATATTTGTCAAGTTTGATTATGTAGTTTTCTGTTTTGCATTTTGGAATCATTACACATTCTTTTAAGCCCACAAAAATTTGTATAGGATTTTGAGACACTCCCAGGCTCCTGACACCATGCCTAGAGTGTCCAGGGGATGACTTTGGAAAATTTTGCACATAGTCACATCCCCTTTGGCTCCAATTCCTGACTTTTCAGTTCAGTTCTTCAGATCATCTATCTGGTTTTTACATGAGCTCTTCTCTGAGGTGCTGCTGCGGAGATGACTTTCTTGGCTTTCAGAGCCACAGCCCTAAAAGCAGACCCAGGTCTGTCTAGGATACCATATGCCAGGCCTGGTTCAGCTGGCCAGGAAGGCAAAATTCCAGTTACTAAATGATCAGGTCAACCTTAAAGCTTCCTACTGAAGAAAGCTTCCTGGCCCCATTAAAACTTTTTTTTTTTTTTACTATTTACTTATGTATAATATATGTGCAGAAAAGTGCACATATAAGCTTACAACTCAATACATTTTCATACACTAACACCAACCATAACCAACCACTAACACCATAACCAACCCCCAGATCAAGGAATAGAACATTACCAGCCACCAGGAAACCCTTTAGTCACTACTGCCCCATCTCCCGAAAGCTTAACCACTATTTGGACTAATAGTATAGATTAGGTTTTTACCCATTTTTGTTCTTTATGTAAATACAATGATACAGTATATTCTCTTTTGTGCCTAGCTTCTGTCCCTCAACTTTACATTTAAGAGATTCATTTATATTGTGTGTAATTGTAGTTTGTATTCTTATTGCTGTATAGTGTTCCATTGTATGAATTCACTACAATTTTAAAAATTCATTATATTGTTGATGGGTATTTGGGCAGTTTCCAGTTTGGGGCTATTATCTAGGCACATCTTAGTGCTTTTGTGGGGCGGGGGGGTGGGGGTGCGGGAAACACACGTCACATTTCTGTAAGACTTACCTAGGAGTGGAGTTGCTGGGTCACAGGGTATGTCTAAATTTAGCTTTAGTGATACTTTCATGCAGTTTTCCAAATTGTTAGCCCCATTCTTAAACTACAAGTGAATGCTCCTGCCCCCGTTCTATCCCTTCTTAAGAGATGTGACAAATCTCAAACATGACGTTACTTTCACAAGCAAGATTTACAAATTTCTACCAAAACACCAGTGCTTACGTTTCAAAATAAATAAACGCATCCATGAAATCCTCAGCAGTGGCAGACTGAAAAAGCAAAGAATCCGGATGACAGCTATAATGCCGAGAGGCTAAGATGGTTTTCTTTGTTGCCTAGAGGGCTGGGAGTCTTTTGCAAAAGCTGCTGCCAATCAGGCTTGCCTATCTTTGCAGGGCTAATTAACAGCACTTTGGCAAGCAAAGGGGGCGAAGCCTGCGGATCATGCGAATTGAGCCATCCCAGGGCTTATGACTAATTATAAACACAAAGCACTTAAAGGCTGAGATTAAAAAAAAAAAACACCAAAAACCTCTTCAGAATTCTAATGCCATCATGCTTGTGATTACGTGGCCTGGGGCAGGGGTGCTGGCACAAATCTCCTACTCGGGACTAAATCGCACAGCACGACGTCATGCAGCCATCCTCCCAGTCATGCGCTGCGGAAGGGCTTCCTTTGTGTCCTGCAGGATTTGGGGGGAGTGTGTCAATTCCATTTCCAGGGGTGCCCTGGGCCCCAGCATGATAAAGCTGTTATTCCCTTGCTCTCTCTAAGCATGGAAGAGCAGATTGGGGTAATCCAGGCCCCCGCATAGGTGGGTGGGGTGGGGTTGTATGTGCAGGTTTTGATCCCCATTAGCTACAAACCGCAAATAATCCATACGGTGTGCAAATTCGGCCCCAGTTAATAGCACTTATTAACATCTCCTGGAACTGTGCGAAGAGAAGCTGTGTTTGCCAGAGAGGAAAGCAGCACTTGTACACCTCATTGCAAAAGCATGTCTGGTCAGGCGAAAAACCCTGGGCTTGCTGGGAGGGCAGAATGAAGCTGAAACTGAAAGTCGTCTTTGGTGCCCTCAAGTCATCTAGAAAATTGTCCATACAGTTCAGGCTTGAGGAGTGATTTCATCTCTCCTTCCCCTTCCCTCGGGGCACTGCCCGGTCCAGGCCCTAAGGAGCAACTGCGGGTCCTCCCACCAGCTTCTGAGAAGAGACTAGGACAACCCCAGGCCCCAAAAACTGGAAGAGAGGGCTAAGCTGGGGGGCGGAGGAGGGAGAAGAAAACAAACCACTACTTAAAAGAATGGTGAAAAGTTGCTCCCACTAATAGTCTTGCTAACTCTGGAGCAGAGACAGGGTCTTGATCTTACCTGATCCATGGACCCCTTTGGCCATCTAGTGAAGCCTATGGACCTCTTTTCAGAATACGTTTTAAAATGTATAAAATATAACATATAGGCTGGGCGCGGTGGCTCACGCCTGTAATCCTAGCACTCTGGGAGGCCGAGAAGGGGAGGATCACTTGAGGTCAGGAGTTTGAGACCAGCCTGAGTAAGAGTGAGACCCCATCTCTACTAAAAGTAGAAAAAATTAGCTGGGTATGGTGGTGTGCACCTGTAGCCCCAGCTACTTGGGAAGTTGAGGCAGGAGGATGGCTTGAGCCCAGGAGTTTGGGGTTGCAGTGAGCTATGATGATGCCACTGCACTCTAGCCAAGACGACAGAGTGAGATTCTGTCTCAAAAAAAAAAAAAAATATATATATATAGTATTATATTAAAGTACAACTCTCAAAATATTTAAAATATAATATGGCAACAAATGTGTTTCTTTACTAACACATGGAATGTCAAGATCTAGTAGCAGATCCAATGACTATAATATTTTCATGGTATAGATGCTCCTTGATTTATGATGGGGATACAACCCAATAAACCCATTGTAAGTTGAAAATATCATAAGCTGAAAATGTATTTAATATACCTAACCTACTGAACATCACAGCCTACTTTAAATGTGCTCTGAACACTTACATTAGTTTACAGTTTGGTAAAATCACCTACCACAAAGCCTATTTTATAATCATGTTGAATATCTCATGTAATTTATTGAATAGTGTACTGAAAGTAAAAAACAGAATGGCTGTATGGGTACTCGAAGTATGGTTTCTACCGAATGTGTAGTGCTTTCACACCATGGTAAAGTCGAAAATGTTAATTACATGTATCCACCATTATACTTTCATACAGAATAATTTCACTGCCCTAAAAATCTTCTGTGCTTTGCCTATTCATCCTTTCATCTCCTTTAACCCCTGGCAACCACTGATCCTTTTACTGTCTTCATAATTTTGCCTTTTGCAGAATGTCATATGGTGGGAATCATATGGAATAGAGCCTTTTCAGATTGGCTTCTTTCACTTAGTAATATGCTTTTAAGTTTCCTCGATGTCGTTTCATAGCTTGATAGCTCATTTCTTTTTAGTGCTGAGTAATATTCTGTTGTCTGGGTGTATCAGTTTATTTATCCATTCATCTACTGAAAGACATTTTGGTTGCTTCCAAGTTTTGGCAATTATGAATAACACTGCTATAAGCGTCCTTGTAGAGGTTTTTGTGGGGACATAAGTTTTCAACCCCTTTGGGTAAATACCAAGGAGTGCAATCACTGGATCTTGTGGTAAGAGTACATTTAGTTTTGCAAGAAACTGCCAAATTGTATTCCAAAGTGGCTGTACCATTTTGCATTCCCACCAGCAATGAATGAGAGTTCCTGTTGCTCCACATCTTCACTAGCATGTGGTGTTGTCAGTGTTCTGGATTTTGGTGTTTTCAATAGGTATGTAGTGGTATTTCATTGTTGTTTTAATTTGTATTTTCCTGATGACATGTGATGTGGAGCATCTTTTCATATGCTTATTCACAATCTGTATATCTTCTTTGGGGGAGTGTCTGTTGAGGTCTTTGGCTCATTTTTTAATTGAGTTATTTTTTAGTTATTGAGTTTTAAGAATTCTTTGTATATTTTGTACGGCAGTCATTTTCAGATATGTCTTTTGCAAAAAATTTTTCCCAGGCTGTGGGAGAAAATATGCCTTTCTTTTCAAGTTTGTGGATTGACTTCTAATTCTCTTGACAGAGTCTTTCACAGAGCAAGAAAAAAAAATTAATTTTTGTGAATTCTAGCTTATCAGTTCTTTCCTTCATGGATCATGCCTTTGGTGTTGTATCTTAAAAATCGTCACCATACCCAGGGTTCATTCAGGTTTTCTCCTATGCTAGATTCTAGGAGTTTAATAGTCTTGTGTATAGTCATTAGGTCCATGATCCATTTTGAGTTAATTTTTATGAAAACTGTAAGGTCTGTGTGTTGGGTTTTTTTTTGTATGTGAATGTCCAGTTTTTCTAGCACCATTTTCTATTTTTGCTCCATTGTGTTGCCTTTGCTCTTTTGTCAAAGATCAGTTGACTATATGCAGGTCCACTTCTGGGCTCACTGTTCTCTTCCATTGATCTATATGTCTATTCTTTCACCCATACCACACTGGCTTGATTACCGTACTTTTATAGTCGTAAGTCTTGAAGTTGGGTAGTGTCAGCTTCTGACTTTGTTCTTCTCCTTCAATACTGAATTAGCTATTCTGAGTCTTTGGCCTCTCTGTATAGAATCAGTTTGTCTATATCCATAATATAACTTGCTGGGATTTTGACTGGGATTGCACTGAATTTATAGATCAAGTTGGGAAGAACTGACATCTTGACAATATTTAGTCTTCCTATCCATGATCATGGAAACTATTATTTAGTTTTTCTTTGATTTCTTTTATCAGTGTTTTGTAGTTTTCCTCATGTAGATCTTGTAGACATCTCCAACTTATGATGGTTTGACTTAATTTTTTGACTTTACAATGGTGAGAAAGTGATATGCATTCAGTAGAAGCCATACTTCAAATTTTGAATTTTGATCTTTTCCTGGACTAGAAATATGTGGTATGATATTTTCTTTCAATGCTGGACAGTGGTGGCAAGCTGCAGCTCCCAGTCAGCCATGCAATCACAAGGGTAAACAACTGATAAAATAATTCTGTTTTTCACTTTCAATACAGTATTCAATAATGAATACATGAGATATTCACCCTTTATTATAAAATAGGCTTTGTATTAGATGATTTTGCCTAACTATAGGCTGATGTAAGTGTTAGGAGTACATTTAAGGTAGGCTAGGCTAAGGTATGATGTTTGGTAGGTTAGGTGTATTAAATGCATTTTCAACTTATGATGAGTTTATTGGGACATAACCCCACCATAAGTCAAGAAGCATCTGTACTTTGTTAGATGTGCCAGTTCACTTTGTGGCCTTGTGGTTAAAGTTCTGTACTTTGTTAGATTTATATTTAAGTATTTTATTTTTTGAAGTGCTAATGTAAATGATATTGTGCTTTTAATTTTAAATTCCACTTGTTCATTGCTGGTATATAGGAAAGTGATTGACTTTGGTGTATTAACTTTGTCACCTGCAAACCTTGCTATAATCACTTAATAGTTCCAGGAGTTTTCTGAAGATTCTTTCAGTTTTTCTTCATAGATGATTATATCATCTGTGAATAGTTTTAATTTTCTTCCTAATTAGTATACATTTTCTTCTCTTTTCTTATTGCATTATAATGTTAGGATTTCCAGTACAATGTTGAAAAGAAGTTATAAGAGGGGACATCCTTGGCTTGTTCCTGATCTTAGTGGGAAAGTTTGGATTTTCTCACCATTAAGTATAATGATAGCTGTTTATTTTTGTAGATGTTCATTCTTTATCAAGTTAAGGAAATTTCCCTCTACTCTTAGTTTGCTGAGAGGTTTTTTTTTTTTTAATCATGAATGGGTGTCATATTTTGTCAAGTTCTTTTTCTGCAGCTATTGATATGATTGTGTAATTTTTCTTCTTTAGCCTGTCACTGTGATGGATTACATAAATTGATTTTTGAATACTGAACCAGCCTTGTATACCTGGGATAAATGCCCCTTGTTTGTGGCATTGTTGATTCACCTGGCTAGAATTTTGTTGAGGACTTATGCAGCTATGTTCATGAAGGATATTGGTCTGTGGTTTTCTTTTCTTGTAACATCTTTGTCTGGTTTTGGTATTAATGTGATGGTGACCTCATGGAATGAGTTAGGAAGTATTCCCTCTGTTTCTGTCTTCTGGAAGAGAATTGGTATAATTTCTTTCTTGAATGTTTGGTAGAATTCATCAGTGAACCCATCTGGGCCTGCCTGGTGCTTTCTGTTTTAGAAGTTTATTAATTATTGATTCAATTTCTTTAATAGATGTAGGCTTACTCAGATTGTCTATTTCTTCTTGTGTGAGTTTTGGCAGATTGTGTCTTTGAAAGAATTGGTCCATTTCTTCTAGGTTATCAAATTTGTGGGCATATAGTTGTTCATAATATTCTTTTATTATGCTTTTAATGTCCATGGGCTCTGTAGTGATATCCCCTGTTTCATTTCTGATATTAGTAAGTTGTGGTCTCTTTTTTTCTTTAGTTGGCCTGATTAGAGGACTGTCAATTTTATTGATGTTTTTCAAGGACTGACTTTTGTTTTTATAAAACATTTTCTCTATTGATTTCCTGTTTTTGAATTTATTGATTTCTCTTCTAATTTTTATTATTTCTTTTCTTCTATTTACTTTGGAATTAATTTGCTTTTCTTTTTCCAGTTCCCTAAAGGAGAAACAAATTTTCATAAGTTGTACTTTCATTTTCATGTAGTTAAAAAATTTCTCCTCAGATTTCTTCTTGACTCATGTGTTAAATAGAAGTGTGTTATTTAATCTCCACGTATTTTGGGATTTTCCAGCTATCTTTCTGTTATTGATTTCTAGTTTAATTCCTTTGTGGTCTGAGAGAAGATGTTGTATAATTTTTATTCTTTTAATTTAAGGTGTGTTTTTACGGCCCAGAATGTGGTCTATCTTGATGAATGTTTCATTTGAGCTTGAGAAGAATGTGTATTCTGCTGTTGTTGGATAAAGCAGTCTATAGATGTCCATTATATCCAGTTGATTGATGGTATTGTTGAGTTCAACTATGGCCTTACTGATTTTCTGCCTGCTGGATCTGTCCATTTCTGATAGATGGGTATTGTAGTTGCCAACCATAATAGTGGATTCATTTATTTCTCCTTGCATTTATATAATTTTTTGCCTCATGTATTTTTATGTTTTGTTGTTAGGCACATACACAGTAAAGATTGCTATATCTTCTTGGAAAATTGACCCCTTTATCATTATGTGATGCTCCTTTTTATCTCTGATAACTTTCCTTACTCAGAAGAGTATTCTCTCTGAAAATAACATAAGTACTCCTACTTACTTTTGATTAGTGTTAACATAGTGTATCTTTCTCCACCCCTTTACTTTTGATCTATATGTGTCTTTTTATTTAAAATGGATTTCTTATAGACAACATGTAGTTGGGTCTTGTTTTTGATCCACTCTGGAAATCTCTATATTTTAATTAGCATATTTAAATAATTGATGTTTAAAGTGATTATTGTTATAGTTGGATTAGTATCTACCATATTTGTTACCATTTTCTACTTGTTGCCTTTTTTCTTTGTTCCTATTTTTGTCTTCCACTCTTTTGTGCCTTTTGTGGTTTTAATAGAGCATTTTATAGGATTCTATTTTCTCTTCTTTCTTAGCACATCAGTTATACTTCTTCTTCTTCTTTTTTTTTTACTTTAAACATTCTTTAAATTAATGAATTCGTTTTTATTTATTTATTTATTTTTGAGACAGAGTCTTGCTCTGCTGCCCGGGCTAGAGTGCTGTGGCATCAGCCTAGTTCACAGCAACCTCAAACTCCTGGGCTCAAGTGATCCTCCTCCCTCAGCCTCCCAAGTATCTGGGACTACAGGTGTTCATGACCACGCCCGGCTAATTATTTCTATTTTTAGTAGAGATGGGGTCTCGCTCTTGCTGAGGCTGGTCTTGAACTCCTGACCTGAAGCGATCCTCCCGCCTGAGCCTCCCAGAGTGCTAGGATTACAGGTGTGAGCCACCGCGCCTGGCCTTTTACTTTTTTTTAAGTGTTTGTCCTAGAGTTCACAGTATACATTTACAACTAATCCAAGTCCACTTTCACATAATACTATACCACTTCATTGATAGTGCAAGTATCTCATAGTAACAAAATAATCCTAATTCCTCCCCCAATCTCTTATACATTGCTGTCACTCCTTCCATTTATAGCTAAGTGTACATAAGCACATCACACATGCATGCACACACACATGCACACACACGCACACACACATGCATGCATGCACACACACGGAATGCACACACATGTACAGTATACATAATTGGATACATTCTTGCTATTATTAATTTTGGACAAACTGTTATCTGTTAGATCAATTAAGAATAAGAAAAATAAAAAGTTTTATTCTACCTTCACTTATTCCTTCTCAGATGTTCTTCCTTTCTTTATGAATGTTTGAGTTTATTACCTACATAATTTACTACTCTCTGAAGAATTTCTTTTAACATTTCTTGCAAATCAGATCTACTAGCAACAAATTCACTCAATGTTTGTCTGAGAAAGTCCTTATTTTTGCTTCACTTTAGAAGGATAATTCTGCAGGATACAGAATTCTAGGTTGGTAGTATTTTTCTCTCACCAATTTAAATATTCCACACCACTCTCTTTTTGCTTGCATAGTTTCTGAGGAGAAGTCAGATATCATTCTCACTTTTGCTCCTGTATAGGTAAGATTTTTTTCAACTCTGGCCTCTTTCAAGATTTTTTCTTTGTCTTTGACTTTCTGCAGTTTGAATATCCTATGCCTACTTGTATTTTATTTTTTTTATATTTATCCTGATTGGAATTCTCTGAGCTTTCTGGATCTGTGGTTTAGTTTTTGATGTTAATCTGGGGTAATTCTCAGTTATTATTGCTTCAAATATTTCTTCTGTTCCTTTCTCTTTCTTCTCCTGCTGGTATTCCTATTGCGTGTATGTTATACCTTTTCTAGTTGTCCAGTCATGGACTTTTGCCACGTCCAGTCTACTAATAAGCTCATCAAAGTCATTCTTCGTTTCTATTTCAGTGTTTTTGATATTTTTCTTAGAATTTCCTTCTCTCTCCTTACATTGCCCATCTTTTCTTGCATGCTATCTATTTTATCCTTTAGAGAACCTAGCATAGTAGTTATGGTTGTCTTAAATTCCTGACCTGATAATTCCAACATTCTTGTCTGAGTCTAGTTCTGATGCTTTTTCTGTCTCTTCAAACTGTGTTTTTTGACTTTCTATATGTCTTTAATTTTTTCCTGATAGTGAGACAGGATGTACTGGGTGAAAGGAACTGTGTAAATAGGCTTCTAGTAATGTGGTGGTGAGGTATAGGGGCAGGGGAAGTGCTATATAGGCCTGTGATTTGGTCTCAGTCTTTTAGTGAGCCTGTGTCTCTGGACTGTGAACTTCACAAGTGCTTCTTAACCTCTCCCCCTTACTTGGGACAGGATGGTTAGAGAGTACTGGAGTTAGGCATGTTCATTCCCCCAGATTAGTTAGGCTCTGAAAAACTCCAATAGTTTAGGCCCTGGTAAAGTAGTTTCTCTTCAGGGCAGATCTTGTTAAGAAGAACAGAGTGCTCTGGTGTATTTCAAAATGGTTCTTTTTCTCCTTTCCCTGCTGGAAGGACAAGGGTATTTTTCTTTCATATTCATTGTGAGAAGCTGGTTGAGCTCTTGGAGGTAAAACTTACAAAAGCATAGGGCCTCCCCCTATGACTGGGTGTCCCTGGAGTTTTTAACTCTCAGTGTCCACAGTGAGCCTCCAGAAATCTGTCAACTACAGTTCAGGTTTTCCTACCCTGGCATTTGTTCCTGCAGAGGTTTCTGCTTGTGGATTTCTGCTGTGGTAAGTTGTACTTCTCTGTATTCTCCTGTCTGTCCCTCCAATTTTGGGGGCAGCAGGTTGCCCTGTAACCTCACTTCCCTAAGAAGAGTTGTTGATTTTTCAGTTTATTTAGCTTTTTACTAGTTGTTAGGATGGAACGATGACCTCTAGGTTCCTTACATGCTAGACTGCTGGTTATTGCTTTTAATAGGAATCATGACCATTTTCCTACTTATGCACCTTCAGGCCGTGACTTTTAAGAAGTGGACTTGCCTTCTTCATTTTCCTTCTTCTCCTGTCTACCAGTGGAGTTTTGAAGAAGTCGGCTTGGGTCTTAGAATGACGGTATCAAGCACAGCATTCCCACCCTCTTTCCGCTATTACCAAGATCCATTTTGGACTTTACAGGATTAAGTAATCAATTTTCATTGTGCTAAACCATTGAGATTTTGGTGTTTATCTGCTACAGCATCTAGTGTGTTACCTGAACTAATACTGCAGGATCCCCATTTTTCTGCTCGTCATGGATGTTATGGCAGATATTGCAGCCTGGCTCACTCACTTCCATTCCAACACTTTTAGAGTGTGCAAGGCAAATTGTAGAAAGCCAAAGATATTCCCTTATTTCTCAAACACCCATTTTTAGTTCAGGTTTCACAGGAGACACTGATTTTCTCCAAGTGGATGTTCTTGTGTGAGTTTTGGGAAACGGAAATGAACGTACTGAGGTGGAGGTTTTGTTCCCACTGTTCTACTGTTTCTTCTGGCAAGCATGGTTGTGAAACTGCAAGTAGTAGAAAACCCACCTACCGTGGCTGAAACAAATAGGAGCTCGTTTTTCTCATATAGTAAGAAGTCTGGATGTAGGCAATCACCGGATTTGCTCTTGAGTTTACCAATATCAGGATCAATCAGGATCAGTATCTGTGCAATTGTTTTGGACTTTTCTTCGGGGTTACAAGGCCACTGTTGCAGCTGCAGCCATCACATCTATATTCAAGGCAAAATGAAACAGAACAAAACAAAAACAAAATAGATAAGGGGAACAGCAACACCAACTATATCTGCCTCTTTTTATCAGAAGGTGAAAGTTTTCCCAGAAGCCCTCACAACAGACTTATCCATAGGTCTCAATGTCCAAAATTAGGCACGTTGCCACCTGAACAAAATTAGGATTACATTGGTGAGGAAAAAGTGGGGACAGGTATGGCAGTGCCCTCATGCAGGCATAGAATTCATAGTCTCTACCCTCAAGGATCTAATGATGGCTTGTAGAGACAAAACATATGCATGGATATTTGAATAATAATATGAGAGTTAAGAGAACATATAAGGCATAAATGACAGAACAGACAGTGTAGAGATGGGGACTTGAGTGCTCTAATGCAGCCCATTTCCATTTCAAGGAGGACTGACATGAAGGGATTCTGTGTTTTAGTTGGACTCCATGGGCAGCCTCTTGCTTGCTGCACTGTCATGCTGATGTCACCTGCCAGAGCAGAAGGGTGTTCTGGGCAAGTGTTCGGATGGGGTGCCTTCTGTGGGGTTGATGGGCAGGGAGTGGGGAACTTAGCCTGGAGACACAGGTTTTGCCTACACAAATCCTGTGATTGCCTACATCCAAACTTCTTGCTATATGAGAAAAAAGGAAGAAAAGGCACTGCAGGGATTAAAGAAAGGGTCCCAAACCCAACTCCAGAAGTTTGTTTTGTAAGAGCGTTTCTCCAAACAATAAAGACATCCACTTGCTTGTGATTAGCCTGGGCCCCCTTAGTCACCCAGATATAATACCAAGCTCTTTAGAGGAAAGACCATCACCCTGGAGTTACTGGTACTCACTTTTTGGCACCAGATTTATTGACATTAATGATCCCAATCCCATATGGAGTTGGGACCATTGAGACCTTGGACCACTGAGATAATGAATTTTCCTTATGGCAGCAGTGCTCCTGCTAATGAGAAATGAATGTTTTCTGTAAGTTTTTATTTTAATTTGGTGGCTCTTGTGATATTTATTCCTGGATCATTTGCTGTTCAAGCTCAGCTTTAATTTTCTCAATAACATGGTTCACCAACCCATTGGGATGCTGGTTTGGACAAGGATAAAATTCTACAGAACTGTCTCTCCCGTATACCTAGGTCTTTCATGTGCCTCAGGTCAAATTCCAACTGCCAGTATCTGTATCTCTTGCCTTAGGGCTTTATTTAAAACTATGGGAGGCCTCTCTGTCTGCCTACTCTGCAGGCCAGAAGTGTCAGAAGATTAATGTTACCCTTCCTCCAGAGTAGCTCTCAACAAAGGATTGATGAGATTTGATGGCTCCTCTGGGTGGTAGAACTCTAAGGCATGTGTTCTACACTTTTCCCAGAGTTTCTTCCTGGGATTAAGCTACAGTTGCCCATGGTGGTTGCTGGTTTACTCACACAACCTTGATTGGAGAGGTCCCTCTCTGTTTCACTTTCCCCTGCTCTCTGCACTGGTTTCCCCCAGTAGGCTCACACATCAGTGAAGAATGTCAAAGTTATCAATTGACTCTAAAAATGAAAAAGCTCTGGCAATCCCAAGAAGACCAAGGGGAAGAAACACTGCTATTTCCAAGTTTTTCTGATGAAGGAAAGAGGGCTCTGACCCAAAGAGCTGCCCAGAGAGAGTCTTCCAGAGGGGATAGTGCACAGGGCTGATGGACAAGGAACTATGAACGATAATAAGAATTGATATTTATTCTCATTTACTTTGCACTTACAGTCTTCACTGAATTTAATCCTCCCAACAACTCTCTGAGGTAGTTGTTACCTTTTCCATTTTATAGATGAAGAAACTAAAATTCAGAAAGGTTTTGGAACTCTGAGGAGTGGGGAGATTAGCTTTATACCACTTGAAAGTTTTTTTTTACTTTCAGAATATTATGGGGGTACAAACGCTTTGGTCACATATATTGCCTATGCACTGCCCAAGTCAGAGCTACAATCGTGAATATCCCCCAGAGGGTGCACCCCGCACCCATTAGGTGTGAATTTTCCCGTCCCCTCCAACCCCCTCCCACCTGCCTGACCCCTGATGAATATTATTTCCATGTGTGCACATAAGCATTGATCAGTTAGTACCAATTTGATGGTGAGTACCAGTGGTGCTTGTTTTTCCATTCTTGTGGTACTTTGCTTTGAAGAATGGGCTCTAGCTCCATCCAGGATAATACCAGATGTGTTAATTCACTTGAAAGTTATTTTAAAAAGTAAATTAAAGAGGTACTTTATCATACGCTCTTGGTGGGAATGTAAATTAGTACAACTACTGTGGAAAACAGTATGGAGATTTCTCAAAAAACTAAAAACAGAACTACCATTCAATCCAGCAAATCCCACCACCGGGTATGTATCCAAAGGAAAAGAAATCAATCCCTTCTTGGCCTTTTGGATAAGATCAAGTGAAAAGGAAAAGAAATCAGTATATCAAAGGGATACCTGCACTCACATGTTTACGCAGCACTATTCATAATAGCAAAGATATGGAATCAACCTAAGTGCCCATCAATGGAAGAACGGATAAAGAAAATGTGGTATATATATACAATGGAATACTATTCAGTCATAAAAAAGAATGAAATCCTGTCATTTGCAGCAACGTGGATGGAACTGGAGATCATTATGTTAAGTGAAATAAGCCAGGCACAGAAAGACAAATACAGCATTTTCTCACTCATTTGTGGGAGCTAAAAAATTTGATATCATGAACATAGAGAATAGGATGACAGATGCCAGAGACTGGGAAGGGTGGGTGGGGGTATGGGGGGATGAAGAGAGGTTGATTATGATTATGGGTACAAACATACAGTTAGATGGAAGAACTAATGTTTAATAGCAAACTAGGGTGACTATAGTTAGCAGAAAGATTATGTATATTTCAAAGTAACTATTAATAGAAGAGAGAACTTAAAATGATACCAACACATAAAAATGATAAACACTCAAGATGAAAGATACCCCAAATACACTGACTTGATCATTATACATTCTATGCATGTAACAAACACTCACATGTACTCCATACGTATGTAAATTATTATATATCAATAAAAGGGGGGGGAAGTTCTTGCAGACTTGAATTTGTGGCCTAAGATTTGTTCCTACTTCCCTTAAATATTTACAAAAATTACTGTTACAGCATATTCCATTTTATTCATGAAAAAATATATTGTATTTTCCAAGGTCTTTAATTTGATTTTATGGTATATTTCATCAAATGGATGTGTCATAATCTATTTTATCTCCTCATGTGGGACATATATTTAGTTTCTGATTTTTATTATTATAAACAATGCTGTGATAAATATCTTTCACATTAAACTCTCTGCCATGTTTTTGCTGCACTATTACTATTCCTGCATTCATTATATCTTTTTTATTCTCCTTATACCTTTGTCCCAATTGGGAATTCAGTTAAATTTATTATTGTACTGCATTTTATATTTTTAAAAAATATTTTATTTTTTTAGAGCTGTTTTAGGCTCATAACAATATTGAGCAGAAGGTACAGAGATTTCCCATAAACCTCATCCCCATCCACATGCACAGCCTCCTCCATTACCAACACCCCCACTAGAGTGGTACATTTGTTAAAATTCATGAACCTACATTGATACCTCATTATTACTCAAAGTCCATAGTTTACATTAGGGTTCTCTCTTAGTGTTGTACATTCTATGGGTTTTGACAAATGTATGAGGACATATACACACTATTGTGGTCTCATGCACAATAGTTCAATTCTTTTTTTCGTAGATTATGCTTTTTTGTTATATCTAAACATCATTGCCATATCCAAGGTCATCTAGGTTTTTCCTGTTGTTCTCTTCTAGGAGTTTTATAGTTTTGTGTTTTACATTTAGGTCTGTGATCCATTTTGAGTTAATTTTTGTGAAAAGATATAAGGTCTGTGTGGAGATTCCTTTTTTTGCATGTGGTTGTCCAGTTCTTCCAGCACTATCTGTTGAAAAGACTATCTTTTCTCCATTGTATTGCCTTTGGTCCTTTGTCAAAAGTCAGTTGAAGTTGACTGACATATTTATGTGGACATCATATACATTTTAAATGAGGTGCTCCTCAAATCTTTTTCTGGAATAAGA
This sequence comes from Daubentonia madagascariensis, assembly GCA_023783475.1. NCBI lineage: Eukaryota > Metazoa > Chordata > Mammalia > Primates > Daubentoniidae > Daubentonia > Daubentonia madagascariensis. Next base: position 3,725,875 of record JAKFHU010002333.1, on the reverse strand, counting down.
TAAAACATAAATAAGTAAATAAATAAATGCAACAACTATATTTACGAAACAAAAGTCAGGATGCTTAGTGTGACAAATATGAGTTCACAAATGATGAAACTGCCCAGACTATTTTATGGACCCATGAGGGTCGAAACTTAATTATGGAAAGCTCAATCACTCAGTGCTACCCATTTGTAGAATAGGGGTAATAACAATACCTTCTTTATAGGATTGTTGGGAGGATCAAATGAACTAATCCATGTACAGCACTTAGTGCAGTGTTTGACTTCATATAAATGCTCCATAAATATTATTATTATTACTATTATTATCATTGCTTGCAGTTCAAAAATAACCATTTTTCATAGTGGTAAACAGGAAGCAATATGATATACTAATTAGCTGACAAGAGGACATTGCTGGCACAGAATTTCCTGGAGAATTTAGGTCTTTATTTTGTCCTTTCTTCAGGGCTTTAGAAGCCTTATAAAAAGGATATGGACCTAGAGGCAGCAGTACATTTGGGCTCAGGATTCCAATGGAACCGTGGACCTGAAAGTGGTCAGCTTTCTTGCCATGGCTTGCCTCCACTTCTCTCTGTGGTCTTCTTCTCTTTCCTCTCTTGTAATGACTGGTTTTGTCTCCTACTTAGTTTACACAAGGAACATGGCCACCAACTAGACCAAAGTCTTATATGTAGTAGGTCCAGCATCCTGGAAAGAGACCCATCCCTTTTCCAAGCCCCAAAGTCAAACTTTTCCAGGGGATAAGATTGATTAGCTTAAATTGTGACGATGCCTACCTCTAAATTGATAACTTGGAGCTAGAGCAGCAGGATAATGTTGCACAATTTAGTGACTCTCACGGACACCATGTGGCTTTGTTCTTAGAAAATGGGAAGGCAAGATCCAGAATAGTAGGGACAGCAGTAGGGCAGACAGTGCAATAGATGTCCAGTGTGGCTGGTCCCCCTGCCATCTTCTTGTGGCTCTTGAGAAAGACGGTGGAGCAGGCTTCCCTGAACACTCATCCAGGGAAGTGGGAATTGATTACTAGCTTGACCATTATTCACCCAGCTTGTGAACATGCCTTCCCCTGAGCTCCCTCTGTTTCTCTTTACCTGTTCCCAGTTTCCGATCTTTAGACAAAGGAAGGCTTTCTGAGGCTTCCAAGTGAACGGTGCTGCCACATTTTACAAAGCCCTTAGGACCATCCCTGGGAACACTTTGGTCCTCTGCCATCCTGACAGCAAGACAGTGATGCTTGGTGGAGGTGTCTTGAGGAGTTAAGTACCAGCTCACAAAAATGGTGACGTGTATTTCAGAACCCAAACTGCTGTCAGGGAACATATGGATTTTGTTATTTCCATGTTAGCAGCTTACTCTCTGTGGGTTTTGTCACATACATTTCAGACGGAGGGAGTGTTTTCCTGATTGACACCTTAGTAGCCCTCTTTGTGGCAAAGTTACAAATATTTCCCGATCTTGCTGGGCATGGGGATGGCTGAGCCACCGGAGACAATCTTTTGGTGTCACTTGATGCAGTGTGTAAGGTCAGGTAGGGGTGAGCTGTTGTCTGGACACAAAGCTGGAGCATTACGTGCTCTGTGGGGAGGCCTATCATACTCAGCCTGCTCAGGAGAAAGACTGACACATCTGGGTCATTCCACGTAGCCTTTCCCCTCACAGAGCAAAGCAGGCCTGACACTTCTGGAAGAAAATGACACTGAAAGCACTCAGACAGAAGAGGGGCAGACATTAGCAATGCTTTGCGAAAAGCCCTTTCTCAGGGATTCATGCCAATGGTTATTTACACACTTTAGCTAATCCATTTCTATTTTTTGAAGTCAAAAGAAAGTCAGCTGTCACTTATTGAATTCTTACTGTGTGCCAGGACCAGTAGTGTTGAGGACGGCTTGGACAGGCTCATGAGAGCCAATTGTTCCATTTCCAGGAATTTTGCAAGACAGCTGTTAAACACAGCCATTATTAAAAATTAAATTATATTAATTTATAATTAAATTATACTAGAAACAAAGGCAATAAATACACTCTTCACATTCTAATTATTTTACTACAGTTTACTGTTGCTCATGCTCTTGAAGTTACTTGTGTCTATTGTGTCTGCATGTTGGAAATACTGTATGATAACTTGCTACTGTGCATCTCTTTGTGACCTTGGTGGCTTGAAATTGGCCATGGTGGGAGTAGTTATACCACAGAAATCAGCAAATGCTACAAATCATGACTTGATGAATTGTATTGTTGATTGTTTAGACTTTACAAATGATGGAGAAAATGTTAATGATACAGATTAAACTTAAAAATGTGTTATGTCTATAGCTGCTATATTATGAATGGCACAAAAATTAGAGAAAATATTCTTCCACTATTTGAAACTAGTACCTGATTCAGCAAAGAAGTTGTAGTTGTTCACATCATTGACCAATGAGTGAAGTTCTGACATACATTTTTGTTTTACTTTTATCTTATCAATGTAAACAAAAATATCAACCAATATAGCTATACCATAGCAACACTCATTTGTTAGTTGCAACCACAGGTTGGCTGTGGATACGAGAGTTCAGCAAAATCATTGAAAGCATTTTATGAGAATTAATCAGCTAAATGGAATTTACAAGTATTGCATATTTCATTATTATTTGTAATTTATGTGCTACACACCTTTTCTGTCAATAAAATTTACATAAACTTCTATGTATACACACTTTTTTGGGGGTTCCCAATTACAATTATTAGCTATTATTTCCTCTGCCATGAATATACTTCTCTCTTTATCTCACCCTCCAAGACCCAATTCAGAGGCTAATCTATCCCTTCTTTGGGGTCCTTTGTTGCAGCCCTGTTCACAGTGCATTAGGGTTCTGTGTAGTTCCCTCTACTTCCTAGGACAAATACAGTTGAAGGGCAGGGATCTTGAATTATTCATCTCTAAACATCTAGAGCTGAGTTCAGTTCTTGGTACATAGGAGGTGCCCAAAAAGTATTAATTAAAAGAAACAGCGAGAGTCTTGGGGGTTGATGGGGCAGGGGAGTGGGGGAGGGAAAAGAAAAGTAGGAGGTTACATGTATAGAAAAGGGACAGTGGAGAATATTATAGATCACCTTTTAAAATGTAAATATCCGTAGGATTCCTACAGGTCTGTACAAACTGCAGCAAACTTTGATTGACCAAACCACTGCCAATAAAAGCCCTTGATGAAGTGGATTTGTTTGGGGGTGATCACGTGTTTAGAGGAACAAGACAAGTCACAAGGTAATCATATCACTGCAGGTATTTGATGTGTGTCCTGGGTGAATTCAGCTCAGTGGCCAATCCTTCCAAACAATTTCCCTTATAACATTCAATGAACACTTCCTTGAATGAAGCAGGCACTGGATTTTCCATACATCATGTGTGAGGGAGGTGACAATGGAACATCAGAAGCCCAGGAGAATTTAGTCCCCTCCCAGCCCATGCGTCCTACTGCATGTCCGTTCTGCAAGCTCCTCCCCACACCCTTTTGGAAGGACCTGGATGTCAGCCCTCCTAGTCGAGAAGTATTTTCAGTCTTTAAAACCCAGCCATTATTGGCTGGCTAGCTGAGTTTCCTGTTCAAAAAGTACACAATCACCCATCTCCCCAAAATATACATCTAGCCAGGATCAGATTTCCCTCAGCCAGCCAGGCAATGAGCAGTTGCCCATGAGCTTGGAAGAAAGCAAGCAAATGGCCTTCCTTTCTCCCTCACTACCTCCCTCACATCGGCTGTAACGCCGGGGCAAGGTCAGCCGGGACCGGTCCAGCCTTCAGCCACAGCCCAGTGCAGGATAGGTATGTCAAAAAAAAAAAAAAAGCAAAACAAGAAAAATCACTTACATTCCCCTCGTTCATCCTTTCCCTCCAGTCTTATTTGTCATTTATTCATGATAGCCCCGCAGTAGGAAAATGAAATCGGGCCCGCGTCCTCGTCTCTCCTCTGGATTGTTGCAATAGACGACCTCCTTCTACCCACACCCCTTGCAAGTCTATTCTCGGTGCAGAGGCAGGAGGGGTCCTGTCAAAAGACACATCAGAATATGTCATTCCTCTGCTCAGAACTCTCCAGGGGCTCCCACTTCCATCGGAGGGAAGGGCCAAGCTGTACAATGGCTCAAGGCTCTACATGATCAGCCCCTCCCTGCAGCCCTTCATGCGTCTGATTTCCTACTAGTCACTGCCTCGCTCCTAACAGCCATGGTAATCTTGTTCTTCAAACTCGCTAGGCACCTCCTACCTCAGACCTCCACCTACATTGTTCCCCCTGCCTGAAACACTCTCCCTCGGATGTCCACAGGGCTTGGTCCCTCACCTCCTTCTGGTCTTGGTGCAAGCATCACCTTCTCCGTGAAGTCCACCCTAACACATCTGGTGCTATTTAGTGCTGCAGACTGCCTTCTTCCTCTCTATTACTGTTCCTCCTCACTCTGTCATATTATTTCCATAGAATTTACCATCTTCTAGCATAACAGACCATTTATGTATTTATTCATTTATAGTTTGTCTCTCCCCAATAGAAACGTAAGCTCTAAGAGGACATAGATTTTTTACTTTTTTGCCTATTTTAGGAGCTCAATAAATAATTGTTGAATGACATATACCGCATTTTAAGATGAAGAATCTGAGGCCTACTTGAGTCACAAACATTATTGAGGCACCTGGGAGTAGAAATCAGTTTCCTCCATGCTAGAACCCACGTCCATCACCTAATCGTCAAGTTCCTTTCTTCGACAACTGGACGGGGTGGGGATAGGGGAGTTCACTCTAGAACTGACTAGGCGGATGTCCTTGGGATTTTCTGTATTTACTTGTTTGTCAAGGTCAAGAAAGCCAGGTGAAAACTCTAAAATGTGTTTTTCAGTTAAATTCATTTTCTTGAAAATGTCTTTTTAGTTGGATGATTTTATATGCATATGTCAATACTTGCAGAATAAATCTCAAGCAAGGCGTCTGTGGTGTTGGTGGTGGTGGTGGTGGAGGTGGGAAGAAGGAGGTGTGGTTGAGGAGGCAGAACATAGAAACATTAACCTAATCATGTGAGCTGCTCTATTAATAAAGTCAATGCCTCCTTCATGACAGGGAGCCCTGGGAAACCAAACAGAAAATTACTTTCCTTTAAAGAGACAGACTGACTGAGTCATCGTCTCTGAATTCCCTCTCTGCTACTTCTCACTCAGACTGCTGATGATTTTATTTCTAATTTATCTAAGGGGGTTTATGAGTCATCGAGATTAGTTTCTGTAAGGTCCTCTATCACTAAACACTGTAGTAACCTGTTGTAGTTATCTATTGCTGCATAATAAATTACCCCAAAACTTAGTAGGTTAAAACAACTACCATTTAATGTCCTTAGAATTCTGTGGGTTGGGAACCCAGGGCTCAGCTGGGTGGTCTTTCTGCTCCAGGTGATGTCATCTGGGATCGTTCGTTTGGGGGCATTCAGTTGATGGCTGGGCTCAGCTCTAAGTCTGGATTCATGCACATTTTTGGTGCCTCTGCACTCCTCCATATGGCCTCTCTTTCTCCAGGGCCTTGGGCTCCCTCACAGCATGGTGGTCTTAAGGTTCAGCCTTGGAAGTTGCACAGCTGTGACATTTCTACCATATTATATTGGTCAAAACAGGACACAGAGTCAGCCTATACTCAAGGAGAGGGGACTCTATTTCTCATTGGGAGAAGTGGCAAAGAATTTGTGACTATATTTAACCTATTACATAGCCAAATACAGGCAGTCAGTCCCCACTTTCAGTTGTGATTTATCTTGCTTCTCTGCTTAAAAAAAGATGTAATAAAAATGTAAATAAAAGATGTAAAAAAAAGATGTATTCAAGGAGACTTGAGCATATAAGCATCCAAAATATGCATCTCATTATTTATGAATGCTCCCACCTTAGTCAAACACTCACTTTAGGAATTTCTCTTCCTCCAACTCTGTCCCCTACTTCTGCTGGGAACCAGTCTGTCTTGCCACGGAAGTTGCTCTCCAAATCCCAGGTCCCTAGCACCATGAATCCCTCACGGACAAACTTCCCCCATCCCCATTGTTTCTGCTTCTTCTGGAAACTTGGAGCCCGGGGACATCTTTTTAAAAGCTATAATTATTGTAAATGCAAAGACGGAGAAAATCTGGTTCCCACGGAGTAGCTCCCACTTACTCTGATTTTGACATGGAATTAAGTTTCCCATAGGAGACTGTTGGATCTGCCAAATCATAAATTTGGGTAATCCGAGCAACAATCCGCAGTAAGATGGAAAAGGTATGTCTGGGACTGAGCCCAGGCAAGAGCAGAGGGCATGAGTAACCTGCATGGGCAGGGAGCTCAGATCCCCATGTTGCCACCACGATGGTGCCAGCACCCCTTCCTCAGTCACATCTACAGCCATATGTGGGATTCCGTAAGACCAGCTGAAGGAAAGGAAAAAAGCTTAGTTTACATTTGGGTTGGCTCAGTATGCGAACACAGGCTGAAAATGAACAGCTACTATCAAACAACCACACTCAGGGTTGGCTCTGAAAGAAAGTGGAGAAGGAGAACCTTGTTGATGGCTGGAGTTGCAAGCAGTGCATCTGGTCATCCACTTTGTGTCAAAAAACGAATGGCCCAAGATGAGAATATATATGTACTCATGAGCAATGGCCAATGACTTAATGGCCTGGTTAGAAGTCTAGAAATTAAATGACTGGGAAATTGGAGACAGGGAGGTGTGGGGTAAGAGGCATGTGGACAGACCTGTGGGAGTGAGCATAAAGTGTGAAGATTTTTGTGGAACATGTTAATGTCCATCAGAAAGCATCCATCGCAGAAGTGACATTGAACATCCAAACAGACAAAATGCCCAGTCAGCTTATATTAGCCAGCCTTCATCATTAGTTCCTTCAGAACTGGCATGATGGATTGTCAAAGGGACGCATGAATGGAGTGGCCATGGTGGCAGAGATGGAGTTCCCACATGGACCTGACTGCATGGACTCCCACTCATAAAGACTGATATAACTATTGTCCCCTTGGAATGTCCAACCTACCAGCAACAGTGACCAATGCTGAGCCCTTACTCCATGCTGACACTACTCCTTGGGGACACCAATTGATCACTTGGTGGCAATTTTGTTCTCAAAGCAATAGATACATATTCTGGGAGTGGGTCTGCCTTTCATGCCTGCAGAGCCTCAGGCAGCACCATTATCCAGTGGCTGATGGAGAAACTGCCCCATAGGCATGCGATCCCAATGTAGTATCGGATTAGGATAACCACTTCACAGTCAAGGAGTTGTAGCAGGGGGTCCATGATCATAGGACTCACTTGTTGTATCATTTACCAATAGAGAGAGGGGCTGTAGTTCATCCCACTAACCTCCCTCTTCTAACTTTTCCCTTGGGAAGCAAGGTCCATGGGAACCCTGGAAGAGCTGCTCTCTGAACATGTGTGGAGAAGTGGAATCACATGGCACAAGGTAGTCGTGGAGGTGTGGTGCCCAGGTCTTCCTTCATGAAAGAACTTACTGTCCAGCTGTCAGGAGGTCAGTTGGCTGATAGCCTCCAGCTGTCAATACCTTCAGAATTCACCTCACCTTTTAAGTCTAGACGACAAACTTTTTGGCAGGCCCTAGCCAATCACTAAACAGAGAAGGGGTTTTAGGGCCTTGCCATTTCTGCCCAACATAGAATTCCTCTAACAGGCAATCTTAGTTTCCACTGGGTTGGCTGAGACTTTGGCAGATATGCACTGTGATCTGAGAATCCCCCTGCCCAATTTTGCTTCCTTTTTCCTTTCTTTTAAGGTCTGCATCACAATCTGAAGTCTTTCCTTCCCAATCCTGCTCACTTTCCTTTTTTATCTTTTACAGGCATTGCCCCCAATAGATCTTATACCTTTTAATTCTGTCTCAGTATCTGCTTTCCAAAGACTCAACTTACATAGTAATCTAGCTACTTCAGGATTATAGGTAAACTTAATTTATTTGAAGCCAGTAATGTGTTTCTTCAAACCTAAGTTGTCATTCAAGGATGTGGAGCAACTAGAATTCACATACACTACCTCTAGTAGGTGTGCAAATTTTTACAACTAGTTCAGAATATACTCGATAGTATCTACTAAAGCTGACTGTTTGAATTCACTATGACCCAGAAATTTACTCATAGGCATATATCCATCAGAAATTTGCTCATAGTGACATGCTAGGGACTGCATTTTGTCCTTCTGAAATTCATATGCTGAATCCCCAATCCTCAAGGTGATGGTTTTCAGAGATGGGGTCTTTAAGAGGTAATTAGGTTTTGATGGTGTTGTGATGGTAGGGCCCTCATGATGGGATTGGTGCTCATAGAAAAAGAGAAGCAGAGAGCTTGTTCTTGTTCTCTGTGCTGTGACGACACAGCAGGAAGGCAGCCATCTGCAAACCAGGAGGAGAGCCTTCCCCAGAACCCAACCATGCTGACACCCTGACCTTGGGCTTCCCAGCTTCCAGAACTGTGAGAAACAAATCTCTGTTATTTAAGCCAGTCAGTCTATAGTATTATATTTTGTTATGGCAGCTTGAGCAGACTAAGACACAGCACTATTCACAATACAGTTGACCCTTGAACAACATAGGAGTTAGAGGCGCCAAGCCCTTGTGCAGTTGAAAATCTGCTTATAACTTTTGACTCTCCCAAAACTTAACTCTATCCTAATATTCTACTGTTGACCAGAAGCCTTACTGATAACAAACAATTGATTAACATATTTTGTATGTTTTATGTATTATATACTGTATTCTTACAATAAAGTAAGCTAGAGAAAAGAAAATGTTGCTAAGAAAATCATAAGAAAGAGAAAATATATTTACTATTAATTAAGTGGAAGTGGATCATCATAAAGGTCTTCATCCTCATTATCTTCACATTGAATAGGCTGAGGAAGTGGCGGAAGAGGAGGGGTTGGTCTTGCTGTCTCAGGGGTGGCAGAGGCAGAAGAGGTGGAGGACCTGGAAGGGAAGGCAGGAGAGGCAGGCACCCTTGGTGTAAATTTTACTGGAAAAAAAATCCACCTATAGATGGACCCATGCAGTTAAAACCCATGTTGTTCAAGAGTCAACTGTAGTAAAAAAGTGTAATGTGTCCAAATGTCTACCAAGAGCAAAATGGATAAATTGTGGTGTATTCACAGAATGGAATACTATGCAAGAAAATGAACAAATGGGTTACAAACATGCAAAAAGATCGTTGTATCTTACATGTAATATTGACCAAAAGAAACTAGACTCAAATGACTATATACTATATGATTCTATTAATGCAAAATTCTAATCCAGGGAAGACAAATCCATGCTGCAAGGAGCCGGGAGAGTGGCTATCCTAGGTGCAGGGTGGGGAGGTTGTGACTAAAAGGTTGCGTGAAGGAGATTCCAGGATGCCGCTGATGTTCTGTTTCTTGATCTGAGAGTTGATTACACGGGGGTTGAGTCTTGAAAGTTTATTGAACCATACACTTGTGATACATGCACTTTTCTGTATGCACAAAATTATACTTCAATAGAAAGTTTATGGAAATCTAAAATTGTCATTGATTTTAAGATGCAACTTTATGAAGGTTGTTATATAGGTACCGTGTTTCATTGACTATAGAACACACATATTTCACATTTTAACGTCTCAAGTATTGTGATATGAGTTACAATTGATAGTGGTCATGATGTGGTTGTCATCATGATGCAGTTGTTACTGCCTGTATAGGTATAAACATCAAGCCTCAAAACTTGCAAAAAGGGTAGTGTCAGAAGTTTGGAAGAAAATCTCAGATATTTTATGCTTTTAAAATCACGTATAATTTTTATATTTATTGAAAAAGCTCCTTTTAACATCGTTAGACACAATTTTATCCTATAAGACTCTTTTGTATATGGAAAAAGGAAAATAAAAGCAAAATAAATAATTTAAGGATTTCTAAAACATCTCCACATTCAGAGTCTCCTTGTCCTGTATCACTTTTTGACTAAGAGTCCTTGATGTTGTGTTTTCCATGTCATCTTCTGTGCCATCAAGAGCTCTGGTGGTACAGCATTTCTTAAAAAGAATCCATAAAAAATCTAAAAGCCATTGGATCTAGGTTTTTATTAGGCTGGGTTTTCAGTGGGGTAGAGACAGCCTTCTGTGGTGGAAGCTATGTTGTGTTACTCAGATTCTCCTTTGGCAATGAAGCACGTATTCCTTCTGCTGCTGGGAGTGCTGCTGGCAGATAGCCCTTACCTGTCAGTCCCTTTTGGGGATTGGCTCATTTGGAGAGAGCCACCACTCCCAAGGTTGTGCTTCCTTCCAAAAATTGGCCAACACATGACACACGGTATAACAGCTGGGCCCTTGCACTTAGTAGGAACTACTGGAAAGGATCATCTCAGCTTCAGAAACCCCCATAGGTTGGGCTGAGGCCTTCATTATGACTGCATCACAGCTTAGTGTTTTCCTCTGCCCATCCTGCTTTCTTCCCTGGGTGTTGCTCCTGTGGGCATCCCCTAATAAACCTCCACCATGGTTATTTCAAAATCTGTTTCCTGGGGAGCCCAATCTGCAACATCTACATTTTTTTTTTTTTTAAAGAGACAGGGTCTCACTCTGTCGCCTACACTGGAGTGCAATGGTCCAATCATAGCTCACTGTAACTTTGAATACCTGGTCTCAAGTGTTCTTCTTGCTTTAGCCTCCTGAGTAGCTGGGACTACAGGTGCACACTACCACACCTGGCTAATTTTTAAAAATTTTTTTGTAGAGACAGCATCTTGCTATGTTGCTCAGGCTGGGTCTCAAACTCCCAGCCTCAAGCAATCCTCCACCTCAGTCTCCCAAAGTGCTGGGAGTATAGGTGTGAGCCACTGCACCCAGCCAATACCTAATTTTGACTCCTGTTTGTTGAATGTTTTATTGACTGCTACTCTGACCCATTCCCTACAACCATTTCATTCCTAAGGGTAATGATTGCTTCCCTATTTGGAATTTTCTTTCATGTTGCTGACACCTGCTCATTTTGCAAGTTTTGAAGCTGGTACAATTGATCTTCAACATTAATAGGCAATGATAACCACATCACGACTGCAAACTGGCCAACTAAGAGCTGTTTTAAGAGGCCATTGATTGTAACTAACAGCCCCATTTCAGAGATATGAAAATGTGAAGAAAATTTGCATATTTCGGGTTTTTCTCCTATTCCTTTGGGTTTCTCTTGGGTTTAAGAGGTTCAGACAATCTCATGGCTTTGGGTGTCTTGTCTGTGGCCTGTGTGAGACAAGGCTGGTTCTACTGCACAGTCTTATCCTGCTTGATCTTTGGTAGTGGCCTCCTTCCTTGGTGGCCAAAGGTCACAGCTGGTCTGTTTTCTTGGCCTGACCTGTGCCCAAGGGTCTCTGGGGTTTTGGGCCTCCCCTCAGCTCTGGCAGATCCCTTGAGGTCTGTCTGTGACCTGGACCCTCTAAGGCAGGTCCCTGCACCTCTTGCCCTGGGGAACTCCTGCAACCAGCCCTCTCAACTGTCATCTGAGACCCACTGGGACCCTCTCACTGTCTAGGTCAGCCCTGCCACTATTTCTACTCCATGGGGGTCACTTCACATTGGCACAGAATACTTGGAGAAACTCTTTCCTCCTGGGGCTCCAGGGGAGAAGCAGGGCTTTCTTCAGATCCCCAAACTTAAGTCTCACCTTCCCCCTTTCAGAGTTTCAACACCAGCAGGGACAGAACAACAGTTCCCCTCTCAGAGACACTCTCCTGCCTTTAACCCTTACCTCCTCCCATCCTTCTCTTTCCCATCACTTACCTCTTCCAAAAGGAAATAGAATCACTTTTCCGTCATTTCTTGTGTCCTCTCAAGTCTGCAGTTCACAGCACGAATCTCTGTGGTTAGCTAGTCCTCTAAGATTGGCTCCTGATATTTAAACCCTACTTTCTGGAATTCTGAGCAAACTAACGTCCTCTGTTCCTTCCTTTTCTCCTCCCACTCTTCTTCCCCCTTGTCTTTCTCCTTTGTCTTCTTCTAAAATCTCAACAAAGCCTGGCCCTTGCAGGAAAAAAAAACCACTTTGTCTTCTGCGAGTTAAAAATTACATTCAGCATTTCACGTCATTTACTTGAACCAGCTTGTATCAAAATATTTTCCCACCTTCAGACATACACCACACTTTGTTCCCTGTAGAGGATTTATCCTCTTTCTTAGGCCCGTGGAACATTTACCAAGAGTGATCAGTTATTAGGCCAAAAGAAAAATTTTAATACATTCCAAGGACAAGAAATCATGCAGGCCGCAATCTTGGACCACAATGCAGAGAAATTGAACATTAATGCCAAAATTTAAGAAAGAATAAAAATCCAACACACTCCTACATAACTTTTGGATCAGAGAGAAACCAAAACTGTAATTACAGATTATTTAGAAAACAATGATAACAAGAACATTACATAAGTGAGAAGGCCAAGGTTGTGTACATAGAACAGCTAAAGGTTTTAATGGCTTTTATAATTTAACAAGAAAGAGAATATAAATAAACTGTTCAACTAGTTAAAAAGAGAGCCAAGAGAATATGACTAAGGAAAATAGCAAGAAGGAATTAATAAAGACTAAAGCAGAAATTAGTGTTTGGAAGAGAGAAAATCAGTAAGTTTGATAAATAAATCAAAGAGACGGTTCTTTGAACACCAGAAAAAAAGAAAGGTTTTTGCAAAGCTAATCAAGAAAAGTAAGAGGAAAAAACAAGCAATGGGAATGAGGACAGGAATGTAGCCACAGATAAAGATGTGATTTACAGGTTTCATCATGTAGATTATTATGCTGAACTCTGTGCTAAAAGTTGTAAAATCAAGTTGCACACAGGATTTTCAAATAAAACGTGAACGATCAAAATTTTTTAAAGAAGAAAAAACCATAAATATACCCATGACCCTAGAAGAAATTTTAAAAGTTGTCAAAGCATTCCCAAAATGTGCCTGGATTTTACCAGTTAATTCCATTAGAATCATGGGGCACATAACTGCCATGTGATTTGGACTGTTCCAGAGCACAGAAAAAGATAGAGCATATTTCACTTAATTTTACTAAACTAGCATAATCTAGATGTTGAAACCTATAGCAGAAATTGACCACAATCTCAGACACAAATATAAAATAAAACACTAACAAATTTAATGCAATAGTACAACAAAAGAACAATGTAGTATGAGTAAAGTTTTTCTAAGAATGCAGACATAGTTCAATAACAGAAAAATCTCAAACGTTGTTGATGGGGAGATAAATTGATACAGCTTTTGGGGAGGGTAACTTGTTGGAATGTATCCAATTTACACAGACGTCTAATCTGTGACTTAGCAATTCCCTTTATAGTTGTCTGTATGCTAAAGAAATATGGGCACAAGATGCTTGTACAAGAATATTTTTATTGCCGTTTTTCTTTTTGGTAACACAAAAGGTGAGAAACAACCTAAATATTCGTCAGTAAGAGAATAACTAAGTTACGATGTTACCGCCATACTGAAGAATATGAGGTAGCAGTTTAAAAAGAATGTGTTTCTCTCTATGTACTGAAACAGAAAAATCTCCGATACATTAAGTAACAAAACAAAACAACAAAACCAAAGAACCAAATTTGGGGGCTAGATCATATTACAGAATGACCTCATTAATGTTAAAAAATAGAGCTATATATTTGAGTGTCTACACGTGCATATGTAAATGAATATAAAGAAGCTTTGTCTACACAGGATAATTTAGGAGATGAGCTTGGGATAAATGGAGATGGTCCTGGAGGCCAAAGGAACGGAACTTTTATCTTTTCCGTATAGTTCCGTATCTTTTAACATTTTTTCAATGAGGATATGCTAAAATGTTACTTGTGTAACTAAAATAGTAAAGAATCATATAAAATATTTTATAATAATTCATCCCACCAATAGCAGAAAAAACCCTTTCATTTGACAGTTTCCAGAAAAGCTTCTACCTTCTGCTTATTCCTTTAAAAACATGTTAATAAGGAAGGAAGAGAAAAAACTTTTTAAGCAAATAGGATCAAGAATATCTTTCCTAAGCTGGTGATCATCATCATACTTAACAGGGAAAGGTTAAAGCATTATCAAATAAAGGCAGGCATAAGAGTCAATAACATGATTACTATTTAACACTCTTTTCAAAATGTTGGCCAATTCGATTCAACAGGAAAAGAAAAAGAACCCAGTAGTCTTAGTCAGAGAGAGAGAGAGAGAGAGAGAGAGAGAGAGAGAGAGAAGAGATGTCAATGTTAAGAAAGAATATATAATTATTACTGTTTACAGGTGTGATAATCTGCATGTCAAACCCAAGAGGCTCAAGAATGAGAAATCACTTGCAGGTATCAAGTGCTTCCTGCCTGCCAGGCCCTCTGCTAAGTGCTTCATAGGCATGATCTCATTTAACCCTCACAAGAACTCTATGAGGTGCATTTATCATTGTTTCTATTTAACAGGTAAGGAAATGAAGTTCCAGAAACGTGATGTAGGAGGTGAGTGGTGAGGCAGTGGACCCAGGATCCAGCCTGAGCCATCCGAGTGTGGAGCCTGCTCGAGACTCTGCAGCCTGCTACACAGTTTAAAAGCCAGAGGGTATGTTCCAGTAAGAGGTCAATATAGAATAAATGTATTTGAAAAAGCAATAGCTTTTATATATAATATCAACAGTCAATTTGGAAATATCAGGGAAAAAATACATTCTATTCACCATGGCATCCAGAACTATCAAGTTGAACACTTAAAAAGGACCAGCATAAGGAAAACTTCAAAACTTTATTGACAGACAAAGAGAAAACTTGAATACATGGAGAAACATGTTCATTTATAGCTTGGGAGTCAATATTGAAAAGATGTCAATTATTCTGAAACCAATCTACAAATATCATGTAAATTCCAAACAAAATTAGTGACATTTTTTTCAGAACTTTACCAACTTATTCTTTTAAGAAAAACATTTAAACAAAAAAAAAAAACATTTAATTTCAAAAACTCATTATATTAAAAAAATCAGAAGTGTGTCACAAAAACATTTTCTTTGGAAGTAAACACTATTGTTTGGAGTCTCTGTCTCTCCCTCACTCACACACACACACACACACACACACAGCCCTGCTCTTTTAGCATAACAAGGTCAAAGTGGCATGCGGAGTTGGCTTATACTGGGTCATGAGAACATATTACTAAATTTTTAGGAATTTTGTGAGCTGGTTGATAAACATAGCCATTAATTAATTAATTAATTTATTTATTTATTGAGGCAGGGTCTTTCTTGCCCAGGCTAGAGTGCAGTAGCATCATCATAGCTCACTGCAACCTCAAACTCCTGGACTCAAGCAATTCTACTGCCTGATCCTACTGAATAGCTGCACCACCCTGCCTGGCTATTTTTTCTATTTTTGTAGAGACGGGGTCTGGCTATGTTGCTTAGGTTGGTCTTGAACTCCTGGCCTCAAATAATCCTCCCACCTGGGCCTCCCATAGTGCTGGGATTATAGGTAGGAGCCACTGCACCCAGCCCATAGCCATTATTAAAAATCAAATCACATAAACTTATATTATTTTTAAAACAAAAGTAATAAATTCTTAAAACTCCTAATTACTTCCTAATTATTTTATTACATTTTGCTATTATATCTACTTTTGAGGTCATTTACATCTATTGTGTCTGGATGGTAGACATGTTATATAATGTTGTGTTGCTGTGTATCTTTTCCCAATTCTGCAATCTCATGTTAGTAGCTTGAAATTGACCATGGTGGGACTATTTAGACCATGGAAGTCAGCAAATGCCACAAATCAAGGTCTTGTCTTCTTTTCAGAGAGCTGGTTGTTAAATATTTAACCGCATACCACCAGGTTAAAATTATGCTAGAAGGAGTGATATGTATTTCTCCTATATATGAGTGTGTGTGTGTGTGTGTGTGTGTTTTTCAACAAAAGGGGGAGAAAAGCAAATTACAGCTCCCTACTTAGAAGTAGAATAAATGGGGATGAGAAATACAGATAATCTCACAATTGGTACTAGGTGAGACAAAAAGAGTTTGCTTCTGGAAAAGTACTTAAAAGAGTTATCAAACTTAAATATGTCATGAATTTTTCTTTTATAAATAGACACTGTTCCAAGTTTGTTGACTTTTTCTGTGATGAAAGTGGTATCAGTAGTATGTACCTAAAAATATTTGGAAAAATAAATATGCTTGTCTTTTCAAAGCAAAGGTTATGTTGTAACAAAGTGTGAGAAAGTAATAGCCTTTCAAAATAAACTCATACTTTGGGGAGAGTATACTAAAAACAGACAGTGGAAGGGTCTCCAGAGTTACCTGATTTTGAGGCTGAAAATGGGCCACCTATAAAAACTATCATATCTGTTTACTTTAAAAACTTGGAAACAGGATATTCTAACCTTATAAAAATATTCTAAAATAAACTAATTTGTTAACAATGAAAACCTTCCAATTATTTTGCAAGAACAACTGATTGACATCAGGAAAAATGGAAATTATTAGCTGAATTTCAACAAAGACCTTTGCAAAATTGGTGAATGAAGCTGAAAATGATTTTCACTGTTTATTAGGCATAGCCCATAAAGCACTTCTTTCATTTGGTATCTATGCATGTTGGTGAAGCTCTTTTTTCAGTAATTTCAAGAGCAAGCACTGGAATAATCTGAATTTAGAATGAGAACTGTGGATAGCAACATCACAAAGTGTTAAACTAAGATTGACAAAAGAAAAAATTCAAGCATATTTACCTTTGCTAAAACACATTTGTAAAGTGAGAGCAAAAATATGCTCTACCCTAATCATTAAAATAAACATGTGTTAAAAAAATAATTTATTTGATATTCACATTTTCCTTTAAAAATTCCAAAGTGTGGAATTTGTGAGCTTGTCAGGAATGCAGACTCTCACACCCCATGCCAGGCCCCACCTCACTGCTTTGAGTTAAATGGAGACATCCCCTGCACGGATGGATTTTGGCATAAGAACCATCAGGAGATGACAAACCTAACTTGCTCTTAAGTGGGTGGGTAGGTGAGGGGGTCGTGAGTGGTCTGCTCTTCTGGTTGGCGACTTTGAAGATTGGAGTAATTCTTGACACTTTGAAGTACATTTATGTTAAAACAGACTTTCTGGGTGTAGGTGAAGCCCGTACATGGTGTAATTCCTAACTCTAACTTTATAATAGCACCAAATAGTAGAATTCTGCAGTAATACTAGCTAACATATAACATTTACTATGTGCCAGGCATTGTCCTAAGTTCTGCTCATGAACTGATTCATTTACTCCTCCCTCAACCCTAGGAGGCAGGTCTGCTATTATCCTCAGTTTATGGGTAAGGAGACTGAGGTACAGAGAGGTTACTTGCTCAAGGTCACACTGCTAACAAGTAGCAAACAGCGTTTGGACCTAGTCAGTCTAACGCCAGAGCCCATGCATTAACCATTATGCAACACTGCCTGGGTACAAAATGTATAAAGGAATAAATACCCGCATATTGGGGATACATACTCAGATATTTTTATTGATGGGGAACATGATCAAAAAGCTTGGGGACACTAGCCTAGTGAATATAAGCTCAAATGCTACTGTGACATAACAAGCCTTTCCTGATTGGGCTAGCCAATCTCTCTGACCATACTTCTTGCTCTCTTCCCTTGAAACCTGGATGCTACCATCTTAAACTGGCCTCCTGGCAGCTCCCTGAATTCCTGATGCCTCTTCCCATCCCCTATTCCTATCTGTCCCTCAGAACTCAGCCTGAGCATTGCTGCCCTTCCTAACTGTCTGCCCTGTCCACCACCAGGCCAGGCATCCTCTGTCCACTCAGCGTTGTCTACACCCCTCTGCGTGACCCCTGTCGCACTGTTTTGTAATCATCTATTCACTTGTTTGTTTACCACCCTTGAGGGTAGGGCTATCTGGTTTATGTTTGTTTATCCCAGTGCGGAGCCCGGCACGTATTAGGTGCTGTTTGCACGAGTGAAAGATCCACGAAAGGGAAGGAAACCACCGCCCTAGGAGTTGCGGTACAGTCTGTTATTTGCGTAACAGCCACCAGAGGGAGCAGACGAACAGGGTCCCGTGGACAGCACCCATCTAGACGAACTCCTGGTTGAGAATTTAAAGAATTATTCTTGGGCTGGAAGGGAAATTCACTAGTCACGTAGACCATTCCTCTATTTTAGACAAGAATAAACAAAGCCTTACAGGTAAGCACAGTGATATTTAAGGTTTTTAAATTAAGAAAAAAAATTTGAGCATAGATGGACTTCGAATCAGAAAACTTGGATTCTGGTTCCAGCTCTAACATTATTTTGCTTGTCTGATCTCAGACGAAATCCTTGGATTTTGGAGACTTAGTTTCCAAATCTAACAAATGGGTGACATACTCATTTTGTTTGTTTCCCAGGTGTGTTTTGAGACCCATGTAATAATGCACACAAACACCCTAAAAATGGCAAGGCAACAAATAAAGTATAACTAGAATCAAGGGGCTAAATAAAAATAACTTCAACCTCCCTTGTTTAAAATGAGTTTTTTAAACTGTGACTTGAAAGCCAAGGCATGAACATGGACTTTCAATGGGCATGGACTTGCCTCGAGAGCATAGATGTGTGGAGATCTCAAGCTGTGGATCACTTAGACCATTTTATTCATTTGGTTGCCACTCAACCATCTCAGCTATTATGCATTGCCAGGGGCCAGTTAATACACCTGCATCTAGCATCATCTATATCTGGATAATTCACATATCTCACCCCACGTGTATATCTTTTTCTTTCTTTTGTTCCTTCTTTTGCAAATGTGCACGGATGCTGTTGTAATAAATAAAACACACAAATTCATATAAAAACTTTCCTGAGTCTCTCGCTACATATATCATAATGTATTTTTTAAATCAACAAATACCAAAAAAAATTACATTTAGGATAGTGTTGCATTATATGTATATTGAACCTATTAAAATTTGATTATGTGGGTTTTGCGCAAAAAAAAAAACCAAAAACAACCCTCAAAATTAAATCCATAATCATTTAATAGAGTTGGTGGTTTGGCTCCATGAGGGGCTGCCCAGGCTGAGCATGGATCGGTAGATGTGACTGCTTCCCCTCAGTGGGTCTCAGATCTTACAAACGCCTCTCAAAATGTAGTGTATTTCTGGATTTGTGAGTAATTTAAGGAGTTTTAAAGGGGAATTTTTATATGAGCAAAGTTTTGTCTTGTATTTTATCTTTGGAACCCAATTCACCACAGAAAATGCTATTTTACATGTGGAGGGACTATGACATTTTTTGGCACAAAATAGGAGCCCTCAGTAGAAACACTGATCTAGCCCAGAAAACCCTGATTCCCAGTGGCTGCCCAGAGAATGGGGCGGGACCAGACCTCTCACTTCAAGACCAATGTTCTTCCCACCCACAACTGTGCAAGTTTGCATGACTTTCATTCTGAAGGGCATCCTTCACCCAGCCCTTGGGGGAATCCGTGAACTCCTAAACCATGCATACACGTGGGGATGCTCTTTTAGCACAGGCAGTCTACCCCCACATAGACCCACACACCTTTGCTTTTCAGGGTCTTGCCTGCATGTGATTTTCATTCTCTTTCTTGTGTTGCCTTTATATCGGGATCAGAAAGGGAGCTGGAAAAGATTTTCAAGCCACTTTGGAACTGCAGTCTGGGTAATCGGGGGCATGTGGGGAAAATCTCAGAGGCCAGGCAGCCTTCAGAAGTCTACCAGGATTTGATTTCCTTTTCTCCCTTCCTTCCTCGGAAATGAGAAGGCCAGATGCATCCTATTCCCCAGCAGTATCTCACCCTCTGGCCTAGTGTTTGAGCTTCCTTTTCCTCTTGGGTGAGGCCACGCTTCCTTGGCACTCCTGGCCTGTGTTCCTTGAAGGCCAGAGGACACTCTTGGGGAGAGGGGAGGGCCAGTCCCCTGACGTGGAGAGCAGGGTGCTGGGGGAGCAGTCAAGAGCGGCTGGCAGGCCTCGGTGTGTGGGCGGGCAGGCCTGCATGGGCGCCGAGATGGGTGGCTCCCTCACCCACCCACTCACTCACCCTCTAATCTCAGCAGGCCTGGAGGAGCTGCTTGGTGCTGGCTTCCCTCCTCTCTGGTGGGTGAAGAGACCTCTTCTGTGAGGGGGAAGTTCAGCAACGAGCTTCTACAGCAACACACTCTCCAAATCCCAAAGGAGGCTGTGGAAATTA
Source organism: Daubentonia madagascariensis (assembly GCA_023783475.1). NCBI lineage: Eukaryota > Metazoa > Chordata > Mammalia > Primates > Daubentoniidae > Daubentonia > Daubentonia madagascariensis. The sequence continues at coordinate 3,705,642 of JAKFHU010002333.1, read as the reverse complement.
GAATTATCAGGACTCCAATGGCTTACTAACCATCTTGAAAACCTGAGGAAGATTCTGTCAAAGGCGGTGGAAGTTTCCTCTGGCTCCCATGGCTGGGTGGCCCGAGTTTCCATGGACAGAATAGAGTTAGATCCCAAGGAAAACTTGCCAACATTGAAAGCTCATAGACACCAGAACAGGCTGTGAAGGAAGACAGCAGAATCTACTTTGGAGGTCTTTAAAAATAGTATGACTTCTCTTCACTCTGGAATGGTCTGGAATGACAGCCCATAAAAAACTGAAAACATGACAACCGCAAAGCTCTTTATTTACACCAACCCTTGATTTTAAGCTGTTTTAGATTTGTTACAAGTCCTCACATTCTTCGATTGCCTCTACGATATTAAACACATATTGAAGATGCTTTGCAACACGCCCAGATACAGGAGCTCCAGTGTGGAGGAAGGAAATCAGTATTTGTCAGGGAATCCCAGGGACACAGCTTGGTATGGAAAATTATGTCCATCACACAAATAGAGGTTCAAAACTGACCTCTGAGGGACTGATGGGATTTTTCCCCATTAAGTAACGTTCTACCTCCATTTAATTGTAGGGACTTTGTAACCTCTGCATCCTCTCCACAGGTTCCTTCCTCACCTCCTCACCTCCTTCCTAATCTAGGACCTGAGACTTCTACAAGACTCTCTTGATGGGTCCTTAATCTCCTATTGCTGCTTTAACCAGGAAACAGGGGCGCAGGAGAGAGGGACGAGAGGGAGCCTGGGAGGTAGTCACTCCCTCTGCCTCCCCCCAGTCACACCCCCACACCCTTGTCCTCTGCACCTGGCTGTGTTTTCTGAACCCAAGCAAGGACTTGGGATCTGACAAGGGCAATGTGCTTATGGGCAAAATGGGATGCAGTGAACTTGAGACTGGTTCTGTCCCTGGGAATTGGGAATCCTAGTGATGGGTCATACTCTAAGCCCCTAACTAAAAAATCAAGTATATATTGATTCTCTTCTCTAGAGTTTGTCAGCGTGGCAAAGATTTCACTTGCAGACGAATTCACACATAGATGTGGCCATGTCAATCGTGCCTTAGGGACACCAAGTCATGTGAGAGCCATTTTAAGATGCTTGGCAGCCCCAGGCATGCTGCCTTTGATAGCATCCCCACCACCCCAAATGTAGTGAAAAGTATCTCCACCTCCCTGGGAAGTACGTGGATGCAGCAGTTGATGAGTAGACATCATGTAATGTTTGACATGCACTTAACTTAAACATTTATTGAATTATATTTATTCTATTTGAGAGATAACATTTTTTTCAGGTATCACACATTTTTTAGGGCATTCAAAGGCTTTTGACCTCAAACATTCTGCCTATAGTGTCCAGCGGCTAAAATGCCCTGGGCATTGAATGCTCACTCAGAGGACCAGACCTGGAAAAATATGCACACTGCTTTAGCGTATCCTCTGCGAACCCAAACTTATTTATAAGCATAACCTTAAAATGCATGTTTATGGTGCTGGGAGGGCAGGTGGTGGGCTGTTGGGGGAAGAAGGATTCTCAAAAGTTTCCAGTGAACAGAAATGACTTGACTCATCCCGACTGTCCTCCTTGGGCGTGAATGGAAACTATCTAATACTGTTAATTAAAGGGGAACAAATGTCCTTAGGTTTGCCCTAATTTTGGAATAGTTTTTGTTTTAGTTTTGGGAACTCCCCTAAAACATCCCCTTAGGGATGCTTCCCATTGATGGGTTCTATGACTTTGGCCACCTGGCCAAAGGCATTATGGTTCCCTTATCACAAAGTCTTTTACCGTGAAGGTCTTTGGGGCCCTCACTGTTAGTGAGAGACTCTTTCAACTTGTGAGGAACGGAGGGAAATGCTCAGCTGCACTTTGACGATGGGCATTCATTGTAAAGGTACGCAAGGAAAGCGAGAAGTGCTATTTTGTCTCAGCAAGTGCATTGTTATCCACTCAACAAACATTTGTTGAGCACCAACTGTGTGCCAGGCTCTGGGGACTCTAGCAGTGAAAAAAACAGATAAGGTTCCTGCTTATATGGAGCGTCCACTCAAGTGAGGGTTGACAGACAATAAACAAAGGGCATAAATGAACAAGGTAATTACAGACGGTGGTAAGTGCTATGAAGAAAAGGACCCAGTGATGTGATTAAGAGGGGTAAGGGCAAAGGCTGCAAGTCTACTTTAGACTGCATGGTCCAGGAAGACCTCTGAGGAAGCAGCATTGTAACCAAGTCTTGAAAGTTCTGAAGGGGCCAGCTGGGAGAAGATCTCGGGGCAGAATCTCCCAGGCATAGGGGACAACTGGTGCAATGCCTCTTGAGTGAGAACTTTGGTAAGTTTCAGGAAACAAGGAAGACCAGTGGGGCAGGAGCATAGGGAGCAAGGGTGAGAGCTAGGAGATGAGGTCAGACTCGGAGAAAACTGCAACGTGTTTGTTCACTGATCAGCCCAACAGTTGCTCTGGTGCCCCAAACATCTTGTTGCCCCAGAATGGGCATCCATTTCCTTCCACTCCATTGGCTCTGTCACCCTAACAACTCAGTTGCTTTTTGCCTGTGCTTCTCTCTGTTCGCTTAATCATCAACACTTTTCTGCTTTTCCATACCTCAATTTATTTTGTATTAAAAACTTCCAGGGGTGAGTATCTGGGTATGTTGGTTAATCACTACCCAATAAGAAGTGGTCCTTTTGGGCAGAGTTCCACACTAAGCCTTTTCACTCACTGCTGGTCTCCCTTCGGTCCAGCATCTCTGGCCTGGGTTCCAGGGTCAATCAGTGTGGCCAGGGTCTCATGATCTAGAGCTTAGCAACTTATTTGGAGGAAACTGTAATGACTACTTTCCTCAGAATCCATTTGTGTGCTGGGCCAAAATTAAAGAGGCTGACAGAATTTTTACAGGAAGGATATTTATGATCACCTCCCAGGCAATGAGTCGAATGGGGCTCATTACAAAGGGCTTAGTTCTTAGCTACTCACTGAACCCTCCCCAGGGATCACTGAGTCTGACTCTTTACCATCGATCTAAGCGCCTAAAATCTGTCCAATGTAGCCTTTTCTTACTAGCTTTTTTCTTCTTTCTGCCATAGATGGTCACAATTGTATCTTTCATCCCTTCATGCTTTTATGCAATGTGTCCTTGCCATTTCAACTCTCCTTGAATCTGAACTGACTGTGCGACTGGCTTTAACATATAGAACATAGCAGAAGTACTTTATGTAAGAGAACTGCAGCTTCTTCTTTATGCCTGTTGGAACATCCCTTCTTGGAACCCAGCTACCATGCTATGAGGAAGCCCAATTAGCCATGTGAGAGACCCAAGTGGAAGAGAACTGAGGCCTCCAGCCAACAGCCCCAGCTGAGCTCCCAGCTGACAGCCAGTACCAATGCCAGTCATGTGAGTTAAGCCACTCAGGACCTTCTAACCATCCCAATACCCCAGCCAACACCAGTGAAGCATACGAACTCCTGGTCAACCCACAGAATTGTGAGAAATAGTAAACTGTTTTGTTTTAAGTCCCTGCATTTTAGGGTGGTTTTATGCAGTAATACTTAACCTTCTGAGGAGATAGCAGATAGGTTACACCCAATGCATCACACTTGGCCTCATAGAGCTTCAGAATCAGGTACAGCTAGCAAGGGCTGCAGACCTGTGAAAATTAAAAGCAAAAATTTTCATTTTACTTGATAATTGCTTCTCTTTGGAGAGTCATTAGAGGAGAACTTCTTTATACCCTAGTGACAAGCAACTGAGGCCACACTTGACCATAGTCTGGTGGTAGTGATTTAGGGGGAGACTGCAGGGACAGTGAGGAAGGGAAGGGAGAGGGCAGGAGCAGATTCAGGTGCAGATGGGGACTGTTGGGTCTGTGACATTTTGATTTGAAGGTTCAGAATTTGACATTGTTGTTTCCTGTAGGATGAAGGCAGTTCATATGGATATTATTTTATTATTCAGATGCAAATTCTTCGAATGGTAAAATAAGAAACCTCCTGCTCTCTCTCTCCCCTTCTCTTCCATTTTCTGCTCTCTTTCCTTTGTTCACACCATTTCTTTTTCTTTTTCTAAGAGAAAAAACAACAAAGATGTCCAAACCTGTTATTGTGCTTGTGTTCCAGCCTAAAATTCAGATATTTGGTCTTTACCCAAAGTCAATATTTTGGGAGAAGTTTGAACTAAGTCATTCACGCAATATTGGGTTTCAAGTATGAAAAATCCCCACAGTTTTCCACTTAAAAAGAAATGAAAAGTCTGAAAACTATGTACCGAAAAGCTATCAAATGTTGGAGGCTTTCAACTTTAAGCTGGCAGGATAAAATGATCACCAAAGGAGGAAATTCAAGTTAAGTGTGAGTAAAGTAGCCGATGCGCGTGCTGTGTTGAAAGCACGTAGACCAGAGCTCGTGCAGAGCATGCATGGGTGAAACCCTGTACTGCACCCGACTTGGCACTGGGCAGGGGCCTCTAGACAGGCCTCTCTTGTTAGGATAACTATGATGATCTGATAACCAGTCTCCATGATTCTAGTCTGTATCTTTTTAAAATCACAAATCTGATCAGGTCATTTTCCTGTTTACACACTTTCAGCGACTGCCCACTGCCCTTAGGATAAATCAACACCCCTCGGCAGGCCTTAAGAGTTGACAGGCATGACCCAGCTATGATTCCCTCTCTGGCCACATCTCTGGCCACGCCTGAATTCACACCCTTTTCCCCAGTCACGTTGAACTCCACAGTGTTCCAAGAATGTCGCTTGCTCTCCAGCACAAGTCTTCGTACATGCTGTTCTTTCTCCTGGAGCTGTACCTCACTCCCAACTCTTATTTGTCCACCAAGAATCAGCTCAGATGTCACCTCTTCCAGGAAGGACTAGGAATACCTCCTCTGAATTCCCATAGCATTTGGGAATTTGTCATGTTGTGTAATAATAATCATCGGTTTACATGTATATCTCTGCCACTAAACTGTGAACTCCCTAAGGGAAGTTACTATGCTGTATTTGATTTTTTAATTCTTAAAACCTAAAACATAGTGCCTGGCTTATAATAGATGTTTGATAAACCATTATGAATTAAAAAATAAACAAATACCCCTAAACCCCGTCTACATTTTTGCATCATGGGAAGAAGCCAGAGGATCGTATTGTAGCAGGACTTTGAGGTGAGGGTCCCCAGAGTTGAGACCCTGAGACCCGAAGACAATTGTATGTCCATGTCATCATTTTGCATAGAATTAATCCTCCCCTAAAAAATACCTCCCATGACAACCTAAATCCACAACAACTCAAGACAGTGTTCTTGTTTTTAGAAGTGTTGCTACACTGAACACTGTGTCACAGAGGTTTGGAATTTACTCATTTAATTAGCAAGGATATTTTGAGCTTCAACTGTGCCAGGCCCTGTGCATATTTAAACATGAAGACAACATGACTTATTTTCCTCAAAGAGCTTGTAATGTGGTGAGGAATTGGCAGTGGAATTTGGTTTTGATTTGATGCTATTGTTGATGTTCAGACTTCTGCAAGTGGAGGGTTCTTTTCGGGGAGGGCTGCCTCACTCACCAGGAACTCAGCTGACCAATGTTAATTCTGCTCCAAAAAATGTTTAAAAATTTTTTCCCATAAGAAAAAAAAATGCATAAAGCTCAGCCAAGAGAATAAATGTGGATGAACTCCTCATTGTGGGAACAAAACATATTTTAAAACAAATGATACATTAACAAATAAATAAGAAGATACAGGATACAGACACTCACAAGTCAGGAAATTCAAGCTGTGCTTGTGACGTAACTCAGTCACAAGGATGGAGCAGACTTTTCTCCCTAGAGGCACTATCTGTCCCTAAAATCTTTGAGAATCGTGATGCAAATTCTGTTTGTGGGATACAATGTCCTTGGGTGAGATGTTTAGTAAGGAAACGAAAGATGGGCCCTCTGTCCCCTAGGTCAAGGCACAGAACTGATGCTGGGAAGGATTCCAAGATGTAGACAACATCTATAAATGGACCTGTGTCGGTGGATCACAGGAATTTAGAATGGATATCACAGGGCAGAATTTTCCCTAGAGTCGTTGGGAGGAGAGCAGAGAAACATGCCTAAAATTCTCCTCTGAAGGCCATTCACTTAGTCAACTGTCCAAATCTGAAATATCCACTTACTTCTGCATTTCTTCTGAAAGTTAAACTTCTGAGATATGGAAATGTATGTAGAGGAGAACCTGAGCATAGTTATTTGCTTTTTAATAATAATAATATTGTAAATTATTGGCTCCAATTCTTTTATTTTCCTCTGTCCACACCCTCTGCCATCTATATTTGCATTCCCCTGACCTAGACTCGACACTTGGCCAACAGAAAGTGGGTAGAAGTGATGGTATGGCAGATTTGAGCCTAGGTCTCAAACAGCAGTACCTGATGCTGCTTGCCTCTCTTGCATCTCTGCCATTATCATGAGAAGGCCTTGTCCTGGGTAGCTGTCACTTCCTAGCAACAAGGAACATGCATGGAGCAGACATGAGCCCCAGATCAATGAGAAGGCAAGGCCAGCTCTATCTTCAGCTTGAAGCAGAGACACCAAGCTGACGTCAGCCTAGATTAGCAGAACCACAGCCAACCTTCAGATACACAAGCAAGGATTAATGATTGTTGTTTAAGTCAGCAGTCCCCAACCTTTTTGGAACCAGGGACCGGCTTCATGGAAGACAATCCTTCCATGGACGGAGGGCAAGGGGGGTGGTGTTCCAGCATGACCTAAGCGCACCACATTCATTGTGCAGTCAAACCTTTCTGCCAGTGACAATCTGCACTTGCAGCTGCTCCCCTGTGCCAGCACCACCACCCCAGCTCCACCCCAGATCTTCAGGAACCAGACTTTCACAGGGAGCATGCAACTAAGATCCCTCACATACACTCCTATGAGAATCCAATGCCTAGCTGATCTGACAGGAGGCAGAGCCCACATGGGGATGCCAGTGATGGGGAGCGGTTACAAACACAGATGAAGCCTTGCTCACTTGCCTGCCACCCACCTCCCCCCAGGCAGCCCACCCCCAACAGGCAGTGGAAGGCAGTGGTCCATGGCCTGGGGGTTGGGGACTGCAAGTTTATGTCACTGAGTTAGGTTGATGTGTTACACAGCAATAACTGACTGATATAAATAATAATAAAAGTTCAACTTGCCTATAACTTGACCAAGGTCACTCAGCTAGTGATCAATGCAGATGGAATTCAAATCTGGCTTTAAATTCTACACTCTTAATCACCTCCTTATAGGACCTTGGGAAACGAACCTAGTTAATAGTTTGGTGAGTTCTTTCTAGGCAGAGATTTTTATCCTGGAATGAAGAGAAGATGAGAAAATATATAAATTTCTTTTCACAGGGATTATAGGAAAGAGGAGATCTACAATCGTACCAGAATAATTCACTTATAAGAAAATTCAGTCAGGGCCTTCAGATCCCACAGAGAGGGGACACATTAAAAATAGAAAACTAAGGAAAGCAGGAGTCAGGATTTTAAAATGGCAGGCCACAAAAAACAGGATGAATGAAAGACTGGCATTCCTGCTGTCCCGCTGGGATTTGTGTGACGCTGGCTGGCTGTGGGACCTTCTCCATGCGTCCGCTTTTCATCTGCGAAATAGGGCTAATGAAAGTAACTGCTTCATCGGGTTGTTGAGAGGATTAAATGAGTTGATATATGCCAAGTGCTTAGAAGAATGCCTGACACATTGCAAGCAGCACATACATGTTAGCTCAGTGGTGCCTCCAGAACAGTGCGCTGTCCTTGACATCCGTCTGGTATTTCTGATTTTTTGATTCTTGTGATGGTTTTGTACTGTGTCAGCTTAGCTGCTGGAACTGTTTCCCAGAGTTCGTTCCCAGTGGTCTAGGCTAGGACTGCCATGTGAGGAATTTGCGTGAGATTTGGAAGGTGGAAGTGCAGCAGCTCTGTCATTCTCTGGAGGTCAGTGTCAGGCACCTGGAACTGCTGCAATCCGCAGTCCTCGCTGAGCTGCAGGCCCGCCCTGTTGGCATAGGGCAGCAGCGGGGCCGCATCTCTTCCCCTCCTTCCAGACCTCCTCCTGCGGCCACCCTGAGGCCCGGGCAGGTGCGTGTGTAGCTCCATGATGATGGGCCCCAGTTTGCAGGTCACCCGTGTGGTTGAGATTGAGGTGGTGGGAGACAGATATGGCTTGCAGTTTGTCCTCACGGATTCCCGTTTGTCTTCAGAAATTTTCGACATCCTTGTTCTTCCCAACTTCATGTCCAGCCTTCCTTCCAGACTGCCAGGCCTGCTGACCTACAGCAACTTCGAGATTGACCCACCAAATGCAGAGGTAACAGCCTTGCACAGACATCTTCAGCAGCTCCCACCGTTCCTCAGGGTCTAATCCCTATTGCAAATCTGTGTTTTCTACGTCACTTGGTGGTGATGCCTCCCTGGTGGCACTGCAACTGATGCACCCCTGCCCCACTGCCTTAAGAGTGGGACATAAGAAGCAATGAAGGCTCAGGGTACTTTTAAAAAATTTTGCATTTACCATAACTCTAAGCATGTTGGGTCCCAACTCCCTCCCCCTTCCCCCCATCATTTTCCCAGAACTTTTCTGTGGGAGGACTTTCAGCAGCAAGGAATGAGTATTGACTGCTGAAATCCCCACAGGAAAAACATCCAATTTCTAGCTTCAGTGTACTGATGGGTGGGGTTAACCACAGATTTGTCATCAGATTTTAAAGTCAAAGCAGTAGAATTTCCCTAAAAATAAAAGGAAAAAAAATTCTATTTACCTCAGTATTGCTATTTTCACAATTTCCCAGAACGAGTTGTACAGAGTAATACAAATGCTATGAAGATGGATCCAAATGAAATACAGAACTCATAATAAGAGGATGTTGTTACTCAGAAGAAAGCAAGCCAGCATGGTTAGGGATGGTATTGCAGCAATGAAAACAAGCTCAATGTTCATGTCAGATAAACAATCATAGTCACAGCCCTGGAAGTTTAGGAAGTGACTCATCTTCAGGAATGGGCACTGAGTGAAGGCAACTGTTTACCTCAGCCCTTTGGTGGTTGACACAAACATTCTTTTTTTCCCCTTGTGACTTGGCCACTTGGAGATGCTGTTGCAGCCATGTGCACCGGCATCCCGGCTTCCACTACAGAGACATTCACCTCTCTTGCCCCGTGATGCCTCGTGCTCTTTGCCCTCAGCCTCTCGCTGTCCTTAGGGGTGGCCATTCTCTAAAATCAATGGATTTCCTGATAGGTGGGGAGAAAAACTTCAGGAAGCTTCCCCTTGCAAGAGGGACCCATTGTTAGGAACTTTTGGTCTGAGATGCTATGGCTGAGTCCAGGGGGCAACAGAGAATAGACCAATCCCAAACCCGGTCAACCAGCAAAAGAAGAAAGGGACTGCAAGGGAGTTCGGAGACCCTGGTGGAGGCAGGGGCAGAGCCAAAGTCTGGGAGGAAGTGATGGCTGGGGTCAGGCCACAGAAAGGCCAGGGATGGAGGCATGGAGGAGAATTCAGGCAGGAGGGTGGGCTGGAGCTGCAGCAGATCAGAGGGTGCATCACCAGTAGGGCTTTGGCTGGCTGCACAATTGGCGTTTTCCCCTTCATCTGAGAGTGCGTCATTTACCAGGACCAGGAGTTTCTACTGCCATGGCCATGGAAGGACGACCACTCAGGAAGCAGTGTGGCAATGGAGACCTGTCATCCAGAGAAATGTGTGTCCTTGCATGTTCACAGTGGCAATATTTGTAACAGTTCCAAACATGAAACTAATCAACTACCTCAACCATAGAATACATCAAGAAATGGTGGTATATTTATAAGCAAACTGCAGCCTGTTTATACAATGGAATACTGTGTTAGTCTTCTGGGCCTGCCATAACAAATTACTATAAACTAGGTGGCTTAAAATAACAGAAATTTGTTATTTCACAATTCTGGAGGCTAGAAGTCCAAGATCAAGGTGTCAGCAGGGTTGGTTCCTTCTGAAGGAGCTGAGGGAGGATTTGTTTTATGCCCGTCCCCTAGCTTCTGGTGGTTGCAGGCAGTCCTCGGCATTCCTTGGCTTGTAGTTGCTGTCACCCCAACCTCTGCCTCCATCTTCACAGGGTATTCTCCCTGTTTTTCTCTGTGTCTTCACGTGGCCATTTTATAAAGACACATTTGTCGGATTTAGGGCCTACCCTAATCCAGTATGACCTCATTTTAATTTAACTGATTATATATGCAAAGGTCCTGTTTCCAAAAAAAGTCACATTCTGAGGTTCTGGGTGGACATGAATTTTGGGGGACACTATTCAACTCAGTACAAATACTATACAACAGTGAAAATGAATGAACTACAGCTACATGCAACAACAGGAATGAAACTCACAAACGTAACATTTAGTAAAAACAGTTAGACACAAAAGAGTATGTACAAAAGTGATATTACATTATAAAGTTCAAAGTCAGGAAAAACTAAACTAGTGTTTAAGGATGCATATTTTGGTGATATATATGATATGTATCAATTATAGCGAAAAGCAAGTAAATGATTCCCATGAAAGTCAAGATATTTGTTACAGTTTGGAGGGAGAGGGAGAGGAGGATGAGAGGGAGTTTCTGGCATGTGGGAATGTTCTCTTTTTTGATATGGCTGGTGGTTACAAAAGTGTCCATTTTTGATACTCCATCAAGCTGTTTTACTTTCTGTATGCATGCTGTTTTTCCCAATACGACCAGCTGTTGGGTCTTTGGGCAAGTTGCTTCTCTGGACCTCAGTTTCCTCATCTATAACATGAGGAGGCTGCAAACAATGACCTCCGAGGCCCCTCCCAGGTTTACCATTCTGGGTTTATAACTCATTTGATTCTCCAGGCCTTTCTGTGAGGAGAAGAGGACTCCCAACATTATGTTTACAAAGAAGGAAGCCATTGAGTGAGGCTCTATGACATCATGGTTAGACTTTGAAACCAGAAGGACCTGGCTTTGAGACTTAGTTCTGCCCTTTCCCGCCCTGTCCAGGAATCCTGGACAGATGACTTTAGCATTCTGGGCTGCAGTTTCCTTAGGTACAAAATGGGTATAATGAAAGAACCTTCCTCACAAGACTGATGAGAAGACAAAAGGGAGTGATGCCCGGCTCAGCACTGGGAATCCGGTCAGCCATTGGTTACTGGTATCTAGCTAACCTGACAAAAGCCACACAAGTCGGGGGAATTCAACTAGTTGTTCTTGTACCCCTATTGTGTAGCCAAGAGTTTTCATGAATAAAATCTCCTTTAATCTTTACCTCCGTTCTGTGAAATCTCTTATCCTGCTGAGTTTTTATAGATGATGCCATTTGGGCTAAGAGGGAGGGAGTAAGTACTGTGATCGAAGCAGTTCTTTGGAAAGATTCCCCTGGCAGCTGTGGGGACAGATTAGAGGGAAGACAGAAAGAGTGACGGTGGGGAGACCTGTCAGTGGGATGGTCCAGGCATGACACGGGGAGGCCCCAAGAGGGGCAGAAGCCAGGATGCAGGGGTCATGAGTCAAGGTCACATCGGTCTCACTCACTGCAGAGGTCAAGTCTCCTTAAATGTTTGCTGAGTGAATGAGTGACCGACTGGTGTCTCTGACAGAGACACTGTGAAAGTTCAGAGGTGAAGGGCAGGGAGGAGACACTGATGACGAAGGGGTTTCCAGATCAGTCTGTCAAGGGGGGAGCAATTTGAGAGGGGAGGGGATGTGGGGGGAGCTGGGGTTGGGTGGACAGCCTCATCCTGGACGCACTGCCGGAAGTGAGGCAACAGCAGGACACTGCTTGGAGAGCCTGGCAGGTGGGAGCAAGTGTGGGCTCAGGCCAGGTCTGGACTAAACATGGGGAACTTGAAATTGAGTCCTGTGCTTCACAGCCCAGGATGGGTCTCACTTCACTCTCTCCTTACTGGAACCTTTACTAGGAGTGGGGGTGACTTGGGAATACGGAGTCAACCCTCTTCTACCCTTGCTTCTAACTGGACTTGCACTTCTCACCAATGGGCCATTGCTGGTTCTTGGTCAGCGATGCATCTGAGTTACGACTGCTCTGGAACTAACTTTATGAGTAGGTCACCTAAGTGGCAGAACCCCAGATGCCTCAGTGCCTGAAATCCCACCACAAGTATTAACAATCATATCCTTTAGATCCAGTATTCCTCTCCCATGGCCCTTTAAAAAAATGCACACCCCAGAGAGGATAAACAACATAATTCCCCAACACTCTAGTAGGAGTAACATCTTAGATGTTTCCCTCTGTAGCAAGAGGGCAGGACACAGGAAAACACTGGGCATCTGAGTAGTAGGGGGTGGTAGGCTGTGAAAGGGACCAAGAAAGTATGTCCTAAAAGGGCAGGCTAGGGGCAGAGAGAATAAGTTTCATACACTTTAACATCTTGAAAATTTTCTTATTCAGCATAAATGTCCTACCACTTTTCACATATAGTAAGTCCTCATTTAATGTCATTGATTGGTTCTTGGAAACTGTGAATTTAAGCAAAACAATATTCAATGAAACCAATTTTATCGCAGGCTAATTGATATAAACAAGAGTTATGTTCCTACAGAGTATTTCTGGTCACAAAAACATCACCAAACTTCTAAATAAAGACCAAAACACTTCTAATATTAAACACTGAAATAAATGTGAGCCATACACACCTGTAAAAAAGATCAATAACAAGTAAGGTAACTATTTACCCAATTTTGAGGGAATCAGTGAGTAAGGGCAGTCATAGTGGTGGTGGGTTCAATCAAGGAATTAATGTTTGCAAAGCAAAAATTGTCAGGAGCACCTCCTACCACACGAAATTCAAAAACAAACAATGATCAGTATGGTGGGCTGCTGAGCGCTTTCGTACAGCATCGTTCATGCATGCATTTGTGTGATTATGGTAGACTTTACGAATTTTTATTTTACAATCATTTCTATTCATTCATTCATTCATTTTCCAACCTGCTTATTCCAGTTTAGGGTCATGGGTGTCCAGAGCCCATCCTGGCAGCTCAGGGCACAAGGCAGGAATCAGCCCTGGATAGGAGGCCTTTCCGTGGCAGGTGCACTCACACATACCAACACTCACTCACATTGGAACCACGTACACAGGCCAGTTCACCTAACATGTACATCTTTGGGATGTGGGAGGAAACCGGAGTACCCAGAGAAAACCCATGAGAACATGGGGAGGACATGCAAACTCCACACAACACAGTGGCCCCAGCTGGGAATTGACTTTTTTTCTCTCATCAACATTATAAGGAAACAACTTTACCCGAGGACCTGCTGTACTTACTTGACTGGAAGAAAAGGTCTACTATGTGCCAAGCATCAGGAGGCTATTTGCAAAAATGAATTCATACAAACAGCAGAGCAACCCATCTTACAGATGGGAAAACTGCATCTCAGGGGGGCCACTTGCTCATTCAAAAAGTGGGGGTGGCAGAGTATGGTGGTGAAGGGCTCAGCTGTGGTGGGTTCAGATCCCTGCTTACCAGCGGGGTGACTTCCTTCTGTGGCTGTTTCCTCCTCCTTCTCTTAGAGCTGGGGTGAAGATTAAATGGGAAGATGCGTATGAAGGGATCAGTGCTCTGTAAGCCTTAGCTGTGCTCTTACCCATGCTAGGCAGAGGACAGGCCCTGTGGGTACAGAGACGACAGCAGCAACATGTCTCCCCTGGCCACCCCCTAAAAAGACAACAGGGTGTCCCAGATGAGCCCCAACTGGGATTTGGAGTCTGGCTATTTGTGGAATTGGTAGCTTGTGATTTTGTGGGTATCCATCCTTAAGTCAATAAGCACGAGAGCATTTATTCTTTGGCTGAAGAAGGAGGAGAGATGAGTGTCTTTGGAAGGGCTGGGAGGGCAGTTGGGGATGAACTAGACAGAGGCTGGGTAATATGAGTTGTAGGCCCTGGATGGAACCGGCCCCACATCTTTTACCACTTGCCCTGGGAGGGAGAGATGCATAGGTTAGAGCATCTTGCTCCCTCCTCTCTGTCCCCTTGGGCCAGCACCCTTGAGGCAGTAGCAACAGTGTCTAGGGCCAAGACACTTACTTCCAGATGACTGGCTGACTCTCCCAGCCCCCAGCTCCACCCCGTTGTGAAAGGACAGGCCAGATGGCACATTCAATAGCGAGCTCGTCAGCCTCAAAACAACCATCCCATTGATCAAGGAGGCTGATTTTCTGCCAAACACTGGGAAGGCTTCAGTGCACATTCTGGTTAACCTGGCTGGATTCTGGGCAAGCTGTTCTTTCTCAGTCCTGCTCTCTCTGTTTATTTGGCTCTATGAATGTGGAGGGTATTCAATACCTGGGTACCCACACCTAGACGGGTTGTCAGGCTGGACTGGCTGAAGGAGTCCACTTTAAAGATCATCCTTCATGGCCAGAAGGAAACTAAATAAGCAGTTGAGATCTAGTCCCTGATCGAGGCTTTGGGGCAGAAGACAGGGCTCACGTGGTTGTCTGCTCCCCTCTGCAGCCTGCATACTTCCTAGGCATGTTGCTTCTACTTAATGTGCAGAAATTTGTAAAGCAGTCTTCCAGGACTGTGTTCAGATATTTTGGGGAGGTCTGTGGGAAGCTGCTTTGGTGTATGCTCTTGGGGTACAGCTGTGGGTGGTGCTGACACTTCTCCTGATGACATGGCACCTTGTTTCTTGGCCTGGGGAGAGCTCCTTTGCCCAGCCCTGGCAGGGGTGTGTTTTTCCATCCTCCTTGGTGTGAAGTTCTGGGGTTAGTTTTGTGTCACTTTGGATCTTGGTGAAACAACGTGCAAAGGGAAGATTAATGGAAAAACTTTCCTCCCAACTGCCGGGAAAATATTTTCCCCTTTTCAACATGAAAACAAAGAGGAGCATCAGCAGAGTGGTCTGAAGAGAAGGGGAAGTTAATGTTCCTGTGTTCGCTCAGGCCCCTGCTCTGCACTTTTTACTGGGCCCCTCTTCTGGGCAGGACTTAATTTTTTTCTCTAAGGGTCTCTATTTGACCTAAAATGGATAAAATCTGTCAGGGACTGACCGCAGGCCCATTCTGTGCGGGCCCTGAGCAGGCAGCTCTCTTGGCACAGGCCCATCTGATCTGCAGGACAGCCCTGCAGTGAGGATTCAACTAACCCCACTTTACATACAAGGAAATTGAGGCTCAGGGTATTAATTAGCTTCCTTGAGGTCACACAGCAACTAACTGATGGAGCTGTTATAGAATTCAGATCCAGGCCTATTTGCCATGGATTCTTTCTATAATGCCACATGATGTCAGTTCTTGGCATAGTGCCTGGCACAAAACGGAGCTCAGCATGAACGACTGCAAGAAGGAAGCAGCCAGTGAATGGGGCCTCCTCAGGCTCGCGGGACCTGGGTTGACTTTATTTTAACATCCTTACTTCTCATGAGGCCTTCTCCTTACAATGCCTCGGTTTCCTCACTGGCAGAACTGACATGAAAACACTTGCTCCTGCCTGTGACTTTGGTAGGTTGTGAGGGAACAAGGAAGGGTTATAAGCTAGGATACTGAAACCGCTTAGCTGTGTGATCTCATGGACAACACATAACATCTCCGAACTGCACAAAAGGCAAGAGTAGTCCTTTCACCTTGGTATTTTTGTAAAGATGAAATGAATGTATGAATGAATGTCTATGTTAAATGACTGATTCAATTTAAAAATTAGATACCAGGGGCATTTTGTAAAGCCCTTGCTATGTGGTGGTACTTATTAACTGTTTTGTTTTGGTTTATTTTAAAAACATTAATTCAGGCAGCCTCATGCCTGGAGGAAGGGAGGCATCCAGTGTATGGACATTTGGCTTGGCTGTGCATTTGTCTGGGAATTGGTCCACAACATCCATTTTATTCTCAAAAAGGGTTCATGACCCAAAAACGTTTAAGAACCACTGCAGTTGAATTTGATTTTTGACCCATGGTGAAAAGGCACTGAGCTAAGAATATATTAAGTGTCCACATGTTCTTGGAATCATGCTGGGGGCTATTGAAACAAACGAACATGAGGAATCTTTGCCTTTTCACAATTTAAATATGGTTAAACTTGTAAGTGGATGCACTGACAGATTATGCTGTCTGACAGGAGATGATGTGACGGCTGAGTTAGGCACATATGTGGATAAATATCAGAAATGATGTGGGGGACGCAGAAAAAATTGTTCAATATTCACTAACAGTGTTAAAGCAATAGATAATTTTTGATTTTATTTCAACTTTTTTCCAAGAGTGTATCTCATAGCCAGCTATTATTGGGTACTTACTATGTACCTGGTGGTGCGTTGTTTGTTCTAAATGCTTGATCCTGTTTAATTCTTATGACCACACTATGGGGGGGCTACAAGTACAGTAGCCCTGAGTATCCATGGGGGATTAGTTCCAGGACCTTCATGGATGCCCAAGTTCCTGACATAAAATAGCTTAGTGTTTGCATATAACCTATGCACATCCTCCTGTACACTTTAAATCATCTCTAGATTACTTAAAACACCTAATACAATGCCTGTACATCACTTCATTTGCATGGGTTCAATGGAATATTCGGCATGTGGCAAATTCAAGTTTTGCTTTTGGAACTCTGTGGAATTTTTTTCTCCTAATATTTTCAATCTACAGCTGGTCGAATCCACAGATGCAAAACCCATGGATGTGGAGGGCTGACTGTATTATCTCTATTTTACTTATGAGGAAGCTGTGATTCAGAGGGGCTAGATGACTCATCCAAGATTACACAGCTAGTAAATGGCAATTCTCAAAATCAGGAGTTGCCCTGGGACTTAATCTTAGAAAATGTCCTTATTCTTTTGGCATCTTTGCAACACAGAGTAGTGAGTGCATCATTTAAGATGCTTTGGGCTAAAAGTAACAGAAATCCTAAGGTTGAGATGTATCTTAACAATAGGGAATTTTATTGCCACATAACAGAGAGCAGAGGTTCAGTGGACTTCAGGTAGGATATGCAAGGGCTCTGCTCCATCTCTTTGTGACCCTCTTTGCCTGCCCCACCCCTTGTGCTGGCCTCGACCACAGGGGTGAGCAAGGGGTCTGAGGCAGACCTAGCAATATCTAGAGGAAGAGTTGGGGATGGTCTCTTTTTGTGTCCCCTTAGGAAGAAGGAGATAGTTTCCAGAAGGCTCAGGAAAATTTCCCTCATGTCCCATTGGCCAAAACATGGACACATGCCCATTGCTGAGCCAATGACAACTGCCAAGGGGCATGTGCCATGGTTTGAATATTATCTCCAAGCAGCATGTGCTGGAAATTTAATCCCCAATGCAACAGTGTTGGGAGGTGGGGCCTAATGAGAGGTGATTAGGCCATGAGGGCGGAGTGAGCAGATTAATGCAGTTATCACATGAGTGGGTTCACTATAAAAGGGGGAGTTTGGCCTCCTCTTACTCTCTCTCTCCCCCTTGCTCTCTCTTGCTCTCTCTTTGCCCTTCTGCCATTTGATGCTTTCCACCTTGTTACGATGCAGCGAGAAGGCCCTTGCCAGCTGTCTTCCCCTTGATCTTGGACTTCCAAGCCTCCAGAACTGTGAGAAATAAACTTTGGTTCACTGTAAATTAGCCAGTCTGTGGTATTCTGTTACAGCAGCACAAAACAGACTAAGACAGGTGTGGGATTGCCATGATGGGTTTACTAACCCCACGGGGGTGCAATGGATGTTGGGGAGTCAACTCTACAAAGAAGGATCTTCAAAACAAGAAATTTGGGAGGGGGCTGGGCTTGCTCCTTGACCTTTCCTGAATTGTACCCCAGTTTCCTCATTTTTATGAAAACTGTAATAGCATCCACCTCACAGGCTGTCCTAAGGATTGAACGAGATGGTGTTTGTCTAGATGATATTTGTTGTTCTTTTGGTAACACGCCCACATGTTACCACAGGGAAACTAGGTAGTTTGGTAGGACAGTTGAAGGAGATGCTTTGTCTTCTCCCTGAGCTAAGGTGACCATGTGACCCAGGATAAGCCAGTTAGACCATTTTTGTGGAAATCTGAATATTCAGTAGAGAGAAAAAAACTTGAAAATGGCTGGAGCTGATTCATCCTGAGGGAGGCGGACTGAAGGGACCCTCCCTCAGTTCCTCCTCCGAGACTCTCAGTGCTGCCATGGCTGCTGTCCTCTCTCAGTTCTGTGGGCTTCCCAGTGTTTTTTTTGTCTTAGGTTGGGTTCCCTGGAAACAGAGCCTGAGGTGGGATTCTTGTCATAGATTGTATTGAGGCTCGCAGGAGAAATCTTAAGGAAGTGAGGGGAGCAGGACAGAGCGGGGGAGAGAGCCTTAGAGGCTGGAGGTATGAATTGCTCCCCAGAGTAAGTTCTGCCTTCAGAACTTACTGGCTTAAACTCCAGCCTAAGGCCTTTGTTAGATGGTTGGCCTTTTTAAACTCTCATCTGTCAAATGGGGGGTGAAGGTGAGTGGACTGCTGTTGGCAGAGGGCAATTTTCTGGAGAAGGGGACAGCTATGCGCTGTTTGTAACCAAGGCTCACAGTGGCAGGCGGGTGAGTGTGCCAGAGGTAGAGGGTCTGGGTGGAGCACCAGTAGCATCTGTTAGAATTCCCAACATCTCCCTTTTCTGCTTAAAATAACCAGAGTTAGTTTCTGTTGCTTGTGACCAAAGTGCCCTGACTAATGCCTTCTATAGAGTGCTGGTGCTTATTATTATTATTATCGATACTATTATTATTACTATTGGCTACTACCCCCAAAATCTGCTGAGAAGGTATGTGGCTTCCAGAGAGTGAGGGATGCAGAGCCTGCTGTAAATCTTATGTAATCAATTCAACATCAGACTACCCTTTTTAAGAGAAAAATTATAGAGGAAGTATGAAACCCCTGGAGTTGGTTTCTCAAAACTCCACTGATTTTTAATTAGAAAGGAAAACAGAACTGAGAAAGGAAGCTGAGGAAGTTTTGGCTCTGAAACAACTCCTTTCAATAAATAATTTTTGCCCCTCCCATAAATAATTTAATTAAATGATAGAATCTACTCTTTTAAGTGGAGAGTTGATCTGTTTGAATTCTCAGATAGAGAAGGACAAGACCTCATGTCCAAGGAAGGACAGGAGTTGAAATATAAATATTATTTTATTCGATGCATCTACTCTGCAAATATGTTATTTGTAATTCCCACAAGTTCCCTTACCAGATATTGCTTTTTCCCCCCATCTGTGTAAGTGAACCCTTTTGTTTCATTCAAAGACACCCTACATGCCAGGCTCTCTGCTAAGCAAATTTGAAGATGCATAATTGGATCACTGTGACTCAGCCTTTGATGAACTTGCAGACTAGAAAAGGAAGTGTCAACATAAATACACATCTCACAGAAGAATGTAACACATGTACTACTTAAGAGGGGTACAGACAAAAAGCCTACAGAGGTTCAGAGGAGGTTTGGAAGACTTCCAGGGAGGGAGGGGTCACAAAGGCATCAAGTGGTGGCTGCATAGTATGGTGCCTTGACACATGGATAGAGATTAGGCCTTCAGAGGAGGGTGACTAGTGGCAGAAAGAACAGCATCAGCAAAGACAACAAGGCAGGAAATTGTGAATGTGTTCTGGAAGCATCAAGTGGCTTGGCTGGGTGAGTAGCCCTCTGAATGTAAGGAGGGTACTCCTGAGACACCACAAGAGGGGGGCTTGCTCACCCACTGCTGGTCTGGCCGAGAGACACCCACGTCCACTTGCCTGCTGTCCCTCGTGGTGGAGGACAAGCAGAGGCCAGGCAGGGCAGGACCCGGGAGTGTAAGCTCTAGGGCAGAGGGAGTGTGGAAGAGTCTTCAGGGTCTTTCCTGAGGAGGTAATGAGTTTGGCCTGTGAGGCAGGGGCAAAGACAGGGGTGCTTTTAACAGATAATGCGACTCAGGCAGAGCTGACAGAGAGGGAAGGAGCTGGGAACTGGAAGCTGGGGCGCACAACTGGTGTCCTGGTGGACTCTCCCCCGGGCCAGCTACAGGAGAGCATCCCCTGGGGGGTTGGCTACAGAACGATGTTAATCTATTACAGGTTTCCAGACAGCATCCTGGGGGCTGCTGGGACCACCAGAGAAGGTGAGAATGTGCTGTCAAAGGGGGTTTGCCTGTCTGAGCAGCTGCAGAGAGGGTGGCACTGGCATCGCTAGTGGAAAATGAGGGGAACAAGAAGGGGGCGCCAGTGGTGCTTGAAGCTGACCGTCTTATTGACTACGGTTCACAGGGTTGCTTGCAGCCCCAGGCCTCATATCCCAGGGCTTCAGAAATGCTCGAGCTGGACTAGACACTGACCTACTTTTTATGGTCAGTTCTCCTCCTGAGATATTTGCTTGCTCTTGAGCGGACATATTCCTTTCCAGAGCCCTCCAGGTAATGGTCCATAAGGCACAAATGCTCACTGAACAAAAGGCATCTTTACTGTCTGCACATCTTTACTCTTTGTTATTATAAAGAATTGGTATTTGAATTTTATATCTCTCTCCTCTGGTCCTACCCCATCCTCTCAAAGGAGAGGCACAGAACTAGGGAGGCCATCCCTTCCGGCTGCAGTCCCCACCCCCGGGCTGCGGCCCAGTACCGGTCCATGGCCTGTTAGGAAACGGGTCACAAATCACCGCCTGAGCTCCACACAACCTCCCTACTACCCACCTCCCCACCCTCGGTCCACGGAAAAATTGTCTTCTGTGAAACCTATCCCTGGTGCCGAAAAGGTTGGGGACTGCTGCCTTCAGGTATGGAAAGCTCTGCTTTGTACCAGTTATCCTGGCATAGTTATTAACAGTGTCCCCTCCCTTTTTCACTCTCACAGGTGTCCTAGTTTGGACCATAAATTACATGATTACCTGTCTTAGTTTGGGTACCCTCAGAAGCAGACACTGAGACAAGGGCTCCAGTGCAATCACAGTCACGTGCCACACAGCGATGTTTTGCTCAACAGCGGAGCGCTGTTGGTCCCGTAAGATTATAATGGAGCCGAAAAATTCCCACTGCCTAGTGATGTCGCAGTGCAGTGCAACGCGTTACTCACATGTTTGTGGTGATGCAGTGTAAGCAAACCTACTGCACTGCCAGTTGTATAAAAGTCTAGCACATGTAAGTATCTATAGTACATAATACTTGATAATGATAATAAATTACTATGTTGCTGGTTTATATATTTACTATACTTTACTTTTTATTGTTATCTTAGGGTATACTCTGCCTAGTTATTTAAAAAAAGTTAACTGTAAAACAGCCTTAGGAAGGTCCTTCAGGAGGTGTTCCAGAAGATGGCATTGGTATCATAGGAGATGACAGCTCCAAGTGTGTCATTGCCCCTGAAGATCTTCCAGTGGGACAAGATATGGAGGCAGAAGACAGTGATATTGATGATCTTGACCTTGTGTAGGCCTAGGCTAATGTGTGTGTCTTGGTTTTTTAGCAAAAAGTTTAAAAAGTAAAAAACAATAAAAAATGTAAAAATAGAAAAAAGCTTATAGAATAAGGATATAAAGAAAGACAATATTTTTGTACAGCTGTATAATATGTTTGTGTTTTAAGCTAAGTGTTATTACAAAAGAGTCAGAAAGTTTAAAAAAATAAAAAAGTATACAAAGTAAAAAAGTTATAATAAGTTAAGGTTAATTTATTATTGAAGAAAAAAAATTTTTTAATAATTTAGTGTAATCTAAGTGTACAGTGTTTATAAAACCTACAATAGCGTACAGTAATGTCTTAGGCCTTCACACTCACTCACCACTCACTCACTGACTCACCTGAGCAACTTCCAGTTCTGAAAGCTCCACTCATGATAAGTGCCCTATACAGGTATACCATTTTTAAAATCTTTTATACTGTATTTTGCTGTACTTTTTCTATGTTTAAATGTATTTAGATATACAAATACTTACCATTGTGCTACAATTGCCTACAGTATTCAGTACAGTAACATGCTGTACAGGTTTGTAGCTTAGGAGCAATAGGCTCTACTATATAGCTTAGGTGTGTAGTAGGCTGTACCTAGGTGGTATGCACATAGGTTTGTATAAGTACATGCTATGATGTTCACAGTAGTGTCAAAATCACCTAACGATGCATTTCCCAGAACATATCCCCATTGTTAAGTGACTCATGACTGTAGTTTATTTGGGAAGCACAGTGAACATACTGCTAGGAAAGTAAAGAAGTAAAGCAAGGACAGAAACACAGATAATAAAGAGTATGCTATTAAACCAGCTGCCTCAGTGGACAGATGAAGCTTAATCTAGGGGGAAAAGTCTGGGAAATGGTGCAAAATGCATGCCTACAATTGTCTCATTCCAGGGGCAGGGGAAGGAGCTGGGGTATTTATACACCAACTCATGACTCAAAGAGCTGTTCCTGAGGTCTAATTCCCTACCACTCCTGGCCTGCCTTATGAACGGAGTAGCTTTTGTGGTTCTGAGAAAAAAATCTCTCAGGCACAGAGAGGAAGATTACACACTGGAAAGCCAGCAGGAGCCCACTGGAAAGTCTGAGAAATGTGGGTGGGCACTAACAGCATCTACTACATCACCGTGTCTTTAACTGCCCTACTTGCCATCATTTGGCTGGCATTCTGCCATCGCCAATTTCACCAATAACTTCTTGCTCTGCAAATTCAACAAACTTTCTCTTCAACTTTTTCAATGGCTTGCCTGGGTCTTTACACTGCTGTTCAACCTCTCCCTCTTCAAACTCTTTGCTTACCTGGCTTTTGTGACCCTGCTTTTTCCTAATTCCTTGATGTTCCCATTGTTTTTGACTAATTGTGAGCATTTATCAAAGGCTCTCTTCTTTTTTTTCCCTTGATAATTTTCTATATCCATGACTTCAGCAGCTATCTCCATGTGGATGGCTCCCACGTTAATAATATTTCTTAAATTCATGAACTTCTTTAATCTGGACAGAAGCTCTTTCTCATTGAGTCTAGTGCTCTTTTCACTATGGGTGCATCAGCCATAGTTTCTCTCTGGAGACTTGCTTCCACATCTTGGTTTCCTGCTCAGTGTCTTCACTGATATGTTCCACTATAGTCTCACTTTCAGTGTGCTTAAAGCTTGTTATTCCACTTTGAGGATTGAGGTATGCCAGTCCTCATATCCAGAAACACTGGTTTTTTTACTGTCCCCCAAAGAAGTCTTGTGCCTCCTCCCTTCCCTTTCAGGCTCGTTTAATAGCTTCTGCCTGGGCAGTTTCCCCTCTCCTCTCCACCTGTCCCCATAGTCAAGACTATGTGTGCAAGTGACATGATCCCCACTTGACCACGATCGGGGGAAAGAGAAAATGACTGGCTCACTGCAGTAACCTGCAGGGAAGGTGGAGTTCTGCTTCGTTTCCGAGACAACCAGAACGTGTTCTCCAGTGTCACCAGCACTCCCTTGCTCCATCTTTAATCTCAGCTGCCTTTTCTCAGCTCGGTCTCCTCTTAGAGCAGGACCCATGGCCACCAGCCAGTTTTCCTCACATCTCATGCAAGCAGGACTGGTTCCTTTCTGTTTTTCGTTTTGTTTTGTTTTTAAGAATTCCAATAATCTAGAATTGGACCCTATGCCCACTCCAGTGGCCACGGTGCAGGATGCTAACACTGACAGCCTCATCTAGAATTAATCCCAAATGATTGGAATGGAGGGGATGATTCCCAAAAGTAATGGGGGTATGTTTCCACAAGAGTAGAGGAGAGGTGCTGAGCAGATAAGGCAATTTGTATTACATAATTGTACCTTTTTCCAAAATCCTAATTCCTCCATACAGCCTTTTCTGGTATTTTAGCCCTGTGTATTCTTTCTCTCCTCTGACCGGCCATCACATTTCTTGGATGTGATACTTATTTGTCATTTAGTCACACACTGTCTTACCTTGTCTTTCCTGTTTTAAAATGAATTGCTATTTTAATATTTTATTTATTTTTTAACTCTTCACCTATTTAGATTATTTTCTTTTTAGCTTGGCTGTTGTTGGACTGCAGTACTGTGTCTTAGTTTAATTTGTATCCCACAAGACACCCAAGCATAAAACCTTGCCCAGACTGTCTGTTTGATTTGGTTCCTACTGGGCTATCATCCATGTTGAACGCGTATCAGCTTGGGAGGTCGGGTAGAGGAAAAGTTCTATGCTGAGAGTCAGGGGACCTGGCTTCTGATTTTCACATGAGCCATGGGACATGGGCCAAATCACAGCTCTCTTTATTTTACGGATTTTCCATCTGTGAAATTATGACAATAAAATGTGCCCTAACTCTTAGGATTGCTGTAAGAACACACTGGGAGCAATAAAAGGAAAAGTGCTGTGTAAATGCAAGTTATATTTGTTGACATTGATAATTCAAAGAGAAAACTCAGATGTTACCAATAAAGTATCATGTTCAGGTACAATTCTTGCTACCAAGTTTGCATTTACACAGTTGTTTCCTTCCCTAGATAAAACCACTTAATCTGCTAGAAACATGAGCCAATGGTTAAGCCAACCATTTAATTAACTTATAAAAGCTTTGTGGAACTTTAAAGAAAATCTAATAGTAAATTGGTTTCCAAAACTTTCTAATAGGAAAACTCATTTCTTTGGTCCCATTTGGCATCAAAGTGCCAAATTGGCAAATTATGACTTCACTGCTAGTGGGTTTTTTTTTTTTTACACTTTGACAACTGTTTAAATAGCTACTTTTGGTACTGAAGTGTTGATGTAATGTTCTTTTTTAACATCAACCTTTTCTTTCTCCTCTTGTTAAAGAGTCCAGATTTTAATTCTCTTCTCTTAATCAAGCTTAAGAAAACCAATTCAAACGTACTCACTACTTTGTGTGTACCAGACACATGCAAGGGACTGGGTCAGTAGGGTCCTTAGGGTCACTAGGGTCTCAAGGAGTATCCAGTCCACGGGTAAGACAGATGGTAAACAACCCTTTATAATTACCTATAATTATGCATGTAACAATTCTCTAAAACAACATATGAGTCAAGGTGGGATAGCTGCTATAACAAACAGCACCAATTTGCAGTGTCTTAACATAGTAAAAGTTACTTTCTCACTCACACAAAGTCTAATATGCTTGTTCTTGGTTGAGTAGCTTTCTTCTAAGTGGTGACACAAGGATACAGGCTCATTCTGTCCTGTGATGTCACCATCTTCAACTTGTGGCCTATAAGGTCACCATGAAAGGGGATGGTAACGTGGGCAAGGCACATGGGATACTTAGCCACCTCAACCTGGTGGTGACACGTATAACCTCTGCTCATATTCTGTCTGTCACACTGGTCCATCTAGTCACATGGACCAACGTACATGCTGAGCAGCTGCTTCCCAGCCACATTACCCTACTCAAAAGAGACTCATAGCTTAGGTAGACCACTAGCTGCCTCTGTCACAAATAGTGCTGTTTCTGCAGGTGACAAAATTGAGGGTTTAAGGAACTTACCCATGGTCACAGAGCTAGCATGTGGAAAAACCCGATTTGAACCCAGTTTGTTAGATGCAAAGCCCATGCTGTTATCACTCTGTCACACTAACTTCCTTGCCATGACCAGGCGACAGGTTCTAGGCCATAGTTGGGCTCTATGTACATGGTCTGCACATAGAACCTACTTTTCCTGGCTTGGGCCAGTTGGGAAAGCTGGTCTTGCTGCTGCCTTAACTTTGTGTCCTGATTTTCCTCACAGCTCTTCACTGTGACTTGAGGTCTTGCTAGTTTGCCACAACTCTTTTCCTCCAGATGCATTCATAGCACTGGATAAAAATCTCCATCTTTGTGACTCAGAAAATGAAGAAATAGGATTAGAGCTTTCACAATTGCTCTTTGAAGAAGATAACAGCAATTTGCCTATATAACTTCAGGCATCTTTGATTATAAAACAGTTGTGTTAGTTTATAGTTCCATTTCCCTCAAGCTAGTAAAAGGTCAATGTTAAAGAACAGACAGGGCTCTGGGAGTTTGGATGTAGGAGACTACTTTGAGTTTGAGTGATAGAACCAATTTATTTTGTGAGCATGAATATATACACAGGGATCCAATCAGAAGCAACAGGACAAATTTGTATAACAAACTCTTCACCTTTGGGTTTTGGATGGACCAAAGCAAAGAGTTGTGCTCACATTTACTGTCTGCTGCAGATATATTAAACATCAGCCCCTTCCAAAAAACCCTGATGACATTGAATTCCAGTCACTATGGCTGTATACCAAATTACCTCCAAACTTAGTGGCTTAAATGACCATTTATTATGCTCACAGATTTGTGGGCCAGGAATTTAAACTGGGCACACAGGGATGTTTTGTGTTTGTTTTCCAATTTTGGGGTCCTCATTGGAAGACTCAACAGCTGAAGGTTGGGATCATCTGAAAGCTTATTCACTTCCAAGTCTGATGGTTGATAATCACTATTGGGTGGGGGTCTCAGTTCCTTTTCACATGGGCCTCTGCATGTTGTCTCTCTATGCGGGCCAGTTGGGCTTCCTCACAAGCATGGGAGCTGGATTCCCAGGCTGAGCATCTTGAGAGAGTGAGAGAGCCAAGCAGAAGCTGTATTGTCTTTTTCACTTATCCTCGGAAGTCATGGGGTATTGCTACTGGCACATTTTATTCACTGAGGCTGTCACAAAGTTCCACCCAGGTCCAAGGGGAGGGCAGATAGACTTTGCCTCTTGATGGGGAGTGACAACGTTCTGAGAATGAGTAGGACTTGAAATATCGCTGTGGCTATTTGTGGAAAATCTAATCTGCCACACCTTGCTTTTATTCTGATCCTTAAATCTGACTTAAATGTTAGTGATCATATATTTGGTGTCCATGTGGCAGGCACCTTATATGCCTTGAATTTAATCCTGACCTCAACTGTTATTCCTTTTATTGATTAGGAAGCTGAGAACCAGAGAAGTTAATTAATTTACCTGAATTCACAGAGCTAGCAAATGGTAAAGTTAAGTTACAAGGCCAAGGCTGGCTGATTCCAAATCTCATACTATTTCTCACAGTTCCTATATGACTCCTAGTGGGGATGACTCATTCTTTTAATGAAAGGAAAGTTTGGCAGGGGAAGGCTGGAGTCGTGGAGACAGGGTAAAGGGAAGTTCAGACACTTTCAGTTAATGGTAATTTCCATGAAGATGCTTGTTCTAATAATTTCCACCTTCCAGAATCCACACATCCTTAGAACCCATCAAGCCAAGCTGATGTAATTTAAAACTCTCTCTGGTTTCCAAACAGCTGCAATACATTTACTTTGATTCTCCAGCATGTATAAAACATTACTCAAAGACTACAAGACTGTATAATGTTAATGGACAATGAAATCCACCCGCCTTCAGGTGGGCCAAGGAGAAACCCTGGCAAGACTTTACTAGCATGACCAAAGAATTCTTCATCAAAATCAAGATATTTTTAAGAGTAAAAAGGGGTGCTATTAATAATTATGCTTGAGGAGGGGTGTGCTGGAAATGTTCTAATTCTTGATCTGGAGAATAGTTACATGGGTGTGTACATATGTAAAAAATTCTTGTGCTCTTAAAAGGTGTGTACTTTACTTATGTAAGTTATACCTCAACCACAGTATTAATATGGTTCCAAAATAATGATAATTATGCCAGAACAACAGGTATAAACAAGTTCTGCCTTGGGCAAATTGGGATATATGGTTACCCTAGCCATGACCAATTCCCAAGCTGGTCTCACTGGGGCTGGACAAAAAGGTGTTTGTGCTCAGAAACGA
This sequence comes from Daubentonia madagascariensis, assembly GCA_023783475.1. Classification (NCBI taxonomy): domain Eukaryota; kingdom Metazoa; phylum Chordata; class Mammalia; order Primates; family Daubentoniidae; genus Daubentonia; species Daubentonia madagascariensis. Next base: position 3,677,949 of record JAKFHU010002333.1, on the reverse strand, counting down.
TTGATTTTCAAAGTCAAGATCCCATAAAATTGCATCTTGGTCTAGGCCAAGATCCCTTTTCCAGACTTAGAGGTTTCGGTTTTGTGGGACAGAGTGATGGTGAAGAGCGAGGAGGAACTGGTTGTGGTTGTGGAGGTGGGGATGGTGACGTGCTGCTGTCAGTGAGGGTGTTATGGCTGAGAGCAGTGGTGGTGGAACCATGATGGTGGTGATATTGATGGTGAGAGTGATGTGGTGGTGGTGCTGGCAACCACATGCTGTCTAATGGAGATAGTGGCAGTGGTGGCAGTGGGATGGTATTATTGGCAGTGGTGGTGGTTGGGGCTGATGTTGGCCATTGTTGGTGGTGGTGAGGTACAATCAATCCTTTCTCTCCCAGGAGATCCCTGAGATTCTTGTATAAATTGTGCAAGAATATTCCTCAGACCTTTGCATGCCACAAGAGGAGCAGATTCCTTAGTCAAATAAAAGGCATTTTTCTCAGCTGGGCACAGTGGCTCACACCTGTAATCCCACAGCTTTTGAGGCCCAGGCATTTGAGACCAGCCTGGGCAACAGAGTGAGACACCGTCTCTATTAAAAATAAAAAAATTAGCCAGGCGTGGTGGCGCACACCTGTAGTCCCAGCTACTCTGGAGGCTGAGGCAGGAGGATTGCTTGAGCCCAGCAGTTCGAGGTTGCACTGAGCTATGATTGGGCCACTGCACTCCAGCCTGGGTGACAGAGCGAGACCCTGTCTCTAAAAAAATAAAATAAAATCAATTAAATTAAATTAATGGCATTTTTCTCCACGACAAGGACATCCCTGGCTTACATCTTCATAGCAAGGAGTGGCCCTGAAGATCTGCTCAACTGTAACTTGACAGCTTCTTTTGCTGAAGAACAAGGTGGGGGGGGGGAATCCCTGGTTGCTACCCTACTATCGAATTTTTAGTTCAATGCAATAAACTATATATAGTTTCCATTCCATTTTATGGGTTCAGACATCCTTTGCCAAGCCTGTACTTGTCTAATAACATCCCTAATGAGTAAACCTCTTCAGGTATTCAAGATAGTGGGCCTGAGCAGGATGGGCCTAATGGACAACTATGTGGTAAGAGTCTGGTGCTTTGGGGACAAGAAGTCTCTCTTCCAACATCCCTCTGCACCACCAGATTGAATCTGTATCCAGGCCACTTCTCCTGTATCTCTTGCGATAACTCCCATTGATTGATTGACTACTATGTGTGAGGCACCATGCTAGGTGCTTCACATAAATTATCTCAATGTAATTCTTAGCAATAATGGTATGAGGAAAGGAATATTATCCCCATTATCAAGATGAAGAGGCCAAAATTCAGAAAGGAGCAGTACTTGTCTAAGATTACACAGCTAACAAGTGTGTAAGTAATAAATATGTGTAAGGAAAGGCCCTGTACACATGACTGTGGCTCTCCCCTCATTGTTACAGTTCAGTTGCTTACAGAATGAAACACCCAACAAGGATGTTTCGGCCTAGCCGTGGTGCTTGGAGCAGTAATGGAGTCTGTCTGCCCAAAGGCCCAGCCTACTAGCAGAGTCCCTTGTGAAGAACAAAAGACAGAAAGACAAGGAGCTACCACCATGAGTATGAGTTTTCAATGTCCTGTAAAAGCTAACACTGAATTTCTGGCCAAAAAACAAAAGGGATATTTCTGTGACTAAAATCAAATCATTCAGGAATTGCTCCTGGTGAAGAGCTTCTATTCCTTTTGATCGAGGAGTGTGCCTCCAGAGTAATATAGAGGAAAGGCTGGTTTGGAAGGAGTCCATGTTTTTCTATGAGTTTCTATTTTAAAACAAATATTTAAAGAGCTACTTGCAACATGTTTTGTTAAAAGAGCTTCCCTCACAACAAAGCCGCAGGTCTTCCTCGGGGGGCTGAGGAGTGGGGGCGTCTGCCAAGCCTGGTGTTGAAGCAAGGTCATCACGCAGCAAGGGCTGACGGACAGAGGGAGACACAAAATGGTCAGTTCTGGAAAGCTAGGAAACACCGGCTGTTTTTCCCACTCCCGGTTTAGCAGCCGTTTGGGTTTGGGTCATGCTCCAAGAAAAGAGAAGGGAGTTGGGAAGACCATCGCACCTTTGAGGTGAAACCAAATATTAGACAGCCTGATCTCAAAGAATCCCGATGAAAGTTGCAAATGGTGGGTGGGAAACAGTGGGTGAGGGGAGCAACAGAAGAAAACAGCTCCTGCAGATGCAGCCGCGGGATCTGAGGGCTGTGCTGACATGACTCCGTCAAGCCCTGTAATCCAGACCGCCAAGCTGAGAGGAAGGTCACAGCCAGAGAGCGAGGAGTTGCCCCTAAATGCCATTTGCTTTGTGGTACCATAAGCAAGTTGTAGCTATTTCTACCCTCCTGGCAAATGCCAGGGGAACCTGTAACAAGCCCAGAAGGGCTATGCAAAAGCCTGCATCTCGGCATTTTCTGGTGTAGGCGCTTGCCAAGGGTTTTATGAGGAGGAAAATGGACGGGGGAGGTACAGGGAGGGATTGGCTCTGAACCCCAACGCCTCTGACAGCAGATGGGCTGTGAAGGACCCGGGGCCTCAGAGGCTCTCTGCAGGGCCTCCTTGGGTCTCTCCTGCCCGCGAGCACTTGGTGCCTCTTTCTGCCTCTCCAAAAACAGGAAGGAGAGAGTGGGGACAGAGTTCCAGGGGCCTGCTCGAGAAAGTCTTGTGGGCCTTTGGAGAATTGGGAAGATCCCAGGAGCCAGAGATGGGAAAGGGGCTGTTTCCATGGTAACACCTCTGTTGTAGCAACAGCAGGACAGTCTCCTTGCCTTTATGTTTCCCTCTGGAGCTGTGGTAAGCTTTTCCCAGTGTGCCAGTGGAAACCTGCACTAATGATTTTGCTTTGCCAAAGATTTCACTCCATGGGTCTCTCTTGGGCTGGGAAGAAAAGGGCAGGTTGGACCTGACTTGATAATAGGCACCTTGGGTGCCAAAGTGAAGGTAACCAATAATATGGGAGAGGAAAATATGGAGTATGTTTCACCACCACCCTAAAAAAAGAGGTGAGGAGACTTGTATCCTTAGGTCATTTTATTGCCACCTTTTCATAGTCTACTACTGTGATCCCCAATCCCTGGGCTGTGGACTGGTACCAGTCCATGGCCTGTTAGGAACCAGGCTGCACAGCAGGAGGTGAGCAGTGGGCAAGTGAGCAAAGCTTCATCTGTATTTACAGCCGCTCTCCATCGCTCACATCACTGCATAAGCTCCGCCTCCTGCCCTCCCCACCCACCCTACCCCCTGGTCTCTGGAAATATTGTCTTCCATGAAACCAGTCCCTGGTGCCAAAAAGGTTGGGGACCGTTGCTCTACTACACATTCTGGCAGAAAAGTATTCAACCCTGTTGGATTGTCATCCATATGTGAGTCCTGGAATTATTCTTTAATTTATTGATTCATTCAACAATAATTGATGAATTACTTGGGAACTTGCTAGATGCTAGGGATATCATTAATCATAAAAGCCAAAATTTGTTGGGGGATATTATTATCCTCACTCTATAGGTGGGAAACTGAGGAACAGAGAGGTGTTATGGCAGTGAATGTGGTCGATCTATTCCTTGTTCCTGGGAGCTTATATTTTGGCAGCGGAGATGGACATCAAACAGATGATTATATAATTATTTAATTATCATTGTGATGAATGTTATAAAGGAGGTGAGAGTTTGCCATAGTCTGGAGAAAAGATGTAAAAAGAGACCGGGAAATGGCAAGAAGAACAGCAGACAAGTTTTTTGAGGAGTTTTGTTCTGAGGGACCTAGAGACAAGGTCCCAGCTGGAGTGAGGCAGGAGAGGCATCAGGGGCTCTCCAAGTGCCCCAGGTGAGTCCTGGCCTTGCTCCAAGATGAGGTGAAAGAAATTCTTTTGGGGGATACTCAAGTGTATGCACACGACTTTGAGCTTGGCCAAGGAGTTAGGGTGAAGGAATAATTGCAGTGGTGACAATCTTGAGAAGGTGAGAGGGAGGTGTTGGCTCCATATGGGAGCAGAGATACTTCATCCATCTTAGCGGGAGGGAAGGCAAAGGGTTTGGAGACAGATGTGGGCCAATTGGGAGATTTGGTGAAGATGGGAGAGTTTCTGTCTGATTGCTCCTTCTATTTTCTCAGTAAAATATCAGTCAAGATACTCACCTGGGAGTGAACAAAAGGAGGGGATGTGGGCAGTTTGAGGACAGAGAAGAAAGCCCGCGATAGCTGTAGTGAAGAGTGGTGGGTGCACCTTGGCAGTGTGGTAGGCTCTCCAGGAAGGGCCCACTTGGAACATGTGGTCATCATGAATTAAATGTGAGGCCAGTTGGCACAGTTGTGCATTTTTCTCCAGGAGGAATCTGCTACTCAGGTGGAGGTATCAAGTGGGTGGATGGTTGGATATAATCTGAGTTGGGGTTCAGCCAGGTGAGCACATGGGAGAGAGAGAGGAGTAAGGGAATGGGGAGGTTACCAGGCAGTGAGTGTAATATGGACCACAGAATGTAATTTGGGGAAAAGGAGGGTCAGGATTGAGGGGGTAATGGATAAGGAAGCATGGCTTCTGGACTGAAGTTCTCCATGAAAAAACAGGCTTGTTGGGTTGCAAGGGGCTGAGTAGATGAGTAGGAGGGTTTCTGACGCAGTGCTTTTACTGGTGGTGACAAGGTCAGGAAAATGACAATGGGAGAGGGTGGCCGGGGGCACTGGAGGAAAAGAGGAATAGAGGCGAAGAAGACAAAGAACAGAGGTGCCAAGTGTTGCATGAGCCATTGCCAAGAAGGGGTACAGAGCCAGGGTGGGAGAAAGATAGGGAGTCAGGTGCCAGAAAATTCCATGATTCAGGGGATCATTTAAGGGTTGTTAAGTGACAGACCAGAGAGGGGTTGGAGTGGTCTAGTTTAGAAGCATGAACTTCAAAGGAGCTGGGGTTTTTGAAGGTAGAAGGATGACAAATGGCTTGGAAGAGGTCATGGGAGCAAGGAGCCCAACTGCGAGAGAAATAGAGAGCCACCACTTGGTGGGCGGAAGGAGGTGGTGTCTGCAGGCAGACCCAAGTTCCAGGGTTAGGGCAAGAGACTGAATGAAGGCTCAGAGAAGACCACAGGGCTCCAGACACTTTTGATGATGGTAGAACATCAGCTCCCTGTTGGGAGGGCTTGAGGGCAGATTGGATCGGTGCATGCACAGAGCAGTGTAGGGAGAGTGGTCTTGGGGATAAGAGTTGATCTCAGAGACTGAGACATCTGATAGTCTGTAACATGGATATAAAAATTTAGGGGAGATAGGAAGAGTGCTAATAGCTCTGCCAGTAATAATTTTTGTATTTAAAAAGTGATTTCCACTTATAATCCTTTGATCACAAATGATGTTAGAAAACATATCTTGAACTCACATTGGAGGCACCTCTCCTGAACTTGCTCCACTGTGCCCTTTTTGTGGACTTCCCCAAATGGTCTTTTTGTTGCTTGGCCTCTGCCCCTGTAAGGCTCACGCCATCAGGTTAAGCATGAGGAATGAGCACGGAGTAGTCACTTTGCAGCTCTGGGTTGAAGCTGCCTCATCTAGGGCATGACTCTCTCAACATCACTAAAGACATTAGCCTGGATCTTCAGGTTGTGTTCCTACCCGGAAGGAGTGTTGCATTTCCTGAGGAAGAGCTGGTGGAAATTCCTCTGGTCAGAGTAGTGAAGGCCATGCCCCCTCCACCATTTCCCTCCTCCCACCCAAGTTCATTTTTCTAAAACATCTTTCTCTAACAAAAGGGAGGCAGTGGAGGAATTTTACATTTAGGATCCCAAGCAAACTTTTATGATTTTATAGTTTTTCCTCCTCGTCTCAAGAATTGGCACTGTTGCTTTGGGGGCAGGGAGTTCTGTCCTGCAGTAAAAGGATCCATGTTGGAAATGTGAGGAGAAGAGACCTGACACAAAGCAAAGTGAAGTTTTCCGGGCAGCAACTGGTGTGCTAAGGCAGACGGCTTTGTGTGGGACTGTGAAGCATTGCCAACATAGTAACATAAAGATAATGCACTGGAAGGAAAGTAGGTAAAGTCACAGAAACCCTAAGTGCAATAAATGTACAAGAGTCCAATATACTGGGTCCAGAAGGAGCGCACAGGCCCAGATTCCTCAGAATCTTCCACCGTCAGCTATTTATTGAGTGTCCACAGGAAAGAGAATACAGAGATGAACGTTGTATGCATGTTCCTTGATCGAATGTCTTGGAGGGACATATTTTCAGAGTCTATCAATTTTTCAAACGCCATCAATTAGAGTGGTTATGCCTCACATTCAGGTGTACACACACACTTTCTTGTCAAAACGCTAGAGAAAAAGCCTGCCAAATCCGTGACTCATTTAGCCTGAGCCCTTGGTCTGATCATAGCCTGGTCTTTGGTTGAAAACGTAAACTTCTTTCCTGGAATAAGATCAAACACTTTCAGATTTGATGTTCTATACCTTGAACAGCAAAATTAGAGTTTATGTGTGTGTGGAAGGAGGAGAGAGGATATGAGAGGAGAGAAACTAGTTTTAATAATCTTTTACTTTTCTTCAGCAACTTGTAGCTTACAAAGGTCTTTCATCCAGATTATCTATTTGATCCTCAGAATATCCCTACTGGGTAGGTAATTTCATCCTCTTTGTGGATAAGGAAACTGAGATGCCAAGAGTATAAATCTCTCTGCAGATCCAGGGCAAGGCCTGACGTCTTCAGGCTCATTGCATCCTCTTTCTTTACTCTTAATAATGAAAAAGTCAAGTACAATTAATTCTTTAAAGACAGTAACCAAGCCTTGTATCTGAGGAAACTTCACAAAAGGGCACAAATCAATGAATTTTACCTAAGCTCTTTTACACAAATGCCGTTGCCAACTGCTGGAGATTCTGATTTGTTGCTAGGAAGCCCGTGAACAAGAGGCTGTGGATCTGAGCCGAATGCTCAGTGGCCCTATAAGACACTTCATTTTCCAGAGCATTCTAAGAAGGGGTCAATTGCTAAATGCTTGAAGGAAACAACTTAAATCAGCTGAAACAGCTTCTAAATCTTAAGTCATAAAATGAAGTGGCTGTTTTTGCCAGCTGTGCCTGGTGTATCACCCTTCAGATGAAGCCATGTGCCTCTCCACAAAGCCAATCCTTCAGAATTATCCGTAATTCTTGGGGCAAGGAGCATGTCAGTGCATTACTGCAGCATGTCCATCTCTGAGGGCATATCCATGAGTGCTCTCAGCTGTCCATTTGGCTTCCCAAGACAGTTCAACCTTTTGGCTGCACAGACCTTGCCATGGGCCATCCTAGGAAATGACCCATCGTGAATAAAGGCAAGTCTTGCTATGGGTTGGAAGTAAATTAAATTAAAGGCTGCCCTGGGGGGAAAATCCTGTGATTCCTCCCAGACAGAAAGGCATCTTTAAATTTGTGACCTCATTCTCAGTGACTGGCTTTATTCTTTTCTTGATTTTCTTTGCTTCATCTGAGCCCTAGGGAGTGGCACACCATCATGTCTTGCATTCTAGCAACAGGAAGTGGGGAAGGGGAAAGAGGAGACAGGGTCTAGGCAGATGGTCCCAGACAAATGCGTGGGCTTTGGGGGAGCTGGAGTCGAGATCGGGATCTGAGGCCAAGGCCCACGTGGAGCCTCGTAGATGGAGGAAGCCCAACAGAGGCAAGGGTGGTGCTCGGATGCCTGGGGCTTTCACCAGCACCAAGCACGACTCTGCTGGAGCCTAGCTGGTGGTAGTTGGGAAGCTGCTAACACCCTGGTTCCTGTGATTGGGTGACTTGACATGGGCTGTCCTGCTGGAAGGCCCATGGAATCCCAGGCCTGCTGGTGGTTGGGCTGAGGATAAAGGCAGGAACTGAGAAATCTACAGGGATAAAGGAATACATGAGGTCATATGACAGCAGGCCCCGCCCAGCCTGACTTTCCCAAAGAATGTGGGGTGAAGTTGTCTTACAGGGAAGGGCTGACACAGCAGTCTGGAGGAATGATGGCAGGAGTCAGGAAGGAGGTCCATTCGGTGTTGCTGATGAGGCCAAGGATCTAGGTTAGATAGGGGCAGTCAGTGGTTTTCCTGTCTGGCAATTGTCATGCTCACTGTCTGTCATCAACTCTGGGACATGAAAATTGTAACATGGAGCTGCAGAAACACAGAGTGCCCAGAGTAGACAGACAGCAAAGAGGTCTCCTGGGGGACAGGGAAGAACATGGTACCCGCACTTCCATGGTAACCAGTTCAATATGGGAAGAGTTCAGAAGGCCACCATCCAGGTTTCTAGATAAGTCAGGTCGTCTAGAAGCCCCTCTCGAAGTAGCTTGGAGCCCAGCAGCTCCTGGTTCTCTGCCCTTATGCTCCACTGGAGACCACACGGCACCCGACCCTTCTGCCTTTGGACCCTTCCATCTCCACCTGCTGCAGCCTCCCTCTTCCTCACTGCATCTCCTTCTCCAGCGTGGCCCCTCAACAAGGCTCAGCTCGAGCCCCAATCTTCTCTTGTAACTTTCTGCTCCAGTTTCACATCTGTAATATGTGAAATTGATTTCACAGCAAAGATTCTTCTGTACTTTATCGGGTTCTTGGGAGGGGGATAAAGGAAGCAAAACGTTTGAAAGTGCTCATTAAGCACTAAAGTGCTATATAATAAAGTTACATTTTATTAGTAGTAATTATAACCATAACTAGAATATATTCTATTTTATGTAATATAATGAATAATCCACATTATATTTTATTTTATAACAATGTTTCACTTGTCTTATCTTCTCAGTCAGATAAGATTCACTTTATCTTCTCGGCTAGATGGTCAACTCTTGAGGGAAGGGACTCTGTCTTGTGTTAGCAAATTGGTAACATCGTTAGTAATAAAACTTTAATTATAAAAACAGGCAGTCCACAGGCCATAGTTTGCCAGTCCTTGTTCTAATATGTACAATGAGAGATGTTGCAGTTGTTTTTTAAAAATACAATCTACCACAGTCCACCCTCTTCTCAGAGGGAGAGAAAATTTTTTATATCATGTTAATATCACAGGAATTAGAAAATTCCTCTGAGTCAGAGATTAGGTTGGCTTGCAGAACTGTGGGAAGCTTAAATGACTTCTCAACACTTTTACCATGTCAAGGTCACATGACAAGTCCAGCTGAAGGCTTATTTACGCCAATGAACCTCTTCTCCCGTTCCAATTCCCTTCTCATCGCCACATCCTAGAACATTTAGCAGGTGAGACAAAAGGAGCCTATGCAACCTTTGCTTGCAGTTTGGTGATCTCTGTTTTTGGAGGTTCCCTAGAGTCAGCTCTTCCTCTCTGGGGCTCCTGGCATCCTGTGACCTTCACCTGCCCGCCAAGAGCCCTGGATTTGGAATTTGCCCAACATCTTGACATCAACAGGATTGCTTAGGTCATCCCCTGAGTGTAGGATCTGACAAACACCAAAACTGCAGAAAGGTAAAAGTGAAACATCTAAAGGCTAAAAAGCAATGCTGACTGTCACCAGCTTGTCAGGAAATGCCAGGTGTTAGTTGTAGGTCCTGTTGTCCAACCTAGAGACAAGATGGGGAGGGAGTGGCCAATGCAGGTGCCTCCAGGCAACCTGAGCCCCTGGCTGGGTCGCGGTAGCTCCCTGGTTATTGTCCAGCACTCCCACCAAGCGCGTGCATCTCCCTTACATGGCGGTTTGCAGGTGCTGAATGCCTGGCTCTGACCTGTTGCCTTAGTTAAGCCAAGGAAGAAAATTTCTCTCAGTCTCCTCTCCCTCCATCTGTTTCAAATGCTGCTTCATTGTGTTTTCCGTATTCTCTTACTCCCATCTTCCCCTCTCTCTTATCCCAGCACGCACACACCTACAGACATGCACACGTTCACTCTTTCAACACATCTCTTGACAGAATAACTAGACTCAGAGGCCTATGACCACAGCTAAATGAACCCTCTGGCCACTGGGTCACACTATGGTGATGGAGTGTGGGCAGGGGTCCTGGAAAACACTCTGACCACTTTTTGAGATGGGCTGCCGGAGAAGGAATGTTGGAACTGCCCCTCCCCGACAAACTTGGGAGTTTACCTCCTTTCCTATGATTTGTCTCAGTCTTTTCCCCTCCCATGAAAGTTTCCTGTGACTAAATTCCTTATTGAATTAAACAGATTTTTCTCCATCTGATTATGCTGGAAAATATATTCAGAGTGGAAAAAATCATGCAGTTCCTTCCCGTATAAGCCTGTGTGTGAATGGATCTAGCAAGAATGAAGAAGACATTTAGCTTTCCTTTCCTGTGGGCTCTTGATAAAGGGTTTTTCTAAGTATGGGGATCTGGATCTAGAACACCAATCTACTGCAAACCAAATGATGGAACATGTCTTTCCCAGTAACAACCCTGCCTCATACCCTGTCTGTGGCCCATTTCCCCTCGTTAGATTTCGCTCATAGATGGCAACGACTTATTGAAGCATTTGGCTCAGGCCTGACAATCAGGCAGTGATGCTGGGTTGGCAGGAAAAGCAGCCTCGTCTTGGGGCAAGGTGGATGGGACCTGGCGTAATGTGGAAGAAGGTCCGAACCATGGCTCCTCTTTCCCTCTTCCCTGTGCCTTCCAGGGATGCTATTACCAGGTGCAGTGGGAGGCCCACACATAATGGAGAGTTATTCACAATGACTCTGCCACAGTGCTACAGGAAGCTCTCAAAGGCTCTGTGCTGTGCCATCATCCCTTTAATTGCTGGATCAAGGGAGTGTCTTAGGGGAGAGTTGGGGTTTCCTGGATGGCGGTGGGGAATTTAGGGGCTGGGATTAGTGATGACTTACCAACAAATATGGAAGTATTTCAATATTTTAACAGCTATTTTGACTGTATCATTTGTTTCAACTGAATAATAGCTCTGCTTGGACATGCTTTGTGTACCAGGCCAGGATCAGTGGTTATGAATTTTCCTGTCCATGATGTGGTAATTCCCGGATCATCCTGGAAGCTCTAACAAATGACTTAGTCTGAGTTAATAAGATACCTCCACAGCCAAACCAAGAGATGAAAAGAGCAGAGATGGTAGATAATTGATTTGGACAGCAGTGGCAAGAATTGTCTGTTTCCCTGAGCATAGAGGTGGCAACTAGAGTGTCTACCATGTAAAAGGTGTGGTTCTAACCATTGTCATATCTGTTATGTCCTCAGGCCCTGCAGTCAGGAAAACTGAAATTTGAATTTCTATAAATTCCTTAGTGTCTATAAACCTCTGAAAAATTGACATAATGATAGTGCCTACTTCATGGAAAGTCACAAGCAGAAACAAGAATTTTGGCCTGAAAGAAAGTTGAGTCTAGGCCCTTCCACTGGGTAGTCAAAATGTCCCACAGGACTTAGCTGGGTTCTGATTTGATACTAATTATGTAATCTGAGTCCAGGAACAGAGAGCTCAGGAGAGTGGGCTGGAAAGCTAGTATCTTTAAGATAATGAAGTGGCATTCTGGAGTTTATCAACGTCCTTTGAGTTTGATTAGTGCTATGGTTTGAATGTGTCCCCCAAAGTTCATGTATTGGAAACTTGGTCCCCAGTGTGGTAGTGTTGGGAGGTGGGGCCCAATGGAAGAAGTTTGAGATACGGGCACTGCCCACATGAATGGATTGAAGCCATTATCTTAGGCGTGGTTTCCCTCTAAAAGGACCAGTTTTGGCTCCGTCTTGCTCTCTGTCTCCCCCTCTTCACCCTTCTACCATGGGATGACACAGCAAGAAGGTCTTCACCAGATGCCAGCCCCTTGATCTTGGACTCCCCACCCTCCAGAATCATGAGCCGATACATTTCTGTTCATTATAAATTACCCATTCTGTGGTATTCTGTAATAGCAGCATAAAATGGGCTAAGACAGTAAGAACCAATTTCCTAGCCCATGATCATCTTCAGGTGTTCTAACAAAATTGCATTTCTTTTTTTTTTTTAATGATAAAGCACAAAGTTATTTTGTCTAACGGTGCCAACCTATTTTTCTCCAAATTCTGAGCTCATCTCATTTCTGTTACCATTTGTTGAAAGAAAAATACATTTTCATTTTTGACTGATGTAAATAATCTCAAATGATATGGCATGGGCTGCTAATTGCCTACCTCATCATTCTTTTTGTTTATTTGTTTGTTTGTTTTAATAGATTTAGGGGGTACAAGTTGAATTCCATTACATGTATATATTGTGTAGTGGTGAAGTCTGAGCTTTTAGTGTACCCATAACCCGAGTAGCATACATTGTATCCCATAGATAATTGTTCATCCCTCCCCCAACCTTGTGAATCTCCAGTGTCCATTATACCACTCAGTGTGCCCTGGTGTAGCCATAGTTTAGCTCCCACTTATAAGTGAGAAATGCAGCATTTATTTTTCTGTTCCTGAGTTCCTTCACTTAGGATAATGGCCTCCAGTTCCATTCAAGTTGCTGAAAAAAACATTATTTCATTCTTTCTTATTGCTGGGTAGTACTCTGTGGTGTATATATACCACATTTTCTTTATCCACTCATCAATTGATGGGCACTTAGGTTGATTTCATATCTTTGCAATTGTGAATTGTGCTGCAATAAACATACACACGCAGGTATTTTTTTGATATAGTGATTCTTTTCCTTTGGGTAGATATCCAGTAGTGGGATTGCAGGATCAAATGGTAGATCTACTTTCAGTTCTTTGAGAAGTCTCCAAACTGATTTCCATAGAGGTTGTACTAATTTCCATTCCCACCAACAGGGTATAAGTGTTCCCTTTTCACTGCATCTATGCTAACATTTATTGTTTTTTGACTTTTTAATAATGGCTGTCCTGATTGAAGTAAGATGGCATCTCATTGTGGTTTTAATTTGCATTTCTCTGATGATTAGTGATGCTGAACATTTTTTCATATGTTTGCTGGGTATTTGTATATCTTCTTTTGAAGAATGCCTGTTCATGTCATTTGCCCACTTTTCAACAAGGTTGTTTATTTTTTTCCTGCTAAGTTGTTTGAGTCCTTTGTAGATTCTGGATGTTAGTCTTTTGTTGGACACATAGTTTGTGAATATTTTCTCCCATTCTATAGGCTATTTACTCTTTTGATTATTTCCTTTGTTGTGCAGAAACTTTTTGTTTAATTAAGTCCCATTTGTCTGTTTTTGTTTTTGTTGCATTTGCTTTTGGGGTCTTAGTCATAAATTTTTTGCCTAGGCCAATGTCCAGAAGAGTTTCTCCTAGATTTCTTTGAGGATTTTTATGGTTTTAGGTCTTACATTTAAATCTTTAATCCATCTTAAGTTAATTTTTGTATATGGTTAGAGATAAGGATCCAGTTTCATTCTTCTGCATGTGGCTATCCAATTCTTCCAGACCCATTTATTGAATAGTGTATCCTTTCCTCAGTGTACATTTTTGTCTGCTTTGTCAAAGATAAGTTGGTTGTAGGTATATGGTTTTATTTCTGGGTACTCTATTCTGTTCCACTGATGTATATATCTACTTTTGTGTCAGTACCATGCTCTTTTGGTTACTATAGCCTTGTAAAATGTTTTGAAGTCAGATGTTGTGATGCCTTGAGGTTTGTTCTTTTTGCTCAAGATTGATTTGGCTATTTGGGCTCTTTTTTGGTTCCATATGTGTTTTAGGATTGTTTTTTCTAATTCTGTGAAAAATGATATTGGCATTTTGATAGGAATTGCACTGAATCTGTAGATTGCTTTGGGCAGTATGGTCGTTTTAACAATATTGATTCTTCTGATCCATGAGCATGGAACATTTTTCCATTTGTTTGTGTCTTCTATGATTTCTTTCATTAGTGATTTGTAGTCCTCCTTGTAGAGATCATTCACCTCCTTGGTTAAATTTATTCCTAGGTTTCTTTTTCTTTTTCTTTTTTCTTTTTTGCAGCTATTGTAGATGGGATTTAGTTCTTGATTTGGTTCTTAGCTTGGTCATGGTTGATGTATAGAAATACTATTGATTTTTGCACATTGATTTTATAACCTGAGACTTTGTTGAATTCATTTATCAAATCTAGGAGTCTTTTTGAGGAGTCCTTAGGGTTTTCTAGATATAAGATCATATCATTAACAAACAGGGATAATTTGACTTCTTCTTTTCCAATTTACATACCCTTTATTTCTTTCTCTTGCCTGATTGCTCTGGCTAGGACTTCCAGTACTATGTTGAATTGAGGTGGTGAAAGTAGACATCCTTGTCTTGTCCAAGTTCTCAGGAGGAAAGCCTTCAACTTTTTCCCCTTCAGTATGATGTTGGCTGTGGGTTTGTCATATATGGCTTTTATTGTTTTGAGGTATGTTCCTTCTATGCAGAGTTTTTTGAAGGTTTTTATCATGAAGGGATGCCGGATTTTATTGAAGGCCTTTTGTGCATCTATTGGGATGATTGTATGGTTTTTGTTTTTAATTCTGTTTATGTGGTGAATTACATTTACTGACTTACATATGTTGAACCATCCTTGCATCCCTGGAAGAAACCCACTTGATTGTGGTGAATTATCCTTTTGTTGTACTGGTGGATTTGGTTTGCTAATATTTTGTTGAGGACTTTGGTTTGTAGTTTTCTTTTTTTGTTGCGTCCTTTCAGCACAATCAAGTGGTGAAACAAGGAACACAACTTAAAGATGAAAAAAACTACAGAAAAAATTTATACATACATCACTCAGTGTAAAAATAATGAAGATTACTTTGTACTTTTTTACAAGAGTACTTTGAGAAGTGAAAGGCACAAAATACGATTATTTCAATTACTGTTAACTCTTCTATTATTACCATGGTCCATACTACTTTTGCATATGCTAACATTCCTCAGAATTCTCATATCATCACCAATACCACTCTGGGCCCCCAAATTAAAGCCATTCTTTGCTTAGAGTTGGAGAGAAGGAAAAAGATGGAATTTCAGACTGAGCAGGGGAAATATATGTGCAAGGTGGGCAGCTATTTATACCTCCTACTACTGTCCTGCTCTGAGAGAGAAAGGAAAAACCAGAATGTTTTTCCTACTCTCACACACTCAACATAGAACACTTCTAACACCAGATATAGGGGACTTTCCCCCCACACATCAAGCAATTCTCCAGTGGACACCAACTGGGTATCCTATAATTCAGTACAACTCTGACACTTTCTACCTGGAGATAGTGTCAGATACCACAGGGTGAGGGCTCATTCCTATAAGACTGCCACCATTTCAGATGCCAATTGCAAGTAGTGGGTTGTCACTTATACTTCTGACTAACCAGATACAAACTGGGGTTCCCATGATCCTTGGGTTCAATTAATTTGCTAGAACAGCTCACAGAACTCAGGGGAACACATTCAACAGTTTATTATAAAGTATATTATAAAGGACACAGATGAACAGGCAGATAAGAGATACATAAGGTGGGGTCTGGAAGGGTCCCAGGTGCAGGATCTTCTGTCCCTGTGGAGCTGGGGTGTGCCACCCTTCTGGAACATGGATATTTTCACCAACCTGGAAGGTCTCCAAACCCTGTCCTTTTAGGTTATTATGGGGGCTTCGTTGTATATGCCTGATTGATTATATCATTGGCCATTGGTGATCAACTCAACCATCAGCCCTTCTCTCCTCCTCTGAGGGTTGGGGGCTGGGGCTGAAAATCCCAATCCTTCATCATAAAATTGGTTCCCCTGGCAAGCAGTCCCAAATCCTGAGATTGTCTGGGAGCCCCCAGCCACCTGTCATCTTATTAGCACGTGAAATGACACATCATTTTGGAAATTCCAAAGGTTTTAGGAGCTGTGTGCCAGGAGCCAGATGCAGAGACCAAATACATATTTCTTATTGTATCACAGTATTACACCTGCCCTCTGAGGGACTTCTATTGGCCTCTTTGGGGTACAACAGACATTGGTGCATTCTAACTTGGCCACCTGTCAGGAGTTAGGTGAGCTTGGAGGATTCTGTGGAAGGATGAGGCAGCCATCCTGAATAGAAACACCACCAACATTTATACAACACTGTGAGATCTCAAAATGTGTTCACTTTCAGCTTGATGACCTTGGAAGGTCTGCCTCTGCAGGGTAGGTGACTTATTATATCTATTTTAGATACTGGGAGACTGAGGCTCAAAGGCTTTAAGTTACTTAGCAAAGGTCATCAAGGAAGCTGGTAAGGGATAAAAACTTGAATTCAGGTCTTCCAATTCCAGATATTATTGGAATACTTCTTCAAGTGTATTACTTTAGATTAGCTCAAATGTAATATCCCAAGTGGTGGTAATCATATTTAGCTACACAGAAGCAATTTGGTAAGGGGAATTCAGCTGTCTGAATTCCATCCTCTGATTTCTCTTGAGGGAATATAGAAACACCAGGGTTCAGCGAGTAAGAGACTCAACAAGTGTCCAGCACAGGCCTGAGGAAAAAGACTTGGGTCTCAAGCACCACACTGAATGGTCACTCATCAGATCTCCCTCCCAGGCTGGGTGAAAAAGCCCTCAACCGTCCTCATTTCCCTCTTGTTCTGATTCCAAATTTGCCAATCTTAGGAAAAATTTAACTTCTCAAAGACACCAGTGTTGGGAAAACAGAAGCACTGGTTATTAAGGGATAGAAATCATCAAATCCTTGGCTTAGGGACATTCTCTCTGCTGGAAATGTCTAGGTTTGGTTTACATCATCATCTCCCTGAATCTGGTTAGTTCTGGAGCACCAACATATTCGAGTTCCTAAAATTCAGCAAAGCTGAAGACCACTTGCTGATCAGCAGCAAGTTCACCCATCCTGGGTCACCCTGGAGGTCTTCTGGTAGTCAGCAGGCAGGCCTGCAGGCAGCTTGTATTTACCACTTCCCTTTTGTGTTCAGCACACAATGACGGTGTGTATAATGGCAATCGTCTGGAAGCAGTAGAAGTATTCAGGATTAAACAAACTGTGACAGAAATGGCCTGAGTTCACAGGTGATCCCCAGAGAAGAGCAGATGGATGAGGTGCTATATAGATAAAAAATTTGACTGTTACGACAATTGTGCAGCAGCATGAAAGTGTCTGACATGGTGTTAATAAGACAACAACAACAAAATCAGAACCTGAAATGATAATGACACATACTTAAATAATGCTAAAAAGGTTCATAGGCATCAGGATCAAGACCAGAAGAATCAGACAGCTGATTATCACATTTTGAGTGAAAATGTTTTAAATACTTTTAAAACATTTTTTATTAGATTGTATTAGTTTTTATTGTTTTATTAGTTTTACAATACAATTTATTAGATTGTATTGTTTTATTAGATTGTATTAGTTTTGTATTAGATTGTACTGTGGCAATACTGTATGACAAATAACTCCAAAGTTATTAGTAGCTTATTACAACCAATAGTTATTTCTTGCCAACTGGCTTGCAGGTTGATTGTAGGCCAGATGTGGGTCAGCCTGGGCAGGCTGTACTCAAGACTTAGGCTTAGCTCTGCTCTGCGTAGCTTCTTTCCGAGATTCTGGCTGCAGACACCACGGGCACCTGGGGCATGACGTTCTCATAGCAGAGATCCCAAGATTAAGAAGGACAAGTGAAGACATGTGATGTCTCTTAACGTGTCATCTTGGAACTGAAATGTGTCACTTCTGCCTACATTCCATTGGCCAAAGCCAGTTGTATGACCAAACCCACAGTGGGATGAGGAGGTGTACTCTACCCAGGGAAGTGGTTGAACTGTGTCCCCTAAACTTCGTATGTTAAAGTCCTTACCCCCAGTACCTCATAATTTGACCGTATTTGGAGATGGGATCTTTCCAGAGATAATCAACTTAAAATGAGGTCATCAAGGCGGTCCCTAATTCAATATGACCCGTGTCCTTATAAAATGAGGAAATTTGACAAAGAGACACAAAGGACAGTGTGAAGACACAGGGAGAAGATGGCCACTTACAAACTAAAGAGAGAGAGCCCCAGAACAGATCCTCCTCTCACAGCCCTCGGGAGGAACCAACCCCAGCAACGCCGCGACTTCAGACTGCTGGCCTCCAGAACTGTGAGAAAATAAATTTCTTTTGTTTAAGCCACCCTAGCAAATTAATACAGAAGCCTGGCAAGAGAAGGAGGGGAAGGAGATAAGATTGGACGGATAATGCAATCTATGACAATGTTATTCTTTGAATCATTTTAAAAATTAAAATATAACAGTGAAGAACCCATTGAAAGTCATTTTCTTATTAGCAATAAGTCTATAGCAACAATAAGAACAGCAACAATGAATTAACTAAAATTCAAACACTACTATATGCCAGGCATTGTTCTAAGCCCCTTACATATATAAATTTATTTAATCCTCAAAACAAAATAGTATCAATGAGATAGAAACTATTGTTACCTACAACTTAAAGATGGAGGAATTCAGGTCCAGAGAGGTTAAGCCACTTTCCAAAGCTCACACAACACAGTGGTGGGGCTGGGATATAGCCCAAGAGAGTTCTATTTCCACAGGCTGAGCTCCTAACAGCAATGTTGAATGCCTTCTCTCACACTCAATATTGTATTTTCTCCAACACACTTGAATGATTTTTTCACATCAGGTAGGCAAATTTTATTTCTTACCACAGCCTACACTCTTACATGATCTGGCCCCTGCAGACCTCCTTGTCCTCACCTCAAATCACTCTGTCCTTCACTCCAGCCACACTGACCTTTTTCTGTCCTCGAACACACCAAGCTTGTCCCTGTCTTAAAGCCTTTGCACTTGCTGTTCTATCTTCCTGGAATATCCTTCCTCCAGATCTTTGCCAGATGCACCTTTTTGTTACTCAAGTCTGAGTTTACGTGTGATGGTCCCTAGAGAGGGTCTCTCCTACTACCCTAGCAAAGCAGCTCTCTGCCACCCTGGCTACTCTTTATCTCATCACATTGTTTCATTTTTATTCATGGATCTTATTAATATCTGAAATTATCTTTTACAGTTTATCTATTTAGTTCATTTTCTATCTCCCTCTCTCTAGAATGTAAACTCCATGACAGAAGGACGTTTTTCTATCTTGTTCATGACTGTAGTCTTAGTAAATAGGGTGGTTTATGGCGCAGAATAGGTACTCAATAAATATTTGTTGAGTACATGAATAAAGTTCTCACTCTTCCATGACATTAAGTGGACTTTCCAAAAGCACCCAGTCTCCAAGTCTCTTTCTGTCTTCTAGATAGTACAAGGAGATTTGGAGACATATAATCCACACTGAGGCAGAAAGATGCTACTGAAGCCAAATTTTGTTTCCAACAAGAGTCTTAGTCATTGTGGTTGGAGGCAAGTGAGGTCATTCATTCCATTTCATTAGAAGAAAGGTCAGAGGAGAAATAGTCACACAAGATTGCATGAAGGACAGAGTCAAGCTTCCATAGCTTTGGCTTCATAATGGTTATTTACTATATTGAATGAGGTTGGATAAATCTGAGCCTGTCTAGCAAAGACGCCACTTGAGTTATCTGTGTTTGGATTAGATCTGGGCAGCCAAACCATCTGGATAGGTTTAGGGCTCAGTGCCTAGGCTCTGAGCTCCACTTGGCTGCAAGCGCCTCATCGCTCTGCCACCTCTGCTCCACAGGCTGGATGTCTGTCCTCTTGAAATTGTGGGAGGAATTGGACTCTGAGTTGGTTTCTATTTTCTCATGAAACCAGCTAGGGGAATGATCTGGGGGATAAATCACCAAACTTCTGAAGTGCTGCTTTAACTACAGTCCAGAGCTTCTGGACTGACTACTAGACATTGTAGATTGTGTCCTGAGTCTGTCAGCTGATGGTCTGGCCACAAGCATTCCCTTCTCACATGCCAGGCACATGAGCAGCGCTGCTTCCTGTCTGGGGAGGTGGAGGATTTGGTGGGCTAGTTGAGACTAAAATGTCTGCAACCCTAGACCCTGCCTCTGTTTTGGAGTGATTTGTCAGACAAGAAAGTCACCAGTGATTTAGACATTCAGGGTATCTTTCCTCAAAGAACTCAAGGTTCCTAACAGAATTTGACAAATGTTGAGGTTTGATCTTGACGGGAGACCAGAGATTGCAAATGTGAAGATTATCTACTTAACTTTCTGCAGAGAACAAATCCAGCTAGTTTTGAAGATTGCCAGGATCAGCGTAGGGGATGGGGAGAGTTTAAGGCGCAGATCTTTGTCGGTGGGGAGGGCTCCCCTCCAGAAGGGGCTTAGGAACCACTGACTGTTGCTCTAGACTGAAGAAACCCACTCAAGATTTGCGAAGTCCAAGAAAGGAAAACTTAGATAAGGTTAAAGTTTCTTGTTCTCTAAGGAATGCCACTGACATTCGCAGGCACTCATCTCTGTTTCCACGCTCATTTTTAAATTTTTAAATGAAAATTTTATGTGCTTAAAACTTTTTATTGAAGTATAACGTACATGCAGAAAAGTCCACATATCCCAAGTGTGCAGTTTGGTGAATTTTCACAAATTAACATATTCTGATCGGCACCAGACCCAGAAACAGAATATTGCCCTCATCTCAGAAGCCCGCTCACCCTCCTCCACTCTCTAGCCCGCAGGACTAACTGCTATCCTGACATCTAACACCATGGATTAATTTCACCTATTTTTACACTGGCTTCTTTCTTTTAATATTTTATTTGTGAGATTCATCCATGTTGTTATACATAGCTGTAATTTCCTCATTCTCATTGCTGAGAGTATCCCGTTGTATGAATATACCACAATTTATTTATCCATACTACTATTGATGGACATTTGGGTTATTTATAGTTTGAGACTATTATAAATAATACTTCTGTGAAACATCCCAGTACATGTCTCTTGGCATACACGTGCGTGCACACACACACGTAATATATGAGAAGTAAGATTATTGGGTCATATGGTAAGTGTATGTTTAATTTTATAAGAAACTGCCAAACTGTTTTCCAAAGTAGTTGTACCATTTTATATTCCCACCAGCAGTGGATATAAATTCCACTTGCGCCACATCCTCACTAACACTTGGCATTGTCTATCTTTTTCATTTTAGCAATTCTTGTGGTTACATAGTAGAATCTAGGCTCACTTTTTGCTATACCTGTCCTTTACTCTTCTTTCTGTCTCTGTTTTCCTATTTTTCTCTGCTTTCTATTCCACCTGGAGAAAACCACGAGTTGCTCTCATTTCCTAACAGTTTACATCATTAGTGCAGCTCAGACCAGATCAGTCAGAAATAGAAATTTCTTAGTACAATCCCAAAATAAAAGAAAGGGAATCTGATTGATCCACTGGAGTCATGTTACAGACTGAATTGTACCATCCGTCTCCCCCACATTCATTTGTTGAAGCTCTAACTGCCAATGTGACTGTATTTGGAGATGGGGCCTTTTGGGTAGATGGGATTGGTGTCCTTATTAGAAGAGGAAGAGACACCTGAGAGTTCTCTCTCTACAAACACACACAGGGAAGGCTATGTGAGATCACAGCAAGAAGGTGGCTGTCTACAAGCCAGGAAAAGAGGCCTCACCAGACACCAACCCTAATGGTACCTTGATCTTAGACTTCTAGCCTCCAGAACTTTGAGAAAATAAATATTTTTCTGCTATACCTAGCCTGTGGTATTTTGTTATGGCAGCCAGAGTAGATTCATACAGGTCAGGTGGTCACACAAGAGGCAATCAGCTGTAATGGGGCTGGGTCATGTTCTATAAATATGACTCCTGGGAAAGCACACCTGGGACGAAGTAGTTGGCTGGTTCCTCGAGTAGGGGCCAGGGAGATTTCCCAATAGGCATATTTTGTATAAACCTCTAGAACAGTCTACCCAACCAAATAGTCTGTGAGCTAATTGGGGACCTCAATAACAGAAGGAACATTTTACTCAGTCATTTAACAAATATTTGTTTAGATTTTATGTGTAAGGAACGGGACTCAGTGCTGAAGATACTGCAATGATTAATACTGAAAAGTCTTTTCCCTCAAGGAACAAAGGGCAGCCATTAAGTAGCTGTCTGATGCTTCAAAGTCATCTCACCTCAAGATAAATGTGTTCTGCCTCCTAGTTTTACTGCTATTAATTCTATTAGACCATATGATGATAAACAATACAACTTAACTGGAATCTCAACCATGGCTCAAATTCTGCTTAATTAGCAAATCTATCCCTTTCTACCTGATAATAATGGTTAAGACTCCACAGTGTTACCACATGGCAAGCATTGGCTGTATATACACTGACTCATTTAATTTTCACAAAGGCCCAATATAGTAAGTACTTTTATTATCATCCCCATTTTACAGCCATGAACTTGAAATGTGCCCTTATTGTTGCTGCCAATCACACTATATTTCCTAGTCCATTTATTTTCCTAACACAACAACTTCACATCCTTTCCTCTCTCCTCAAACCTCCAATTCCACGCCCTTCCCGTACTCACCCTTAGCCGATGACCTTGTTTCCAACTTCACAATTGGAGAAGAGCTTCCAGAAACTCCCGCTGCTACGTCAGTCTGCCTGCCTGCCACCGTCTACCTTCCTGCCTAATAACAGGATGGATTGTCTGTGCTCCTCTTGAAAGAAATCTCTCCATCTGTGCAGGAACGCCCAGTTATTTTCCTCTACTCAAGAACCTCACCCCAACCATTTGTCTTTCTCCTCTATATCATTAACTTTTCACTATCTTAAGGATCATTCACATTCATAAAAAATATGCTGTTATTCTTCCTTTTTTAAATAAAACCTTCTTTTGGCTTTATTTTCTTGGCTTCCCTTTGCAGCAAAATTTGAAAGACCTTTCTAAACTCACAGTATCTAATTTCTTCCTTCACATTCTCTCTTAAGAACACTCCAGTTAGGATTTTGCCTCACCACTATACTGAAAGTGTACTTGTCAAGGAAAACAATGACCTCCATGTTGCTAACTCCAATACTTGGTT
Source organism: Daubentonia madagascariensis (assembly GCA_023783475.1). Classification (NCBI taxonomy): domain Eukaryota; kingdom Metazoa; phylum Chordata; class Mammalia; order Primates; family Daubentoniidae; genus Daubentonia; species Daubentonia madagascariensis. The sequence continues at coordinate 3,655,090 of JAKFHU010002333.1, read as the reverse complement.
CTCAGTCCTCTCTCTTGACCCACCAGCAGCATTGGCACAGTTGGTAATTCCCTCCTCCTTGATACCATTTCTATACTTGGATTCCTGGCCATCCCACTGTTCCGGTTTCTTCCCATCTCTCTGTTTGCTCTTTTTCAGGCTCCTTTGCTGGTTATGCCACTTCTCTTTAACCTTTTAATATGGAGTACCTTAGGGATCATCTTTGGTCCTTTCCTCTCTCTGGAATCACTCTCTTGGTGAGCTCATCCAGTCTTACGGGTTTAAATACCACCTAGATGCCAAGGGCTCACAAATTTACATCTACAGACCAAACTCCAAAGGCCATAGCAATAATACGTGGTCACAGCAGTCTTGTGACTGTGAGGAGGACCAGCACAGAGACACATTGAGGATCGCAGAGCAGAAGATGAAAGAGTAAGTGTTCTTGAAGACATTGTTGGGCCATTATAATAACTAACCTTGTGGCTGCTCTGATTCTGGACTTCTTGTTTTATGAGATCATAAATTATTTTTTCAGTTGGGTCTTCTGTTACTTGTGGTCAAAATCAGCCTAATTATATAGCCCAAACTGGGGGGTAATTTAACAGAGAAATCAACATTTTTTTCCTGATTATCAAGTCTGTTTCCCCTTGAAGAGACTAGAGACAATGAAAATACTTTAATGATGGGAACATTAAAAAAATTATCTATAGGAAGCAACCTGAGATTCCCTAGAGACACTTCTTTCTTCTTGAGGAAAGATAGGCTTTCCTTTATTTCCTTCACTAACAAAATTCTGCCAGTTAATGAGACAAGTTCATATCAAGGGTAAGGCTAGTATATTGGGTGTGTAATGGGGCAGGTGTAATTCTGGATTGAGAACTTCATATATCAATAAGGATTTATTCTAAACTCAATTTTCAAATACTCCCAGTCTGTCGAGTGAGGGAGTGGGACAAAGAATTGTAAGTATAAAGTGAGGGATTCACTTCTGAGGATGGAGGCCGGTGGTATGATTCAGGAATATCATATAGCTATTAGCTTTAGAGATAGACATTGCTGAGGGACTGCTATATGAAAAATAGTCCAACACAACAAGGCCTGGACCCTGATACAACTTTTCTGGAAGGCAGTTTGACAATGTGTGTCAAAGTCATTAATGATAATCATATCTTTCAACTCAGTAATTTCACTTTATTGGAATTTACAACAAGGAAATAATCTTAATGGGGAAGAATGACACCATATCCACTCCAATCTCTTTGGTTCCACTCTTCTCCAGTGCTCAGACAGAGCTGTTCTGGCTAATTTGATAGCACCTGTTACAACGGTAGGCTGAAGACAAAAGGTGAGGGAGACTTAGGAAGCTGATAGGAAGAAAACACGTTTCCCATTTGAATCTACACTTTGTTGTCTTGGGAAAAAATGATTGTTTTCTGTGGTGAAGTGTGCTTTCCATCAGGTAAATCGGGAGGAAGCTGGCTGGAGCTCTAATCACTGGAAAGGCTGAACTGAATTGTGAACACTCTTCTGCGGGGTCAAAAGACCCGATCCTCCCAACCTCACTTTGGGGCCTTTGAGTCCTGGGCACAGCAAACTGCTATCAACATCTGACAAACCTGAGGCACCAGGGCCTAGAAGACATAAGAAGAGACAGGGCTGGGTGGGTGTAAGAGACAGGACGCCCTTGTTCTCCAAGCGGCCTCCCCAGTCATGCCACTTGATGGCTCCAGGGGCCTTCAGTTGTCCTCTGTGCAGCTTCCTCACATCTTAACTGGAATATTTACATGTCACATAGGTTCCTACCTCCCCTGCTCCATCCTTCCTCAACTTCTCTCCCCCCGAAATGTGCAAAGTTCTTACAACTTACTGCAGGTACATACAAAACATTAAAGTTTATCACGAGCTTTAAGAAGATCAACAGCTTTAGAGTCTCTTCCTCTATGTCACGTTCTATTCCCTGCCTGGGATTCCCACTGATAGAATAACATGCCATTACAGATTGGCATTGATTGGGTGAGTGTTGAATTAAAGAGGGGCAAGCAAAAACATCTGGGAGAGTCAGAAACTTTGGCTCAGGAAGTACAAGGAATAAAAAAGGACTCTTGTTGACTCCAGTCAAGAAAGAGGAACTCCTAACATATCAGGAAGGGCAAATTTCCCTACTTGTCAGTAAAGAAGGAATGTGGAAGACACTGGACATCTGTGCATTGGACAGAGCTTCCAACCAGCCTGCTCACCCTTCCTGGCAGCATTGTGCAGACTGGTCTATGTGGTAAAGCAGCAGATGTGGGGGCCACCACAAAGCTGGGCTGGAAAGGACTAACCCCCTTCTCGAAGATCCAGATTACTGCTGGGAATCAGAAAATGACTAAGTGGTAGGCTTCCTTCTTTCCCTGCCCTGGCCAACTTCTCCATCCACCACAGAACCCACAACGTGGTATATACACAACAGCCCCAGGATTTTCTCCCTGGATGGTCTTTCACACGAAATTAACTCATATATCGTCTCTGTAGGATTATCAGTGAGTCCTGAAACATAGGGCTGAAGAAAAGTATGTGGAGCTGAAAAAAATTGTCTCCACAATTTGAAGATAAAGTCAGGAAAAGAGAAGACACTCAGACAGGCACTAGTATAAATTAATATAAGTGGAAGACAGTGGCCTCTTCAGAAGACTTCAGAAGGCTGTAGATGTAGTCTTACCAATTTAGAGACATTCAGAGTTGGAAAGAATAAAGCGTATGAAAGTGCCTGAGTAGTGTCTGGCACATCACAGGTACTTAACAAATGCTAGCATTTTTTTTTTTTTTGGTCTCTTCTTCTAGTTCAAAAGGCACTTGAGGTGCAAATAATTTTGGATCTCCCTAGTAGCATCTTCTTTTCTTATAATGAACATAACTATATTTCCCTGTAGCTTCCTCTTATTACCTTACATGTATTCCTGGAGTCTTGACAGAATAATCCTTATCTCCTTTCACCATGACATCCTTTAAAACACTTGACGGCAGACATTTGGTTTCCCAAATATTCTTTTCAAGAAAAAGCCCCCAAGGTCTTCAACCATTCTGCTTATGACCTGCTGTGAGGCCTTCCTCATTCTGTGTGCTCCCTCTGAATACATTTTTTTTTGTCTCTGTACCTCCTGAAAGGTGACCATGAATTGGTCACTGTACAGTGGGAAAGGGTTAAATGGCACAGACAAAACAGGCCTACCACATTTTCTCATTGTCATCCATACAAGCTGGTATCAAATTTGCTTCCCTGTCTAGTTCCTCAGAAACTTTGTCACTGTGATAAATTACACTATCTTATCTTGTTATCCATGAAAATCTCTGCAGATGTTTAAACCATTTTTTGCCATCTGTAGGTGGAGACTGCTAAATTGTTTGCCTAAACCTGTTTCCCTTTCTTCAAAGTAGTTGACATATGGCTGCTCAGCTAGAGATTACATTTCTCAGCCTTGCTTGCAACTAGGTGTCCTCATGTGACTACATTCTCGCCAATTGAATGTAAGTGGAAACGATGCATGCAACTTCCACGTTTTGGCCTTTAAATACCGCCTGTGTACTTCTCCATGCATTTTTCCTCTCCCAAAGGATAGAACCCCAAACAGGCCTGTGACCAGGCTCCAAACATGCACATGAGGACAATATTCTAGGGGTGGAACCATGAGATGAAGGAGATTGAGGCCCCAAATGATCAGTGGAACAGAGCATTGGCCAACCAGGACCCTCCACCCTGAGATTTGTATTAGTCAGCTATTGGCATAATAATGTTGTGTAACAAACAACCTCAGAATATCAATGACTTACAACAAAAACATGTATTCTCATGCTCATGGGTCTACAGGTCAACTGCAGTTTGGCTAATCAGGCTGGGTTCAGCTGGTGCCTCCCCAGGCTCTGTTCCACATGTCTCTCATCTTCTCTGTGTAGCAACTGCACATGACATAGTCTTCTTTTGGCAGATTATTGGAGTAAAAATAGAATAAGCAGAAATATGACACCTTCTAGTGAATAGTTTATAGATTTTATTTTATTTTTTGCAGCCCTCTATCACCTTATTACTTGCCACTGGTCCTTAAAAATTCTTAACTGTGCTTTAATAGTCTCATTTTCCAGTCTTCTCAGGAGTCTGGCACATGTTTCAGAAGACATAACTCATTTTAGAGTATCCATGAGATCTTCTGTGATTTCTTCACCAATTTAGATCTTAGTCTTTCAGCCACCTGACTCCAGAGTCACAGGAGAGAATCTCAGTGGGCCAGCCCTGTGAATGGATTGATTTCCACCTAGGTCAGGTATTAACTCTCATCCAATCATCTGAGGCCAAGGAGACAGGGTCTTGAAATAAAAACATGACAAACTAAACTCATTTCTTCAGCAAGGTCTGTGGATGACAGAAAATTTCAAAGGATAGGCATGCACCCTTAATCACATTGAGTTCTGGAACTTCAAGGTCAAGGACTAGACATTGGGTCACACATCCCTATCTAAGCACTGGCAACTGGGGAGACAGCCTGCACAGCTGTCCTGTTCTTTTATGGTAGACTGTTACATTGCTGCCCTCCAGTGAACCACACCTCTTGGTATTTACACTCTGTGTACTCACCTCCCACGGTGACCCCAAACTTGACCATGGGACTTGCTTTGGCTAATGAGCCATTAGCAAAATGATGCCAACAGAGGCTCGATAAGTGATTGCGCAGTGGGGCTTGTTCTTTTGAAATGCCTCTTCTTGAAAGCCAACTGCTGTGCTACAAAGAAGCTTAGACTAAACTCCTGAATGATGAGAGGTCCTGGAAGATGAGAGGCCCTTTGGATATCCCAGACCCAGACAAGCTCCCAGATGAATGTGGCTCATGAGTGACTTCAGCTATACTATGTAAAACAAAAGAACCACTCAGTTGATACCAGTCAACCCACAGACTCATGAGAAATAATAAATTGCTGCTGTTTTAAGTCACTAAGTTTTTGGGTAGTTTATAAGGCCACAATAAATAACTGAAATACTTCCCCTCTCTAAAATGTCCTTGGCTCCAAAACCCATCTGGAAATATGGATGTCTGGCCTAGCACCCTTGGAGAAAATTTTTTGGCAGTGGGAATATAGCCAAAGGGCCCTGGAAATGGAATCTGGAGATGTCTTATTTCTCTCCTGTTGTCCTGGAAATGAAAACTTTTCTACCCACAAATGCTAAAAGGAAAAAGAAATCCTTAAACCATGAGGCATAAGAGTGTTCTACGAACTAACTGGATAAGACCAGACTCACACAGTGCCCCACACTCTTCTCTTCCATAACTTGTTTCCTTCTCAATAAATACATCAATATTAAGGGAAGGCTACAGATTTTTCTGGTCCTCCCTAGACTCCAGAAGAGAAAACTCCCTTTGAATGCCTTCTGTTCTAGTGCCCAATCTCCTGTGAGGTGGCTTAAGTGTGTGATGGGTTGAATGTCCTTAAAGATTGAAGGGAAATTTTTTTTGGTTAATGCCAGAGAATGTTACTCAGAGAGGCAAAAATCACCATCTTCTGAGGTCATTAAAATAGTACTGGGTATGACACATTAGGAATATTTTGGGTTTGTTGCTGGCTGAAGGCAATATGACCCCTTAGCATCCCTAGTTTCTTACTGATTCCATGCCACTAATTCAGGATACATTGTTTCAAGTATTGTCTAAAGGTGCCAAGAGATTTATATTCCAAAGCACCAAGACCAGCATTGACAATCTCTTCTGCTTGAACACCCTGAACTTTGCCAAGAAGCAAGTTTTCATTCATTCATTCAAGGAATATTTTACAGAGTGGCTGCCCTGTCTGGGTACCCAGGAGGGTACTGTGTATACAGTGGCCTAGTGGATACCTTGTTTGGGGCTATGCAGCATGCATTCCTCCCACTGAAGAGCAAACCGAGCAACTTTTTTTTTTTTTTTTTTTTTTTTTGGGAGAGTAGGGGATTACTTCTTTCCTTTTGGATCCAGTCTGAGGAGGCTTCTTTCTCTCCCCAAACCAACGGTGCTTGCCATGATCCAAGCCAGATCAATTAAATATTCTCACTCTGTGTTTTAAATCAAAATAGATTAATAAAGAGACTGAAAACAAGTTGGTATTTGGGGATTCCCACACCCAATCAGACTGTTTTTAACTAGAACACTTTCTATCATTTTAGCTTCCTAGCTTTTAGAGCTGCCTTGTTCCTGCTTGTTTCCTAGCACTCTTCTCTGGCCTGACTATAAACCACAGATGTCTTTCCAGAAAACTTCCTTTTTCTTAGATTAGCTGGACTGATTTCTGTTGCTTGCATCCAAAACACCCTGAATGATACAGGAGGTGAACGAAACAGACATGATCCCGGCTTTCGGAGCCTATCAATTTGGTTGAGGAGACAGACACCAAACGAACAAAAATATGCAATTACAAATTGTTGTAAGTACACGAACAGGGTGCTATGAAAGAGAATAACAGGATGATGTAATTGCGATTATGAGGCCGTTGGAAGCCCCAACTGGGAGCTGAAGGATGAACAGGCATGAGCCAGACAAAGAGTGGAGGGAAATAGCTTTTCTGGCAGAAGGCAGAGAAAAACAGAGGCCCTGAGGCAGGAAGGAGTTTGTTGTATTCCAGGAACTAACGGAGGCTGGAGTCTGTGGGAGAAATGATGTGAGCTGAGGCAGGAGAGATGGGCTTGGGCCTGATCGTGCACAGTCTTGTAGTTTATGGAGAGAATTTAAATTTGATTTCAAGACAATAGGAACAAACTGTTAGAAAGTATTAAGTCTGTGGGCGACATAACCTAATTAGATTTTTAAACAATTCCTCTTGTCGCTCTGTAAAGAATTGTTTTGGGAGGCAAGAGGTAGGAAGTTATTGAGTGGTCTGGGAGGGAGACGATACAACTTAGGCTAGGATGGTAACCAAGGAGAGGAGAGAATCAGACAAGCCCTGTTCGGATCCGGAGGTGTGAGGCATGAGAACCCACTGCGCCAGAGTGTGCCTGCCTAGTGGGCAAGGAAGTGGGCTGCTCATTTCCACATCCCGTGCAGACCTAACTAGTTTGTGCTTCTGTGCAATCGCACAATTTACAAAGTGCTTCTGTGTCCAAACCGCACTTGATCCTTGCAGCAATCCTGAGGGGTTGCCGAAGACAAAGTAGCTGAGGCTGCAAGGAGAGGCTAAATGGCCATGGCACACAGCTGGTAATGACCAAGCCGGGACTCGCATCCTACTTCTCTCATTGTAGCCTGGCTCAGTGTCCACCTTACAGACTGCAGAACCCCCAGAAATGCCTGCAGATCCAAAGGTGAACTGAGATCCTCTCCACTGCCCTTTGCTGGCCATTCCTTGTCCCCCTGAGCCTGGGCTCCCTGAGATGGTCTTGGAAGCTCATTTGCATTCATTTCCATCACTTACCCTGTGGCTTATGTAACCACTGCCAGGCTTTGCCCAGCACATGCCAAGCACTGGTTGGCCAAATCACACATTCCTATCACCTTTTATCTTACTCTGCCTGGATCTCCTTCAACATCCTTTCAAGCACTTCTATTGCCCTCCCTGGAATGCCTACTTCCCTTTGCCTGGATTAGTGTCTGGGCTGGCAGCACCAGCATCACTTGGCAATTAGTTAGAAATATAAAGTCTCAGGCCTCACCCCAGACCTACTGAATGAGAAACTATGGGGGTGGCCCTGCCATCTGCGCTTTAATAAGCCTGCCAGGTGATCCTGATGCATGCCAAAGTTTGAGAACCACTAGCCTAAATCTTTCCAGGCCCAGCCTCTCATGCTGCAGATAGCTGAGCTCAGTTAAAGATGTGTTTTATATAAATCCATGTCAGGGGCTGAAGTCACTGATGGATCTTACCCAAGCTCTGGGTCCACATGGCTGAAAGGCAGTGATAGCTCAAAGCTGAAGAATCCAATGAAGTTGTAGGGGTCTTTGCAGAACCATTCTCTGCTGATCTTTAACCCACAGCTTCTGTGGACTGAACCAGATCTTTTAGGAGGAAGCCTGGAAGAGGGTACAAAAGGGAAGTTATCCAGCCCTTCTTGCCTTTGCCCTTTGCATTTATACCTCCATTGTCCATTAAACGTTAACTGATTAGAGCCAGGTTGGCTCAGGTTAACTGACCCCTTCTTGGAGACAGGGATTAGTCAGGTAGACAAGTGATTAAAGATGGCACTGATAAGTACCCCAGTGGGTGTGTGTATTAGTTTGCTGGGGCTGCCATGACAAAATACCACAGGTTGGGTGGCTTAAACAACAGAAATTTATTTTCTCACAGTTCTGGAGGCTAGAAGTCCAAAATCAAGGTGTTGGCAGGGTTGGTTTCTCCTGAGGCCTCTCTCCTTGATTTGTGGATGGCCACCTTCTGGCTGTGTCCTCTTGACATGGCCTTTCCTCCATGCATGTATACACCCTTGGTGTCTCTTTTTGTGTCCTATCACCTCCTCTTAAAAGGACACCAGTCATATTGGATTAGGGCCCACCCATATGACCTATTTTAACCTTAATCATCTCTTTGAAGGTCCTATCTCCAAACAAAGTCACATTCTAAGGTACTAGGGGGCTTCAACCTATGAATTTTAGTGAAACATAATTCAGGTGTGACCAGAATTCTCTTCAGCAGATTAGGGAGCAACTGCATAAGGCGGCCAGAGAGGATTTCTCAGAGAAGGTGATTTAAGTTTAGCCTTAAGATATGCTTCCAAGTGGAGAGAGTTAGGAGAGAATTCTGGACAGAGAAACTGGCACCATGAAAACACAGGGAAGTAGGGCCATCCTGGTGAGCTTGGAAATAGGAAGCATTTCCATGTGGCTACAGTGTGGTGCATGATGCTTTATCTTGCTGCCCATGTCAGGAGAGGCCAGGAACCTGGTCTAGACTGCCCAGCAACTCAGACTAATGCATTGACTGGGTTCTTTGGTGAACAGGTAGCACAAACTGACTCAAGTTAGCTTAAGCCAAGATGGAATTTATGGGAAGGATATTAGGGAGTTCAGAGAATTGTTGGGAAGGCAAAAGAACCAAGCACAGAAATGGTGCTCTGAGCACTGTGCATCGAGCACTGCCCAGCTTTCTTGGCAGGGGCCCTCACTGGGATAAACAACCTCTGACTGTGCTCTCTGTTGAGATGCTCTACTCAAGATTCAAGATGCCTTTGAAAAGGCTGGCAATACCAAGTGCTGGAGAAGATGCAGAGCAACTGGAACTATCTTACAATGCTGATTGGAGTGTGAATTGGTGCCAAAACCTTGGTAAGCTGTTTGTTAGTATCTGCTAAAGCAACACATACATATATACCCTACGACTCAGCAAATCCACACTGTCAAATATAAGAATTTTCAGTGACAATTGATGGGATTAGATTGTGTCAAGTTGTTACTCTGTGCACTTGCTTTCTCTTAGCATCACCTCCTGTCACTCTTCCGTATAATTAGGAGGCATGACAGTACACGCACAGGGCTTCTGTCTGTCTGTTTTTGTGAGCTACATTTTCTCTTATAGCCAGTTGTAACCTTAGGTACAGAATATCACACGAATCACTAAACTCCACATTCTGACAGTCTTCACTGGAGTAGTGGGTATGCCTATTGTAAAGTCATAATAACTGTAAACTTTTCACATGGATAAAAATCTGGCAGCAGCATCTGAGGGGTTCACTGTACACCATTGTGCCTCTGGCAGGGGTTGAAAACCACAGAATTAGTTCTTGCATCCAACAGAGGCTAAGGACATACAACACAATGGTATTTGTTAAATTGTATTGATTCCCCTTTGATTTGCCTGGGGGAGGCTCTGTGTGACTTCTCTTATTGGCCCGATTCCAGGCTGTATAGCCCAACCACTGCTCTGATGGCGGCTCTGGCTACACTTTACTCATTGAAAAATAATGTTCTGATTTCTTGGACAATTTTTCTAGCCTTTAAACTAAGGTCTGGGACAGTTGCCTTGCACATACCATTCACAGGACTTCCATATTATGGTCATTTTTTATAGTGGCTGGACAGAGCAGCCATTGGTTCAGACAAATATACAGCTGATTTTCATTATTCATGATAGTTATGTTTTATAAGGTCACCATGAACACTGCTCCTAGGGAAAATATATATATATACACTTACATATATATACACACATAATATAATCTAAGACATGTATGTAAATGTGTATATACACACATATGTACATATATATCTCACATACATACATATAAGCATACATACTATATATCTCAGATTATAATCTCACATCCTAAAAACAACTCATTCTTGTAGATTCTATATTCTCTATTTTACAAAAGAGACATGATGTTCAAAAGTGGTAAATGACCCTCCTGAGATCACCCCATGAGCCGGTGCCAGAGTTGGGATTCAGACTCTGTCCAGCTGGCTCAGAGCTGAGCTTCTTGCCCTACCTACGCTGCACAGCCCCTGCCATCTCCACCCTCTGGTCACCTCTGAACGCGTGCTGAGACAAGGAGGCAGAGCACCGCTTTGCTCAACCTCAGTTGGGAATGTGGGCTTTGAGTGACTCAAATCTTTCACTACCCTGCATGTGTCCATGAATGACCACAAAAGCGCTGCAAATATTGACTTGGGGGTTACAAATAAATGTCAGGGAACAGGCAAATTAGCAAATATAGAACGTGTGAATAATTAAGATCAACAGTATATTGTTCCATGAGAACTTAACCTCCCCTTCTTCCCATGCCTGCCCTTTTCTGTCCACAATATGATATGTTTTCAGGGCTATGAGTTTTTCCAGAATCATTAATCAGAAAGCCTCTCCAAAAAATGTCATCAAAATATGCATCTATGCAGGCTAAAGACAGCCCTACAGAGCCAGATGGACATGCGTGTGTGAGCACGTGAGCCACACTTGATCTTCGTGGCCCAGCCAGCACCATTCCTCCTGGCTTTGTGAGGACCACGAAGACAAGGCAGACCATGGGAATGTCTGACCCACAATTGGCCCGCAATTTGTGGGGCTCCAGAATAAATAGGAAAAAGGAAATACCAATTTATGGCAAGGGAATTAGGCTGCATGAAAGATGAAAATAAAGGTGATCAGCCCAAAATGGATGGAAAATTCTGCTAGGGCAGAATAATTATTGTAGAATTTGTGGAAATAAAAGAATGTCCAAGTACTTGTATCTTGACAGATTGTATAGTAATTCTCACACCATTATCCCCTGTCCTGCCCCTTCTATCCCTAGCTCTTTTCACAATGGAATATTAATTTTTCCTATCAAATGGGGATTAAAAATGCCCTTTTTTTGCCACAATATCTTTTTTGACCTAGCCTCAGACCATCATTTCCTCAATACTATTGGTTATACAGATTGGCCCTATCCAGCATGGGAGCATGAAAACCAGGACACAAAACTCACTGGTGGTCATCTTGGAGGCTACCATGAATGCCATGTTGAGTTACTCCCTTGCTTAATAATGGTCACTGGTTCCTTACTGTCCTGGGATGGAGTGCATCAGCCTGGGAAGGACCCTGGAAACTAGGATTCCATCAAGTAGGGGTGAGACCCCAGGGAAGTTGGGAGCAGATGGATCCAGAGAATGAGGCCATCCTTGACCCTGGGTGGATACAGAGAGTCGGGGCCAGAGAATTCAAAATTGTGGTGAAGTCCAAATGGTCAATAGTGTATCCAAGAAGAGCAGGAGCCTGAGGGAAGACATAAATGGATTCAGGATTGTGGCCTGGGGAGCCTGCAGCACTTTGGAAGGAACATGCCACCTGCTGTGAGAGTATATATACCTGTTGGAAGATCTCAGGTCAGGAGGTTATAAAAAATACTCTCAAGATTCTTCCCTACCCTCCCTCCATACAGTCCTTTCCTTCATGTTCGCTTTCCTTTGTCCTTCCTTTTGCACTTCACCCTGGGGCCCATTCTCTCTCCCTCTTGCTCAATTCTGCTTTTAGGCCACATCCCTTCTCCACTGACCCATGCCCCTTCCCCCCAAAAGGCCCACAAGGCCTTCCATTCTGACACTTGGGCATCCCTTGGGCAAACTGCTCACTTGATTTTGCATGAATGGAACTACATGGCTGGCTTGCTTGTGACTCTATCCTGACTTGGAAGCTGGGGAGGCAGAGTGCCTCAGAGTAACCAGCTTGCAGGGTGCTCTAGAGGCCCTGATATTAGTTAGAATGAGGCTGGGACCACCAATGTGGTTTGAGGGTTTATCATTTTTACTGCTGCATGACACATCACTGTAAAGCTCACTGGCTTGAAACAACAAGCATGAGTTATTTCTCATGGGTATGTGGGTCATCTTGGGGTCAGGGACTATAGGCTGGGCTCAGCTGGGTGGCTCTGCTATTCTCTGTTTTGCTCACGCGTGCACAACCAGCTGGGGATAGACTGATCTATCTGATGTGCTCCACACATCTCCTTTCCCCTCCTGGACTAATGGGCTAGCCCAGTGTGCCTTTTTCAAGGCAATCACAGAAGTGCAAGAGAACAAACAAAACACTTGCAAGGCCTCGACTCAGAATTGGCATACTATTGGTAGTCCAGGGGTCCCCATGGCCACTTATAGGTTCACTGATTCACTAGAAGTACTCACAGAACTCATCAATGCTGTTATACTCATGGTTACAGTTTACCATGGGAAAAGGATATGGATTAAATCAGCAATGGAAAAAAGGTGCATAGGGAATAGCAGGTGCAAACTTCCAGTTGTCCTCTGCCAGTGGAGTTGTACAGAAAGTACTTAATTGTCCCAGCAATAGTGTATGGCAACATACATGGAACATTGCCAATCAGGGGAGCTCACCTGAGCCTTGGTGTCTAGGGTTCTTATTGGGGGTCACTCACATTGGCACAGCCAATGCCCATGTGGCCGGCCTTAGTTTCCAGCCCCTGCAGCGGTCATGCAGATACCATGTGGCTCATAGCCCTCAACTTAAATCACATTGTTAGCATAGACTATCTGACATAGCCTAGGGCCTCCAGGTAAGCAGTGAACTCTTATTAGGTGGCCACATATTTTATCACTTTCTTTGGAATGGGCAGGGTTTGAACCACCCAGACTTGCTGAGTGAATCCTTTATTGCGCACCATCCCTTCTGCTTCCTTCTATTGGCCAACACATGGCTGATGTGGCTGAGTCCAGAGTCAGGGTGGGAGGGCACTACAGTCACATAGTGAAAGGCATGGATTCAGAGAGAGGTGAACAAATGGGGACATTAATGCAATTCACTATGAGGGCCCCACCTGGTGTGAAGCCCAGGCTAGCACACAGGCAGCCAGGGTGGCCCATCACGCATACTCACACCTCTGTACTTTCCATGTGATATTCTCTACCTTTCCACAACCCCTCACCTATCCAGAAAGTCCCAACTCAAGCTTCAAGATTTTCCTCCCCCATGAAGCCCTTCCTGACAACCCCAGCAAAGGTGGGGGCCTCCTCTTGGACACATGATGATAAAACTAACGAATCAGTGTCCTATCTCGTCTAATGCTTTGAGATAGGGAGATGGCTCCTCTGCCACTCTTTCTGATTTTTTGTCTGTCCCCTTCGCCTGATCATCTCCAAACTCGATTTCACCCAGGACAAATGATTTACCCAGTTCCAGGTTTGCTTCTGAGACTCCCAGCCCCAACCATCTCGTTATATGCCTGACCATGACCTGCTCTCTGCCATGAGTGGAAGGTGCAGATCAATCCTTCTGACTGCTGTTCCCAGTCCCCATGTGTCATGTTACCCACTTGGTTCTCCTCCATGATGAGGCTATTTCCACCACAGCACTGAATTAGTTAGAGCCCTTGACAATCCAAGACCCATTTCTCAGGCTTGTAAAACACTTTAAGAGCGAATATATTGCCTCCTCCTTGGCTCCAGGTTGTGGAGGTGGTGTCACGGTACACACGGTCTGAATCAGAGCAACTCCTGGGCCTGTCTCAAAACAAAATCAAGCCACATTATTTTTATTTTATCTGACCCTGATTATTTTATCTGACCCTGAAGATGTCAACTGCCTCTTCCCAAGTGTCACCTCCTCCATGAAGCCTGCCTTAATCCCTTAGTGGGAAGAATTTCTCCCCAGTCTGAAATATGATGTATGTCTCCAAGTGCATTCTTCCTGGTATTAATTCCTTTTCCATAAGTGCCTCCTCTCCCCCTCCATGTTGAAGGTAATCTAAGGCCAGGAAACACATCTTTCCCCTCCTCCATGGGTCCCAAGGCTTAGGGCACAGTTGGTCCCCTGTAAAAGTTTCCTCATTGACCGTTCAATGACACCTGGTAGACGGCCTCTAATAGCTGTGGTGCCTGAAAGTCAGGGCTAAACTAGGAAGAGAAAGAAGAGGCCAGAAGACCTCTATGCCCAACCCATACCTGCAGGTCCAGAGCCAAGGCGTGGGTGGGAACAATAGGCCGCCCCACGGGGACACTGAGGCTGAGATGGGGAAGTTACAAAGCCAGGTGAGTGGCCAGTCGGGAAACAAGGAAACAGACTCCCTGAGAGTGGGGATTTGTTTTCATCCCCTTTATATTCTCAGGACTTAGTGAAATGCCACCCACTCAGAAAGATCAAGACAAAGCAAAGCCATGAGTGAGGAGTAAGCAGCAAATTGGAAGGCAGGGCGGAAGCTCCCTGCTCTGGGTACTTATTCCTTCACCCACCCCTGCCAGCAGCAGATGGAGCTGGTCCAGGCCACAGAAAGTCCACTCCATCCCCGAGCGCAAAGGGTTAACACTCTGCCCCTGGAATGACTGGGTTTTCCTTTGGTCAGTGCTGCATTTCAGGCTCATGCCTTCTTGCTGAGCCTTGGTGTAGGTTAATGTGACCGTAAGTGTGTGATTCTTGAGTATATGGTCACTGACTCAGACAACAAAAATTGAGAACTGGTTATACTTGGCTTCTCTATCCTGGTTGAGTAACTCACCTGTATCCTGAGTGGTGAAGAAAAGGCTTTGGTAACTCTGGATGCCTCAGAGGATGGGCAGCGTAGCCTCCACAAATAAAAAATATCAGAGGCTGGTACTAAATAAAGAATCTGTGGCACTTAAACATGGGGGGGGTGGGAAGAGGACACCAAAAGTACTGACATCCAAATAATCTGTCTGTGACAAAATGGCTTCCAACTAATTAAACATAGAAAAATCTCTTTTAGGGAAGATAATCCTATTGGATCAACTTGCATGATTTTTCCAGCCAGCTTCTGCCTCTTGGAGCTTCAATTAAAAGCTGTTTAGCAGATGGCAAATTCTGAGTCACAAAGTTAGACTCTTTGGCAACCATATGTGCTTTTGGTTTCCCAGGGGATCCTGGCCACATATGGCCCTGGAAGAAGTATGAGAGCTCTTTCTTGGCACATGGTAGAGCGCTCCTCTTCCATCTTAGCACACAGATGACAGGCATTTCAACATAACAATCAAGGGTGATTAGCAGGAGGGGCTTTCCAGTTAATTCAGAAACTTGGGGGTCCTGGAAGTCATAATATGTCAGAGCTGGATGGGAACTTGAACATCAACTAGTATAATCCCTTCTTTTTACAGAATGGGGACACTGAGCCTCAGAAGAGGTTATGTAATCTGTCTAAAGTTGTCCAGCAAGGGAGAAACAGAGTCAGGAACAGGCTTGTCCTTATTTATTATAGAAGCACTTCTCTATTTACTTTGGGGACTTAATTCATTCCCTGATCCTTTCCTTATACTCACAGAGCTCATTAAGGGATATTTTACCAATGATCTGGCAAATTGGCCAGAAAAGGGCCTTGAAGGGGTCACCTGTCCACTTGTCTGCCTCCTGCTTTATCTCAAGGAAAAACCAGGACCATCTGAAGTACAACTTCATCACTCTTCTCCTCAAAGCTTTTTACTAATATTGAAGTCACAGCTTTCCTTGGGTGCTGTCAAAGAGAAGGAAAGCCAGACACTAGTTAAAGGATGTTAAGACAGATTTTATTCAGTACTACTGCAGTAGAGGAGAGATCTCAATAAAACCTGTACTCAACTCTATTGAAACAGAAGATGGGGGCTTTTTAAAAGCTGCAGTGTGCTACAGAAAAAGTACTGAAGGACATTAAGGGGGATGGTCAATGTGATTGGGCCACCTGTGTTTGCTAACTGCTGCTTATTGGAGTTAGGCCCCTGGTCTTCCACTGAGACCAGAAAACAGGGAGACAGGAGAGCTATTTTCCTGATGACTACATTTCAAAGTGATGGCTCTAAGGTCCTTGAGAAAGACATTTCTGCATTATAGAAGATACATCACAAAGGGAAAGAGGACAGATTTACAATGGCAAGTTGCTCAAAGTAAGTGCTTCTAAGAAAAAAGAGGTCAGGGGCCTACAGTAAGGTTTTGGAACAAACAGTATATTCTTTCGACAGCACTGAGCTTTCTCAGGCAGAAACTAGGGTTGGCATCCTAGAGGTGTGGCCTTGAGCTGTTAGAAACTATGTTAGTGTTTGTTCAAGTCTCTTAGTGTGCCAGGTGGATGAAATATTTGTGCTGGGTCTTCATTCTCATAAGCCAAGGTGGAGGCCTACTTGAGAAGAGCGCTCCTAGGAGCCTCAAGTGTGGTCGAGGATAGAGTCTTTGTCAGTGCTGATGACACTTCCACTGCCCTGACAGCCAGGAAGTTGATTAAAATATTTTCCTGAATTTCTCACTACAGTTTAAGCCTATTTCTTTCCATTCTTTACTGTGGCTGGAAGTTGGTTCACGTTCTATTTGTTATGGGTCTTCATATGTTTATAATCAACCTTTCCCAAACTGGATTTTAAGTTGTTTGAAGGAAGGGCCCACATATTACATCTTTTAAAAAATCTTCCACTGTGCCTTGTCAAGTAGCTGACTTGATAATCATTCATTGACCAAAATCCCAGATTACATTCCATTTTCAATGGTGCTACCCAACATTCTAGGGCCTATATCCTATTTCAGTACCCATCTCTGTGACTCTTTTCCTGAACCCTCTTTCAATATGGGCGGCCAAAATAAGGCTTTCCCACTCATCTCTGTATATTTCATGAACATGCTCTCTTCAAAAAGGTCCCCCAAAATTAAGTTCATCAAACTTTTACTGAGCACCAGCTATAGGTCCTGAGGGCTGGGGAGGAAAAGACCAGTAGGTCAAGGTTCCTGCTTTCAAGTAGACTGGTCAGGGAGACTCAAGAGTAAATCAATGACTCCAATACTTAGTGAGAAGCTGTGTGACAGAGGTGTGTGCACAAGAGAGGGGTGGGAAGTGTTCAGAGAACATCTCCCAGAAAAGACAATATTGGGTGAGGTTGGGTTCCCTAGAAGCAGAGCCTGAGAGGAGAAATCTCGTGTAAGTGATTTATTAAGGAAGAACTCTCAGAAGAAACCTGTAAAGAAATGAGGGAAGCAAGGTAGAGAAGGGGGAGGAGCTAAGCAGAAAAGTCTAGCCTCAGTCTGATCCAAGGGGAGATTGGAGTGTGAGTTGCATCACAGAGCTGTCCCACCTTAAGTCAAGGAGGCCAGACTTTGGTACTCCTCATCAGTCAGTCGTTGGCTGTAGGCTGCTCCTTGGGGAGGGTGCCTAATCTCCTACATATTTCTGGGAGAAGAGGCTCCTGTTGGCAAAGGGTGAATGTCTGGAGACGCATGAAACTCAAAGCTGTTAGAAGCCAGCACTCACAGCAGCTGGGGGAGAGGTGCACCTGCCCAGCTAACAGAGATCTGGGTGGGGCACCACCTCTAACATAATACTTGAACAGACTCTTGAAAGGGCAAGGCAGTCAAAGTTAATTATATGGGATATATGGGAAGGGGAATGGTAGGGCATTCTAGGGCAAAGTTACAGAGGGAAGAGAGAACATGATGCATTTGGAAAGAGCAGTGGCTTGATACAGATGGGATAAATAGAACACTGGATTTTTTGAAGGGTGCATGTGAGTGGCAGCAGTTCATATCAGTGGGCGAGGACCACTGTCCCATCTTGGGTAACTGATGTCAACCCTTCCCCCACCTTGCAGGAGACTGGAGCTATAGTCACTGGAGGAACTGAACGGGGAGGATGGACGAGAACTCCAACCAGGATGCACAAGAGGATGACCAGCTGAGTTTAAGTGACATTTGGGTGGCTCCAATTCACAGGGTTGTATTAGTTTCTCCCCCAGTAGTAGGAGATATTTATCAAATCTTCTCAGATCCACTTCTTTGAAGAGGCACTTGATTTGTTCACCTGCAGTCAAACGCCCCAGAAGCCCCCGTACAGCCATCTGTGATCGTTTGCACAGCATGTCACTCTCACCAGAGGCATTAGCTGGTCTGGCCCCAATCTGTCTTCTTCTAGCCAAACTGGTTGCTCAGGAACTTGAGTCCTGCCTGGTGTTCACAAATTGATAAATTGGTGATTTGTTCTGTTTTCCTCCTTTCTTGAGAAGTTATTTCCTTTTGAAAAGATGGGCACTGTTGTAGCCTTTTCCCTCCTCTGGGACCTCAGTCTTTCACAAGTTTTCAAAAATAATAGCTAAGTGTTTTGCAATAACACTTGTCAACTTCTTGTTTCCCACTTTGTTTGAATATATCCATCTTCAAACAACTTTTCCTTTATGGAGTTTAATTTGACACACACTTTCCCACCCATAGGAGGTGGTACCTGTTTTGGTATGTGATTATAGTTAAATCTTTTGTAAATGCATTAATGAAGTTCCATGAAGCAAGCATCTACTCTGAAACTAACCCTTAAAGGTGCCAAAAGATTACAAAGAGCTTTTGTTGCAATCGTGTGTTTGTGTGCACCCAAATGTGATTGCATGTGACCAAACTAATGTGTGGTTGAAAACAGGCATAAAGTAATAGGTCAACAAGTGCAAAATTATAAAACAAATCTGAACTCCACAGATGCCTTACATAAGCAGCATATCCTTCTTCATTTTTCTAATAACCAAATTAATTTTTTCGTATTCTCAGGAACAGTTTTGATTTTCATTTTCACTTTGAGTGGTATTCCCATGTACTTTTTAGCATTATATGCATGCATTCATTCATTCCATAAATACATTTTGAAGCTCCTCTTATGTAGCAGTCACGGTAAGGTCCTGGAAATACAGCACCGACAAGGCACTCAGGGCCCCAGTTCTCGTGGATCTCACAATTTAGAAAGAGAAACAGACCTTGAGCACATCATTTTAATAGTGTTTATATAATCACAGTGCAGACAGTTCTAAGAAATAAAAATACAGTAGTGCTCTGAGTATCTGCTGCTGCATATCAAACCATCCCAAAACTTAGTCTTAAAACAATGATGATAGACTACGTAATATTGATGAGCACTCAACAGGGGTAGCTCATCCCTGCCCTGCTTGGCATTGGCTAGTGTGGCTCAAAAGCAGGGCACTGGAATCATTCGAAGGAAAATTCACTCATCTCTCTGGCAGTTAACAAGGGCTGACAGCTGAGACCTCAGCTGGAGCTATCAGATAGACCACATACACGTGGGCTCACCATGTGGCCTGGGCTTCCCCACAATATGGTGGCCAAGTTCCCAGGGTGTGTGTCCTGAGAAGGAGCAGGGTAGAAGCCATAATCCTTTATGACCTAGACTCAAAGTTACACACCATGTGTGGCTTCTGCCACATTCTAGTTGACATTGCAGTCACAAAGTCCTGCACGATTTCAAAGGGAGGGGAAACATATGCCACCTCTTGATAAGGGAATGGCAAAGTTTTGGAGTGGCATCAAAAGTATGGAGTAGGATCAAAAGTATGGCTGTGGTGATTTTTAGAATATACAATTTCTCACAAGTGGCTAGAAGAAGGCTAAGACCTTATTAAAAGGAACCAAGAAGGGATTTTTAAGCTGGGACCCGGAGGGTGGGTGAGAGTTAGACAGTTCAAGGGGGAAGGAGTAGGGGAGGAGAGGAATATTCTAGACAGTGGGTCCTGACTCAGAAGGAACTTGGCTATAGGAAGAACTGAAAGGAAGCCAGTGCAGCTTCAGCATTCATAATAAAATGAATGCACAAGGGTTCATAATAAAGACTCGCAACAACTTTAAAGTGTTCAGTAGGGGCCCTCAAGGTGCCATCAGGCAACATCCTGTTTAACCAACCTATGCTTAGTCTCTTGGTTGTCTATTGCTGCATTACAAACCATCTCAAACTTCCTGGCATACAAGGGCAACATCATTTATTATCATTTTATTTCATGGTTCTGGGATTGACTGGGCTTAGCCAGATACCTCTCACTTTGGGTCTCTCACATGGCTGTAGTCAGATGATGGCTGGGGCTGGAATCACTTTGATGCCTTCCTCATTGGTACCTGGACCGGGAAGACTCAGATAGCTGGGGCTGGAACAGCTGTAGCTGCTCATGCATCTCTTGTTTTCACTGTCTGGTTTCCCCATGTGGTCCCCCCCACACAGTGGTCCCTGGACAGTCAGACTTCTTAGAGGGTGACTGATGACTTTCAGCGCAAGTATCCCAAGACAAACCAGAAGTTGCATGGCCTTTTCTAACCTAGACTTGGAAATCAGGCAGTGTCACTGTTGTCACATGCCATTCATTCTGACGGTCACAAAAGCCCACCATTGTCAAAGGGAAGGGACATAGGTGAAAGGGCTGTCAAAGAATTTGCAGATGCATTTTAAAACCACTACACCTAGGGTGGCCACACAACTCACTGTCCAAGGCAAGACACTTTTGAGAGTCAAGGTGGGTACTTTCCAAGCATTAACTAGGACTGTCCTTGGTAAACCAAGACATATGGTCACCTCTCCTGCAACATCCACACAATTGAGAGCACCAAGCTCTCTTATATTCTTTTTCTGACATTCATGGTGTCATTTTTAAACATATCCTTTATTCATTGAAATTTATGTCTTAAAATTTATTTTCTGTTTCTTGATAATTTCTTGCTTTTAGATCATGCTTGTAATCTTGAAGTTGCTTTTTCATAATGAATCTGGAACTTGAGAGCTACAAATCTTGTTCCACAACATCTTTCCTGCAAACTGGGACACTGCTGGCATTGTGGATGTATATGCTTAGGATGCCTTCTCTCTCAGATGAGAGAAACCTAAGCAATGGAAGAAATTGCTTCAAGAAATGCTTTTAAAAACCTCACTTTTTGGCTAAGTGGTAAAAAAAACACAGTGATGACTCATCAGTTGAAATCAAATCCTTCATCCCAAAAAAGTGTTTTTGTAAGAAGTGGGTGTTTTTTTCTTTTTCCCTGAAGGCAGACTGCATAATATTTGGTGCTTCTCTCATCTGAGTAATATGTTCCACCTCAGGGGAAAGTGACAGTTTCAGATTCAAGCTAATAATGTTTTATTTTCAGAGCTGTACAAGGTACCCCCTTATCCAGGGATCTGCCTTTGCCTACAGCCCTAAGGGGAGTGCAGCCATCGGGCCATTCCGCACCAACACAATCCTCCTTTCTCTCCCTTCCCTGTGGCCAGCTAGGAACCTGTTTTTCTGAAGACCCTGGAGCAGAATAAGTGCCTAAAGAGAGCATTTGGAGATAGCGTTCAGGTGTAAATAAGCACGGCAGGTCTGTTGTCCTTCAAGAGTCTAACCACAGTCAATCCATCTCTCCTGACCCTGGGTCTTCACTCAGAAGACTTTATTCTTTTCACAGCTTTCCACCACAAAGCATTTTCTTTCTATCGTTTCTTTCCTAAGACTCTACAACTCTGAAAGAAAGCAATGTGATTCAGTTCTGATCCACGAATGCAAACATCCCACCCCATTCCATTCCATTTGTCTCTTGGAAGCTTCCACAAATATCTCCTCGCTAGAAAACAAAAATACAAGTCTTGTACTCATTTCTGTTCCAAACTGAAATACACAGGAAACTTTTATGAGTCCTGGTCTATGGTCTAGGCTTCATGAATTATGAAGGTATTTGAGATACAAGAGAGTTAAGACTAGGAAAGCAAAGGAAAACAGTTAAAAGAGCGACTAGGGGTGGAAACAGCAGCACCCAACAGCTGCTCAGAACAAAAGCGGGACTGGACTTAGGGTAAGCAACTGCTATGGACTGAACAGTGCTCCCCTAAAATCCATATGTTGAAGCCCTAACCTCCGGTGCAATTGTATTTTGAGATAGGGCCTTTGGGAGATAATTAGGTTTAGATGAGGTCATAAGGGAGAGGCCCTCATGCTGGGATTAGTGCCCTTATAAGAGACAACAGAGCACGTAGCCCCCTGCCTGGCATGTGAGGACATAGTAAGAAGGCTTCTGTCTACAAGCCAAGGAGAGAGTCCTAACAAGAACCTTACCATATGGCACCTTGATCCTGGACTTCTAGCCTCCAGAACTGTGAAAAAATGAATTTCTGTAGTTTAAGCCACGCAGCCTATAGTATTCTGTTATAACAGCCTGATCTGACTAAAACACTAACAGTCTCAATTTTCCTGAAACTGAGGAGGTGGTCCCTAGGATGTGGAACTTTAATTTTCCAATCCAGAAAGTCCTGGGAACACCAGGGCAAGTTGGTCACCCTGATTGGAGTTCTCTATGCCTGTTGCTCTATCCCAAAGAGCCAGGGCCTGCCCTGGAACAGGAGCGGAAGGCAAAGACAACCCAAGTCCAGGCCTGGAGCGGAAAGCACAAAGCCAGAGGGACCGCCAGTCATTTAGGCTTCTAGGTTCATGCTAAGGAGTGTTTGGGACAAAAAGGTGGCAGTGCTTAAGGTGGACAATATTGTTAATAGCATAAAAATATTGAGGCAGAACCCCGCTTTACAACAAAGGGATTACTTAACTTTGTAAAATGAACAGGTTCCACCTAAACTTCTAAGGTCTCTTGCAGGTCCTTCCAAAGGAGAGTCCTTGGGAGTTAGGGGTGGCCTGGGCCTCTAGTCATATCCCAGGGCTCCATTCCTGTTCCTGTCACAGGCTCTGGGTCCTCCCTCTCCCTCCACGCCAGTGGTAGGGTGCTAATTGTTCAAGCTGCCTTTCTGTCCTTGCTGAGGCTCTATACCCCACACGACTTCCGACCAAGAGGACAATCTTGCTGTACTGCCTTGCCCTGAAATACCTGGGGGTTGGGGGTGGGGTGGATAGTTAATATCTTCATGGAGTCTCCTCCCTAGGTCTCTTCTGTCGTCAAGAAAAAAAATTATTCAAAAGTTGGAAAAAAGGCAAAAAGATGCATGACTTTCATTGTCAAGCCTGCCTAAGGGTCATTTGACTTAGTAGAATTACTATGTTCTCTTGATTTGATATTTTATGACTCTCTAAGTTTAGCTGTTAATTTGTTGAAAACCATTAAGATACAAATGGTGATTTTATCCAGTGTGAATAATTTATGCGGTATGAATAATTTTTTGTCCTATAGAGATAAAAGTGACTTCTGTTTAGTAGAGAAGATAACCCTAAAGGTTACAGTTTTATTGCCCTAAAGAAAAACAGTCAGTTTTGTATCTAACTTAGTTCCACAATTTTTTCTTTTACTGACCATATGTACATCCATTTCCCTTATATACTTGGTTCTTGGTTCTCTCATTAATGAGTTAAAGTAAAACTTTGACATGTACTCATTATGTATTTATATGAGAATCATGCTTTTTTAAAAAAAAAGTTTTGGAAATTATACTTTTGGCAATTCCTCCCACTGCACACCCATTTTTTTGTTCCCTTTGGACCTACAAAAATGTGGCTCCAAGTCATAAAGCCTCTTCATCTTCTATCCTTCAAACACAGAAAACCTGGCCCTTCCTCGGGGCTATGGTAAGTGGCACCTTTGGGTAAAAAATTATTTTAAAAGAGGAATTACTCAATTGCAGAGTTATAGATAATAGAAAAATCTGGACAATAAGATGTCCAGCAGTAGAAAATAGAAAATTATGGTACATTCACATTTAACACATTAACTGCCATATGAGTTGTATTTAACTCATGCTAGTTTTGAGCCCAGGGCCTTATGAAGCATATGTAACTCACATGTCTCTTCACCTTGGGTGCTGTGAGAACTATTTTTCAAGATGCATATAACTCACGCACAGAAAACAATAAAATAGCAAATTTTTCATTAAATTAGAAAGGATTGTTTTGTTTTTGACGTTTTTATTCTATTTTCCTAAGAAAACACTGTGGCCCTAAGGAAAATTTTTTTTTCTAGTGTGGCAGTCAATGTGTTAATATTATGTAGCTATAAGTATAATCATTGTAAAGATTATTACAGCAACATGAAAAATGCTCAAGCTAACATGTGAAAAGAACAGTATATAAACAGTATATAAAATATGAACTAGAAGGAGGAAAAACATAAAAATATTTGTTAGAAAGCTGTCTTGTGTTTTTCTTTCTTATATTTAACATGGTTTTTGTCCTTTCAATAAAAAAAAGGAAAAAAGAAAGTTTAAAACTGGAGGAGTCAGAACATTAATATTATGTAATATTGATGATATTCCACAGATAGTTACAACCAACATGGTCATGAAACTGTGGTTGGGAGCTTTCACTGAGTAACTATCCTGAAATCTCCCCATACTTTCTCCATTCTATCACCCTCACCTCTGAAAACTCAGGAACTCCAAGGTCATGACTCTTTTGTGCTATATGACCACGACAAGGTAAGGCCAAGTCCTGTGATGATAGATGGAGCTTGGTGGGGTAGAACTTGGAGGGTGGGTGGGCTTCCAAAGGTGTGTGAGGACACATGAGACCCTGACTCTCCAACCCATGAACAGGGATAGTAGCAGCTCTGCCCACAGCCCCCTTGGTGGGCTCTCAGGCTCCCTTGGGGGCTGTCAAGTTCCAGCTGGCCATCCCTGGCTCATGGCTGTGTCCCTGGTGCCAAACATTTTCCCTGACTTACCCAAATCCACCCTCCAGCCAGAACAGCTGAATATGTGACCACTAGACCCCAAGCTGGGGCTTCAGGGTCTTTATCTTTTTTCCCCACCCTGTTTTCCCTCCACTCAGAGCATTCACACATGGCCATGGAGAGCCCTTACTGACCACAGATGTGGTGCCTAGCTGTCCTTTTGAGGACAGACCTTTCCCTCCCCCTGCCCTCTTGGAGAAAACCACAAAAACAAAGCAGCAGCCAGCTTTGTTCCAAGGGGAATGTTTTCACCCTGCTCCCACTTCATGAAGCTCTTTGGCCCAGAACACAGGCATTTATGAGGCTTTCCGGAGGTATCCATACAGCAGGACCAAGTACCTGCCAGCTCCAGCCTCACTTGGAGCTGCTTTTGTTTCTCTGGCAGCTGATGTTTTTAAGCTGGCTCATCTTCCGAGTGCATGTATTTACAAACAGACTTTACTGGTATTCCTTAAAAAACTTCTTCCTTCTGAGTCCCCGACTGAGTCTCTGTGCAGTGAGTCAGAGTCATATGTTGTTTTATATGTTGGTGCATCCTTTACTATTTTCTAAGCACAGGTCCCAAGCATAAGCTCCTGATGAGCAGGGACATATTTTATATTTCTCTGTACCCCAGCAGCTAACCTAGTGCCCTATGCAGAATAAATATCTATTGGCAAACTGGAAGCAACCCAAATGTTCATCAACAGAAGAATGGATAAATAAATTGTGGTTTATTTGTACAACAAAATACTAATTTTATTACTTTTATTACTACTCAGTAATAAAAAGGAATGACCACTGACACATGCAACAACATGAATTAATCTCAGAAATATTACACTGAGTAAAAGAAGCCAGACACAAAAGAGTGCATACTGTATGATTTTGTTTATATGAAGTTCTAGAACCAGCAATACGAACAGGCCTCTATGTCATAGAGGTCTGTTATGGACTGAATGTTTGTGTCCCTCCCAAATTCATATGTTAAAGCTCTAACTCCTAGCATGGTTGTATTTGGAGATGGATGTGGTCTCTAAGGAAATAATTAAGGTTAAATTAGGTTGCAGCCCTAATACAATCAGTGTCCTTGTAAGAAGAGACACCTGAGAACTCACTGTCTTTCTCTCTCTGTTAGCATACACTAAGGAAAAGCCATGTGGGGACAACGAGAGAAGACAGCCATCTGCAAGACAGGAAGAGAGTCCTCACCAGAAACTGAATTGGCCAGAACCTTGATCTTGGACTTCTATTAGCTTCCAGAACTATGAGAATATAAATTTCTGTTGGTTAAGCCACCCAGTCTATGGTATTTTGTTATGGTAATAGGAGGAGACTAAGACAAGGTCAGAATAGTGGTGTCCTAGTCAGTTTGGGCTGCTATATCAAAAATACCATAGACAACAAACATTTATTTCTCATAGTTCTGGAGGCTGGGAAGTTCAAGATCAAGGCACTGGCAGATCCAGGCACTCCTCCTGGTTTGTAGATGGCAATTTTCCTGTTGAGTCCTCACACGGCAGAGAAAGAGAAATAAAGAGGTGGGAGGAGGGAGAATGTGTGCTGGTCCCTTTCTCTACTTATAAGGGCACTAATCCCACCTTGGGGGCTCCACCCTCATGACCTCATCCAAACCTAATTACCTCCCAAAGGCCCCTCCTCCAAAAACCATCAAATAGTCCATAGCAAGTGGTTATGTCAAGGGAGTTATTACTGACTGGAGAAGGAACTTTGTAGGGTGAAGGAAATGTTCTACATCTTGATAGGGTGGTGGTCACAGGGATATTTACACATATATGCAAAAAAGGATTGAGTTGTACACTTAAGATGTATACCTTTCACTATATGTAAATTATACCTCAATTAAAGTACTGAAAAAAAATGTCCGTTGGCAAGAATGATTATTTCTTCATCATGGCTCACACCTCTCTAACTGATCAATTTGGTATGAAGATTTATGAAGCACCCACTGTATATGGATTCTTACACTAATCACAGGTATAGCAAGAGAGGGGGAAAAGTAGCAACAGCTTTGGTCCCTAGTTCTCAGGGAGCCTTTTTTAGCTCCAAAGGCAATAT
This sequence comes from Daubentonia madagascariensis, assembly GCA_023783475.1. Classification (NCBI taxonomy): domain Eukaryota; kingdom Metazoa; phylum Chordata; class Mammalia; order Primates; family Daubentoniidae; genus Daubentonia; species Daubentonia madagascariensis. The sequence goes on along the minus strand of JAKFHU010002333.1, from coordinate 3,628,285 downwards.
GTGTAATTCCTCAAGTCACAGCCACTTAGCCAGATTGTACCAAATGCTAACAGCTCTAACAGCTCATTAAGAGACTTCTTGACACTCTGGAAGCCACATTAACTCCTTCACGCTTCCACTGAGGAGTCTGTTGCCTGGTTCCTTTGAGAACCAACCAGACCCCAGATCTGCTCAGCTGCTGGCAAACACCACCAGGAAAAACAAAAAGGAAATGGGAAGGCCAGTGCAGAAAATCTTAATAAGATTTTAAACTGTGCAATTCTGACCTTAAAGACTCCCTGCACCCAAGCAAAAGAAGCTGAAAAACAGTTCACTCCCACATTTCCATAGTTGACTTTTCTGCATTATGCAGTATCAATGGAGTTGTTAGCACCTCGGGACAAAAAGCAGAAATTTTCCCCAGGTGGTTCCCACTCCTTTCTTTCCAGGACTTTGGCAATGCTAATGAGATGCAGCCAGACACCACTTCATAAGCATTGTAAACTGAGGCAAGAGCTACCTGTTACTTCCCAGGGAGAAATGGGCCATTTTCTTTGGTGACACTAGGCTCTTCGCAATTAAAAAGCCCCAACAAACTCAAAAGTTTGTTTTCATAAAAATCACTACATTCTACAAAAGATAAATGCGTGGCATGTGTACCACTTATCTTCCCTCCTGTGTCCTTAGCAGACATTGTTAATTGATCACAGCACTGTCAATCACTAAGCCCAGTTCCAGAATCAGTGATGTGCTGAGTCAGCTGGTGCTAGCTTTTGAGAGCTAATTGCTAAATTTGCTTGTTAGCCAGTTGTTAAATATACCCATTATTAAAAATTAAATTATATAAACTTAAATGAATTATATTAAAGGCAAAGGTAATGTATACTCAAAATTTATCACTTCCTAAATGTTTTACATTTTACTATTATCTACGGTTCTGAGGTTACTTACATCTATGGTATCTGGAAATACTGTATAATGGTATGCTACTCTACATCTCTTCCCAACTATGTGTTCTGTGATACGGTGCTGGTAGCTTGAAATAGGTCACAAGGATAGTATTTACATCACAGAAATTGGCAAATGCTACAAGTCAGGGCATCCCTCCATCCCTCACTGAGAGCCAATTGTTAAACATTTACCAGCACACCACTGCTTCAGATGACAGTGGCCTCAAAGGAGCAAAGTGTAACAGTTAATTCCTGCTGCCTGTGATGGGGCAGGGAGTGTTGATCACCATGCCTTCCCGCACAAAATTTGGCATGGAAAGATGCAACTCTGACCACTAGATCCAGCTATGCCTGAAGCCGGCACTGGTGTACTTTTTACCAATGTGAGACTTGCTTAGGGGTATTGTTTTCTAACTCTCACAAAGATACCATATGGACCGGCAGCTTGGCCCCGGAAGGGACAGGTAATTTTTCTCTCTGGAGTCTTCTGGAAAGGTGCCTGAAGAAATCAGCCAAGAACAACGGGCCAAGGTCAGTCAAAATCAGAAGCAAACATGGGGTGTTACAGCTGGAGGGGCTAGACAAAAGGAGGGCGCTATGGAGAGCGTCAGACCTGGGGGGGGTGCTGCAGAGCTAATGCGGGAGTCCTTCCCGGTGGCCTGGACTGGCTGCTGGGGGTCGGGGAGGTGGCAGAGCCTAAAAGACAGGCAGAGAGCGGGCAGGGCTCCCAGAAAGCACAACGGAGATACTGTCCTCTCGATGTCAGGCAGTGAAGCGCATGAAGGAGAAGTCCCCCAATGTGGGCCGAATGGGGGAACTGTGGTCACAGCGTGGCCGCCTGAAGTTCTGCCTCCAGGATCGTAGTCAAAACTGTTCCTGCCTCTCAGTCTCTTCCTTTTTCTTTGTCTTTCTTTTTTCTTTTTTTTTTTGACTTAAAATCCACCTCTGCTCTAAAATATGGGAGCCTAATCCTTGCCATGCATTAGAATTCCCTAGGAATGCGTATTTGAGGCTACACCCCTTGGACATTTGACAAAGGGGTTCTGGGACTAGGCCTGGGCATTGGCCAGGGTTGTGAGTCCCTGAGGTAAAACCTCTCCTTTTTATTGTCAGTTTTTCACATAACGGCACCCCTGGGAAAGGCAGCAGAAGCAACTGTCAGGAGAGGATGAAGGTGGGAGGGTGGCCTTGGGGCTGGGGTAGCAGGCAGGACTGGCTGCACAATTTGTGAGGCCCAATATGAAATGAAAATGTGGGCCCCTTGTTCAAAAATTACTAAGGATTTCCAGCCAGCGACAGCAGAGCATTAAGCCAGGCGTGGGCCCGTCTGAGCACGGGGCCTGTGTGCATAGGTCACACGCCCACGGGGCAGACCCTGGTAGCAGGTAACCATTGCCTGTGGGGATCTGGTATTACCCAAGTGTTTATAATCCAAGGGCTGCCCACCTGATTTTCAAGGTCAAAGACTCCATGTAAAAGGCAGCGAGTCTTGCAGGCCCCTGTCCTGACTCTGAAGGACAGCCACAGTCCTGGAGGGTCCAACACAGCAGATCTTTAGGGTTTGGGGAAGTTCCACTTTATCCCAGGCCCCTGAGGCTTCAGAGCTTCGGCTGGACCCCTGCTTGGACCTAAAATGGATGCAGAAAAGTCTCAGGGAGATAGGAACAGAAGTGGAGGAAGAGGACCTCGAATTTGGCAGCCCAGCTGTATGGGAGACCACAACCTGACCAGGTCAACATCCACAGAGGGCCACACCCTGCCCTGCCCAGAATCAGCCCCAAGTGTCTCAGGCCTGACTCTTTCTCATTGGTCAAGTCACCTCTTTCCACTCTCTGATCCTGTCCTGAGAAGAAGCTGAACTAATAGGGTGACCAACTCATCCCGGTTTGCCTGGGACCTCCCCAGCTTTAGCAGTGGAAGCCCTGTGACCTGGTAAGCCTGGCAAACCAGGGCAGCTGGTCCCCCTACAAACCAGTCTCAGCAAATGTCCACAGGAAGCCCTGTTCTGAAAGGGCCCAAGTCATTTCTGTGGGCAGGTGTCCCCCAAGGCTAATGGGCTAAGATCCAACAATCCGATGCAACAGGTCAACTCCTTCCCCATCTCCAGGTCCATTTTCCCCAGTGTTCTCAGGATCTTACAGCACTCACAGTAACATGTAGAGAGGGCTTCTTACTAACTGGGGCTGTAGCTGGTGATTGGTAATAGCTGCTTTGAGTTTTTCCCACCTGAAAACCCCCTCTGTGCCCTAGGCAGTGGTCCTCATCTCTGGCTGCATATTAGAATATCCTGGGAGGCTGGGCTTCGTGTTGTTCAAAGATTCTGGATCATTCTGACGAGCACCAGGGTTAAAGACCCACTGCTCTAGGGCCTAGAACACTGAGCACTTAATTGCCCCCTTTATCCAAAGCAGCATTCTGAGGAAAATCATAGCACTTCCCAGGGTCTCATGCAGCCCACCTCTCTGCAAGTGCAGTGTGGGCCTCTACACAGGCATAAATCCTACTTTAAGCAAGTTTTGTTTGTTTGTTTGTTTTTTAAGAGACAGGGTCTCACTATGTTGCCCAGGCTGGACTCAAACTCCTTGGCTCAAGTGATCCTCCCACATCAGCCTCCCGAGTATCTGGGACTACAGGCATGTGCAACCCCACCTGGCTGAAGCAAGTTTTTTAAAACCAAAAATATCACTCCTATTCCATTTTACTGATTGTCAAAGCATTTGGCACTGCCCTTGCTGATTAGCTTAGAGATACTCCTTCCAGTTACTTGCCATTGAAAGACTAAAATTCTGAAACTCTGGGTTTCACAGATGATGGCCAGGAGGATCTATTGACTATCCAATTAGAATGTTCTTGTTCTATGGATACTGTGAATCTGATGACTAATCATGTTCCCTTCTTTATATTGGCTGCTAGGAAGCTCAAAGTCAATTTGTAGCTCACTTCTAGCAATTGTGCAGACTTTATGACATACACTTTGTGAGCTAACTATACTTCTGGTTTCATCTTACTTTCCAAGCTTACTTTCCCTTCAACCCAATGTCCTTAGCTATTTATTCTGTCTTATTGAGTTGAATGTACACACAAACTGCCATATTCCTTTCAGAAGTGAAAAAGAGAATATTATATAAACAAATAAAATGCAAATTGTTATAGCTATTATTAGGAAGAGGCAGAGCTTCTGATCTCTGATGCAAAGCTACCTCTCTTGATGCAATGCTTTTCCCCCCAACTCATGCAGAAAAAGTACTAATGCCCAAATGCCCAATCCAGGGAATGCCCTTCCGCCTTCTCTCTGAAACTGTCTTCTTGCCCTCCCACGCAGTAGCAGTACATACTAGACAATTGCCTTCAACAGCACACTATCCTCCCCAAGGCCATGATTATCTCTACTGGTTAACAAGCTCAACTCTGCACTCTAGGAGAATGATTTCAGTGCTGGGTTAGAGTGCTGCCACAGTCAGTTGTTCTAATTAATTTATTTGATTTATTTGCTTGGTTATGAGAGGGCCTTTTGAAATCAATATGCAAATGTAATTTAAAGCGTAAATCAATATTTTGAGCCAAGAGCATGGGCATTTTTCACTGGAATGCAGGGTAGTCTTAAATACCTGAAGTTGTGGCTCTTTGTGACTAATGACTTGGTTCTTTATGGGGTTATACTTGCAGATGCCAGGAACTTGGTTATTCCAAGAACTCTCTTGTTCAGAAAGAAAGGAGGCTGTGTAGGATGTTCGAGAGTCTTCACTTTCTTCCAGCTGCATGACTATTCAGAGGTTCTGTCCAAATGGCCCAGGCAAAATCTCCATCTTATAAACAATATCTACAACTCAGTTTGTGAACTGTTGTCCACTTTCCATCATAGAATATTAGCTCTGAAAATTATCTGGGGGAACATCTCATCCAGCCCCATTGAGCTTGTGCATGATTACACAGAGAATAAGCAGTAGAGTTTGGACTGGGATCCAATCCCCGTCACAACTCTGACCAAGCCAGAGTCAGGTGCATAAACTTCAATTCTAGCTTCCCAAGACAACTTTCAAAAATTTCCTCCAATCTTAATCTACTTCCACTCTACTCGATATATTCAAGGTATCATCATGATGCCTTCTATACCCCCAACCATGTGGACACACAGCCTTCAGATGCATAATAGAACATGAGGCCTAATCCAAGGCTCCGTAGATAACAGGAGTTCTCTGTCAGGGAACTCAGCCCTGCCCCCTTTCTAAAGTCAGGGGAGGCCTGTGTTCTGGCCTGCAGACTCCTTGCTTACTAGCAAACCACTGTTGTCAAGAACCATCTCCAGCCTTGCACACGATCTCTTTCAGGGATCATCTCATGTTTCTGAGGAGACTACACAAGGTTTTCAAAAGCTTCCTTTAAAGACAGCCCCACCCTTGCAAATTGGGACACAGTGCAGAGAACATCCGAGGAGTAAAGCCCAGCCTGCCTGTCTTGGGGCCTGCTGTCCTCACTGTTTTCCTAAACCTGGAAATTCCTACCTCACCCCTCTCCTTCCAGGTGCTGCACCCATTTAGAGAGAGTTGTGTATTGTGAACTGACAGCATCTGGAGCATATCAGATATTTAAATATCAGGCTAAAGTATTTTCTAGTTTCTCACAGACAGCTAAGATTTGAGCACTCATAAATTCATATCCTCTCTAATCACTTGTATTTGACACTGTAAACATTCACAAATTAGCTGTTTCCAATGCCTCTCCATCTCAAATGGCAGATAAAAGTGAAAGGGCTCAGGCCCCAACAAGCTGCCAAGAAATCACGAGCTGTAGGCATGTGACCCATTGTTTGGGTGTCCAAGATTATAGTAATGCTGGCTGGAGTTTATTTCACACATCCACCCTGCTGTCTCCAGCTCTGTTCCAGCCTACAGAAGGGAGGCAGAATGTTTTAAAAATGATGGTAAACAATGAGGTCACAGCTCAGAACAGCCCAGCCCTCCTAGCCCCAGCCAAGAAAAAACATTCTCAATGGTTACAGAAGCCCTACAGTTTGCTCTAAGTCAAGGAATCACAGCTGATAGGACCAACCAGGCTGGGACTCACAAATTGGAAGATCCAGTTAAGAGTAATGGCTTGGAATTGAAGAATCGCACACAGGTCCTAGATTGTCTTCTACCCTAGGCTCTAACCTCTAGCACCTAAGGCAGTGCCTAGCACAAAGTAGGTGGTCAACAACCCCAGCTGCCTCCCCACTGGGCTGTGATTCCAGAACCCAACACGGCACCTGGAACATAATAGGTAGTCAATAAATGTTGGTTGAAAGATAGCATTCATAAATTAATAACTGGATAAATAGATGCATGGAAGGATAAATGGATGGATGGATGATGTTAAACCTCTGCTTAAAACTAGCAAGTGAAAACCTTGACTCAACTCCTCACAGGGCCATTCTTTCCGTTGTTAAATCTTTAATTGTTACAAAGTTCTCCCACTGATTGAGCCAAAATCTGTCATGTTGAACCTTGCCCTTGGCAATTCTAGTTTTCCCCGCTATGTCTTCCTGCTCTTTCTAGAGAGACCTCCCAAAGGCAAGGCAGACTTGTTGTGCATGCTCATTTTCATCATTAGCATTGTAAACTAGCAAGAAATATCATACTTTTTAGCAGCAGAATCACAAGAAGAGCAGACTCCAAGAAATCAACAAATCTTTATTTCCTCTAAGAATCCATCTGCTCTGGTGTTCCCAGTCGCCTGTGGAATGATTTCTTTGAAAAGCCCTAGGTCTGGGGCCCTTGCTCCCTGCACCAACAGCAGGCCTCTCTATTCCAAGATGGTGGCCACAGAGCACCAAAACCCCTGGACACTTTGGTGACTTTGTAATGTGTCAATTAGCTAGGCCAACCTACATTTTCCAGAATTCTTTTACTTAAATGTTTTTAGTTAGGGTGGGTATATTGTTTTCCCCAGTTCAGCTATTTGAAAGGGTCCCTCAGACTCCACAGAGTGTACTCATGTAGACTTTTATTTCAAAGCAAAGGATACAACACAGGGAGAGAAAGAGAAGGAAGCAGCGCAGGTCTGAGAGACATTCTGCAGCACAAGGTTTGTGCACAAGGGCTCAACCTCTGTGCACATAGATAACATTGAATCTCTGGATTGAATTGCCAAGATCTGGCTTCAGGAGAACTCACTGCAAAGAGCTCGGTGGCTCTTCAAGTAGGCAAGCCAGGCTGGTCAAACTGGTGAGGCCAGTTGAAAACCACCAGTGAAGAAGATGACACTGGGGTTTGCCAGGAAAATTTTGGACCTTAAACAGTATATCATGCATCCCACCTGTCCTTATCTTGGTCAGGATCCAAAAACCAGACATTCAGATATCTCCAGAGATAAAGACAGAACTTTGCCAGTATCTCTGGAGTGGGACATAACAGAGATTCTGAGGAGATCTGGAGGGCAGAGGGAAGCAACCACTGTTTTGTAGCTCACACATGTAGTTGCTGAGCTGCTGACTTGCCTCATTGGCAGGAAACAGCTGCTGGCCCTGCAACTGCTCAACCTGTTCCTGGATCCTCCTTCAGATTCTCTTATCCTGCTTCTGGGCCAGGTGTCTGTGTTTATCTTCATGAGAGAGGGCGCCAGCTTCTCCAGGACACCCATACCACCTATGTGGGAGGCAACAAGAATTGACACAGGTTTTAATTCATCTTTGTGGGGCTTCGCCTTTTACCTATGGGTTCTAGCTTGTTCTTGATCTCCCCACTCTGCATCCATCTTTCCTTCCCAACTGCCTGCCCTGTGGACTTCAAGCTCCAGCATCACATGTGAAGACAACAACCTCACAGAGACTGCTTAACCAGCTCTTATAGTCATGTAAGTCTGTATCTCTGTAACAAATCTTTAAAAGTGTGTGTGTGTGTGTGTGTGTGTGTGTGTGTATCTATCTATCTATCTCCTAGTGGTTCTGCTTGTCTGGTTGAATTCTGACCCCTGACTGGTACAGGTACACTGCCACTCTCTGGGAGCCCAGCCATTGGCATCTTTCTCCCTCTGTGTTGTAGAAACTGCCAGATGGTGGCCAGTTCCCTAGACTCTGCTTCTACAAACACTGCCATTCAACTTGCAGGCTCCTTCTGACAATCGCTTCTATGTGCAGGTGGGAGGCTGGGCAGGCAGCTTGTTCTCAGCTGTGGAGTGGGCTAGTCGGCTGTGCAGACTAGCAGATGCCAGATAGATAAGCCAATAGGCTCAGTTAATTTCTCACAAGAAGGACAATGCCAAAACAGTGACAAGAAATCACTGGAGAACTCCACTGGCCATGAAGGATGGTGATCCTTGATCATCTAATAAACCTTGAGGCAGGAGAGTAAGGTAAGATCACTAGACAGCTACAGGGGTGCCTTGCCATATGGATTTCTAGACATCCACAGAATCCCTTAGTGTGCACATAAAATAAAGATACATTTTTTTTCCCCTGGGCTCAAACCCAACAGGTGGGATTTTGTACATCTCCTATCAGAGAGGTTGGAAATTAGCAGCCCGTGGGCTGAAGTTGGCTTGCCAACATGTTTTGTTTGGCCTCAAAAGTGTTTTTTACATTTTTTGAATTTTTTGCCAACTTTCACAAATTGGGGATTTCACATTTTAAAAAATCTAAATTTCCCACTTTTTGTGAAAAATCAGAAGGTTGGCAAATGTAGGACTTTTTCCCTGCATGGCAAAAATTGGCTGTAGCTGAGTAACAGCTGTTTCTGTTAAACAGGGATAGGAACTCTCCAGTTCATGCCATTCCACCCAGCCTGCTTCTCTTGCTTGTGTTACCTGCCTGGCTTCTGGAGGCATCTAGGTGTACAAGCCCTGGTCTTCCCATCCATAGCACATGCTGTCTGGCACCCTGTGTATATCCTTTCTCATTGCAGTACAAACCAAGGCTGGACTTCAAATTGCCAGTATCCACATCTCTTTGATTGAGGACTGTCTTTGACAGCCAATCCCTCGCTGCCTGCTCCCCAGCAGACCATAAGTGTCCCTTCCTAGCAGTCCTCAACTGATGGGAGTTGGTGTATAAATACTCTAGCTTCTTCCCCCTTGGTTGGAATGACTCCAGGACACATGTGGCACCCTGACTCCCAGAGTTCCCCAGTGATACTAAGTTCCAGTTACCCACTAGAACTATATCTAGTTCTAGTCAGTGGCAGCTGACTTGATAACATGCCCTTTAAAGGCTGCCTTATGTTCCCTATCTCTCTTCCTTTCTCCTCTACCAGTGTTCTTTTCACCACCCGAATGAACTACTTATATAGTTTATTTTACAATAACAAGACGTGATGGTAGTTATGATCTGTAAAGTTGCATGAACACTGAATTAGTAAATATGGATCAATTGTTCCTAGGGAAAATAGAGGGTTAGGTTCCTGTGAGCTTCTGGTTACAACATATTTGTCAACTAATAAATACATAAACTTATTTCATGTGTGTTTATGTTTAAAGACTGATAATTTAATATATATTGTTGATTCATTAGCATTGAACTCATGGCCAATAGCACTATAACTCATGCCTTAAATGAAGCTTATTTCATATAACACACATATTTTCTCCATAAGGCACATCATAGCCTACTTGGGCTCAGGAACACTAGACAGCATTTCACCACTACACTTGGGGGCTGTTTTAAACAGCAAAATCACCAGTAAAAATCATAAAAATGCAAAAGACATGGTGCTACATAGAACATTATTACAAGGGACACTATTTACAATATGAAAGCTGAAACATGAAAGCTTTGCTTTGTTTGATCCTAGCTAAGAAGATGTGCATCAGGTAACTCAAATTTTTTGCTGCTCTGCACATGTCCATAAATGATTGTGAAAGTGCCAAGAATATTGATTTTGGGAGTCACAAATTAATTTTAGTGAGTAGGCAAATTTGTAAATATGGAATCTGTGAATAATTAGGGTACAGCTGTACCCCAGGGTCTGCTTCTAGGGGACCCCAAATGAAGACAACATCATTAGAAGTGCTTTCCTCTTCAAGTAATTCATGGGTAACTACAAAACTGGGAAGAAATATAACACAGTGGTTTTCAGGCATTGGTCACCAGGGGGCAGGGATAGTGATCCCTGAAAGAGGAGAAAGAAATCAGGTGAGTCCTGTGATTTACCCAGTGTATTGCCAGGCTGCAGTATATAAAGAATGAACCCAGGTGGAACCTAGTGGTCCCCCTGAGTTAAAAAGGCAGAGCTGGGAGTCTGGGGATGCCAAGGTCATTAGAGTTCGCAGGGCAGAGTTCTGGAGAGCAGAGCACTACAACCAGAAAGAGCTGCAGTGATTTGCAGGGTCTTCATGTGAGTTCTGATCAAAGCATGCATGTGAACAAACAATCCAATGTGTGTGATGGGAAAAGATCCACTTGAAAGGAGCAGAGGGAACAATCCTCAGAGTTCACACAGGATTGGGAATAGTTAGTGTTCCACCAGCCAGAGTGGAAAACTGTGTAATTCATGGGACATCAGATAGAGTACTCAAAAAGGTTTTGCCTCAGTAGTGAGGAAAAATTGGTCCTCTACTAAAGACTGCTTAAAAAATCAAGCTGTTTCCAGGTAAGTTAACTACATTCCAGAACAAAGCTCGACAATATTTATAGGGAAACAAAAATATACAAACCTATCAAGGTAAAATTTACAATGTCTTGCATCAAATTAAAAATTATCAGGCATGCAAAGAAGCAGGAATATATGACCTATAATGATGAGAAAAATTAATAGAAATGTACTAAGAAATGACACAGATAATAAAATTAGTAGACAAGGACATTTAAACTATTACAACTATATTCCATATGTTTGAGAAAGTAGAGGAAAGATTGAACATGTTAAATAGTGGCATGAAAGATATTTAAAAGATCCAAATAGAACTTATAGAGCTAAAACTAGAATGTCTGAGGTGAAAAATACACTGGATGGGATTAATAGCAGATTAGATACTACAGAAGAAAAGATTAGCTAACTTGAAGACATAGCAATGGAAACTATTCAAAATGAAATTCAGAGAGGAAAAAAGTAAAATAAGTCAGGAGCTTTAGTAGAGCATAGCTTCTAATGGCACATCATTCAGGTCTGTCCCTGGAACCTGACTGATACCAGGGTGATTGTGGCCCTTGGGAGGACACAAAAGGGGAAGCTGGAGAAGGGGCCCAGTTTCGTACATAGAGTGTCAGGAGGAGGAATGAGCCTCCTGCCAATGCTTATGCTCAAGATGGCTTCCAACACACCCTGGCTTCCTTCTTTCAGGCCCTAGAGGTTTGGTGGGTGACTGCTTCTACCTACTATACTTTAAAGAAATATTTATTTGACAAATAAAATTTGTATGTATTCAATATATACAATGTGATGACTTGATGTACATAAACATTGTGTGATGATTACCACAATCAAATTATAATAATTAACATATCCATCACTACCCACAGTTATTACTTATTTGTGTGTGTGTGTGTGTGTATTGAGGACACTTAAAATCTACTCTCTTATCAAATTTCAAGTAAATGATACAGTATTATTAACTACAGTCACCATGCTGTACATGCTGTATATTAGATCCCCAGAATTTATTCATCTTATAACTGAAAGTTTATACCCTTTGACCAACATTTCCCCATTTCCCCCAGCCCCAGCCCCCGGCAACCACGGTTCTACTCTCTGCTTCTGTGAGTTCAGTTTTTTAGAGACCACACTCTTTTAAGGGGTTTTCTTCCCAGGAAATAGGAAGGAATGGATACAGAGTTTCCTGTATCCTCAGTTCTTTCCCCCACTTTTGCCCTCCTATAAACATAGACACTTTTTGCTTTAAGACTTGCTACTTTTAAAACAGGATAACAAAATGATGAAGAAATAAATGTCCTAAATATCACACAAAGTTTTCATAGGTTTTGTTTCTATTGGATAGTAAAAGTAAAATCAGAGATGGGTTTGCCTTTCTCAACAGATTTCTTTGAGCCCCTGTCTTAGTCTGTTTTTGCTGCTATAACACAATACCACAAACTGAGTAATTTATAATGAACGAAATTTATTGGCTAACAATTCTGGAGACTGAGAAGTCCAATATCAAGGTGCCAGCATTTGGCAAGGGAGGGCCTTCTTTGCTGCATCAAAACATGGCATAAGGCATCACGTGGTGAAAGGGCACAGAGAGAGAGAGAGAGAGCAAGAGGGGCTGAGCCCACTTTTGCAACAAGGAACTCCCTCCCATGATAACAGCATTAGTCCAGTCATGAGGGCAGAGCCCTCGTGACCTAAATCCCTCTTAAAGGTCCCACATCCCAACACTGTCACAATGGCAATTAAATTTCAACATGAGTTTTGGCAGGGACAAAACATTCAAACCATAGGAACCCCTTTTCAGATACTAAATATACCCTGATTAATTGCTGGTGTCCTGCAGAAATGCATATTAAAACCTCTATACAATAACATTAAGTTTCTTTTAATTATAAAATATCTCAAACATACTGAAAATAATAAAGTAGACACCCATGTATTTACATTCCAAGTTTTAAAAAATTGATATTTGGTCATATTTGCATCAGATCTTTTGTTTTAATTAATATTTTGAAGTTACAGATATAGCTAAAGCCTCCTTTCCCCATTCTAGTCCCTTCTTTCCCTCCATTCCCAGAAGGAATCATCTCCTAAAGGAGTTTTTCTGTTTGATAATTTTTGTATTACCACATATGCTTAATATGGAGTATCATTTTGATTATTTTAAAAATTCACATAAAGGATATCACACTGTCCTTTTGCAACTTACTTTTCACTCAATAATATGTTTTAGAAATATACTTGTGTTGATTCATGCAGATTTAGTTCATTCTTTCTAACTGCTTCATTATATGATGTTATGTGAACATTTAGGTTATTTCCCATGTTTGCTATTACAGTGTTTCAGTGACTATCCTTGTACACGCCTCCTTGTGAACATGTGCAGAAGTTTCTTTCAGAAGTAGAAATGCCGGGTTGTAGAGTGTGTGCATCCTCAATGTTACTGGATATTACCAAAATGTTCATCAAAGGCACCAATTCAATTTTAATTTCAATTCTTTTTCCTCCCAGATGACTGAATTGGTATAATCAGAGTTTTAACATTGTTTATCAATCTGTATCTAGACTTTCTATTCTGTTCCATTGATTTGTTTCTCATTCATGTGCCAGTACCACACTATGTTAATTATTATAGCTTTATAAATCTAGATATCTGGTAAGAGATATTTACCTCCTTGTTTTTCATAATTATCATATTTATTCTTGGTCCTTTACTCTTCTGTAAGAATTGTAGCATAGCTTGTCAAGATCTGTGGAAAGCTCAATTACGATTTTGAATGTAAGGACAGTGAATTTTTATATGAATTTGAGGAGAATTGATACCTTTTTGATAACAAGTCTTTACATTCTGGATCATGCTTTATCTCTCTAGGTTTACTTTTATTCCTTCAATAAATTTTATAGTTTTCCCCCATAATTTTTGTGAGATTTATTACCAAGTACCTTAGAGTTTTTGTTGCTGAGATGCCATTTTTTACTTGGCAGATAGGCAGAGATCAAAGAGGTTAATAAAACTCTCTACTGGTAAGATTGTGGGAAACCAGACACTCATATTTTATTAGTACAAGTGTAAATTAATACAACCTCTTTGGAGTACAATTTGAAATAGCTCTAAACTTTTTAATACACATATTATTTGACCCAGAAATTTCACTTCCAGGAAATTCACAAATGTATACACACATATATGAAATTATGTGTGGATGAGGATATTTAAGGCAATATTATTACAAAAGCATAAAATTGGCAACAACATAAATGTGCATCAGTAGAAGACTAGTTAAATCAGTCATTGCTTAGTTATCCATTCAGTGAAATATTATGTCGCCATTAAACAGAATGAAACAAGTTTATAAATGCTTTCATGGGAAAATGTGCAAGATTTTTATGTTTTTCTTCTTCCTGTTTGCTTTAGGTTTAGTTTGCTCTTCTTTTTCCAGTGTCTTAAGGCAGTAGGTTAGGTTATTGATTAGAAATCTTTCCTCTTATTTAATATAAGCATTTACAACTATAAATTTCCCTCTAATACTGCTTTAGCTACAGTCCATAAGTTTTGGCATGTTATGTCTTCATTTTCATTTATTTCAAAGTATTTTCTAAGTTCTCACATGATTTCTTCTTTGACCCAGTGGTTATTTAGGAGTATGTTGTTTAGTTCTCACATATTTGTGAATTTCTCAAATTTATTTCTGTCATTGATTTCTATTTCATTCTATTTTTGTAGAAAAACACACTTTGTATAATTGCAATCCTTTTACATTTATTGAAGATTGTCTTACGGTTTAGCATGTGGTCTCTCCTGGCGAGTATTCCATGTGCTCTTGAGAAGAACATTATTTTGCTATTGATGGTGGAGAACAGTGACATGCAGAACAATGACACTTCTTAAAATCCTCTTCTTCTCACATCCTGCTATCTCTTCCTTACAGTTATTTCAGAGCATCTCCCCTCCAAGCTTGAAATCTCTTCCTCTCGTGCCCAGTCCACAGGGCATTCTTTGTTTCCTCCTCCTTCCTCCTTCCTCCTTCCTCTTATCGCTTTATTATGTAGATCAACTTATCCTCTCCCATGGTGGCTTCTCCTCCTCTTCCTCTTACTCCTCTTCCTCCTTCTCTTTATTCTCCACTTTCCTGGCACTCAGATTCTCCCAGAACAAAAGAGAACCTGAGAACTGACCCCAAAAAAAGAATTTACCCCCTTTCCCCATGCCTCTTTAGTTCAGTCTCTACCCATTTTCCTGAACCTGCATTGGAAAAAGTCCAGGAATCAGGCTCACAAGGAGAGAATTCTCCATATGATCAGAGAACTAGGGTTAAGATGAGCTGCTGGAGACAAAAAATTTCCTTTCTAGACCCACCTTCCATGGGTCACAGACCCAGTGGGAGATCCCTGTAAACAAAGTCTTATTAACTATGGCAGGATTATCCTCCTTCCTCAAAGACACCCACTGTAAATTCCTTCTCAGCCCTGTCTATGTCTAATGAACCACATGCGAAGCTTTGATAGTGGCAGCCTCAAAGTTGGAATCAATTTGGCTTTAATTCATTATTAACACACTACTAAAAAGCCCTTTTGAAGTCACAGCACCAGCAGATGCCAAGAACATGAGGTCCTTCACAGCTGTGTAAGATCTTGTAGCCTATGGAGGGGTAGAGAAGTAATTGCACTTTTGTTGAACAAAGACTTAGAGAAATGTCAGATATTTACATTTTATTTTCTTCATATTTACCCAAATATTAGTTTGTTTGTTTGGTTTTTTTTTCTTGAGACAAGGTCTTGCTCTGTTGCTTGGGCTACAGTGCAGTGGCATCATCATAGCTCACTGCAACCTCAAACTCCTGGGCTCAAGCCATCCTCCCACCTCAGCCTCCCAAGTAGCTGGGACTACAGGCACATGCTACCACACCCAGCTAATTTTTTATTTTTTGTAGAGATGGGGTCTCACTATGTTGCCCATAGGCTGGTCTAAAACTCCTGGCCTCAAGCAATCCTCCCACCTCGGCCTTCCAAAATGCTGGGATTATAGGTGTAAGCCATTGCACCTGGCCTCCAAATATTAGTTTGTACACATTCTATGATTGCTCTCAGCACACTATATGGCTATAATTATTCATGGACCTTACTGGCCATATCTTATTCATTCATTTTAATTCCCTTGCCAAGCACCATGCCTGGCACATAGTGGATGTTCAATAAACATTTGCAGAATGAATGAAGACAACACAATAATAAATAGACCCAGTAGAGCTTCACAGTGCTTTTCCAAAGAATAATTATAGGTACTGAAAGCCTTAAATATTGGTAACATAACCCAACATCTACTCCCATACCTGTAATATTTTTCTTCCAGGTACAGTCTCAAAAGTTTGGTGGCATCTTCGATCCCTTTAACCCCACTTCCAGTCAGTGTAATTACCTGCAAAGTCTGTTTCAAATGTGTACCACAAATGCACACATGACACACATGCAGGAGCTACATATTTTCTAATCTGAGTATAGAGGATGGTGCATTCACCCTGCCTTCTACACCAGGAGTGGACCTTTATTCTCTGGATTCTCCTGGACCTCTCAGACCTTCAAAGACACCTAGAACTCAAATAGTAAGAAAGATTTTTGAAGTACTAACTGACATGTTCTGTTCTCATAATTTCTTCTGCACCCTAGCCCTTTCCCCATTCTGACACTGGCATCTGTCTTCATTGCCTCTGGGAAAGGATGGCACTGCAGGATGGTGATAGCAAAAGGAATCAAATGCTTGGCTTTTAAGGTTCAACATACATGATCAGGACATAAACAAAAGAATTTTGTACAATACCTGAAGAACAACAACAGAGCCTCCCTGTTCCATGCCAGAGCCAAAGTTTCCCTGAACAAAGTCTGCTGAGGGTGAGGTTGCGGCATCAGCAGTGTCTGATGTTACCTAGAGAGGGCTCATGTCGCCAGTCTCAGGATGGTTACAATGGAAATTTTGGTCCTAATTCAGAGAAACAAAAGAATCACTGGTGGCTGAAAAGATGGAAGATGGAAACGGGGGGAAATCTTTCCTGGAGTGTGCTCAACATGAAGCTGAAAAGCATACCACCTTAATTTTTCTGGAGCCATTTTTCTGGCCCCTCTGCCACTGGGAGCTGGCAGGAGCCAGCCATCTGAAGTTTTGTTTCTAGGCTCAACAAGATGTTGATTTTGGTCACAGCCATTGCCAAATCTAGGCCCCCCGCAGACAGGCAGCGTTAAGGGTCTTCTTGTCTTCCCTCCCCTGTAAGGATGGATCTACTTGGGATAGGCTTAGTGTCTGTGGCCTCCCTCCCAGTTGGACACTCACCTGGCTTTACTGAGAAGTCTACTGAGCAAAAGCAGTAATTTTCTGAAAAGTTTTGTCCTTAGAAGAAAAAACACTGCCTTGTAAAATGATTAATCATGACTTGAAAACAAAATAACAGGATTTATGGCTTTTATTTGCTCTTTAGCGCATTGTTCTAGGCACACTACTGAATATACTGAAGAATGTTTGACTTCTGATAAGACTTTATATCTAGGAGAGTATTGATTACTGCACAGAATACAGATCCGGAAACTTGTCATAGTTAGATTTATATAAAAAGAACAGAAATAATCTTGCTGAATACTATAGGGAGTTATTTCTTTCACCAATTACTTTACTCCACAAGTACAAATAAAAGAAAGAGATAAAGTATTTGAGTTGCTTGGCGTCTCTAACTTAGTTTGGGTTCCCCTGAAAGCAAACCCCAAGATAAGAATGTGGATGCAGATGGTTGGTTTGGGAAGAGAACCCACGGAGCACAGTGAGGGGTGGGAGAGCAGGACAGAGAAGGCAGGAAGTGAATAAAGGACGTGTCGATGAGCAGATTACCACCGCGGATGCGCAGGCCGCGATCCTGCCAGGAACTCTTTACATTATGTAGACCACATCTCAGAACAGGCCTCCCAACCTTTTCAGTATTATCCACTGAGATATGTATCCACCAGTTTCCTTTTTTTACTGATTGAAGTTGCTCTGAAATTAAATCCCTGACGCCTCCGGCCTGCTCTGCGTGCAAAGGTGAGCCAGTGTCCCTGGTGCTAAACAAGGTCTCAAACACCTGAGGTGGCAACACGGTTACTGTCCATCTGCAGCTGCAGGTGAACTCACAGCTAGGACAAGGGGATAGAGAGCAATGAGTCCACCATGGCTGCTGCAATCTCTCTGGGAATTTAAAAATGTCTAAATAGTATATTAAATCCCGTATGCTGGGAGAGGGATTGTTGAAGGCAAAGAGGTCTTAGGTTCTGGTGGATCCCTGAAAAGTGTCATGGACTCCTCTCCCAAGCCAAGTGCAGGGCAGAAATCATATGTAGAGGTAAATGACAGAAGCCTCAGATGGAGCCCCCACCTTTAAGTATAGCCCAGGGCAATGACAAGATCCCAGAGTGCCCTCCAAAGAGCATGGTGTGGGAGCAGAGGAAAAGACTTTCAGGGGTTCAGGTTCAGGCTGGTGGGTGTGAGGTGGCCTCACAGAGTTCCTGCGCCCCCAGGAAGAGTGGCTTGGGCATGTCACAGAAAGCCTGTGGGGAGCAGGTGGATATAGCAGAACCTCTGCTGAGAAGTGTCTGGAGGCCAGAAGGGGCAGGGCCCTTTCAGAGGACTCTGATGTCGATAGATGACAAGGACGAGGACAGGTGTGCTGTGTCCCATGTCTGGGCCCTGTGTGACACACACAACCTAGACCCTGCCCTGGTGAGAGGGAGCAGAGGGAGAAACCTTGAGCCCCCTGAGATTGGTTCCACCACCAAGGAGAAGGCGGTTCATAAGTTCACTTATGGCAAAAATAAAAACCCTCATCTGGCCTCGCTCGTCTGGGTCTGTGGCCTCTATATTCACGGAATGGAGCTCATTTGCATCCCCTCACACCCGAGCAGAACTTTCCTGGTATTAGAGAGAAGTAACTTGAGCTTGGATCTCTTTGTTGTCATGTTAGGGGAGAGATATTCTTTACAAGAGTGCTCTCAAACCTTAGCACACACTGGAAGAATTTGGAGGGCTTGTTAAATCACAGCTGCCTGGGCCACCCCTGTAAATTCCAGCTCAGTGAGGCTGGGACAGGCCTAAGAAGGGCCTATGTTCTTGGTCACCTTTGCATTCAGTGGCGGCCCTGCAGGTCATGGCTGGGCACAGAGAGGGCACTTCAAGCACCGTGGACACCAAGCCTCCCCAGGTCAGCCCTGTGTAAGAGCCACTCTCCGTCCATGCTGGCCGCTGTGCCACTTAGACACACAGTCAGACCCAAACA
This sequence comes from Daubentonia madagascariensis, assembly GCA_023783475.1. Classification (NCBI taxonomy): domain Eukaryota; kingdom Metazoa; phylum Chordata; class Mammalia; order Primates; family Daubentoniidae; genus Daubentonia; species Daubentonia madagascariensis. Next base: position 3,609,511 of record JAKFHU010002333.1, on the reverse strand, counting down.
CACAGCACTGTCCTTCCCAGTGCAGTCCACACCCAGAGCAAGAAGAAGGAGAGAGACAGCTGGGGAGTGGGGTGGGCCACCTCAGGTGGTCTAGGAAGGGTGGAGGTGGAGCTGGCTATTGGGGTGAGTGGTTGCATGCCATCCTGTTTCCCTCCTTCCCTTTCCAAGGTCAAACAATGATACCAATCCTGGAGTATTACCTTGTTGTTAACAATTCATTTTTGCATAATATATAGCATATATCATATCTCCTCTCTGACAGTCATTTATTTGACAATGTTGTGTTGCTGGGCCAGGTGCTGCGCCGGGTGTGGGAGAGACACATATGGAGCTACCACTAACAGGGGAGACCAGCAAGCAAAGAGCCACCACCGTGTGTTGTGACTAAGTCAAATAAAAAAAAACTAAAACAAAAACCAAAAAGACACCAACAAACGCCTGGGGTTAGGCTCTTTGGGAAATTGCTTGCTTCTCGTTCTTTGCACCTTGGCTTGAGGTGAGAGCCGGGTGTGACCAGGCTTATAGCGTTGCTGACATCCTCTTGCATTGCTTGGGCCAGGTCTCCTATTGCATTGCAGATTGGTTTTCTTTTCTCTTTTTCCTAGCTGATGTCCGCTGCTCCTTTAATGAATGCCCTCAGTCTCTGATTTGCTCTGCCACTTTAACCTGCTACCCAGCTGAACAGAAAACTTCCAACTTTTTTCTAGGCAAATAACAGACTTTTTTAACCCCAAAGGTGCCATGGCTTATGAGAAAACAGGCAGATGAAAAGCTAAAGGGAGAGATGTGCAGAAATCCCACTGGCTGTCTGACCAGGGTGTTGACCGGCTCACCTCCCTGCGCACTGAGACAGCCCAGAGCTTAGCTGAGTGCTGCTCTGAGTCTCACCACGGGCTCCTCTGAGACTCCACCAGATCTGGTTTATCTTGAACTGGAACCAAGAACCCCGGGCTAGAGCTTCTGGGAGCCTTTCTTCATGGGCTGTCTCTGTCAGGGGAAGACCAGGCTCAGACCTGGATTGAGGAGGTTAGTGTGATATGGGGGAAGATGAGGGGTGGCAGAAGGAGAGAATGGAAAAGACGGAGGGAGGGGACAGTCGAGAGAAGGAAGAGGCGGGTGGGAGGGTGGGGACAGCAAAAGGAACTGTATCAGCCTCCTACGGCTGCTATAACAAAGCACCACAAGTGGGTAGCTTAAATAACAGAGACTTACTTTCTCACCATTTTGGAGAGAGAAGCCCAAGATCAAGGTGTCAGCAGGGTTGGTTCTTTCTTAAGACTGTGAGGGAGAATCTGTTTCATGTCTCTCCTGGCTTCTGGGGGTTTCCTGGCAATCTTTGGCATTCCTTGGTGTGTAGACACATCAGCCCAATCTCTGCCTTCCTCTTCACGTGGCACTGCCCCTGTGTGTGTGCCTCTGCCCAAATATCCCCTTTTGTAAGAACACCAGTCATATTGGATTAGGGCCCACCCTAATGACCTACTCTTACCTTGATCATATGCAAAGACCCTATTTTCTGTCCCATCCACAGGTACTGGAGGGTAGGACTTCAACATCTTTTTGGAGGACGCTATTGAACCCTTAACAGGAACAAAGGTGAGAAAGGAGGAGGGGAGAGCAAGGTCTGAGCCGCGTGTGCCAGGTGGTGGTGGGGGAGGAGTTGGGCAAGGCCACGGCAGGGCACCCCAGGATAGTGCAGCCCCTGCGGCTTGGAGCTGTGAGTCACAGAAGGGATGTCTCTCAGGGGTGTCCTGTTTCTGAGGTTGAGAGGAATAAGGTGGAGATGGGAAGGACTTTTGTGTTGTGTTTAGGGGATCCACGGCTTGCTTAGTTTTATTTCTGAGAGGACAGAGAGAAGAAGTTCCAGCTACACAAGGACAGAAGCTATGAGACAGGATTGGGAACTGATGGTGCCTCGCTGACAGATAGTGGTGAGGGGAGCATCAAACCAAGAGAAGATGTGTGAGCAGCGAAGTAGCACCCCTGGGAGCTGGGAGCCAGGGTGGACACAGCAGCATGCGTGGTGGGAGCTGGCCCCGGGGTTAGGAAAGCCTCCTGCTCCCTCCGGTCTGGCTGGCTCGGAAATGCCTGGGAGTCTGTGGGAATCTGGGTCCTGTGCTGCCAGCAGGTGTAGCACTTGTTACGTTGTCCATAACTGGGATGTCTCCTTTGACACTATGTAACAAACCCTTGGTGGGTCCCTCAATGGCCCGTTAGAGTGAATTTCCCCAGGAGCCTGGCAGGGCTTAAAGCCAAAGAAGGTGTGGCTGAGCCCCTCCATGGTGGTCATGACAAGATGGTCTCTTCCGGCCCTGAGCCACTTCAGTGGGTATGGACCAGTTCAAGCATTTTTGAGGTAACTCTGTCCATTTTGCAGTACCTGGGAATTTTATTTGCTTTAGGGCAGCCTTAAAATGTCATCTTGTGATTATGGGCTGATGGAATCTTTTTAGGGGCAATTCAAATCCCAGAGTCTCAGAGGACACCCGGACCTTGCTTTATTTGAATCAATGTAGCCATATAGTTGGCTCTATATTCATTTAACAAATATGGAGTAATTACTCTATGCCAGACACAGGTTCTGTCTCTGGGGAAACTGCAGTGAACAGACAGACAACATCTCAGCCCTTGGGGGTTACGTTTCTATGAGAGTGGGATAGAGAAACAGACAATAAAGACCTGAGTATTTTAACTTGTCAGGTATTGAGAAGAGCCACAGAGATTCTGAAAGAAAGCAAAGGAAGAGAATAGAGAACGAGCCCATGGAGACGGAGGGGCTTGCAATGCAGAGAGGTGGGGCTAGGCAGGCCTCACTGAATAGGTGACATTGGAGTAAACACCAAAGTAAAGAAATGAGCCACATGGATGGATTTCTGGGGACAGAGTGATCGAACAGCAAGTTGTCTAGGGTGAAGGCCCTGGGGTGGGATGTTCCTGGAGTTTGAGGTCAGAGTTGCTGGAGAGGAGTAGGTGGGTGAAGGCTCTGCCCCTGAAGATGGAGGCTGTGAACACTTGTTTTCTGGAGGCCTCCTGGATTTGAAAATACCTAGTTCACCATCCTCATTAACCTGAAAATGTCCCAGACATTCTGAACTGCATCTCCCAGTATGTCTGCCTCTTGAATTTAGAAACAACACAACACCTCCCCCCAGTACACCCTGATTTGAGATTCGGAAGACATGGTCCAATCCAGAGACTCCTAAGTGCTGTCCACCAGGGCACTGTGATGGCCTGTCAAGAGAACAACCACATTAACCCACTATTTCACCTCTGACTTTATGAACGATTTTAGGGAAAACACACATGCATACATGTGAGTGTACTTACGCACGCACGCACACACACACACTGGAAGAGGCAACTGAGTCAGAACATTTTTTTCCATGAATTTTTTAAGCTCACATTCTGAGATCAAAACCAAAAACAATGAGCGAGTTTATCACAGGAATTCCTCTTTGGCAGTTTTCCCCACTCCACTCCTGGTTACAGGTCAGCCTTGCTGCTTTAGAGCCATCGGAAGAAACCCAGCTCGTGGTAATGGTCAGTTATCCTCCATCAACCTGTTCGAGCCAAAAGCCCAAGAACTCGGAGGGTGCCAGGTTCCCTTCTCTCTCCTACCCACCTCCCTCCCTTGGAGAGCTCAGGTCTTAGCTACTTCAGACACCATCTATGTGCTGCTGGAGTCCAACTTCATTTCTGCTGGCCAGACTGCTCCCCGGACCTCCAGCTATCATATATCCTGCTGCCTACACTTCCTTCCCTGTTGGCTGTCAAAAGGCCCCCTCAAATGTCCCATGTCCCAAACTGAGCCACTGATACTTACCTCCCTCCACCTGCCCTTGCTGTCCCCAGCTTTGTTGATGGCAGCTCTATTCTTCCAACTGCTCAGACCCAAAACTTGAACTTGGCCTTGACTCTTCTGTCTCTCACACCAGATGTCGATTCATCAGCAAATCCTGTAGGTTCTTCCATAAAATATCTCCAGACACTGACCATTCATGCCACCTCCGCGGAGGCCACTTTGGCTCAAGCCAAGGACCTCTCAGTTGGTCTCCCTGCCCCTGCCCTTGGCTCCCCCGCTGGCTAATCTCAGCCAGCAGCCACAGCGATCCTGCTAAAACCCAAGCCAGCTTATGTCTCTCCTCCGAGGGCTCGCTTGAATGCCCCTAAGGGATATCCCACATGGTCCTCCCGACCCTGTCACCTCTCATCCCATTTCCCGCGTGCTGCACCCTGCCCTCTCTGTCCCAGCTGCACTGGCCTTTCGCTGTTCCTCAGACTCGCCGGGCACACTCTCACCTCAAAAACTTTGCATTTGTTATTCTCTCTGCCCGAAACACTCAGCCCCAGATAGCTGCCAGCCCTGTCCCTTCCGCAAATGCTAACTCTTCTGCGAAACCTCCCCCACCACTCAATGGCAGTTTCCAAGCCCCAGCCCACGCTCCCAGCCCCCAGCGTGCTCTGTTTTTTCTCCTTAGCCCTCATCACCCTCGACCCACTGGATATTTTAATTATCTGTCTGTCTCCCCCACTAGAATGTAAGCTCCACGAGGCACATGTTTTAGTCTGTGTTACTCATTGCTGTACTCCCAGTCCTCAGAACAGTTCTGACACTTAGTGGGTGCTCATTAGATATGCGTTGGTGGAGTGAAGGAAGTTTGACAGCTGAAGGAGCACACTGTCCTCTCCCAGCATATCCCTCAGTGGCTGGTGCAGAATAGGCATCTGTCCTTTCAGCTGCTTTTGTGGGAGCAGGAGGGGCTTACACGAACATCTCTCCCAGCCCCCTCCTTTTCAGAAGGACAGGGACAGTGGTCCCAGGGAAGGCAGGAGAGTCCAACCTAGCTTGGCAGATCACCTGTGGGAGGCAGGGAGTACAAACAGACAGCTAGCTCCTTGCATCTACGTCACACATACAGCCTTTTCTGAATCAGGAGGGAATACTCTTTCCTGCTTCTTTGGGTGGGGAAAGAATTCTTCCTATGAACAAGATTCAAATCTGAACTCCTGGGAACGTTCCTGTTTTGATCTGGTTTTAGCAGTGACGCCGTCGGGTTGTGCAAAGCCCGGGAACAGTGAGGGCATTAGGACCAGGAGCGAGACGCACGCTTGGCTCGGGGCTGTGTCTGGCAGAGGGCTCTGCTGAGCGGAGCTATGTGTGAACGGAAACCAGGCACTGCCTGCCGGCTTTACATCTGTTGATCTGACCTGACTGGAAGCGTCCAAAGAAGGACCGCTGTCAGCTCTGCTTGACTGAGAACCCACCAGCTCAACCAGACATCTCATAGCAACCTGGCTATTTATGCAAAGGGGGAAAGAAACACATGGGACTAAACACCTGAGGAGGATGGAATCATTATTTTTTCCCAAGGAGAAAAACAGGATAAAAGGGGGGCAAACAATTCAGTTTGAAGTCCCTGTGAATGGGCTTTCAGAAGGCAACTAAAAATTCCACTCAGAGAAAACTTGGGGTGGGACTCAGGTCCTGTGGCTTCTAATTGTAAGAGGAAGCAGGTCTTGCACACGCTGTTGGCAAATGTCAGACAGGAAAAAAAGGAGCAGGTTAAGTGACTGACAAAAAACTTCCAGGTGGAACGAGCGACCCAGGTTCTGCTGAGAGCTTGAAGGGACCTGGAGCAGGAGAAAGCGAACTTGAACATGACCTGTTGCATTTGGCAAGTTCCAGCAACATGCTCCTAAGGAAGCGATACAGGCATGGACCATGCAGACCTCAATTCCTCCTGCTGTTCCTGATGCTGGGATGCGTGCTGATGATGGTGGTGATGTTGCACCCTCCTCCGCACACCCTGCACCAGCCTGTCACGGCTCAGGCTAGGAAGCGCAGCCCTGAAGCTTGGTACCGCCTGGACTTTGGGGAATCCCAGGAATGGGTACTGGAGGCTGAGGATGAGGGCGAAGAGTATGGCCCCTTGGAGGGCCTGCCGCCCTTCATCTCACTGCGGGAGGACCAGCTGCTGGTGGCTGTGGCCTCACCCAGGGCCAGAAGGAACCAGAGCCAGGGCAGGAGAGGCGGCAGCTACCGGCTCATCAAGCAGCCGAGCAGGAGGCAGGATGAGGAAGTCCCAGAGAGGGACTGGGGGGCCGAGGAGGAGGATTGGGAGGTATCTGAAGAAGAGGAGCTGACCCCGCTCGGCCTGGACCCGCATAGCCTCCATGAGGCGCTCAGTGCCCGCATCCCCCTGCAGAGGGCCCTGCCCGAGGTGCGGCACCCGCTGTGAGTAAGGCCCTTGCTTTCCCTCCCTGATTTCGGGGCGTGATCAGGCAGCAGCAAACTCCGCACACTGCCTCCCTGTCCTTAGGACAGTGTGTCCTGAGGTGTGGTCCCTGGGCCAGCAGTATCAGCATCCCCTGGGCACTTATTAGAAATGCAGATTCTCAGGCCCCGTCCTAGACCCGATGAATCAGAAACCCTGGGTGGGGTCCGGTGATCTGTATTTAACAAGCTCTCCAGGTGAGAACCACTGTCCTACAGAACAGAAAGTGAGGAGTCTTACTTGTTCCTCCTCTTTGTCCTGGGTTCTAGTCCTTTTGTCTCTGGATGGTCAGGTCCAGCAGCTTTATCTATATAACGCATAAGGGAGTTTGGAGCAGATATTCTCAAGGCACCTTCCAGTTCTAACACTCTGACTCCAGTACATTTTGATATTAGGATTTTGTTACTGTTTGCTTTTATTTTGGATCAAAATAGCAATTGAGGTTAACATTTATGTGGCTCTTGCCATGTGCCTGGCTTTAATCTAAGAGTTTTTCATGTATTAACTCATAAAGTCCTGGAAAGTTCTTACAACTCAGCTAGTATTATCCTCATGCCTACTTTATAGGTGTGAAAATAAGGGCAACGTTGCTAGTTGGTGCCAAAGCAGGGATTTAAATCCAGGTATGCAAGCTCCAGTCTGCCTGAACCACCACTCTATGCCCCCTTCCTTAGTCCACTAGACTAAGGAAACAGTTCCAGTGCCCAAGGGTTAGAATACTGTGCTGACTGCCGCTTACCCAGCCAGGGTAGCCCCAACTCCAGAATGTGAGCTGGGAAGCAGCACGACATGCAGAGCTGTGCCCAGGGAGATGCTGGGCACTGCCCTCCCCTCCCTCCCCTCCCATCACCATGGCTGGCCGGAGGAGGGGGGCATGGTTACCAGCATCCAGTGAGATGGTGATCTAGGTGCCTTTCCTATAAGCCATTGCTCTTCCCAGAGCCCAGAGAGTTTCCTGGAAAGTGAACACATCCTCTACCCTCGAGGTGAGAGTGCGTGTGTACAGCAGCTGGGAGCAGGACCAGGTATTGCTTGGATCCCTGATCTAGTTCTCCTTGTCGGACTGCTCAGCCACTCACGCTCAGGGTGGTGCCAGTGCAGGGTCAACACCTGGGACCAACCCCTCCTTAAATTGTGTGCCCTGGGAACTTTGCTCACCCCACCCTGCCCCCAACCCTGCTGCTCTGACTTCAGGCCTTGGCTTAAAAAGCTCTTTTCAGGAAACTTCCACCCCATTCCAGTTTTATGCTCTCTCTGCATCCTGGAGTTTCAACTCATAGCACTTATTACAACCAAAGCCAAATGATCGTTGATGTATTTATTTGTTGAATGCCTGCTTCCCCTGCAGTGCTGTGAGCCCCTTAAAAGGTTAGGACTGAGTTGGTATTATATATTCCAATGCCCAACACCCAGCAAGGATATGATTGCTGAATGAATGAATATATAGTTTTCAAATTTTTTGACACTTTTTTCCATTGGCCTAGAGCAAGAATGAGTATGCTTGTTAGAATACTCATTTTAAATATACTTGTTTAGAAACATTGGCTAAAATGAGAGGGCCTCTGGCTAACAAAGCGGTGTGCCTGTGTGACTATGTGTGTCTCCATAGTGCAAATGTGCTGTGCATATGCATGTTTGTGGGACATTGTATATGTGTGTGCATGTGTGTGTTGTATATATACTCTGCATTGTGCGTGCATTGTGTTGTGTGTGTATTAAATAGAAGTGCATATGTGTTGTGTGTAGCACGTGTGTGTAGTGCATTATGTAGTGCCTATGTGCCTGGTGCATGTATATGTTGTGTATGTGGAATGCTGTGCACAGGTATGAGTTATGTGCTGTGTGGTCATATGTGTGTGTGTCTTGTGGATGTGTGTTGATATGCATGATGCATGTATGCATTGTGTGTTGGGGGTCATGTGCACATGCATTATGTATGTGTATATATGTGTGATGCAGTGTGGTGTTTGTTTCACATATGTTTGTGTGGTGCATGTGTGCAAGTGTATTGTGTTGTGACCGTGTTGCATGTTTATGATATGCTTCTGTGTGTATTATGTGTGTGTATTATATGTGTTACATGTGTGTTATAAATGCATTGTGTGAGTGGTACATGTGTACATGTGCAAGTGTGTTGTGTGTTATGCATGTGGTATGAAAAGCATGGATCAGTTGTGTGTGTGTGTGTGGGGCACAAGTGTGGGTACATTTTGTGGCATGTGTGCTGTGCACATCTCTGTGTGTGCTGTAAGTGTGTGGTACACATGGGTGTAATACATGTGTGTATAGTGTATGTTGTACATGTGGTGTGATGGGCACATGTACTGCACCAGTGTGTGCATGTATGTGTTGTGATGTAGTGTTTGTTTTGCATGTTTGTGTGGTACATGTGTGCACATGCATTTGTTGTGTGTTGCATGTGTTTTATTTGTGTCATGTGTGTTATTAATGTGTTGTGTGAGTGATATACGTGTATGTGTGCAAGCATGTAGTGTGTGTTATGCATGTAGTGTGATGTGCATGTATGAGGTGTGTGGTGCAAGCCTGGGTACAGTTTGTGCATTTTGTGTTTGATGTGCACTTGAGTGTAGGTGCGTTTATTTGTGTGTGCACTACTTCTGTGGTTGCTTCTTCCATCCAGGGTGACCAATTCGTTTCAATTTGCCTGGGACTTTCCTGATTTTAGCACTTAAAGTCCCCAACAGTTAGTCGGGGAAACCCTCAATCCAGGCGAAGCGGGACAGTTGGACACCACCGCAGCCTGCCAGGTTCTCACAGCACAGCCGCCAGCTCTGTGCGGAGGGGTGCAGCGCCCTCTGCTGGCCCTTGCCGGGGCGTGCAGCCTGTGCCGCCCAGGCCGGGCTCGGGCTCCCCTCTGCCATCTGCAGTTCAAGCACCAGCGCTTCTCCTTGCCTGCGTTCCTCTCCTGGATACACCAGAGTCCCTGCAAGACTGCAAAGAGAGGCAGCAACCCCCACCCTCCCTCCAGGGTGACAGGACTCTTCTGCTCCCACCCCTTTAAAACTGGGCCGAAATACAACACATAAGAGAAACAGCCATATATTAAACACCTGCTGTGTGTAAGCTCTGCACTGCTGCTTTCCTACCAGGCTGGGAGATGCTAGAACATCCGGTGCCTCTGCCTCCTGCCATAGAGCGCCCTGTACCATCACCACCCCAGAGCCTCCTGCAAGCCCATTCTTGACTCCTAACCCAGATAAGCCTTTCTGGCCCCAATTCCTATACCCAAACCCTCAAACCAGGCCACAGGCCTTTTCTGAGCACCTCTAGGGTCACTACTGGAGGTCAGTTTGAATAGGGGGCCTGCAGGAAAGTTGCCAATAATGCAAGACCAAAAAAGAAAACTATCAGTTGAAAAGAGGCCAAAAGACAGTATCTGGAAAGAGAGGCAAAAATCGTAGTGAACATTTAGTGAGCACTTACTATGTGCTGGAGACTCTGCTAAGTGCTCTTCCTTTGGTTAATCTTCACAGCCAATCTGTAAGGTAGGCTTCATTTTATGGATGAGGAAACTGAGGCACAGAAAGGTGGAGGGATTGTCACTGGGTTATCCTGACCAGGCGTGTCTGACACCAAAGTCATGCTCTTAACCACACTCTGTCCTTTCTATCTCTGCCACTTTGTGGACCAGGGGTTGGGCAAGTCACATGGCTGGAAGCATTTCAAGTTTTTCCATCTTAAAATGGGGAGAACTCACACAGGTCCATGGGGAGACACGTTGGAGGATACTCATCACAGCATCCTTGGTTGGAAGGATGAGGCATTGGAAGCCATCTGGGTGTCTCATTACAGGGCAGGCGGAGCTGGGTGCACACTGTGAAATACTCAGCCCGAGTTAGAAGCAACAGACTCAGCGTACATTCAACAATGACAGGAGACCTTAGAAACACCCTGCTGAGTGAAACCAGTAAGACACAGAGAGAGGCTTACAGCACAGTACCATCAGGGGAAATGTAAATCCATGCACACTAACCAATCCATTCTTTGCAGGAACAGATCAAACTCAATGGAATGGTTGTGCTGTGGGGAGGGGAGGGTCCAGGGCAGGCATGGGGATGAAAGTGAATGAATATACCCATGGAATAAAGAGAAGGGCTGTGACGCAGCCAACGGACTGAAAAGGATTAGCTCAGCCCTTCAAAGCTGCTGTGAAAGAAGGGGTGGGAGGAACAAGCCCTGCCCATTTAGCCTCCTGTAGCACCCACAGCTTTCACAGCCCCTGCAGGCCCCAGCTCTCCTTTGACCATGCCGGCACCCAGTGTGGGGCAATGCAGATCCAAGGGCCTGCCGTGTGAACAAGTGCTTTGTAATCTCTATGTCTAGGGCAGTGGCCCTCCAGCTTGAGTGTGCATCAAAACACTGAGAGGGCTGGTTAAAATACAGATTCCTGGGTCTGCCCCTCCAGTTTCTGACTCAGGAGGTCTGAGGTGGGGCTCAGCATCTGCATCTCCACAAGCTCCTGGGTGCTGCTGCTGCTGACCTGGGACACTTTGAGAAGCACTGCTCTACAGCGCACTCTTTATGCCAAACAGGTTGGTCACAGCAATGCTCCTTAAACTTTAACGTGCCTGAGAATCACCTGGGCGTCTTGTCAAAAACACAGAGTCTAATTCAGTAGGTCAGGGGCGCAGCCCAAGGTGCTGCATTTCAATCAAATGTTGGAACGAGCCCTGCTGGTCCACAGGCCACACTTTAGAACAGCGAGGAGCTACACTACTGGTTCCCAAGAGTATGTGCACATCTGGTTCTCCCATATTGCTCATTAAAAACACTGATGTTCAGACCCCATCATTGGACACTCTCTGTAGTTCTGAGTTGGAGCCTAGTAATCTGAATTTTTAAAAGCTAATGCTAGATAGTTTGGGGACTACTGGTATAGAAATTGAGTGGAGAGGTAGCAGAGTTCAGGAAGTTTCCACAGAAGAACAGAAAATAAAGAAGAATAGAGAAGAGAGGTCTCCCTCATGACTCCGAGTGTTTGTATTTGAACTTAAACATAAATGTCAGCCCAGCTGTAGCTGGTGTGCTCCCAGCGTGTATCGACTTATAACTTCCATTTGTGGTTCAGCCTGTGCTTCCCTGGTTTACGTATCTACAACTGTCACTAAATCATATGCTCATAGAATGGTGGACCTGGGGTTGAATCCTGGCACCACCTCTTAATGTGTGACCTTGTGCAAGTCACTCAACCTCCCTGAGCCTCAGTTTCCTCAACTGTAAAATGGGGTGATAATAACACCCTTGCATAGGGTTGTAGAGAAAATGAGATAAAATGTATGATGACTTTTCCCCCAGTATTAAAGTCCAAACAGAAGTTGCCCTTATCACATTCTTGAGTAAATGGCCTAGGAGTGAGCAGGAGATATGGAGAGAAGAGGGAGCTGTGCACATGACATCACTGTTCTTTCTGTCACCAAAGAGTTATTTCCTGGCCCTGGGGGCCACCAAATCATCACAAACTTGGCAGTACATTGGAATGATCTGGAAAGCTTTAAAAGCAACTCATGCTCAGGCCCACTTCCAGGGATTCTTATTTAGTTGGTCTGGAGTGAGGCCTGGGCATCAAGAGTTTACAACTCCCCGGGTGGTTCTAACGTGCAGCCGGGGCTGAGAACCAGGGCTGCAGGCCCCAGATGGTTGATGGCGCTTCACAGCCAGTGGAGAGAGCTGGAAAGAGGCATCTTCTCCTTTGTTCCCTCTCTCCTGCCCAAGACGCCGCGCTGGGCATGGAGCCAGGGCAGGGGAAGGAGCAGGAGAATCACTTTGGCAGGAGCTTTGTTGTCAAGCAGAAGGAGGTGTTGCAATCCACGCTGGGTCCATTCAGTTCCCTGTGAAGCCTCTGTCCCGCCAGGCAGTGAGTCACCCCAGGATGACTCCTGCACCCCTTGTTGGCTCTGATAGCCTGGCCTGCAAAAAAGAAAGGAGATCAGTAGATCTGAAAGGGCAGACATGCCATTGAGGGGTGGTGAGGGAAGAACAAGAACAGAAACAGGCTGGAACTCAGCTCAGCCCTCCTCCCAAAAAGAGGGAAAATAACCCAACATGGTCACTGTGAGTGGTGCTTATGGGGCCTGGCTGGCCAAGTCACAAAGGGAACCCACAAGCACCAAACTTCCAGCTCTCGGGTCCAGTATAGTCACGGCAGGGCAGTACCTCCTCTGGATCTCCATCTAAATCCATCGCCCCTCAGTGGGGTTGCAGTGTAGACAGGGCTGAGTGCATATAATGCCTTGGGTCAAATACACTCATGGTAGCCAGTGTGGTAGGGTCTTGCTCTGCACTTCAGGACAAACCCATCTGGCCTTAGAGATTAGATTAGAGGTGGTCAACATGCGCCTTGTCTTTTGTAATTCCTAGGGGGAAAATTGGTATCATTTACCCCAGTGCTACTCAAAGTGTGGTCCTCAGCCCTGCAGTATCAGAAGTGCAGACTCTCAGGCCCCACTTAGACCTACTGGATGAACTCTCTATTTTGACAAGATCCCCAGGTGATTTACATTCATGGTAAAGCTTGAGAACCACTGATTTAGGCCGTTTTAGGTGAAAATGAACAGAGACGCTCAAGTTACTTAAGGTGGTTGGGGTTAGTGCAAGCTTACACTGGAAGTAAGGAAGGAACGGGGAACTGTCCAAGTAAGACTGGAGAAAGTGGACAGGAGGGAGACTGCAATCCAGGGTTCCTTTGGGGACATGGCCTTCCTGACATCCTTCAGCAGCAGGTGTCCCAGCACCTGCTCAAGTATTCTGCCCTTGTGTCAACTTGCCTCCTATCATCTTGCCACTAACAACCACTGTCCTCTACTCAAGCTGTGGTCCAGGGACCAACAGCATCAGCATTACCTGGGAGTTCGTTAGAAATGCAGAATCTCAGGCCCTGCCTGAGACTTCAGAGAACCCCCAAAAAGGCATGTGCCTTTTGTGACCCGTGTCCACTGATGGAGAATGACAGGCTGGCAGCATCAGCCTCAACTGCAGACTCCAGCCCTGTCCTACCTTCTGTCTCATCCATAAGCTCCTTTGTCCACTCCTCCAAGGGCTCACCTCCAGATTTGTCCCAGCCCTAGTATTTCCAGGCCTGGCCTGGAAGTTGATATTCCCAAGATGAGTCCCACCAATTACAGACAAGCTAGGCTGAACACTGGGATTTTCTCATAATGTAGGAAATTGGCTCTATGGTATTACTCTCCTGTTAATATTGACAACCAGTCTATACATTCCTTGAGAACAAGAACAGTGTCTTCCTTCATTCATTGAACAAATATTGATGTAACAACTATCAGAAGTAAGAAGGTGAGCAAGACCCAGCCCTGGCCCTAAGAAGCTTGGGGTACACTGAGGGATACCGACAAACAACCGGGCTGTTACATCAATGGAGTTAGGGCTGATATGGAAGCCCACCTGAGTGGGGAGCCTCTGCTGATTTGGTAGAAACTGGGAGTCAGTAACCCCCAAACAGCTTTAGAAAACCCTGCAGAAACCTTTCTACTCTGGCCAGGCGAGCGGAGGGCGGGAGGAGTGTTAGTATTACAGCCAGGCCATCTGGTGCAATGCTGTGACTCATTCTCTTCAGAATCATCATCCAAATGCATTTTCCAAGCTCATAGGGGATCGTGGAGCAGCATGAAAAGAGGGCATACGTCTGCGTGTAAACACGAGACCCTGGACTCCTGGTCTTGGAGTAGGAAGATATAAAGCTAGCATGTACTACTGATCAGCTCTCTTAGGCCAGTATTGTCCCTTCCAAGCCGCACCTCTGGGCTGGAGAATGGTGTCAGCATTCCCACATTGGCTAATGAGGGGATGTAAATAGCAGAGCCAAGAGTCAAACTGGTTGATTTGATTCCAAAGCCCTTGGTCTTTCCTCTCCCCTGCTGCCACTCAGAGAATGGACAAAGGTGGTCAGGGGTGGGCTTTTGGAACTTGTGTGACATATACAAACCAAGATGGTAAAATATTCACCAGATATCTGGCTGAAGGATGAAGAAAGTAGCCCCATCATTTAATGACAAAAACACACATTTCCTCCTGGATTTTCTGCATAAGGCACTGGTCACTTTCGGATATTGCTCTACAATGTCCAAGAGCCTTTGCTACACACTGCCCCATTGATCCACTCAGCAATGCTGTGGCACTGGGTGAGCAGGGATTATGTTCATCCCACTCAACACAAAGAATCTAGGGCACAGAGAGGTGACATGACTTGCCCAAGACCCCTTGCTTGGATCACCTACTTTTTTGCTCACTTGTTTGTTTACCTACCTACCTTATTCCCTCAAAGGATTTGAAGTGGCTTAGAAGAAGATATGTCATAAAATAGAAAAATTGTTATTATTACAATTTTTATTCAAGATAAGGGGAAATGTATTTTAGAATGCCTTTCCTTTAGTTCACAGTACATGCCAGCCCCTTCCCACCTCTGGGCCTTAGCAGAGGCTGTGACGCCTGCCAGGAATGTCATTCCCTGCCTGCACCCTCTCTCTTGACTATGTCCTACCCATCCTTCAGGTCTTGGCTTTGATTTCACACTCCCACCTCCTGAATGTCTCCTTTGGGTACCCACTACAGCTGTTGAATAATGACTTGGTTATCTGTTTAATAACTATATAAACTCCATAATATCAGAGATCTTTGGGTTCCCTTCAAAGCAAATTCTGAGACAAAAATTTATTTTGCAGGTGATCCCAGGGAGCACTGGTAGGGGCCCAGAAAAGTGGAGCAGAGAATAGAATTCAGCCAATAAAAGGCATATTTTCAAGGCAGCTACCTCTGTGGGCAGCTGGAGGTCAGCCCTGCTGGGAAACTCTGGCAGATGATGTAGAACATGCATCTCAGCATTACCAACTGTCCTAGTCTGTTTGTGTTGCTATAAAGGAAAACCTGAGGCTGGGTAATTTATAAAGAAAATGGGCTTATTCAACTTATGGTTCTGTAGGCTGTACAAGAGGCATGGTGCTGGCATCTGCTCAGCTTTTGGTGAGGGCTTCAGGCTGCTTCCACTCATGGTGTAAGGCAAATGGGTGCCAGTATGTGCAGAGATCACATGGTCAGAGAGAAAGCAAGGTGGGGGGAGGTGCCGGCTCTTTTTTCAAACAACCAGCTCTTATGGGAACTAACAAAGTGAGAACTTACACTCCCCTCCAAGGGAGGGCATTAATCTATTCATGAGGGATCCACCCCCATGACCCAAACACATCCCACTAGGGCCCACCTCCAACATTGGAGATCAAATTTCAACATGAGGCCTGGAGGGTCAAATATCCAAACTATAGCATTCCACCCCTGACCCCAAAACTGATGTTCTTCTCACATTGCAAAATATAATCATTCCATCTCAAAAGTCCCCAAAGTCTTAACTGGTTTCAGCATCAACTCAAAAGTCCAGTCTCATCTGAGACTCAAGTTCCTTTTAGCTGTGATCCTGCACAATTAAAAAACAGGTTGTTTACTTCCAACATACAATGGTGGTACAGGCATTGGGTGAACATTCCCATTCCAGAAGTGAGAAATCAGACAAAAGAAAGGGGTGACAGGGCACCTTTGGTCCCAGCTATTTGGGAGCCTGAGGCAGGAGGATCCCTTGAGCCTGGGAGTTCAAGGTTACAGTGAGTTACGATTGCAGGGCAGACATTAAATCTTAAAGCTCCAAAATAATTCCTCTTGACTCCATGTCCTGCATCCTGGACACACTGGTGTGAGGGGTGGGCTCCCAAGGCCTCAGACAGCCCAGTCCTCATGGCTTTGCTGGGTGCAGCCCACATGGCTGCTCTCAAGGGTTGGAGTCCAGTGCCTGCAGCTTCTCCAGGCTGAGAGTGTGCTCTGCTGCTGGATCTACAATTCTGAGGCCTAGAGGGGGGCGGCCCTGCTCCCACAGTTCCACCAGGCAATGCCCAGGTGGGAGCCCTCTGCAGGCCTCCAACCCCACATTTCTGCTCCACGTTGCTTTAGTAGAGTCTTTCTGTGGGGGCTCTGCCCCTGTAGCAGGCTTCCGCCTGGGCACCCAGGCTTTTCTATACCTCCTCTGAAATCTAGGTGGAAGCTGCCAAGTCTCTACCATTCTTGTATTGTGGCCTCTGCAGACCTACACCACATGGAAGCTGCCAAGGCTTATGGCTTGTGCTGTCCAGAGTGGCAGCCCAAGCAATACCTGGAGCCCTTTGAGCTATGGCTGGAGCTGGAGCCAATGTGGATTCAGGGAGCAGCATCCTAAGGTAGTACAGGGTGGCAGATCCCCAGGCCAGCCTTGAAACCATTCTAGCCTCCGAGGCCCCTGGGACTGTGATAGGAGGGACTGCCTTGAAGATTTCTCAAATGAGGCCTTTTTCCCATTGTCTTGACTATTATTATTTGGCTCACTTTTTTTTTTTTTTGCATTTTCAAAGCATGTTTAATGGCATTGGGAAGTGGTTACAGCCTAGAGTTAAGTTTGTTGTTTGTCTGAGAAGCAGGATATAAGTTTACAGTATGTTCTCGATTTTGTGTACAAATAAATATACAGAAAAGACTGGAAGAAATACATCAAATGTTAACAGTGTTTGTCTCTGGGCAGTAAGCTAATGAATTTTATTTTCTTCTTTATACTTTACTGAATTTTCTTAATTTATTATGATGAGTATGTTTTTTATAAGCAAACCAGTGCATTTTTAGTTTATGAAAAACTAGTTTACATTTTAAAAAATCATTTAAAAAGTGATACTGTTGATCCAACTCCAGCACTCTGGAGAAAGGTCTCCAATGGCATGCTACAGGGCTCTGTCATGCTCAACATTTTTTTTTTCTTTTAATTTATTTTTTTAATTTCAGAATATCATGGGGGTACAACACTTTGGCCATACACATTGCCCCTGTTCTGCCTGTGTCAGAGCCACCATCGTGGTCATCCCCCAAACTGTGCTCCCCACATCCATTCAGTGAGAGTTTTTCGCATCCCTTCCACCCCTCTCCCGCCCCCCAGCCCTCAGATGAATGTTATTGCCCTGTGTGATGTAAGTGTTCATCAGTTAGTACCAGTTTGATGGTGAGTACCAGTGGTGCTTGTTTTTCCAATCCTGTGACACTTTGCTTCGAAGAATGGGTTCTAGCTCCAGCCAGGATAATACCAGATGTGTTAATTCACTGTTGTTCCTTATTGCTAAGTAATACTCCATGGTATACATATACCACATTTTATTGATCCACTCGTGTATTGATGGGCACCTGGGTTGTTTCCACAACTTTGCAATTGTGAATTGTACTGCTATGACCATTCGAGAGCAGATGTCTTTATTATGAAATGTCTTTTTTTCCTTTGGGTAAATACCCAGTAGTGGGATTGCTGGGTCAAATGGTAATTCTACTTTTAATTCTTTGAGGTATCTCCATATTCTTTTCCATAGAGGTTGTACTAATTTGCAGTCCCACCAGCAGTGTATGAGTGTTCCTATCTGTCCACATCCCTGCCAACATTTGTTATTTGGGGATTTTTTGATATGAGCCAATCTCACTGGAGTTAAGTGATATCTCATTGTGGTTTTGATTTGCATTTCCCTGATGATTAGAGAAGTTGAGCACTTTTTTATATGTTTGCTGGCCATTATTCTGTCTTCTTTGGAAAAGTTTCTGTTCATGTCCTTTGCCCATTTTTTAATAGGGTTGTTTGATTTTTTCTTGTTGATTTTCCTAAGTTCTGTATAGATTCTGGTTATCAGCCCTTTATCAGAGGTGTAGCATGCAAATATTTTCTCCCATTCTATAGGTTGTCTGTTCACTCTAGTGATAGTTTCCTTGGCTGTGCAGAAGCTTTTCAATTTGATCAGGTCCCATGTATTTATTTTTGTTGCTGCTGTGATTGCTTTGGGGGTCTTCTTCATAAATTCTTTGTATTTGGCTCACTTTTAATGATGCTAATCTCTAGCGAATGGTTGCTCCTCAGCGCCGTTGTGTTCCTCTCCTGAAAATGCTCTTTCCTTCTCTACCACATGGCCAGGCTGTGAATTTTCCAAATTTTTACTCTTGTTTTTTAAATTGTAAATCCCACCTTTAGGTCATTCTTTTGCTGTTGTATCTGATTGTAAGCTGTTAAAAGCAGCCATGCCACTTCTTGAAGGCTTTGCTGCTTAGAAATTTCTTCTGCCAAATACCCTAAGTCGTCACTTTTCAGTTCGGCCTTTCACAAAGTCCTAGGGCATGGATACAATGTGGCCAAGTTCTTACAAGGGTGACCTTTGCTCTAGTTCCTAGTAAGTTCCTCATTTCCATCTGAGACTTCATCAGCCTGGCCTTGGCTGTCAATAATTCTATCAGCATTTTAGTCACAACCACTTAACCCATCTCTAAGAGGTTCCAAATTTTCCCTCATCTTCATATCTTCTTCTGAGCCCCCCAAACTCTTCCAACCTCTGCCATTACCCAGTTCCAAAGCTGCTTCCACATTTTCAGGTATCTTTATAGCAACACCCCACTCCTTGGTACTAATTTTCTATCCTAGTCCACTTGTGTTGCTATAAAGGAATACCTGAGGCTGTCTAATTTATTTTAAAAAGAGGTTTATTTGGCTCATTGTTCTGTAGGCTGTACAAAAAGCAGGGCACTGGCATCTTCTCGGCTTCTAGTGAGGTGCTTAGGCTGCTTCCACTCCCAGTGGAAGGCTAAGGGCAGCCAGACTGTGTCAAGATCACATGTGAAGAGGAAGCAAAAGGTGAGAGGCGCCAGGCTGTTTTTTAAACAACCAGCTCTCACAGGAACTAACAGTGAGAACTTACTCACTAGCCTCCCACATTAATTTATTCACGAGGGATCTGCCTCCATGACCCAAACACCTCCATTAAGCCCCCACCTCCAACACTGGGGATCAAATTTCAACATGAGATTTAGAGGGTCAAATATCCAAACTGTGGCACCCACCCTCTGCCCTTAGGGGTGAGGGTGTTGGGTTTTAATATGACAACTCTTTCTAGTCATTGGCTGAAGGCAGCTCACTGGGGTGGGGGTAGGTGCTAGTTCTCCAGCTCTCAAGTCTGCTGGTGATTGGGGAGAGCACCTATGGCAGCTCTCAGAGAAAGCTCTCAGGCAATTGGAAGTTAGGCTGTTCTGTATTATAGTGATATGGTCTAAGGGGATATGGGCAGGGACACCACAGATTCTGCTTCAAGGATCTTATCCATTTAATTCACCTTTCAGTCCTAACATATAATAGGTTGTCAGTAAATATTTGTTAAATAACTGTATAGAAAGATGGAAAGTCAAGATCAAAGAGAAAAACAGAATGAAGATAGGGAATCCTATCTATAGCCTATCTGGAGCCTTCTCAATGAATAAATATCCTATTTCCTTACACTGAGCTTCCTGGCAGCCAAAGTGAAAAAGGTAAGATGATAGATACCATGATTGTAATTGTTCATGAGGAAGAAGCACACCAGCACACCATTTCCTCAGAGGAAGAAAAGCATTTTATAGCACTTATATCTGAAAGGAATTTCCTTCCGAAGCTTCATAGTGGGGAATAACAAGTGATAGTGAGGACAATACCCTCAACAGTTTCTCTCTGTGACACAAAACAGGTTTCATAAAACTGATTCTTGTACTGTCCTCATGAAAGCTGAGAGTGTGATGCAGAGAATGACTTCACATACGCAGGTTTCTAAGGCAGCCAAGACCATGGGGTCCAAGTAAGTTGCTTTCTGAGGACCTTAATGAACCAGTGTAGACAGTTCAGAATGTGTGAAGGGACCAACAGATTGCATGTTTTTCAAATAACCCTCCATCATTGCCACTTCATGACTCTGAATCCAGAACATTCTGCTAGCACTGTAAGCACTGTAGTCCAAGATGGTGAGATACTGACATCTATATCGATCTAGCTATAGCTAGCAGTGGTGAGATATATATATGCATATATGTGTGTGTGTGTATACACACACATGCACACACACATGCACGCACACACACACACATATAACAGTATATCATCAGCTATTTGCCATATAACTTTAAGCAAGTCATTTAAGCTCTCTGCCTCTAGTTTCCTCATCTTTAAAACGGGAAAGTATATCCATTATCTAGTGCTGCATAACACAATATCTCAAAATTTAGTGGCTTAAAAAAATTAAAAATTAAAAACTTTTGTACTTTAAAGGATACCATCAAAAAAGTGAAAAAGACAATCCAGAAACGGGAAAAAATATTTGTAAATCCTATACCAGATGAGATTTGTTCCAGAATACATAGAGAACCCTTACAACCCAACAATAAAAAGACACAATTTAAAAATGGGCAAAGGATTTGAATAGACATTTCTCTGAAGAAGGCATAGAAATGGCCAATAGCACATGAAAAGATGCTCAGGTCATTAGTCAGTAGAGAAATACAAATCAAAACCACAATGAGATACCATTTCACCCCACTAGGATGACTAAAATAAAAAAGACAATACAAGTGCTTACTAGGATGTAGAGAAACTGGAACCCTCATACATTGGCGGGATTGTAAAATGGTGCAGCTGCTTTGGAAAACAGTTTGGCTGTTCCTCAGAATGTTAAACATGGAGCTACCATATGACCTAGTAATGCCAGTCCTAGGTATATACCCAAGACGATCAAAAACATACATTCACACAAAAACTTATACATAAATATTCATAGTAGCATCAGTCATAATAGAAATCAAAATGGAAACAACCCAAACGTTCATCAGCTGATGGATGGATAAATAAACGTGGTGTATTCCAACAATAGAATATCATTTGGCAATAAAAGGAAATGAAGTTCTGACAGATGCAACAACCTGATGAACCTTGAAAACATTACGCTACGTAAGAGAAACCAGTCCCAAAAGGCCACATATTATATCATTCCATTCATATGGAGTGTCCAATGTAAGCAAATCTATAGAGACAGAAAGCAGATTGGTGGCTGCCAGGGGTTGGGGTGGTTGTAGCGTAGGTGGGTAGTGGGTTTCTTTTTGGGGTGTTGAAAATGTTCTTAAATTAGATAGTGGTGATGGCCACAAAACTTTGTGAGTATACTTGAAACCACTGAATTGCACACTTCATAAGGGTAGATATTATGATGAGACTGATGTGCTACCTACTGCACTAGTAAGTCACCTAAGAGTAGATATGTATGTATGTGAATTCTATCTCAATAAAATTGTTATTAAAAATTAGTGACTTAAAATAATAACCCTTTATATGGTCAAGATTCTATTATGTAATTTGGACTGGACTCAGGCAGTTCTGCTGATCCCCACGGGGCTTGCTCCTGTGGCTGCCCTCATCCGGAGGCCGGGTCTGAGTAATCTAAGGTGGCCTCGCTCCCATGCCTGGCAGCTGGTGCTGATCCTCGCCTGGGGCACCTTAGTTTCTCTTCAGGTAGCCTCTAATCCCCCATTAGGCTACGTTGGCTTCATTACATCGCATCTTACGACAGCAAATAGGTCTTGAGTCCTAGTCCAGAGAGTTCCAGAACATCACATTCTATTGGTCTAAGAAAGTCACAAGGCCAGCCAGGTTCAGGGGTGTAGAACGAGATTCCACCTCTTAATGCAAAAAGTGGCAGAGTCGCACTGCAAAGGAACATGCATAAAATGGTGGACTATTCTGGTGACATATGAAAATACTTATTTCAAAGGGCCACTGGGAGGATTAAATGTGATAGTGCATGTAAAGTATTTAGCACAGCACCTGGTCCACAGGAACACTCATCGAGTCGTGGTTATGATGAGTATTAATAAGATGCCAACATCACAGGTGCCACCCCAATTCCTCTGCTCTCCGGTGGTGAGAACAGATCACAGGCTCAAAGGTGGAAAGGTCTTTAGACATTACACAGTGGGCCCCACTATCAGATGTGGCACTGGGATCCACAGGAGAGGAGTGACAGGCTTGTCCAGGGTCCCTTATCTCACTTCTCTCAAGGGGCATTCAGAGGCCTGGGCAGGGCGGAGGGTCTCCTTCCAGGACACAGGACACATCTCCTTTCACACCTAGTCTCACACTCCTACCCCCAGACCTCTGTCTTGGCTCAGGCTGCGCACACAGCACTGGCTCCACTTGTGAGGGGTCTCAGAGGGCAAAACGTTGCCTGTGGGTGAAGGAAGAGGAGTTGCGCCCCAGTGGCGGAAGGGAGAAGTTATGGGAACTCAGACGTCACAAAATGCCAGCCTTAGGTCGTGTCCTGTCAGGGACATGTTTGTTTGGCCACACGGTATTTTTCTAAAATGTTGGATTAGTGGCCAAAATTTAAAAATCAAGAGATTTCACACAAGCAATTCAGGTTTCTGGCTTTTTCTGAAAACCAGGAAGATCTGGCAAAACTGGGCTGAATTTCCTCCTGGTAACGTGGGCTGCTTCTTTTAGGTGGGCCATATGGTCTCTGGCTCACCATAGCCCCCCAGGGCCAGATCACTGTCTCCCTGGCTGACATTTGAGTTTGTGCTCCTTCCACACCTGAACAGAGGGGTTGGAGTGCTAAGGAGGGGTTGGCCTAGATGCACATTGGGGCCCTTTGGAAAGAGCCTCATTGGCTGGACCTCAGAGGGTTTCATAGGCATCCAGTGGCTTCTCTGAACCGCTGCTCAAACTCTCTCCCTAGTTGTGGTCTACCCAGCCCTCATTCCTCACTGCCCAAAGCTCTGTAAGCTTCGGGGGTGGGGCGGAAAGAGTGGGTGGACTGCAAAGCAGGTGACCAGTCCTTAGCGCCATCTCCCTCCTTTCCTCATTCCCGACCTCCCTCCTGTGCCTTATGCTGACATCAGGAGCCCAGGGGCCCCAAAATAGATGAGTAGGGTCCCAGCATCTGGACTGTTGCTTACCGTTCCCTCAGCATCTCCCAAACCTTATGTATTAGCATCAGCTAAGGGGTGATGGATGCTCACTATTAAAAGATTTACTCCCCTGAAGGGAAATCATCCTGCATTTTAACAAAACAAAATGGAAGCCACCAAAGCCTCCTGGGTGAGCAAGGAGATTGGAGGCCTTTGCTCCCAATGGCTGCCTGAATGATGGAGAACATTTCACTGCTAGGCCAGGGTTCTGGGGAGATTTGGTTCAGCAGAGGATCCGTCTGAGCTGCAATCACTCACTTGACCTTCTTTGCCTGTGATCCCATGTGGTGGACAGTGCTGACATGTTGCACAACTCCAAGAGGCAGCAGCACGTGGTGTTCTCTGAGCATGGCACCCACTGGAGTTGGGCAATGCAACAGCCCTAATAGTGGGGATATGGATTAAATGAGATAATGCGTGGAAAAATCCTACAAATACCAGGTATTGTTATTCCCAAGACATCTGACCAATTCCTCTGCTGTGTTGAAGGACATCCTCAGAGGTATGTTTAGACAACACCAACTAGCGAGCACATTCTTACCCGAGTAATAGAAACAACTTCTAGTTATTAAAAACTTGCTGTGGACAAAGCACACAACCTATCTCTCTGCTTATATAATCTTTACATATCCCTCTAAGGTAATTCTACTTGTTATCCTCATCTTATAGATGAAAAAATTGAGGCCTGGAGAAGTATCCAGGCACATGGGAGACTTGCAGGAAATATTAATAACTAACACCTTTGAGATCTACTATGAGTGAGGCATACAGGCTAAGTATTTCATATGTATTAACTCATTCGATCCTTCCAACATGCCCATTTTACAGAGGAGGAAACTGAGGTTAAGTCACACGCTCAGAAAGGACTTCATGGAGTCAAAAGCATTGCGAGAAATGAGAATTAATTCCTGAAGACAGAACTGGGCCTGTGGATCTGGAAATTGTTGGAAGGAAGGATGGTTCTCAGAGAGCTATGCCACTTGTCCAAGTCACATCAGGACAGAGCTAGGATTTGAACTCAAGGCCAAAGCTTCGTCTCCTATCCACTTGACATAACACTGACTAACCTAACACATTTTCCAGCAAGTTTATCAAGGTGGGTGGAGTTGCAGTTTGGCTGCTCTCAGGGAATCCCAATGTCACACCCTCCTTCTCCACTCTGTGCTGCCACCTGGACCTGTTTACCCATCCCCACAGGACTCTGCTGCCCATGGGATGATAAAGTCCGTCCCTGGATGACAGCCATGGACCCCCACAAGCCCGAACACATAGTTGGCTTCCCCCTTCCACTGTGTCCGGAAGTTACACAGCCTGCACCATCCACAGGCCCCTCCTCCTGTCACTGCCCACCAGAGACAAAATAATCAACCCCTGGCTCCTCTTAAAAGGAGAGGTCCTTAAATAACAGGACCTGAGACACAAGGCCTTGCCAAACTTCTGTTCGTGACATTTATTTCTGCACTCCAGAGGCATGTTGAGGGTGTGGGCCCTCTCACAAACCTCAGGGTGGGTTTGCTCAGAGCCTGCACTGGTCCTCCCTTGAAATGCCAGATTGTTTCCATAGTTATTCTCAGCTTTTGTCTCCTGGAAGTTCTGCAGTTG
This sequence comes from Daubentonia madagascariensis, assembly GCA_023783475.1. Taxonomy (NCBI): domain Eukaryota; kingdom Metazoa; phylum Chordata; class Mammalia; order Primates; family Daubentoniidae; genus Daubentonia; species Daubentonia madagascariensis. The sequence continues at coordinate 3,584,816 of JAKFHU010002333.1, read as the reverse complement.
CCTGGAGAGGTGCCTGCAGCTGTGTGTGTATGTCTTGAAGGCTGTGTGAGCTTCTCCCCTGGGAGAGAGAAGGGATCTTTCTGAGCTGATGCCAGGAGACCCACCCCCACAGGTGGGAGGCACCCCCGCAGCCTGGAAAGAGCTTTCACGAGCCCATTAACCCCTGAGCAGCCTAGGTGTACCCACTCCTTGCCCATTTTCTCTCTCTTCTGTGAACAGTTGTATCTGTTCATAAAACCCAGAGATTTTTCACAGATCCGGAACAAGAGGATCTATGAAATTCTCTTTGAAATGCCTGCTCTCCTGAGTTTCCACCTCCTCCTTCCCCCTCCTACAGGAAGGGTGCCCCAAAGAATCAAAAAACACAGAATTTCAAGGCTGGAAGAGCCTCAGTGGAACATCTTGTAGTAATAGGACATCTACTAATAATAAAGCAAACACAGTGCTTACTCTGTGCCAGCCACTGTTTTTAGTGCTTTATAAAGATCACTTAATCTCCACAGCAGCCCTACAAAGTGGGTGCTATTGCTACCATTCTGAGGAAACCAAGGCACCCAGAAGCTAAGTGACTTGCCCGGGGTCATTTACACAGCTAGGAAGTTGTGGAGCTCCAGCATCCACGACCTGAATCACTGGGCGAGACTGCAGCCCCACAGAGAATGTTCTGTGATGCCAAAGAGAGGGGGTCAGGTGTCCTGGTCACCAGCTATTTAGCAGAGTAGGAAGTTCTCATGTCTCCTGACTTTGAGGAATGTGCAAGGAGTGTGGTCTTAAAGAGCTAGTTTAAATAAGGATTTCTTCCACTGGCGGAGTCCCTGCTATGTGCCAGGCACTGTGCTAAGAACTTTTTCAGACTTATTCCTCACAAAAGCTCTGAAGTGGCCACGGCTAGCATTGCCATTGTGCAGACGGAAAACCAAACTTGAAAGTAGTTCAGTAGGTGTCTCATGCTATACTGTAGGATAGTTGTTTAAATATAGCCATCGTTTACAAAAATGATCAGAAATATAATATTCATGCTAATTATATCCTATTATTATTCTTTGATTCTCACAACAGGCCCAAAGGGTAATTATTGTTATCCTTATTTTTCAAGTGAGGAAACTGATGCTTATAAATATTGAAGGTATTGCCCAAGGGAACTTAGGAAGCAGCAGGGTAAAGATTCAAATCTAAATATGTCTGATTCCAAAGTTTAAGTTCTTTGATCACCTTACCACAAGGATATACACACACACGTGCACGTATTCTGTGGATTGGGACCAAGAAAGGAGCCAGGCACAGCTGGCAGGCATGGCTGCATGCTGCCCTGAGAGCATCATGACAGACATCGGTTCCCTATGGAACCGCCCCCACAAGCCTCTCTGTCCCCTTTCCTGTCTTAGTTGGCAAACAGCCAGCCTCCTGGCAATATGCCCAAGTAACAGTTTAGAGGGTTTTTTGCACCCACCGAATTCACTGAAACAAACTTGGTTTTCACAGCCACCAGCCCTAGTCTAGGGCCCCCGGATTTGCCCACACCCATGACACAGAGGGAATGGAGAGGACACAAAGGAAATTTTGGACCTGTTTGTGAACAGCCTAGAGCAACTATGAGGGCAGGGCAGCGACTCTCAAAGCCCCGTGGACTGGAGGAAGGAAGCTCCACCAGGGGAGGGCACCATGGAGGGGAAATAAGACCTCAGCAAAGACAGTAGCATATACTGGGAGACTCACACTTACCTTCCTAAAACCTTACAGGGAAGCTGGTTCCACTTTGGATGTGTTATCTGAACAGCCCTGACCTCAGACCATAAAAGTTTATATAAAGTTCATTATTTTATTTGCCTTAAGGATGGTTCTAAGGACACTGTCATCCATTTAGGGACTGCTTTCTAAAGTCCATAGGAATTTCTTTTTAAAATTAGTGTTAGATGTAAAAACTGGTCTGTATTTGAGTTAATAGTATTGAACCATGTCAAATTCCTGATTTTGTTTATTGTGGATGGTTATGTAAGATATTATTATTGAAGGAGCTGGGTGAAGGGAACACAGGAACTCTGTACTATTTTGGCAACTTCTTCTTAGTGTTAAGCTATTTCAAAATTAAAAAGTGATAAATTGAGAGAAAAAAATTACTAGGAAAAGAGTGTTGCTTTCCCTAAAATACCTGGTATGTAACTTCTCTGATGGTGATAATTCTGTTGCAGAATAAACTTACCATTTTCCTTTGGCTACCTCAGAGTCAAATTTAAAATTCATTCTAGAAATACCTAGGCCCTTATAGCGTATATATTTATGTTCTTTCTCCAAATGTTGACTTTCTACACTTACTTATATTTCCCTGGCACCTGACTTTTCCTCATTTTTTTTTACTATCATTTTAAGTATTTGTGTTGTATATATTTCTTGTGAGTGGTTTCAAATCATTTATGAAAAGATACAGTATATAAATACATAAACTAACAAAATAATTAGCTAGTTTATGAGATGTTTATGTGCTTTTTAAAATCATCTAGGAATTCTGTTTTACTGTTACCTTAAAGCACTTACCCAGAATTGATTCTCCCTGTCTACATGGGATTTTGCATTGAAACTCACACACAGGTTTCTTGTGCATTGAGAGTTTTTGGCCATCTGGTTAGGATGGGTACCAGGTAGAGGGATGCTCAGCTAAGGAACAGCACGGGTTGACACTGCTTCAGGTGGCATTTCCTGCAGGCAGGGCCAGCTTTACTCTGGATGTCACCACAGCTTCACAGATGCCTTTAGGTGTCGTAAGTTTGGGGTTCTTGATATAACCCCTATTCAAATGTCCCTTTGAGGAGGGACATGGTTTTAGCAGCAGCTGCAACCTAAAAAGAAGAGCTTTACATTTTAGGAAAGTGCCTTTTGTGAGCAAGTGTGAGCTACACACTGCTCCATGTACCAGGTTGTTATTATAATTCATTCCTCTGGGGACCCACTCAGACTCTCAACAGACCAAAGCAAAGCAAACACCAAACATCCTATTCACCTGGACAGGAGAGAGGGGAGCATGAACAGCCTCTTGGCAGAGGTAAATCTGTGCACACCTGTGTATCTGGCCATGAACCAGCAAAACGGAAAGGGTGTGAGAGCTTTGAAGGGATAACTTCCAGCTCTGCTACCCACCAGTAATGTGACTTTTGCTGAGTCTTGCCTCGCTTCTGAACCTCAGTTTACTCATCTGTAAAATAAAAGTGAGATAGCCCAACCCACAGATTTATTATCTGATGAATGTGTAGTAATATGTGTAAAGGACCTTTCAGGGTGTTTGGCATGTTTTTGGCACTCACAAATGTTCAATCCTTGATCCTTTTTAAATAATAATAATAAGAGCAAATGCTTATTGTGTGCCAGGTGCTGCACTAGGTTGTAGAAATACAAAAATAAAGCAAATAGTGTCCTGCCTTTACATGGTTTACAATGAGTGTTCATAGCACCCCTAACTGCATGCATGACCCTATTTAAGCCTGACAACAGCTCTGTGAGGTTGGCAATATTGTCAGGCCTTCTCATGCTACAGGTGAGGACAGTCATCTGCTGAGAATGGTGGCAACACCCCTCAACTGCAATGAGAGGGGCATGAATTAAGCATAGTAGAGGAGCCCTTGGGATCTGAGGATTGGGAGACAGTAGGCAGCGTTACTGTGGGGTATAATGGGCTTTCTTTATATGGAAATTTTAAGAGGCCCCAAAGAGTGCTGTTGCGCTGGGAGGAGGCCCACATGATGGGAGCAGCCTCAGCCAGGTCCCGGGGCGTGAGTTAGAGAGTGTGGAGCGTTTCTTGCAGCCTTTACATCCCCACAGCTCCCTGGTTCTCTTTCCTGCAGGTGTCTGCAGCAGCACCCTGGGGACAGCCTGCCTACGGCCAGCGTCATCCTCTGTTTCCATGACGAGGCCTGGTCCACCCTCCTGAGGACCGTGCACAGCATCCTGGACACAGCGCCGAGGGCCTCCCTGAAGGAGATCATCCTGGTGGATGACCTCAGCCAGCAAGGTAGCTGTGGTTTTCCTCCAGGCTCCTGCCTGACTTCTAGGTCAGTGGTTCTCAAACTTGAGCATGCATCAGAATCAACCAGCGGGCTTGTTAAAACCCTGATTGCTGGGCCCACCTCCAGAGTTTCTGGATTTGGGGCTGGGCCCAAGAATTTGCATTTCTGACAAGCTCCAAGGTGATGCTGATAGTGCTGGTCCATGGATCACAATTTGAGAACTGCTGCTCTAGTCTGTGGCTGAATTCTACCTTTCTGGCTCAATTAAATGACCTACAGAGGCCCCTCCTGGCCTTGTAGGAAGATCAGAATGCTGCAAGGGAAGCTGAGCACTTGCATTTTCCTAAGGCGAATGACAGAGAGCTGCTCGGGGTCTCTGTTTGTTCTTTCTGGGGTCCTTATGCCAGGAATTGCCCAGCGTGGCCATGGCAGTGAGCCAGACTAGCCAGAGGCTCTGGGAGTGTGCAGTTCCCTGAGGCACAGCTAGGTATTAGGCAGGACTGAAGAACAGGTTCAGGACTGGGCTTGGCTGGCCAGAGACTCTCCAAACCCTCAGCTAGGGCAGAGTCCTCCCAGAAGCACACCTGTGGTCCATCCCCTATCAGCTGTTGAACTGCATCACATCAGAGTCCCTCAGGAGCGTGGGAAGTGGAGCAGCCGGGCCGTAGGGAAGCAGGCTGCCTCCAACATCCCCAGTTCTGGCCAGGCCCACCAGGGGACCCGCCTCCCACGCCTGGCAATCCAGCAATCCAGCTGCTGCCCTCAGCAGCCAGCGGCCCCCACATTTCCTGCTGATACTGGGGTGCAATGCCCTTCCCACATCCAGGGGCGGCACTGGCTCATTTGTCCTCAGGTCACTCCTCTATGTGCCTGCTGGGACCCAGAGCCCAGACAAGGGCCACCATGCATACTTTTTCTTTAATCCTCATAGCTACCCTGGGAGGCAGGGCAGGCCAACCCTCCTTTACGTATGAGGAAAACCGAGGCACAAAAAGATGCTGTGGGTTGCCCAGAGCCACCCTGAAGTGTTGTCAAGCATATGGTCACGACAATGTAGTTCAGTGTGGTAGAATCAGCTGGACATGCTTGAGGTTGTACATCTTGGGTAGTGATACCCACACTGAATCATTAAATCAGAAAATGCATGTGATTCCCAGCCCATGAGAGACCCTTTATAAATGGAAGTCATTATTACTGCTGTTTCCTTGGAGGAACGAGTCAAGGATCACAAGCTCCTTCTGAGCACTGTACCAGCCAGACATGTGGCCGCCTTATCTGCTTCAAAAACTCTCTGAGAATGTCAAACCACCATTGAAGTCTGGAAGTTTTTCCTTTATTCTGGGCCTCTCTTGCTAGAATTCTGTCCTAAATAACACTAACAAGGATTATAGCTAAAGAGAGTTCAATGGTCAGCCCAAGCAGGGCCTTGTGAAGTAATGTTTGGTGGGAATATCTGTGAGGGATTATGCTTGGCTGCTTGGAACAGAAACTTGCTACAGTGGCTTAACCAATCAGTAGAAATTTATTTTTCTTATAGTACAGGAAGTGTGTAGGTTGGCAGTGCAGGACTGGTATGACAGCTCCACAATGCCACCAGGGACCCAGCTTCTTCTGCTGTCCACTTAGCTATACTTAGAGTGTGGTTTTGGCCTCATAGTCACAAGAGAGCTGCTCTACCTCTGGACATCACATACACATTCCAGGTAGGACAAGGGTGAAGAACAGATAGGCAGAGGCCGGTCAAGTTTGTCCTTTTAGAATAAACATCAGCAAAACAATAGTTTTCCCAAAATCCTCTCATCTAGTTTATTTCTACCAGAGGTGCTGCCAGCAGCAAGGAAGTCTTGGGAGATAAGAGCTTTTAGCTGCCCTGAAAAAAATCAAAGTTCTGTTAGTAAGGTCAGTAAGGTGGAAAGGGGGGATGATGGAAGATGACTAGCAGTTCAGTACAATGAAGTCACTGAAGGCCTGGTTCTCAGACATGCAGATTCAGAAATTTTAATAGCTCGACTAACAGAGGTCCCTCTGTAGGGAATGGACCAGGGTTAACAATCTTACCAGAAAAATAATGATAAAGTAACAAATCTGCACAATGTTTTATCACTGAGGACTGCAATAGCCAAGTTACTGGGAATCCTTATGTCCACAGCTCAGGACTCTTTTCTCCCTGCAGAAAATCTGTGATACTTAGAGGACAGCTTCCCCGGGAAGGAGCACACGGGTCTGGTGGGGGCTCTGGGGCAAGGCTGCCCGAATCTTCCCCGGCCTCCCTAGAGATCCAGCTATGAAAGCCGCCAGGCTACTTCTGTTCATAATTAAGACTGCCTCTGTGCTGGGAACTGGGGGAAATTCTTGCTCTTTGGCTCGGTTAACACACGTGTACCGAGCACCTCCTGTGAGCCAGGCCCTGCACCAGGGGCTGGTGCAGAAGAGATGCAAGAGGTACCATCCCTGCCCTTGGGGACATCCTAGGCCAGTGGGTCAGGGGCTCCCCACTTCCAAGACTTCATGGAGGCCACTGCTTCTATGGGAACACATTATTCCTTCCCTCTCCATTGGTTTGTTCCTCTTGGCATGTGAGTGTGTACACAGACACACACATGCACACTCTTACACACACAAAGTCAAGTTTTCCTTATCTTAAACACAAAACTTAACAAGCCTCTCTCATCCTTTCCATCCCCTTTTCCTTAGGCCCCTTTCTCTCCCTTCCTCTATGGAGCCATCCTCCTAAAACGCCGTCTGGACTCTCGGTCTCAGTGTGTCACCTCCCACTTTCTCTCTTCAATCCGTTGCGCTGCAGACTCACCCCTCCCACTGCAACGAGACCTCTTTGGCCAGCACCACCAGTCATCTACCAGCTGCCAAATTTAATGCACCCTTCTGCCTTTAACTGCTGTCTTAAGTCGAGTTCCCTGGAAGCAGAGCCTGAGAGGGGGATTTATGTCCATGTGATTTTTTAAAGGTTGTATTCACAGGGGGAACCTGCAGGGGTGTGAGGGAAGTAGAAGAGACAGAGGGAGGAGCTGAAAAAAATGTGGTTTCAGGTGAAGTCCAGCCACAGCCTGATCTTGTGGAGAGCTCTGGAGTGTAAATGCACTGTAGAGTCTGTCCTGCTTTTGCACCCTGCAGGGGTCAGTCATTGGGCCCGAGCACCTGGGGCCAGGGGCAGTGTCCTGCATGATTCCTTGGCACCTTCAGGAGAGGCAGTTCTAACACCCCAAGGAGAGTCTCCCAGGAAGGGTGCAGATTGCAGTTAGCGCCCACAGCAGCTGGGGACATGCAAACCAAACCAGTTAAAGGGATCCCAGGGAATCTGAGTAGGGCACCAACAGCATCTGCTACAACCTCTCTGTTACGCATAGAGAATGTTAACAAGTTCTCTCCTGGTTTTATGGCACCATCCCTCCTAGTTTTTACTGGAGGGAATCATGGCCCATCCCAAACTAAGGAAGCATCTTATACATTAGCACCAACCACACTGCAGCAATATATTCGATTCCCGGGACCCTTGTGCTCACCACAACTTCTAAGAGAGAATTGCTGACAGTGATCCTAGTGATGGTCATCACAATCTCATTGGCTGTGGCACCTGTCACTCTACTGACCACAACCCTGTGGGTTCCAGGACAGCTCAAGTCTGCTCTGAGCGAATATGTGGCCAAGCTGGAAGGTGTGAAGCTGCTCAGGAGCAACAAGAGGCTGGGTGCCATCAGGGCGCGGATGCTGGGGGCCACCAGGGCCACGGGGGATGTGCTGGTCTTCATGGATGCCCACTGCGAGTGCCACCCAGGCTGGCTGGAGCCCCTCCTCAGCAGAATAGCCGGTGACAGGTAACTCATCCCCCGGGGTCTGCTGAGTGAGAAATGCAACTGGGAGAAACAGTCTCCAGCCTCAGCCACTCTCGGAACATCTGCCCACCACTTGAAAACGTCCCTGGGTCTCCCTCATTGGAGAGTGCTCTATTCCTTTGGGTTTTTCAGATGCTTGCGCCGTGTAAGAAGCCCAGGGAGTTGGAGTTGGAAGGAAGGTTAGAGGCCTTCTACTCCATCTACCTTGTTTTACAGATTAAAGAAACTCAGGCCTGGAGAACAGCTTCTGTGAAGTTGTAAATACTCAAGATTGTATTAAGTTGCGTGGTGAGGGTGACACCTTACCATGGCTATCATTACCTTTGATGGAAATTCAGCAATTTTAATCAAGATCATAACATAACCTGGGGGAGAAAATCTCTAAACCACAGTAGGCCATAGATTACTAACCCATAAAAAGAAACCATTAGATTCTGTGATGACTAAAGTCTCATTGAGAACTAGCGTTCTTTGTTTCTCTGGTTTATATAAGGGGTCTCTAATTTTCTAACTAAGGTCAGTCCATGGAAGCGTGAGGTTGGAGAGGGTTGCATTACACACCCCACAGACAAACAGCTTACAATTTTTCTTGACCGTTTATTTCTCTGTTGTCCTTCTCCCGTCTTGTTGTCACCCTTTCCCCTTCCTTGCTCAACTCAAACAGTTCCTAAGCATGTCTGGTCAACCACCACCCTCAATCTGAATATCCCGTGCAGGAAAACTAAAACCTGGTGGCTAGCCCACCCTGGACCACCTCAGGCGTACCCCTTGGGGCTCAATCCCTGTTGCACAGTAGAACCTCAATAAATGATTGTCTGATGGTGCCCAGCCAGGCAGGGCTGATGCTGTTATAGAACCAAGCCTTATGGCTTCTATTCCTGCACTCCCGCCCACGGTAAATGCTTGCTGTCTCATTTTAAGTTGGGGATGATCACATATAAGAAAAATGTCCTGGACTACATTGGCATAGATTCTGGAGGTATAGGAGTTAGCATCCTGCCAAATGGAGGAGGTTTCAAACAACACAAAGTAAATTGTTAATAGTTCAGGGATCCTATTTTAACAAAGAAGAACAATCAGAACTCTAGTGAAACCAAGATGGATTAATTTTACCCATTTCCGTAAAATAGATTACTGCCCACTCCTGGCTCACGTCTCGTAAAAAAAGGAGACATGCATACATTCAGCAGCAGAACTAGGATGAGAAAATGCACAAACCCCACAAGGCTGCCGTCTTTGATTCTGTTTCACGCCAGGGGCCATCTCAAAATCACAGTGACCATGAATCACTGGAGGCAGACTCTGAAGTTGATCTCACCCATTCCGCATCCGATTCCCACCACAGCACCACGGACACATGGCTCTCAGAGGGACCCGAAGATCATCTCGTTCTACCTCATGATTTCACTGTTGAACACCCCGAGTTCCAGGGAGGGCAGAGAGGCCCCCTCAGGGTCACACAGCCACTCAACAGCTGGGCTGTTTCCCATGCTTCTTTTCTGCAGACATTTAGAAGCCCAGTAATTAATATTATTAAGCCTTATGTATGCATAGCCTAGCAGACTTCTTTGATACACGTTCTTCCCCCACCCCGGTGAGGTGCCCCAGGCAGGTGTCTTCGCTTCTATTTAATAGAAGGAGGAAATGAGTCTCAGTGAGGTGAAATGATGTGAGGGCACGCAGAGAGTTAGCAGCTGAGTCAGGTTTTCTGACTCTGGGTCCAGTGTGCTTTTTATCGGGTATTATTTCTTTCTAAGAATTAGAGAAGCTTGTCAGTGAGAAACATGGGTCCTCCCCAGCCCTGCCCTGGCTGTGAGACCTGTCATAACATCACTGCGGCTGCGGGTCCTGCGGGTCTGCTTCTCACGCTGCCACCAGTTCACAGATCTGGGCTGGGGGAGGAAGACACGGCGATACCTCAGTGTTCCCGGCTAGAAATAAACTGGGGCCCCTTGGGAAGCCTTCTGTGATTAAGAAGAAATTCTAATTTCCTGGGCTGCCCCCTCTCCTCTATACCAAACCTTTCTCCACCCTCCCGCATCTCAGTCTGTCTGTCTCTCTGTCTCTCTGTCTCTCTCTCTCACACACACACACACACACACACACAGGGCCTCTGATCCCGGCGTGTTCCTGACCTGGCTTCCTCTTCACGTCCCCTCTCTTCTGTGTGATAGGACCAGCTTTTTGTCATCCCCATATTTGTTCGTGTCTTCTTGTCCTCTGTTTTCTCTGGGCACCAGTGTCCAGCTTGTAGGCCTTGGCAGGTGTGCATCTGAGAGAAAAGCTGCCTCTCTGATATCAGTGTCCTCATCTCTCTCCACTCCCCAGCGACATGCTCTGTGATCTGTGGCCTGGGAGCGTGTCCCCTTTCAAGTGTGCTTTACTCCCGCAGGGACTTTGCCCAAGTGTGTCTTCTGGGCTGCCCATGGCAGTGCACCTCGTGTAAAACAAAGCTGGAGAAGCCATTAGGTGCAGCTCCTAACAGAGAGAGGCAAGGGAACCCAGCTGCCTCTGAGGCTCCTGTCAGGAGACGTCTTGTCACCAGATGCGGACCAGTCCTCACAAAGTAGGAAAGGGTCTTTAAGAGCTTTCATTAAAAAGGTGGCGTGCGAGTGGTGAGGGAACAGTGTGATAAGACACAGATCAGCTATTTCAAAGAGTCACAGCTTCCTCCACACCCCGGTGAAGGAATTCAGAGCCTGGTTACCAGCCCTGGTTCCCTCTCCCTGCCCTGTCCCTGCCCATGGCCCTGCCCAGCAGCTCCACCTCTAGCCATATGGCAACTTTGTGTGAATTGGTAGAAATCCTTTCCTCAAGACCTCACATTTCTCAGAAAATTTGTCATGACATACTGATTTTGTTATAATGAGACATTTTAATGCCAATTTGACAAGAAAATTGTCAAAATAAATATGCAAATTTACAGCATCCTTGATATTAAATGTATTCTCTAGGGTTGAGCAGTGCACAACCCTCATAACTGTACACAGCAACCCTACACAAAGTCTCTCTATGATAAACTGATTTTAGCAAAGCCCTGGGAGGTGTTGATTGGTGGCCGGTTTCTACATAAAGTAACAATGATGAAAATCAAGAGTAGCTGTTGTATCCAGCTCCTGGCTTCCTTGTGCTGGCTGCCAGCTCTTATACCCAAGCCAAGGAGCAGAAATCATACCCCTAGAAAAATGAAAGTTTCTAAGGGGAAAGGGACAGTCTTAGGGGCTGAAAGACGAACCGTCTCAAGAAGCTGGCCAAGTTGTCCCCCATTTGAAGATTGGGCTAGCCCCCATCTGAGAGACAACAAGTCCTTAACGTCAACTGGAACTCAGCCAGGGCTGATCCTGCTCAATGAGGACAAGTAAGGTGGGGCAGGGACCAGAGCACCTCCCACCCCTGTGCCCTGCAAGGGGTTAAATGATGGATGGCAGTCTAAGGGATCCCGTGTGTGTTTGTGACAGCGTGTGGGTAAGTTTGTGAGCGTGAGTGAGTGTGTGTGTGTGTAAGGAGCAGCAGGGTGTGGTCAGGATGCCTCCCATCCCCTCAGAGGAGTAGCCTCCTTTGGGTCTGATACCCCAAGGAAACTCTCCAGCCACCATCCTGCTCCACACCCCTCGGCATGACAATCCTCGAATCTGTCCCTGAAGAGCTCACACCAGTCCCGGGATCACACCCGAGCGGCACGAGCTCTGGGAAGAGAGAATTCAGAGCCTTCTGCTTCTCAGTATAAGAGATTTTCCACAAATGCTGAGGATATCCAAGAACTTTCAAATGGCTTATGCATGGTGGACCTGGAGGAATATCCAGGCCCAGGAAAAAATAAAGAGGGATGAAATAAACTAGGGCTTCTCCTTTATTGTGGTAGAAGGTTTGGTTGGGAAGGTGGAAACTGCAGTTGGCTTTTGAATATCTGGACAGTAGTATTTTAGTTGATCTTACATATTTCAGTTAACCAGTCTCTGTTGGCAGCTTCACTCCCTCTGTTTGTCTTTTGAAACCCAAACATTTGATCTCCTGGAACTTACAAAAGTCTAACAGAGGATCCACTGTGTTCCTGCCTGAGAGTTCAAACTCAGCTCACAAGTGAGAGAGTGATGGAGTAAGCAGACTCTTCTAGCTCCTTCCAAGTCAAACGGGGTAGCTTTGCCATTTTGCTTTAAGTGAATTCCAAGAACACCAGACACATCTGTAGGTATAAAAACACAAAGCTAAATACAAGACTGTGGGGTTTTGTTTTAATTAATCAGTCTTTCAGCGTCACTAGACTGCAGTGACTCACTAATTCAGCCCCACTTAGGCGGCCACTGAGGTCCGTGGGAACAGAAACCAGACAGAAAACATCTCACACTTCATTCATTGACATTTCATTTTTCATCTCTATCCAAACTGTACTCAAGGAGGCTTCTGATTAATCACTTATATACACAGTTAAATAGAGGAAAAAGGAAATTTCAGAAAGGAAAAGAGGCTATGCGGAGTCAGGGGTAATACAGTTATTAGAAGTGAGTTTTACATATAACTCCAGAAAGACAAAGCAAAAAGAGAATTATGATGAATTTTAGAGTTCTCATTTTCTAATAAAAAGTAATGCACACCTTTGTTAAGAAGTACACAGCACAAAGGTCTAGGATGAATTGATCATGTGGATGCTCGAATGCAACTTCTTTTCTTATCCTGTTGTGATTGCCAAAGATGGCGCAAATTTCACGTGATTCTTCGCACACAATTCAGCCACATGGCTTCCCTGGCTCTTGGTTCCATAATTCCACAAAATGTTTTGCCAATAGCCAAATCCATCCCTTCTGCCTGATTCACTCCACAATAAGTGGAGACTTGGGAGGGGCTCTGGGTCCCCTCATTTCCTCCCTGGTCTTACTTCTCAGTTTTCTTAGGTCAATGCAGGGTACCCCAAAATAGCAGAGACCCAGATGGATTAAGTTCCTCTTGTCTTCCAGCAGAAACAGTGCAAAAAGGGCAGGAAAAGCATATTAAGATCCTTGCTGTAAATATAGGCCCCACGACTCACACCAGCATCGGTCACTTAGGGCCACAGATTAAAGCAGATAATTGAAGCACAGGACCGTCCTGGCCCTCTCTGTCCAGCCCTGGCTGCTCCCAGGGCGGATGGAACAGAGATGGAACTCGATGGAAGTGCAAGCACAGCGTGGCCGGTGTCTCTCCTCCCAGGAATATCACTTCTCTTAGAGTGGTACCTTCCAGCCACCCCTAAGTTCAGGCCTGATCCATTCCATCGCACGGATTTGAGAAGTAACTGTCATGAAAGATCAGAAAAAAATGTGATTGAGGTACCGGCTAGGTAGACAGCAGCTCCTGGTACACCTAAGTGATCACCTGTGTAGTTAAAAGGTGAAGTTTCCAACCTGTATCATTTCCCACATCACTCTGTCTGTGGTAATATCTCCAGGCTGTGCAAAGAAATGGGATAAAATACGATCACCAACAATAGCAGGAAATGAGCAAGTAAACCTGGACTTAGGACTCTGGTTTGCTTATAGACACCCTGTGTTCATATATGCATCCATTAACACCAAGGACACTTCCAGGGCTTGGCAATCCGGATTCCTCTGCCAATCAAGTCTTATAATACAGGGAGGAACAAGAACTAGACCCTAGAGCAGGGGTCCTTGAACCCTCTGACATTGTGCACAAATATTTTTACATGGGCATATGAAGATTTTTCTCAGGAGGGATCTGTAGTTTTTCTTTGATTCTCAAAGGGATCAAAGGCCTCAAAAGAAGTTCAGAACCATGGTGCTAAAGCAGCACAGCTGAAAAAGACTTTTATGGGGAGTAGTTCAACCTTCTATTTTACACATGAGGAAACTGAGGCCCAGAGAGGTATAATAGCTATCTCAGGCTCACACAGATCACTTATTAGTGGCAGAGCTGAGCCTAGAACCCCATTCCCCTGTCTCTTGGTGCTGTCAAAAGAGGTTTTATTATTATCATTATTATTATTATTTTAGAGACAGGTCGTGCTCTGTTGCCCAAGCTGGAGTGCAGTGGTGCAATCGTAACTCACTATAACCTTGAACTCCTGGGCTCAAGGGATCCTCCTGCCTCAGCCTCCCAAGTAGCTGGGACTAAAGGTGCACACCATGCCCGGCTAATTTAAAAGAGGTTTTGAAAGAAAGAAAAGGACAGACAAGAGCTTTAATAAAATAAGCCCCAATTCCTCATGCAAAAACATATTTTCTAGAACAGCATTGTACAATGAAATAAAACATGAGCCACACATGTAATTTTAAAATTTCTAATAGTCATGTTACAAAATAAAAAGAAACATATGAAATTAATTTTATTAAATATTTAAGTAAACCCAATATATCCAAAATATTATCACTTCAACATGTAATCAGCATAAAATTACTGAGATTTTTACCTCCTTTTTTTCCCCTAAGTCTTCGAAATCCAGTGTGTATTTTTCACTTACTCCACGTCCCAGTTAGGGCAAACCACATTTTAGGTGCCCAATAGGCACAGGTGGCTGCCACACTGGGCAGCACATGCACAGACTATGTTTCCAGCCCCCAGCAAGTGAAAGGTTTGTCTCCCTTGTTTGATTCCACCATTCTTTCTAGGAGCCGGGTGGTGTCTCCAGTCATAGATGTGATTGACTGGAAGACTTTCCAATATTACCCCTCCAAGGACCTGCAGCGAGGGGTGTTAGACTGGAAGCTGGATTTCTACCGGGAGCCTTTGCCGGAGCATGAAAGGAAGGCCCTCCAGTCCCCCATCAGCCCCATCAGGTGAGGCGCCATTACACACCTGCTTGCCTTTGCTTCCTCAGGACGGATGCTGCAGCCAGACTGCCTGGGGTCGAATCCTGGCTCCACAGTTTCTGAGCAAATTACTGAATCTGTGCCTCAGTCTCCTTATAAGTAAATTAACAGCAATAATAGTATTTACTTAATAGGGCTGTTTGAAGATTGAACAAGTTAATGTATGGAAAGCACAGAGTGCCAGGCACTCGGGTGTAGGTGCTAGCACTGTTGTGTTGTATTAGTGGAGTTCAGCGAAGCTCTTCCATACCTTCAGTGGATGCCCCAGGGTGGGAAAGTGAAAGGACTTGAACTGGGATCTTGACCAGCTCCCTCACCAGGTCACAGTGGGAATTCCATGGCCTCAGGTCTCTTCTCAGCAAGAAAGAAGAATTCTACCGGATGAATGCTAAGGCACCACAGATCTCAAATATATCCAATTTTATGGGTTGCTTCTCCCATATTTGGTTTTTGAACAACTATTCTATTGAAGTAGATGTACTAGATATTTCTTGCGTAACAAACCACCTCAAACTTAGTGGTGTAAAACAACAGCTGTTTTATTAAGCTCATGGATTCTGTGGGTCATGAATTCTGAAAGGGCGAGGCGGGGTTGGTTGTCTGTCCCCGTGGTTTCTGGGGTACATATGGATTTTTAAAGTTGCCCAACATCATAAAGCTAATGAGGGGTAAATCCAGAATTAAAATCCGGACAGCCAGGCCCCTGAGATCACCGGCTTCACAGCTATAATATGCTGTATTTTAAATACAAGGCCACAGTCCATTGTTCACAATTGCAAAATCCAAAGAACTCTGAAAACCACGTTTTTATTAATTCATTAGGTAGCAAAAACTGCCTGAACTGACATGTGTGTCTGCATAGGCCTTATTTATCACAGGCCTTACAGGCCTTACTGTGATTGTTCAAGTGTTTCACTGAAGAAATATTAGTATGTTTGACTAAACAGTGCTGGCCCAGACCCCCCTGGGGCTGGTATGTAGTATATGATGTGTGGCCCTTTTTAAAATCCAACAGATTCTGCATTAAAAACACACTGGCCCCACAGGTGTCAGAGAAGGAATGTTGAACCTGTAATATCAAAATTCAGTAAGCATTTAAAATGTGGGATACCAGCCTGGCAATGTAGCCAGACCCTGTTGCTACAAAAAATTTAAAAATTAGTAAAGACGTGGAAACAACCCAAGTGCCCATCAATCCATGAGTGGATTAATAAAATGTGGTATATGTGTACCATGGAATACTACTCAGCCACAAAAAACAATGATGAACTAACACCTCTTGTATTATCCTGGATGGAGCTTGAGCCCATCCTCCTAAGTAAAGTATCACAAGAATGGAAAAACAAGCACCACATATATTCACCATCAAATTGGTACTAATTGATCAACACTTATGTGCACATATGGAAGTAACATTCATCAGGTGTCGGGCAGGTGGGAGGGGGAGGGGATGGGTATATTCACATCTAATGAGTGCAGTGTGCACTGTCTGGGGGAGGGGCATGCTTGTAGCTCTGACTCAGGTGATGCAAAGGCAATATATGTAACCTAAATGTTTGTACCCCTGTAATATTTTGAAATAAAAAAAATAAAATTAAATAAAATTTTAAAAATTTAAAAATTAGCTGGTCGTGGTGACACACACCTATAGTCCCAGCTACTCAGGAGGCTGAGGCAGGAGGATCATTTGAGCCCAGAAGTTTGAGGTTGCAGTGAGCTATGATGATGACACTACATTCTAGCCTGGGCGACAGAGCCAGTCCCTGTCTCTATAAAAAAATAAAAATCAGACCAGGTGTGGTGGCTCACGCCTATAATACTAGCACTCTGGGAGGCAGAGGTGGGAGGATTGCTTTTGCTCAGGAGTTCGAGACCAGCCTGAGCAAGAGCGAGACCCCATCTCTACAAAAAGTAAAAAAATGAGTCAGGTGTGGTGGTGCACACCTGTAGTCCCAGCTACTTGGAAGGCTGAGGTAGGAGGATCACTCGAGCCCAGCAGTTTGAGGTTTCACTGAGCTATGATTATGCCATTGCACTGTAGCCCCGGTGACCAGCGAGACGCTGTCTCAGGAAAAAAAAAAAGTGCGTGCATAGTGCTATGCACGTGACATGACTTATATTTTTAATCCCCTCAAAACCCAACTACGAAACACTATTTTATCCCCAATTAGAGGTGAGAAAACTGAGCACAGAAAGGTTACATATCTCACCCAGGATCTTATAAATAGTGAGTGGCCGAGTTGGAAATCGTATCAGGTAATCATTACAATACCAGTTTTTAGTATTCTGGTATAACATAGTATTTTTAATAACCTAAAGGCCAGTAGTTTTGTTAATGCAATACCATTTCCTTGGTAATTAAAAAAATCTGAACTCTGAGTTATTTACATCTTGAGATACCCAGAGTTTGGCTGCATTAAAATTTGTTTTTGAATGAAGGGACCCTTGTTCAAAAGCCTGCTGGATACATCCTTCTCTTGTTTAAAACCCTTCTGAGGGATACTATTGTCATCTTAATTTCCTTATTCAGGGTTTCTAGCTTCCTGTGATTATAAGTCATGTGTTTCTCCCCCAGGGCAGATGGAGACCTAGCTACTTCCAGAGTCCCTGGTGGGTTTATCTCAGAATTGGGGAGGGGGTGGATTGTCATTAAGAAAACAGAACAGGGTGAGAGAAAAGAGAGGAGGAAGTAGCCTGACCATTTCCCTTCATCCAGGCCTGGTGCTTCCTTCCTTGGGGTATCTTATTTTAACCAAGGCCTTGGTTAAAACATCTCTCCAGAGGGACTCAAGCCAGAGGGTAGGGGAGTCTCAGGTGTGGTCACTGGGCCCTCCATAGGAGCAGTACTGAGGATACAGTATAAAAGGCTCTGGTAACCACAGCTCTCTTTTCATAAAATACTGGGATTTCTGGCGTCATTGCTTTGCTCCAGTCTTGCAATTTAAAAAGTTGCCATCTATCTGAGCCCAGAGTCCTCTCTCAGCACTGGCACTCCCTCCTGGGAAGCCCCAGTCCCTGCTGTGCCTGCTGTGCCCCAGGTTCTGAACTGCAGCCTCTTGCCCATCTTCCCTGTCCAGGAGCCCTGTGGTGCCCGCAGAGGTGGTGGCCATGGACAGACATTACTTCCAAAACACTGGAGCATATGATCCTCTCATGTCACTGCGGGGTGGAGAAAACCTCGAACTGTCTTTCAAGGTATGTCCTGGACCAAGGGAGGACACTGGTGGTCCCTGGTGTGGTGTGTGTGGTCACAGCTTGGAAGAGGCCATTAGAAATGTCACTGGGGAGGAATAAGTCTGCAGGCAAGTTATAAAGTCATCCCCATGTGGCGTGCCAGAACGCCCGTTCCTTCCCCTCTCCTATCTCTTGTGGCCTCATAAACTTGACTCTCAAGTCAGTCATTTACACCTCAGTGCACAGATTCCAGAGCTTCTTGAATATTCTCCCTTTGTAGCAACCTTCCTGTCTCATTAATTTTTTCACAGCACCCACAGGCCAAAACAAATACCAAACAGTTTTGTGTATTTGAGTAGTTTGGTCCAAACAACTTAATAAGTATTTGTCCTAACAACTTAGCACCTGTTGGGCTTTGCACAACTTCTCAAACCTTGGAGTCAAATTGGACACCACAACTCTCATTTCCTGTTTCACGTTGGTTTTAACGTGATATTTGCTTTCTCACCAAAACCACCTCTGAAAACCTAATCTGGTAAAGACATCCATCATCAAAAGTGCAGCCATCTAAAGTTGAAAGCGTGAATTACCTCGAGCTTGTAGTTTTTGTAAAGTCCAATAGATATCCCTATGTGTCTCTCAAAAACTTAATTTATCTCACCTGGCCCTAAGAGTTTGCTGTGGCACCCTGGGGCACCTCAGCACGCAGTTCAGGAACCCCAGCCCTAGCGTGTTTCAGTTCATATGCTGCTTATCCTAGGACTGTTCTCGCTTTACCCTTTAACCCCAAGTGTGGAATGAAAGACTTCCTGTCACGAGCTTCAGGCATTTGGGAGTGGGAGGGGGTGTCAGTGGAGAGCAGAGGGAATCTTCTTGAAGTAGGAAAGGCTATGTTTCAGGGAAGCTTGCTTTTATCTCCACCACAAACAGCTTCTATGGCCTTTTGCAGCAGACCTCACAAGCTTTTAGAAGTTCCTTGGCCACTCAGGGCACCTTCCCCTGAGGAAGTACCCTTTGGGGAGTAGGTGTGCTGATTCACATGGCTACATCTCTAGGTGCTGGCTCTGTGCGTGTGGTTCGAGGGTGGCACATCCAAGTAGTCACATGGGTTTGGCCCCCTCATCCCACAGGTTTGTCCTGGGACAATTGTCGCCATCCTTCCCACCTTGTCACTCCCCTACCCACACCTCCCACATCTGGAAACTCTACTCCACCCTGAAGACTATTATTTTGACCATTTTGCAATCATGATTTCCTGTGCATTTGCCAGCACTTCATAGACGGGGTCCTTTATCCCACCATTCTTGGAGGTGGAATTCAGAAGTGTTTCTCTTCTCCCTTCACGGCAGGCCTGGCTCTGTGGTGGCTCTGTTGAAATCCTTCCCTGCTCTCGAGTGGGGCACGTCTACCGAAATCAGGATGCCCACACCCCCCCTGACCAGGAGGCCACCCTGAGGAACAAAGTTCGCATTGCTGAGACCTGGCTGGGGTCGTTCAAAGAAACTTTCTACAGGCACAGCCCAGAAGCCTTCTCTTTGAGCAAGGTAAGGGGAGGGCTGGGTGGGGCCTTCTGTGCTCAGCACAGGGCCACCAGCAGAAGGCTGGGTCATGGAGGGCCCCCTCCTGTGACTGGAGGGAAAACAGAAGATTTTGGCTTGTGCTTCTCTAGAGTTGCCCCCCTCAAGTGGCTCCTTTACCTGGTGGGGCTGTCCTTTGTCTCTCCCAGCAACTCCACGGACACCACAGTAGCTCTTGGCCTGAAACTCCCTGATGTCTATGGGATGACATGTATGGGATGTGATCCTTCACCATGGGGCCAGGGGAGATATTGGCACTGATAAGCAATGGGATAGGTCTCCAAGGGCCCTTCATCCTGAGCAAAGTGCTCAAGGCTCTGAAATTTTCTATGACATGAAACAAATAGTAAGTATAAAAATAAAGGGTCCCCAAAAAAGCCACAGAAAAATTAAAATGTTAAACATTTAAATAAATGTCTACAAACAAGGCATTATCAATTGGTCAACTGCTGCTCAGCTCAACTCTTACGGAGTGACACATAAGTGCTATTTAACGTGGGACGTGGGTTCATATTAATGCTTGCTGTGTTAGGAGTGGGGGCTCCAAAGTGAAGGTTCCCAGGATGCACAATGGTCCTAGAAAAGCTCCTATAAGCCTTTCACCAGCCCGCACTGCTGGGGTGTGAGTTGAATGTGAGGATGGCATGCCACAGATGAAGCCTGGGCCCCTCTCATGGAGAGACTTGCCTGTGCCCACTGAACAGGCCTTTCCCTGAGTGCAGGGAAGTCTGACAGGGAAGCCTTGTGGAGGAGCCCTGCAACCTCCCCTTCCTCCTGGTCCTCAGGGCTTTGCCTCCTGCCCATCTTAGATCTACTCTAGACTTCCCTAAGTCAGAATAGCCTCCAGGGCCTGGGTGTTGGTGGGGCTCCTTGAACTTCAAGGTCGTTTGTTTCTTTAACTGGGGAAAGTGTTAATGATACACAAAATTTTGGGGCTCAACCACAATTTCCAAGGTCTAGACAGGCTAGAGTCTTCTCTCTGTCCCCGTGTATTAGTCACATTTTTACACAGAGTGGCAGTGGCTTGTTTCCCCATTCAGGGGTAATGCAGTATCCTTAGTTACCAAGAAGGGATCTGAAATGAAAGGAAAATTCTCACAAAGACTCCCCTCAATTCTTAGCTAGTATCTTTGTTCCTCTGTCGTCTCCTTCTCCTTCTCTGTCTGTGGAAAGTGGAAGAATGTGTCCAACTCTAGACACAATTCTAGAAGTTATATAGTCTGATGGTTAAGCCCATGGACTCTGAGAACAAGACTATCTGGGTTTGAATATTATTTTTTCAGTTGTATGATCCTGAAAGTTACTTAACCACTCCGTGTTTCTGCTTCCTTATTGTTAAGCCTTCCTTATGTTGTTAAGAGGATCAAATAAGTTAATATTAATAAATCCAAAGCACTTAGAAGAGTGGCTGGCACTGAGTAAGCCCTGCATGAGTGTTTACTATCATCCATTATTGTCATGGCTACTAATAGTCAATAAAGGTCAACCAAGCATCCGCTCTGTGCCAGGTCCTGTGCGGGTCCTGCAAGGGACACGGAACCATGCCCAGTGCTATCAGGTTCCTGGTGGGGTCAGGGGCTCCTCTAGGAAGAATAGTGTTTGCATAGGTGAGAGTGATGCATTCTAGACAAGTTCATGAAGGACGCCTTCTCAGGGGAGGTGGCATTTGAACAGTGGTTGAATGGGTTCAACTCAGACATCCAGACGAGGGGTTTGGGGAAGATTCTGGAGCCCCTGAAGGTCAGGCTAAAGAGTTTAGACTTTATCCCATTGAATATGGGGAGTAAGTGGTATTCTACAGAGCTCTACAGGGGTCCACAGAGTTTCCCTGGTGTTTAATCTCTTGGCTTTCTTTTGGGCAAAGCATCTCTTTTTTCTCTCTTGGAATGTCAGTTCAGTATTTATTTGTTCTTTGCTTTCAGAGGACACTTGGCTAATGTTGATGCAGACTGAGTTTATAAAGAGCTCTTAAAGAAGTGTTAACTATAGCATAATTGCTGATGCACCAGACTAACCTTTTGCCAGGCAGGCTTACTAGAATATGGTATGTTTGCTGTAGCCAGCCTAATGCCAAAGCATGTAAATTATTTACAGAACTTAACCTTCTCCCCACAATTGTTGGTGTAATTAGAAGTGCCTATGAATATACACTTGGCTCCAGGCAATTACAGGAATTGGGAACTGGCATGATGCTGATTTTTTAGAGCCTGACTGGTCTGCTCTTGAGAAAATCCAGTTTTCTTCTCCAGTTGGTGATTGGGGGATTTTCTAGGGCTTGTTATGTTCACCCAAGCCCTTCATTCTATAAAATAGAAAACTGAGGCCCCGTGAGAGAGTGAGTTGATAAAAAAAGGTAGGGAGAAAACCAGAAGTCCAACCTAATAGTTTATTTTATACCTCCTAGCTCCCTAACATCTGGAAATACTAATCCTCAAATACTAATCCTAGCTCCCTAACATCTGGAAATATTAGACCTCACCCGTTTCCAGAAATAGCTGGAGTTCCATAAAGAAGCTCTCCTCTATGGTTCTGTCCAAATTTGAGGGAAGGCAGGGATGTGTTTTGTATATAGAAGGTGCTCAATAAATGTTTCACAGACTTACAAGCTCAACAAAGGCAGGCACATAATTTATTCTGCTTTCCTTTGAATTTGCCAATGCCTAGTTAAATCCCTTGTACATAGTAGGTGCTCTATTAATATTCATTGATGGAATGGGTGGGTGGTAAAAAAATTATTAAACCTGAAGCCAAGCTTTGGCTCTGATATTTTAGAAGCTATTGACCCTGGGAAAATAACATCTAAGAACTCAAGGACTGTTATGAGGATACAATAAAATAAAATATGAAAAGGTTCTTTGGAGAATATAAACTACCAAATAAATACAAGGCTTACTTTCATAAAGTCTATGGCTGAGATACTTTTTTCTTCTTTTGTCCATTTGGGTGTCCATTCTCTGATCCACAGGTGTCCCTCTTTGTTCATTTGATAACTTTTGCAAGGAGAATGGCACCCCTACTGGTCATTGAGAAGACCTTTAGCAGAGGATTCCCTTTTTTTGTTTTCTCTTTTGAAGAACATTTCCATTAATTCATGTTTTGGAAATGTCCTATCACTTACTTTGAGTTGAAGATTTCAACGACATCTCTGCCTCCCTGAAGGTGTTTGGTAGTACACATTTACTTTAAAATTTAAATAGCTAAAACTTGATTTTGTTCTAAATTTTTCTATCCCTCCATGCCCCCATCCCCCACCCCCAAATCTTCATGTGGATTTTGAGATACAGAAATCCTGGGCACCCAAAAGACAAGGCCAGAGTTTCACTGTTGGGGGAGTTGACATTCCCTGGTTTTCTCCTGTCTCAGGCAGAGTTGTACAGAGGGAAAATTCATCGCCAACATGCCCCCTCATTTGAGATCCAACAAGGGTTGGGTAGGTTTGCCAATTTATCTTATCATCAAGAAAGGTGAAGGTGATGGAACTTGAACGAAGGAATGTTTCTGCTTTGGTAGCAAAGTCCAACCCTAGGGAGGGGGTGGGGAGGTCTTGAATAAACACTAAGAATGTGTTAAAAAACTTATATAAGACTCACCAGGAGAAATGGTTAAAATGCAGATTACAAGGTCTCCAACTCAACCAACTGAATCATAGTCTCTGGGGCAAGGCCCAGGAATCTACACTTTTAACAAGTTCCTTGGGCATTCCTGAGGCTGGTGCTCAGGGAATTACACCTCAAGAAGTGTGCAGAGAGGATTTCAGTACAGCAGACTTAGATCTTACTCTTCCCAACATTCCTATCTGAGGACTAAGAGGGAAAAATCAGAATCAAACCAAATTCACTTCACACAGCCTGTTGGATCGTGTCCTGTTGTCAGATCAGAGGTCGTCAAGCTGGAACTTGACCTGGCCATGTCTCTTCCTCTCCCCACGCCAGGAAAGGGTTATCTCTTTTTTTTTGTCTTTGGTCATTCCAACCCCACCTTAGAACCTCTCTCTTCCTAAAAATATCCAAGATTTAGGACTAAACTTCTGGGTATTGTTCTTTGTAACATCAGTTCAGCCAAAACCATTAATTTATACTAGTGTTAAGGATTTACCTTGATATCCATCCTAGGACAATTGTAGTATAAAGGAGGATCTCAAGGAGAAGGGACAATGTAGCCTGACAGAACGATTCATGAATGACACCTAGAGGGGAAGAAAGATAAACCTGCCTTGCCCCAACCCCCAGCGCGTAATTTCCCAGCTGACTTCATCTCAGTTGCCTCCGGGTCAGTTCCTGCCTCCACAAGGCCCATCATGGTTCCACACCACACAGCCGACATCAAAGCCCCACCACTTTACCAGCTTCCACAGAAAAGTCATCAAAGCACAGATATACTCTTTGTAGACTGAAGACTTGAGGGGTAGTGGGAAGGGGGTGATATCACTTCCAACCTTGCTGATTCCACAACTCTCTCTAGGGAAGACCCATCCTATTCTGTCCCTCCCAAACTTTCTTCTCCCAACACATGATACTCCCCACCCCCATCTGCAGCCCTGGGGACCTGTGGTTTTGGCCCCTCCTTCAATTGTGATCCTTCACCTTCTTCCCAGCCACTCTTGTCTTCCCCCACCATGTGCATTCTGTCTTAACAAGCTTTCACCATCTTACTGCCGGTGTCTTTCTCATCCCCTAGGTTGAGAAGCCAGACTGCAAGGAACGCTTGCAGCTGCAAAGAAGGCTGAGTTGTCGGACGTTCCACTGGTTTCTGGCCAACATCTACCCTGAGCTGTACCCATCTGAACACAGGCCCAGGTTCTCTGGAAAGGCAAGGCATGACCCAAGGAAGATGGGGAGGAAGGAGGGGAGAGGAAAGCTTCCCGAGACAAGAACTGGATGTTCAGATGCTCCATGACCCTGGCCAACCAGTCACAATTTCAGCAGGGCCTCAAAGGCCTTGAGTCCATCCCCTGCCTCCATGCCATCTGGAGGAAGGTGGCTGGGTTGCCCCATAACCCATCCCAGAGCCCCTTACCAGGCCAGGTGTGGCCTGCCTCCTTCAGGAGGCCTGTCCCTTAGGATCAGTGGTTTCAGCTTGACCCCACTGGTTGTTGTGGCCTGAACAATGCACCTTGGGCTGCACTCCCGGGAGTAAAGGAGGGGAATGGTGCCTGACCGAGGCATCTTTACGATAGAGATTGGGATTCACTTCTGTGTGGATGTCCACTTTCAGCTCCACAACACTGGACTTGGCTTCTGTGCAGACTGCCAGGCAGAAGGGTATATCCTGGGCTGTCCCATGACACTGGCTCCTTGCAGTGACAGCCGCCAGCAACAGGTGAGTGGTCAGATTTCTCAGGATAGATAACAGATTTGCAAGTGGGTAACATTTTTCTGGGATGCTCTGTACTTCCCTTTGAGGTATCTCCTTTCTATGGTCCCATGCCCTTTTACTGCCCACATCCCCCACTCTAACGGCCCATCACAGCTCTGCCCACCCACCCCAGCTGTAAGCACAGACGTGGACCATCGTCACAGAATAAGAGCATCTTAGTTAGAGGGAAATAGAGAGGCTGTTTAGCCAACTCTTTTATTTGACAGATGAGGAAACTAGGTTGCAAAGTCAGATGTCTCCAGGGTTCAGGCAGGGTTCAAGTGTCTGAAGAGAAGAAGAAGGTAATAGGGTCAGGGTAAGGATCTAGGTGCAAGATCCACACAGGCCCCTTGGTCATTAGGAAGCTCTCCTTATATCTTAGGGTATTTCTTCTCCTCTTCAAAATTTTCATCATGGGAATAACTGCCCATGGTGGTAAAAAGCCTCCACTGATGCTAGCTGAGGGCTGGTAGATCCCCTTCTTTTCACAACTTGGATGATAACCTGGAAAGTTTATCCTGTCCCCAAATCTTTTTCCTTTCAGGCAGTGATAGGGGTCTTTAACTTATCATATTCCAAAGGCCCCTCATAAAAACAAACAACAAAGTAAAATTTGCTAGAGATACTCATCAGATGAGTAGGGTGAGGACTAGAGATCCTGGGGGCAAAAGACAGACATCTCTCAGAGGCCTGGGGTCCAGCCCTGCAAAGAAGACTGGCAGAGGCTGGGCCCTGCAGTGCAGGCTCTGGGCCTGGAAGACATGCGAGGAAGGAGATGCTCAGGATTCATGTGGCCTCTTCCAGCTCTACCCTTTACCAATCTTCCAGAACACACTGATGGGCATTCACACCTGGCACTAGGGATAAGAACATAAAGTGCTAAGTGAGGAAGCCACATGGTAAGGTGAAAATTGTCCTAGCTTTACAGTCAGACGTAGCTGGGTTTGAATCTGAGTTCCCCCACTTTTTAGCTCTGTGATCTCGGCAGGCTTCTTAACCTCTCTGAGTCTTGTTTCCCTCATCTACAATTGAGGATAATGCAGCCTCCTTTGTGCAAACAGAATATCAGATCTTTTTTTTTCTTTCTTTTTTTTTTTTTAGAAATTATCAAGGACTTTAGGATCAAGCAATATTGCAAACTAGATAAGAGGAAAGCCCTTCTTTATAAACACCTAGATGTGATATTCCAGATAAAAAATATGAAACACTCTTTTTCTTCCATAAGTAATCAAGTCTATAGAAAAGAAAGGGAAATCTCTAGGGGCAAAAAATCAAAAGGCAACTGAAAATAGAGGCACAGGGCATGGGCCGAGCTGCCCCACCAGGTGTGAGGGGATGGTTACCGTCAACTTCAGGAAGCTATGCGTGTTGGCTCCATGCAGGGATATTCAACAAGAGCCCACCTTCAGCCCATGAGAGGTGAGAAGTTGGAAATGAGACTCCCATATAAAACCAGCTTTGACCTTCAAAGAGTAACTTGTCATTGAAAAATTTGACTAGGAATATTCACCCACTGCCACAGGGAAATATCAAGAAAGCTGGTCTGTCACTATGGGGGCTTTCAGTAGGAAAAAATTACTTTCCCCTGAGAATTTTTAACCACTAGCTTGCATCTAAGATGGGTTTAGGGTTCAAATTTATACTAATCATGTGGTTTGGGAATCCTCAAACATGACAGGCTGCCTAATTTGCAGGGCCCAGTGCAAAACAAAAATGTGGGCTCTCTAATTCAATAGTTATTAAGAATTTCAAGACAGTGCCAACAGAGCATTAAATCAAGTATATTAAACCAAAAGCATTCAGCCCTTCTAAGCATGAGGTCTCATGTGACTGCACAGGTTGCATGCCCATGAAGCTGATCCTGTCTCTAAGCCACAAAATTAACATAAAAACTAGTTCAGGCTGCATCTGACACAAACAAACAGAAAATGGTTTTGTCAGGACATGCCTTCCAATTAGTCTGCATAGGCTTCTTATAGTTAAAAGGTGTGCACAACCCAGTACTACAAAACACTGGAGGAAATAGTAACCATGAGCAAGAGTCAGCAGATATATCAAATAGCAGGAAAATTAGTTTCAGGGACAGGTCAGATCTCTCCAGAAAGAGATCAACTTGGGCCTCAGAATGTACTTTCAACAGTACACTCACAAAACACAGTATTCTTTATGGCCTAACCTATGATAAAGCATATAGAATAACAGAGGAACATGCCAGAATGTATAAATATGAATGTGAGAGTAGTCAGAATGTGGGGACTTCAGAGGCCAGAGCTAGGCTAGCCCTGTGATGTGGACTTGACCACCAGATACAGTCTTTCTGACTCCAGTAGAATCTGAAAATTGCCCGTAGACCTTGGCTCTATTGTGAGTTCTTACCTCATCTCCAGTTTTGGAGAGGATCTCTTTCTAGCTGTGCTAACAACCATTCCTTCTGTCCCAGCACCTGGAGCACACCAGTAGGAAGGGGATCCACTTTGGGGGCCCCCAGCCCCTGTGCTTTGATGTCAGGCGAGAGCAGGTAATTCTTCAGAACTGCACTGAGGAAGGTTCTACCATCCACCAGCAGCACTGGGACTTCCAAGAGGTAAGTAATCTGTTCAGGAAGAGCTTGGCAGTGCTGATGATTAGAAGGAACTTCTGGTTATCACTGCATCCTAGGCTCTTCCAAGAAGTCAGGTATTACCATATGGGCTGTGCTTCTGCTGTTGAATGTAATGGTGTGGCACTAGGTCTCAAGGTAAGTGACAGCAACCCAGCAGAAAAGTTGGGCCACCAGCATCTTGAAATATACTAATTTGCCACATCTCTGTGTAGCTCTGACCTTGAAAATGGCAAGAGAGGGATCAACCCCTTTTTGAAGTTTATTAGCTCAGGTCACAAGTACGAAGGTGAGGCATGTTACAATGGTTCAGTGGCACAGTTTTAGCACCAATGCAAAGTCCCTCCACCACCAAAAAAATATAGATATAGATGTAGGTATATAGGTATAACTTTATTCCTTTTAATGCAAATTCGACTGTGAGAATTTAATCATTTTAGTAAAATTTTGACTCCTATTACCCAAAGGGGAGAGAAGCTCTAGGTACTTTCCAGAGGTTAGAGAGAAAACAAGAGGAATATAAGTACTTAGGGTGAGTGAGCAGGTCCCAGATACAGGATTGGGATCGGAAGGTGACAATATCAACAATATGTCCATACATAGCTTTTGCTCTACCTCAAATCCTTTCTGAAATGAGTTAGGGTATTAATATACAAATAAATACATACTTTTTAAAGATTTATAATCTTCAACTTCTGTTTGGAATAGAGAGGGTAAAATAATTAAGCAGAACCCTGCACATTGGAACTCTTAAAGAGGCTCCAAGGCTGGACATGGTGGCTCACACCTATAATCCTAGCATTTTGGGAGACTGAGGCAGGAGGATCACTTGAGGCCAGGACTTTGAGACCAGCCTGAGCCATATAGTGAGAACCCATCTCCACAAAAAATAGAAATATTAGTTGTGCATGGTGGCATGAACCTATTGTAGTCCCAGCTACTTGAGAGACTGAGGCAAGAGTACCTCTTGAGACCAGGAGTTGGAGGTTGCAGTGAGCTATGATGATGCCACTGCACTCTAGCTCAGGCAACAGAGCAAGACCCTGTCTCAAAAAAAAGAAAAAAAGAGAGCAGGTTTGGAAAGAAGAAAATTATAATGGAACACTTAAGCTGAACTCCCAAAAAACAGTTGAATACAAAGCTCTTGGGGCTTTGGTGACAAGTGAACCCAGGACCCAGGGGCCCACACATACTCAAAAGAAGTCTTAGAAACCAATTTAAGGTCTTTTATGAATGATCATAAAGTATCATTCTAAGGAAGTCCTATGAATAAGATACATTTTAGAAACAGCATTTAAAACTAATAAGTAAAAAATTAGTTAAATGCACCTAGCGTATCTCAGGCATTAAGAAATAAGAGTTTAAAAAGGTATTATCATTCAGTTAGAAAAGGGAATGAGGTACTATTCATGGCTGCGTAGTCTACAATATCCAAGAGGTGGAAACAACCCAGATGTCCATCCAAGAATGGAATAGATAACAAAATGTGGTATAAACATACAACAAAATATTTTTCAGCCTTAAAAAGGAAGGAAATCCTGTCATATGCTACAACATGGGTAAACCTTGAGGACATTATGCTAGGTGAAATAAGCCAGTCACAAAAAGACAAAAACTGTGTGGTTCCACTTATATGAAGTATCTAAAGTAGTCAAGTGAATAGAAACAGAAAGTAGAATGGTGGTTACCAAGGGCTGAGGGGAGGAGGAAATCGGAAGTTGTTTTTTAATGAGTATAGAGTTTCAATTTTACAAGATGTAAAAGTTATGGACATCTGTTTCACAACAATGTGAATATATTTAACACTACTAAACTTTACACTTAAAAATGGTTAAGATGGTAAGTTTTGTTATGTGTTTTTGTCACAATAAAAAAAGAAAGAAAAAGAAAGGAATGAGGTATTAATTTATGTTATAACATAGATGAACCTTGAAAATATTAGGCAAAGTGAAAGCAGCCAGTTACAAAAGACTACATATTATATAATTCCATTTATATGAAATTTCAGAATAGGCAAATCCATAAACACAAAAAGTAATTAGTGATTTCCAGCTGGGAGGAGGGAGGGATGGGGAGTGACTGCTAATGGGTAGTGTGTTTCTTTTTACAGTGATGAAAATATTCTAAAATTAGATAGTAGTGAAGGCTGCACAACTTTGTGAATATACTAAAAATCACCAATTTGTGTGCTTTAAAAGGGCAATATTATGGTATATGTCTAAATAAATAAGTAGGCATTTTTAGCAGTGCTGCTTAAGGTTGTTTAATTTTTCATAAGGAAATAAAAATTTTCTTAAAAAGGGGATGGTTAGAATCAATTTTGAGCAGGGAGCATTGATTGAGTCTTCTAAACATGGCTGGCTCATGCCTTCAGAATATCCTCTAGGACTAGGTCTTGCTCTCTCCTACCACCTGGTGGCAGCAGTACTAAATTGCAGGATTAACAGAGGATAGAAGGGATTAAATCATTTTGAAAGCAGAAATTTACAAGTACAGCGATAACAATGAACGTAACAAGTACAGCATAAAGACTGAACATGCTCTATTCCCTGGCATTGTACTAACCAGAACTTTCTAAGAAATGGCACACATAACCACAGTAAAGGTAAGTGGATTAATGACCCCCAATGCTTTGAGTGACATCCAAATTTTAGGGCTACTTAAATTATCTTTCATATTAATCAAAATACTATAGTTCCTTTCCAGGCCGGTTCACACCACCTCTATTATTCTCTTAATGATTAGCACAAATCTTAAAAATACCCTTCTTTGCTGGCTGATTGTGGGAAACTGGTTTTATTTTCTTCTTCCGTTTCTCTTTTCAGAATGGAATGATTGTCCATGTTCTTTCTGGGAAGTGCATGGAAGCTGTGGTGCAGGAAAACAATAAAGATTTGTACTTGCGTCAGTGTGATGGAAAAGCCAGCCAGCTGTGGCGATTTGACCAAGTCAACACTGTGGATGAACGATGAATGTCAGTGTCAGAAGGAAGAGAGAATTTTGACCATCACAGTTCAGCCCCAGGGGAACTAAAAGAGCATGTGTGTTTCATGAAGTAGACCCTTTGGTGTTTGTGCCCCTGGTGATGGGAGAGAGGAAATCTCCATGAGAGACTATAGAAAGTTTTTCCTTCTCACACCTTACTTCATTGACTGCTAGCTGTTTTTTAAAAAGAAGAAGAAAAAAAATGATTCATTGCATCATTGTCTTTATCACTGGGAGATGATTATTACATAGTACAGAAGAGTCTTCTTTTTTTTCCACTGAGCACTTAACAATTGCTTTTCTCTCTGACGAGGGTAAGAAGCCTGGACATTCTCTGGCATCACCTGCAAGATACATAAATCCAATGGATCAATTTCTTTGTCTTCAAACGAGCTTAACTTGGATAGTCTGTGTGACCAACCATGAAAATTAAAGAGCGAAAAAGGTGTAATGGCCTGACATTCCAAAAACTTTGAATTAAGTTTATTAGCAAAATTTCGTGTTCGTTGATTGAGCCATACCTCAGAAGAAGGAAAGGAAGCTACAGAGAGGAGAAGGGGAGGGTTGGAGAGAAGATGGAAGAGATCTTTGGCCCAATTCTCCAGCTCAACCTAACAGCTGAAAAGAGTCAGTAGGCCTGGGATAAGACATTTTCATGTTAATGAGAATTTCTCCCATTGTGGAGAATTTCTTCCATGATGAGAATCTACCTCCATTCACCCTGCCCTAGCCCTTCTCTAACTTGGTTAACCATAACCAGATTCCCTTGGAATAGATTTCTCTTTAGTTGTTGGTGTTGGAAGGATCAGCACAGACTGAGCCGTCCCGTTAACAAAGGTGTTCACAGTTGAGAAACTCTCCTGATGCCCTGTTACAGGGTTTGCACTGACTGATCAGAAATAGAAACCTTTGCAAAGGGGCAAACCTCCCTGGGAGGAGAATGCCAGAGTATGAGCCAAAATTCTTACGAGAGGAAACAGAGTTGGGTGTTAATATCCGTGAGGGCTGATAGAGCCATCTCTGAGCCCACAGTTACTGTCTGGAACCCCCAAATATTCCCATGGGTTGAATGTTCACAAGTGTGTGAAGAACACACCTCACATAGAGGATAGCCAAGGCTAACAAGAGCCCAGTGGCTCTCCTTTTTGTGACCTGGCCTACCTAGATTGGCCATAAGAGTTGCTGAGTGGTGTTGGTTCTGCTATTAAAAAAACACCATTTATACCCATTTCTCTCCCAGATGGAGTTAGCTCTTCACATGGTCAGCTTAGAAACTTCCCTTTAAAGATGCTGACCTTGGCTGGGTGTGGTGGCCCATACCTATAATCATAGCACTCTGGGAGGCCGAGACTGGAGGATTGCTTGATGCCAGGATTTCAAGACCAGCCTGAGCAAGAGTGAGACCCCCCATCTCTACAAAATATAGAAAAATTTGGGCATGGTGGTGTGTGCCTGTAGTCCTAGCTACTTGGGAGGCTGAGGCAGGAGGATCCCTTGAGCCCAGGAGAAAAAAATGATTCATTGCATCATTGTGAGCTATGATGACGCCACTGCATTCTAGCCCAGATGAGAGAGCAAGACTTTGTCTCAAAAACAAACAAACAAAAAAGATGCTGATCTCTTTTGGGCTGTCTCAGAACATAGCATGTTTCAAATAAGAAAAACTAGGTGGGAATGTGATTTTCCAAACAATACCTATCATAATTATGTATTTATTCTCCACCTGCTAAGTCAAGGGC
The DNA here is from genome assembly GCA_023783475.1 of Daubentonia madagascariensis. Classification (NCBI taxonomy): domain Eukaryota; kingdom Metazoa; phylum Chordata; class Mammalia; order Primates; family Daubentoniidae; genus Daubentonia; species Daubentonia madagascariensis. Next base: position 3,552,741 of record JAKFHU010002333.1, on the reverse strand, counting down.
CCACTGCATATCTGCTTCCTCAGAATACACTGTAGACCTGTGCTAATATGTTAGCTACTAACTGAATGTGGCCATTTTAATGTAAATTCATTAAAATTAAAGAAAATTTAAAACTCAGTTCCTCAATTGTACTGGCCACATTTCAAGTGCTCAATAGCCACATGTGCCTGGTGTCTACTGTATTGAAAAGCACAAATATAGAACATTCCATCATCACAAATAGTTCTATTGGACTGATCTAGATAGAGTCATCATCCTGTCTAGGGAAGAGATTTTAGCCACCATCTTCTTGCTTCATACCTGTCTATATTTAAAACAAATTTCCCTAACAGCCCAAGGCTGAGATGGAGCTAAAAATTCTCAGATGGCAACCTTGTGAAGGGTATTAACGGTTGAAGAAAAAAGTTAAACAAGACCTCTGTTTTTTTTAATGAACTTTATTATTGGCATTGTAGATGTTCGAAGTTGCTGAGATAAATTAATATAATTAAATAAAAGGCTGTAATTGTGTAAGTTGTATTTGGCAGTAATTAACAAAAGGACCCAGATGGCTTATTGCTTAATTGGTTGAACAAAGCAAGAATGTAGTGTTTCTTGCTTCCTTAACCATCCCCATGATTTATTACTTTATTACAGAAATGGCTGTCAACTCAGTCCCTGGCTGGTACTTACAGATCCTTAATTTAAACAAAACAGATGCCTCCCTTTAGTTCTAAAAGAACCTTTTCCTTATAGTGTAACCAAGTGTTCAAATTCCTTTCTTTTCTATGGATTCAGCATTTATTTTATCCATAAGGATCAATTTAAAAGAAGAGAATCTTGGCAATTGGGAGATCTGATTCCCAAGAGTTCAATTTCATTTGTCCACCTGAATTTTATGATTGGACTTTATTGTTTGTTTTTTAAGATTGAATTTTGTCATCACCCCCACCAAGTTCACCATCATTATTAACTATTCCATTGGGGAGAATGGAGAAAAGTGCTCAGCCAATGGCCTCTTTATGCTATTTCACAAGAGTAAAAGCAGATGTCCTCTCTGGAGGGGCCCTGATCTGTTTCCTCTTTGGTCTTAATGTCATAGATCCCACCAGCCAGTCTAGAATTCCAACCCTCATAAGCATTGAAAAGTCCTCCAGGTCCATGATGCTGATGCCACCATTGCACCAGAACTTGACATTTTAGAGGTCATGTTATTGTGTTTAGCTTGACAGGATTCTATTTTTACTGAAAGGCCATGAAAAAGTCAGTTGGACACCAAGTGATCTGCAGTCACTAAATCTGGACAAACAAAATGCAAACGAATTGCATTTTTAAAAAAGCTTTTAAAGAACAAGGATAAATAGTATACATGATATGTAGAGTTGTGCAAACATTGTGCAAAACATTGACATAGACTACCTTGCCGGGCACAATACTATTTATTATGTACACTATTCATGCTTGTTCTTTAAAATCTCTTTTAGAAGTGCAACTTGTTTGTGACCACTTTTGGCCAAAGCCCAAAACACCTACAAATCCTGCCCTGATTATTCAACACCTCAATTTAGGCACATTTCAAATGATATGTCAAACACAATAACCAAAAAGGTGACATTTCCAGGATTCTAGAGCCCTCTGCTATTTCTGTATTAATAATAGTTCTTCCAATCTCCAATCTTCTTTCCAGTTTCAACTCCTTCTTCCATGAAACGTGCTCTTGGATTTGGAGGTGTGTCTTAAGCATTATTTTAATATTAATATTATGAGGCTCTTTGCTAGAGTGGTAGTCCTTTCCACGGGTGTGGGGTGTTTATATTTTCGCATCACCAAAGGTTCTACATGGGACCAATACACTAAGTTATCACAACATATAAACACCTTGCCTATTTGGCTTAAAAACAGAATCATCAGACTCATCATGGTCACTTCACCCCTAGTATGATAGTTTGCAAGCTCAGCCCAAACAGACTGGATTCATGTTTGAAAATTAACGTTCCCCAACAATTTCCAAACTGTTCAGCCAACTCATAGTCAACTGACATTCTAGAACCTACAACAAATGCTGCCCCCACTCAGAGGACAGGGCCAACGCTGCTGCTGCAGCTAAAGGTTATAAAAGGCTTTTAACTTTTCAGTAAAGTGTGACCAGAGGGTAGAACACCCTTTTCTTCATGAAGGCACTGCTGACTACTCTCCTTTAGGCACAGGTTAAGGGTGGCATTGCCTAATGTCTTATTTAAATAAGATCCAGGAGAGCCTGAGCTGCCATCTTTAAAGTCATGATCTGCTCAGATGTACCGATGTGGACCCTGCTCAGAGGGTGCAGGAGGTGGGCAGCTAATTGGATTATCCAGCCAGCACAATTCTCAAAATCTAGCCACATGGTATGGTGGGAGCTGCCTTGTTCCCATAGCAGGATTCCACCCACTTCTCCCAGCTGATTGGTTCCAGGGAGAACACCTGACCCAAGTTGGGCCAATCAGCACATTCCCCAGTAATTTTGTTACTGAGGCTCAGAAATTAGTTTCTCTATAAGTGACTTAGATAATGTAAGAATTTATGAGCTCTCAGCAGCCTGTTTTCTGCGTATGGCTCTATGAGGCAGATAAATCCAGCCTGGAGAAAGAATTGGGGTGGAGGGTAGAGGTGGGAAGCAAATATAGAAACAGGAGCAGAGGCAAGAGACAGAGTATCTTAATAGTATTCAAGTTGCTGGTTCCAGTTTGTTCCCCACACCTTGCTAGATCCCTGTCCTCAGAGTCCATGAGACACCCCATACTGTTTTCGTTTAATCCAGTGCTCCTCAAATTTTCCTGTGCTCCCCCATCACCTGGGGACTGTGTTAAAATGCATATTCTGATTTGGTAGGTCCATGTTGGGCCTGAGATTCTACATTCCTATAAGCTCCTAGGTAATGCTGATGCTGCTGGTCTGCAGACCACTGTCTGAGCTGCAAATGTTTAAACTATTCCAGTAGTTTTTGTATTGTTACTTGGAGCCCAGAGAGTCCTCACTGGACAAGTTCTGTTCTCTTTTGCTTCTCACAGATCTCTTTTTGAATCCACTTCATAGGATGATTTGATCCTATATTTTGTAGGACAGTGCATTGCTCAGTGTAATAATTGTTCATTCATTTTCCTCTCTTCCCTCAGTACTTCCTCTTTCTCATTCTGTCTACTGGCTCTGCTCTTTTGACCAGGGGAGTACTCTTTACCTCTTTTGTTGTTTTTGCTGTTTGTCTATGGTTATGCTGTGCCTCCCTCACTTTCCTTACCTTGCCCTCAACTTGCCTCTGTTCCTCATCTTGGTCGAAGCTGCTTTCCCAGCACTGTGTTCTCACGGTGAGTTTTATTTCACGCTCCCTTCTCCTCCATCTGGCCTCGCTGTCCTCGCAGCACCAATTTCAACTGACCAATCTCGAGGGAGTGAACCGTGTTCCAAAAGATTTTTGGACCACTGAACAAATAAATTAATAGCTGAGATTTTCAGCTCTTCTCAGCTTCAGCTCCTTTCCTGAGGGAATCTACAGTATGAAGGCACAGAAATGCCATTTAATATGGGCTTGGGATAATAGGGCTACTGGGGGTGCTGCTGCTGCTGGTGGTAATATGGCCCGCGTCTTGAGGAGGTGGCTGGGGCTCTGGTAGGCAGATCGCCCTATACAGTGGACTTGCACAGAGGCAGCTATAGGGCCCCCTCTGACCGGAGATGGGCCAGGACCTGTGGCCTCTGAGAATAGCCGCATCTAATAGCCAAATGTGAAATTAGATGATTGGAAAACAAATCCTACCAAAGCCCCAAATTTGATTCTCTCAATCCTTAAATCCTGGAGTAAAGTTAAAGCACACGTAACTAAGGGAGAGATACCGAATTCACCCTCTGACACCAGGGGCTGTAGCAGCGACATGGAGTGTTTTGGCCCCACTCACATCCCTCCGGTCTCACAGCTTCAGCTTGCTCCTGAAGAACTTCTAACTGTCAGTATCTGCATTTCTTTGTCTAAGGGTTTTTCCCAAAGCCAAAGGAAGCTGCTTTATGATTGGGGCAGGCCAGAAATGCCTTGGAAGTCACCCCCCAGGAGCAGTCCTCAACTGACAACTGACAAGAGTTGGTGTATAAGTTAATATTCAGCTCCCTCCCTTCTCCCATAGGATAACTCCAAGGTGCCTGTTCTACACCATTTCCCAGAGTTAACTGCAGGGTTAAGCTCTAGTCACCCACAGTAGTAGCTGGCTTGACAATGCATCTTTAATTGGCTACATTTCTTTCCCTACGCCCCTACTGATGCTTCCTGGGCTCACCTTCCAGGTAAACCACTTGCACTCAAATCCTTGTCTCAGTGTCTCCCCACGGGGAGACCTACCCAAAGACAGATGGCCTGGCCCACCAAAAGCTTCCATCTACAAGAGTTATTTTGCTCATCAAATTTCAGTCTTTGTTTATTTATCAGTAGTCCCACCCCAGGCACGAGATACCTCTACTACCCTGAGTTGAACTTATCCTGGCAAGCTGCAAGACCAGTGTGTGGGCTACCAGGCAGCTGTGTCCAAAAGAAAGAGACTGAGGAAAGGGCAACATGCTCAGTCCTTATCTCAAGCTTATCAATAACATTAGACATCCTCCTTCCCTGGGGAAAAGGGAATGAGGGGTGAAGAGAAGCCATGAGTGTTCCACTAATCGATGTCCCTTCTTGAAGAAACCTGCAGCCTGCATCACAAAAAATATTCCCTCTCATATTTCTGTTATGTTCCAATAACTGGTGCATACGAGTGTTAGAGGATGTACAGACACACCATGGAAGTTAGGAGTGAAGTGCATGATTGCTCTCCATGGTAAAGTGAGGGAGATTCAGACATGAAGGGGTTGTGGAGGAAGAGATGAGGTTAAACAATGTGACGAAGACACCAAGAGTGAGATGATCAAGAAGGTATCGCTAGTGAGGGCAGGAGGGGGTGCCACAGGAATTTTCAGAGCGAGGTGTCTAGTCCTCAGTATAAAGTTTGTTTTGGCCTTATTCCCATTGTCCCAAACTTTTAGCTAAGACTTCCATACTCACTTGTGTAGTATGTTGTCGGATGGGAATCAAGGGACAGGGCTGAGCTCTCTGTATGGGACAGAGAGGGAAAGAACAGCCTTTGCAGGCTGGTTAGACACCACTAAGACTGGGCATTTAGTGGAAGCAGGAAAGGCCACAGTGAGAGTGGAATGGAGAAGAATTAATACAGTTCTTGCCACATACCACCAAATAGTGCCAATCAGGATAAATTCACTTAGATAACGTAACAGTTCAAAATTATGTTAGATGTGAACTAGAATGGGGTCTGTAAACTTTTCCCGTAAAGTAAGTATTTTTGGCTTTAAGGATCCTATGGTGTCTGTCACAACTACTCAACTCTGCCATTATAGCATAAAAGGAGCCCCATGGACAATAATCAACAAATGAGCATGGCTGTGTTCCAGTAAAACTTTATTTACAAAAACAGGTAGCTGGCCAGACAGCCATAGTTTGCTACCTCCTGGACCACAGTATTTGACGCAGCTGTAGAAGGAGATACATTACAGAGTCTTTACAAATAAATGGAGAAATATTACCAAAAAATGAGTGAATGAGCTTGGAAAATATAAAAAATAAAGTGTTTTTCTGTTATAAATAACAAAAAAGCAAAGAAAAAAGAGGGAAACAGCATATAGCATATGTTCTTATTGTAGGCAGAATCCAGTTCTTTTTAGAAAGAAGTAGGAATAAGAAAACAAATATATCATTTTTTAAAATCAAAATAATGAAATGTTGATGCTGTAACCTCTGGCCTTCTTTTTTTGGGGGATGCACAGGTGCCAGAGGCCTTCACTGTTAACAGAGGCTGCGCAGAACAAGCTGACTTAACGAGATCACAAGCTGCAGGGAGAACATCAGTATGGGAGTGAGGGCTGCTCAGAAGCAAAGAGTAACTCTCAGCATTCTAGCCAAGAAAAAAGGGATTAAATTGCACTAACAGATAAAATTTGACACTCTAGTTTTTATCTTATTGTGGTGAAGACACTCACAAAGGGCGATACACACACTCCCCTACACCAAATCTCTTGCATTTGGGATATAAGGACAATCAGATACAAGCTCTTGTGTGGGGCAAGAGCAATAACCTCTGTGTATTTATATAAACTCTGATCCCTAGCATCCAATTTAGCCAGACTTCAAAACACAAACAATAGGAGTCAAGCCAAGGAAATGGACTTCCAACAGCAGGGCTTGAGGCCAGGGCTCTACCAGCCCAACAAACCTCACTCCTCATGCTCCAAAGCCAACACAGGCTCACAAAACATGTTTAACAGCCAAGTCCAGGGTGCCTCCTGCCTATTACACTCCATGTTTGCGATGTCCAGCCCATCGTGCCCCTTCAAGTGTCAGTGTTGGCATATCCAAGGCTGTCTCCTGATAAAACAAATGGCTAGAGGCACCTCCCCCTCTCACATTCAAGGACAGTTCCATGCTCTCCAGTCCCATTTCTACTTTGTGTTCTATTACCCTACTCTCCATCCTGCTGATGCCAGTAGTTACTGTCCAGTGAGCCTTCACCATGCACAGTGGACAGGCAGCTTCATAGATCTGAGTTCTCAGGGGAGGCCATAGTTGAGACCTGTTGACTTTTATCTCAGAGAGATCTTATTTTTTCCCCCATGTTGGTCAGATGCTTAATGTAAAGGAAGGATGAGAAACCCCTATTCTTACTATTCATTGGGAAGGTTATTTCCTTCCCCAGTTAATTCTTTGAGAATATCCTTGACCACTCTCAATGGGAGGCCCTTGCACATAGCTCTAGGTGGTGGGTTGATCTGCCTGATGGTGGAGCCATCACTGTCTCCTTGAGGTTCCAGCTCTGTGCCCCTGAAAATAACATCCCCTCAAAGGCAAAGGCCTCCCAGCAAGTCTGGTCTGCAGCACCCTCTTCCAGTCTATCTACTACCTCCTCTCCTAGCCTACCCAGATAGCTCTAGCCCTTTACCCACATTGTTTCTTCTTATAAGCACAATAGGGCAGTGAAGTAGGTACTACTATCATCCCCATTTTATATTATCTCATTCTATAGTTGAAGAGTGAGGCTTCATAGATAATTTCCCCAAGGCCATACAACTAGAAACTGATGGAGCTGGATAACAACCCAGGTTGATTTGGTTCTGAGGCTTTCACTTTTAACCCCCACCTTTGATTGCCTCCCAGTATTTGTGAGTAAAGAAAATAAAGGAAAACAGTTACTGTCCAAATAGGAATAGGTAAAAACAAGTTGTTTTGGGATCTGACAAAATTAGGTGCATCCGTTTGGATGAGTTCAGTGCAAGGAACAGAATAACCAACTCTCAGGGGCTTAGGAAATACAGATCTTTAGTCATCTCACATGCCCAATCCAAAGGTAGGTAATTCCATAGTGCAACAGCTCACAGACATCTGTGATCCAGCTCTTTTTAACCATCCATTCACCATCCCTGTTGGCTTTTGATCTTGGTATCTATCTCTTCATGGGCACAAAATGGCCACCACAATGCCAAACATTTTATGTCCTGGCTCCAGTATCCCAAATAGGAAGGAGAGGGGCAGCAGAAGCAAGCTCTCCTCTAACATCTTTCTCTCTACTGAGAAAACAAGATCTCTCCCAGAAGCCCCCCAACAGACTTCCCCTTTTGTCTCATTGGCAAGAACAGTGTCACATGGTCACCCCTAGCAGCAAAGGAGGCTAGGAAAGTGACTAGGAAAGTACCCCAGGAAAGGAAAAGAGGGCTGGGCATGGCCAGGTGTGGCAGATCATGTCTGTAATCCTAGCACTTTGGGAGGCCAAGGCAGGAGGATTTCTTGAGGCCAGGAGTTCAAAACGAGCCTGAGCAAGAGCAAGACCCCATCTTTACAAAAAATAGAAAAATTAACCAGAAGTGGTGGCACGCACCTGTAGTCCCAGCTACTTGGGAGGCTGAGGCAGGAGGATCGCTTGAGCCCAGGCAGGAGTTTGAGGTTGCAGTGAGCTATGATAATGCCACTGCACTCTAGCCCGGGCAATAGAGCAGGACTTTGTCTCAGAAAAAAAGGAGGAAGGGCCAGGTACATTGCCACCCGGACACAGGGATATGGCAAGCCAAGAAGCTGGGAGGTTGGCTGATGGATGGCCAGTAACAGTGTAGGCACTGGGGGATGCCTCCTCTCTCAGGCAAGATTGGACTCTGCTTCTGTTTTCATCATTGTGAGATGAAAATTGCAGGACACTGAGACAGAGACCTATAAAATCCTGTGCTCACAATTCCTGGATATTATCCACTCAGCTCCTGCACTCTGCCCAAGGCAGGAATATACAATGCCTCAGAACCAGTTCAGTGTACTCAGTTTGGAGTATGGCAAGGGCAGAAGGGTGCCTGTCATCTGGATCTCAGCCTGTTCACCATAGTTGGTCAAACATTCCAAGAAACAAAGGTATTCTGATTTCTTTTTATTGCATATCTTCCAGCAAAAATTGTGGCCCAGGCATCATAACCAACAGAACTCTTTTACTTTATTCCTGTCTCTGAGAGTCACGTTTCTATTCGCTTTCCAAAAGAAATATAAAAAGCAAGTAAGCATGGCTTACAAAAGCGAGGTGGTGGTGGGGGGCTTCCCATGGGATTTATGGTGATTTCTTTGTTTGTTGTATATCCTATGGAAGGATATGATATAAGAAGTTGTGTGAGAATCTTGCTAACAGTGACAGCCTGTTAACCCAATCTGCTTCCCATTAGTGGGAAAGGCAGTCACCTGATAGTGTCAAGGGGCCTCTGGATTTTCTCAAAGCTTTCCCATAAGGCAGGTGCTTAAGGCAAAATCCTCCAACCCTTTAGTTCTAATCCTCCCTTTCTTAGGCCATTCAGTAATCACAAAAGGTACATGTGGCCAATACCCATGAGGGCTGGGTTGGCAAAGTGAAAATCTTTCTGTACTGCAACAGATTTCAATGGCTATGCTTTAGGTGGTCTGCAAAGCACAAAGTTAAGCTTCTGGATGATATGTTTACTGTTAGCAACTCGGATTATAATACTCTCCAGAGTGGATTCTAGCTCTTAGGATCTCTTTCAAGATTTTAAAACAATAAATATTTATGGAATATCTATTATGTACCAAGGACACTTTTAGGTCTTTGTCTCATGTGTTTTCTGAACCATTGGTTTGGACAATGTGATGAATCACCCATGAATCAGAAAATTGCAAAATATCATCTTCACTGCATTTTATGTCAGCACAGACTCAGACACAGTTGAACATGTACTCTCTGGTTTCTGGGAAGCAGAGATATTTCACAAACAATTCTGGGAAAGCAAATGAATGAGTATTTGATGCATTTGCCAAGTGGGACACAAAATAGACCTAGATTTGTAAATAATCATCTTTTTCCAACTTTGCCGTGGGGATGTGTCCAGCATACAGTGATCCTTAAAATACTTATTTGTGAAGTAATAATCCACTTATCTTCTGATAATTTCCAGGTGTTTCTCCAGCCTTGATTCCTCCCTTAAACCTCAGATTCACCCACTCAAGCACCTTCAAGGTACACTATAGCCCAAGTGATCTCTCTAGAGCACTCCCCTGATGACATCCCTTCCACAACCCCCCATCACCTTCAGAGTGATGCACTGGCTCCCCAGCACAGCCTGCCTGCAAGTTCCTCCCTAACCTCACCTCAACCCTTGGGACTCACCTCCTGCCACTCATTGCACCATCTCTGAACACCGAACTATTTGTAGTTCCCAATACAACACTCTTTTTCTTGTCTCTGCTTTTGCCATGCTGTTCCCTCTGCCCAGGGTGCCCTTCCCTCCTTTTAGCAGCTTGTTCTTATCTATCACATAAGACTCAGTTCATCCATCATCTCTCCAGAGGGTCTTCCCCAAACTCCCAGGCTGAGTTAATTGCCCCTTTTCTGGAGTGCTGTATATGTAGCTCTGTCTTAATATGAGCAACTTTGTGTTAAAATTATCACACAGATGTTTCTTCCACTAGACTTTAAACAAAATTTTGCTTGTGTTTTTGCCCTGAGTCCTAGCACAGTAACTGACTCTTGATAGGCACATGATACATGATTATTAAATTTCAACTGAAGTGATAACAACATTTTCCTTTTGTGCCTAAAGTCAAGAAGAATGAAATTAGAAAAGAAAAATTCTAGAACTTAAATTTAGACCTAAGAGCTCTTATTTGAGGTCAAATTGAAGAGGACTTTGTCCTGATCACCTTCTAGATGACTTTAGACTCTACCTGTGTGGCTGCAACAATTCCATAGGTCACATCCTCCCACTATACTGTTTTGGTTATCTATTGGTGCATAACAAACTACCCCTAAACTTAGTGGCTTAAAGTAGCAACTGTTTTATTATAGCTCACAATTTTGCAGGTGAGCTTGGGAGTTTGAGCATGGCTCAACTATGCAATTCCTCTGCTTCACGTGGCTCCAACTAGTGTCATTTGGTGGTGTCAGCTTATGGCTGGGCTAGCCCAGAGGGCCCAAAAGAGCTTCTTACATGGAAGGGGTGCCCGGCAGGCTGGGCTCAGCTGGGCTCTTCCTTCTCCACATGATCTCAGGACTTCTCCTTTATGGTCTCTGCAGCAGGGTAGTCAGCTTTCTTACACAGTGGCAGGCTCAGCGTATCCAGAAACCAACGTGGAAGCATCCAGTCCTCTTAAAGGCCAGATGTGGAACCAATATAGTGTCTCTTCCACCATACTCCACTGCTCAAAGCAATCACAGGCCAGCCCAGATTCAAGGGGGAGGGGAAACAGACCCCACCTATCAAAGGGAGGAACAGCAAAAATGGCCCTCTTTATGCCACTGCAGCTAAGACCAAGTCTGTGTCCCAGAATCCCCAGCACAGGCTCTGAGGTTCACTCTGACTGAACTGACTTGGGAAATATGCCTGCCCCTGAACCAATCTCTGACTAGGAGCTTTGGAAATATTGACCGGAGCCGGATGTGCAAACAATCCCAGCTAACATTATGGTTAAGAAATTCTGCAGGAAGGAGATGGTGATGGGGATTACTGGGAGGTGTCTTTGTTTAGGGTAACCTAAGTGCAGAGCCTGAACAAGGCCCGGGATGCAGGTGATTTATTTGGGAGGTGATCCCAGGAAGCAGGAGTGAGGGAGAGGGGAGAGAGAGAGGTGGGAAGAAAAACCAAGGTGAGGGTGTTGTGAGCAACGGGGTTTGATTCTTTCTACTCTGAGATGCCCACAGAACATGTTCCAGAGCTTTCCACCTAAAAGACAGCATGCTGGGACATTTTCCCACCAGCTCTCATCCCATATTGGTTGAAGGTTATGCCCGGGGCCATTAACTCCCCGCAATACCCCTTGCAGGCTGTATTTACAAGAGCAGGGCGGGCTCCAAGGCTTTAAAGAAAGCCCCACGGCACAAGTGTGGAGAGACTTGAGCTTGAGCTGGACATTGTGCAAGATGAGTCTGAGCCTCCAGGGAAGTGTCCACCAGAGCTGAGGCTGAAATCCACGGAAGCCCAAGGATGCCACATTAGGTACCAAAAACACCTGTAATAGGAGACAGCCAACAAAGGTTCCCTGAGGTTTGGAGCCCAAATCGCCTGCAGCTTATGTGGTGGGCACCCAGGGAACACTTCCTTCCTGTGCAGTGGATCGACATTGGCCAGCTTCCCTTGGCCCTATGCCCACCAGCCAACAGCACCAGAAACACACCTGTGGGTGATCAAAGTTGGGTTTGTTAACACCTGTTGCAACAAGGGAAACCACCCACCACAGGGAACCATGGGTGTCTCAGTAGAAGAGTGTCAAGAGGGGCTTCTCAGGAGCTCAGTGCTCAGGTTAGGTGATTTGGGGAAGGGTTAGGAAGAGTGGTCTAGCTCTGGATTGAGTGCTGTCAGAAAGTGGGACAGTTTTGTGATTGGGCATCCTAATAATTTTTATCTAAGAGGTTGGGGGAAGAACAGAGCAGGGCTGGAGCTGTGATAAACACCACTCCTGTTTGCCAGGAGAGGGAGCCATTTGATCATTTTGTAGTTTGCCCAGCGTTCTTGTTTTTGTCTCTGCTCAGACATGATGACAGTGTGGTCTTGTTGTCTCACTCCATCGAAGTCATAGAGCCACCCTGTCTGATGTTGGCATTCTGTGAAATTGTGTGTGTTAAGCAGGGAGAGGACTCCACAGTCTCAGTATGAGTGCCAGGCCTTGTGCTTGGTGCCTTTTGCTTTCTCATACAACACAGGCGCTGTGCCATCATATGAGCAGCAGGCACCCACGTTGGCCCAGCTGTATGGCTCTAAGCAATAATCAATTCAAGGAGTACACGGGGCAGAAGAGTAGGCACAGATCGATAGGGCCCTTGTGTCTCTTGAGGAGCTCTTTTGAAGTCTGGCTAAGACACTTGAATGGCTTCTCTCTCCCTCTTCAGTGACTCACAGCAAGATGCTCATGGTTGAAACTCGGAGTGATGCCAGCAACAAGGAAACTGACAGGGCTCACTGATCCATTTCGTGTCATTCATTTGAGGGTGACAAAGCGTAATTGTGACAGCTCAGATAACATTCCTGGCCACAAAATCCTTAAACTAAATGGAGCCTGGCTGCCAGGCAGGAGAGTGACAGGCATTCCATGTGTTATAGACTCTGCTGATGGCTGTAGCCACACAGAACTTTAAATGGGACTTGGAGCCTGTAGAGCAGATTCCATAGCAGGATTTATGCATGATGCTCCATCGACCAGTGTCAATAGTTTGGCTCAGGCCAGGCCAGACATACTTACATCATGGGACAAATAAAAGTTTTAAGGGAGTCAGCACAGTTGGGGTACACAGTAGAGAAAGCTACATGTTCCAAAGGAGGTGCAGACTCCTTGAGCCCCAAATCAGCCTCACCATTGGCCCTTAGACTGTGCAAACTTGAATAAGGATTTCATCAGAACTTTCGGAAGCTCAATTTTTTCTTACCAGGCCCATGCTTAAGCCAGAGACCACCTCATCTGGGACAGGAGCACGTCACCCAACCTGGGCCATACAATTTACAGTATACCTACAAATTTCAGTAAGGTACTGCAGAAACACCTGTGGTGCCTGCATCACATGTCCTTGGGCCTCCACTGCTTTCAGCCACAGCTGCTGAACAGTTCTGTGCTGGCTGGGATTCCCTTAGACCTGTGCTAAGGGTCTTCTGCATTCTGCCCCCGAGTCTTCTCTGAAAGCAGAGTTGTTCACATAGCCAGGGAGCAAGCACAGTTTGCTAGGACAGTTAACATTCCCAGGGCAACCTTCAGTCACCGAGGGGACAGAGACCAGTAGATAGACATCCCAGCCCCTGTCTTTCAGGTGGATAAATCTAGGAAGTATTCTGCACATTTTCTGGAGGGTCAGCAGAATCAAGCAGCAACCTTGATAACGTGCCCTTATCTGGCTTTTCCTTCTGCCCCGTCTCACTTCCCCACTCCCACACTCCTGCTTGCCAGGCTCACCTCCCACACAAACCACCTGCACCCAGGCCTTGTCTCAGGTTCTGCTTTCAGAAGAACCCAAACTAAACCACACATGAGCATAGTCCTCCTTTGTTATGCAGGCTCTCTAGGCCAACATGGTTGATGCCATGTACATTCATTCTCCAACTTGGAGCCACAGAACTGAAACAGGGCCCAGCCCTCCAGATGCCTCTGGGAATCCTGCCACAGGGCCCTTGGCCCCCCACAGGTCCTGCATCCTAATGTATTCAAAAAGTTCTTTCCAGTTTTCTTGGATGGGTCAGCCTTTCCAGCAGGAACCTTCTGGTGGCACATGACAGAAATTCAGATTGAACCAGTTTGCTCCTGCAAAGGCAGGGGAGATTTGTAGAATACTGAAGCATCTCATAGAATTGATGGAAGGCCTGGACAACCAAACCATGGGAAGGGCAGAGAAGCAGCTGGGCCTCAGGAGACAAGCCATGCCACTGGCTTCTTCCATATGCAGAGGAATGTGGCCCCAAACAGCTCAGGAGGCCCAAATGAAAGAAGACAAATACATATGCAAACATTATAATGAGAGAGAATCTCTGTAAGCTCCAGGAAGGAAGAAGCTTTGTCACTATTTTTTCAGGGATTAACCCAAGTGCCTAAAATAGTATCTGCAATATGGTATAAGGTTAATAGATATTTGTTGAATGAATGAATTAGGGGGTGGGATGGGGAAGAAGGCTTGGGGTGGGATTGAAGATGAAGTTATCTAGCCTCTAGCTTTGGATGGATCCTGTTCTTTCCAGGGATCATGGCTAGTGATATTGTCCCATCATTCCTGGGCTAAGAAGCTTGCTGTGGCTCCCCATTTCCTGTGGACAAAAACTGACCTCCTTAGTGCTACAGGCAATTCCTCCACAAGCTGGATCTAATCACGTCTCCTTCACACACCCTCCACTCAGGGCACACTGACCCATAAGCCCAGGGCTGTCCTGAGATGGTGTCACTGTGCCCTCCTCTGGGACAAATATCATATGTGTTTTGAAAGGGATTTTAAATTGGATTTACAAGGGAAACATATTATCTTGTCCGTGCAACACTCTATAGCAGAACCAGCAGGGAATAATAGAGTCTGCATTATCAGTAATATTCTTCTAACTCTGGAGGGAAAAGCATAATATTATACAGTTAAAAAGAAAAACATTTCCATCAATGAATAATGGAAATGGAAGGCTATAGGAGTAAAATATTTTAAATAAAAATTAGAAGAGAAAATTGGAATTATATCTGATAAATTGTATGGTCTGTGGTTTGTAATTTTTCTAAAAAATCTAGAGAAGTGTGAAAAATGAGTATTTTCAGTGTTTTGTTATTTTTGTTGTTTCCACATACTCTACCATTATTTACCTCTTTAGAATGTGGTTTTTCATACGCAAATGTATTTGAACAAGAGTCAATTTTGGATGATTTGAACTGGAGGATGGAAAATATGTCTTATATTCCAGCAAATACAGTAGTGTGTGTGTGTATGTGTGTGTAAGACACTGTTACATTATATTGTAGGATGCTTGAGGACAAAGTCCTTATCAGCCATGGCACAGAAATATGGATCAATAAATGTGTATTGAATGGATAAAAGAGCAGAGAGAAGGGCAGCAATTATTGAGCATCAATTATTAAGCAAGGTGCTTAGCACATGTCATCTCACTTAATACTCACAAGCACCCTGCAAGGTGACTTTCATCATTCCTAATTTACAGGAGGAGAAACTGTGGCTTGCCCAAGGTCACAAAACTAACAAAAGATTCAAATCCAGGAATATTAGATCTTAATGTCTTTGCCTTCTTCATTGGGCTGCTGTAGCCTTGAACAGTCAACCTGCGCCATCTAGTGGCAGAACTAAAACAGGCACTAGGTCAGCATACAGCAAATGGTAAAACATCAAGCTGCCGGCCCCAACGGGGTTTCTGAAACCTGGAGAAGCAAACAGGCATGTCTGTGTCCCACCCTCACCCAACCCCATGACTGAAAAAAGGCAACACAAAGCTAGAATCAGATAACCTGGAAGGGTGTACTCTAGATGAAGCATAGTTTCCTATTGAAATATAATTTTTTTCTGTACACTGGGAACATAGAAGCCTCTCACCATCCCCTGTCCCCTCAAAATTTTCAGGGCTTCCCTTGACCTCAATCTGATATTCCCCATCCCGACCCAGCACTGTTTTAACACTGAGGATCTAACCTTGTGCTCATGAAGCCTGGCTTGGCGACACTTCACACAGCATACGCAGGGCTTTCCCAAGAATAAAGTGATGTGCACTCACAGCGCCCAAGGCCTCCAGCTCATGTGTGAACAGCCAGGGTTATCTTGGTGATTATAACTCTCCAGCCCTAGCCTGAGCAAGAGTGAGAGTCTCTACTAAAAATAGAAAAATTAGCCAGGCGTGGTGGTACAAGCCTGTAGTCCCAGAGACTCGGGTGGCTGAGGCAGGAGGATCGCTTGAGCCCAGGAGTTTGAGGTTGCAGTGAGCTATGATGACACCACTGCACTGTAGCCCAGGTGACAGAGCGAGACACTGTCTCAAAAAGAAAGAAAGAAAGAAAAAAAACTCTCCAGCTCTGTCATTAACAACCTACCCACCCACCAGTCCATCCCCCTCCTGGCTGCAGTCCCACCTGCTCTGTTTTTACTAGAATAGTTTTGAGGAGGGGCAGTGTTGTTTCATGCAGTCTACTGACAATATTTAGTGAAAAGTTATTGTTCAGGTTACTGTTCACTGCCTCCTGCTCTCCCTCAAAACCTGTGAAAACTTATCCTGCCCTAGAAAATATTACAGGCGCCTCAGCCAGCAGGCAGGCAAACATCCTTATAGTCTGTCCCCTGCATTTAGGGTCTCACTCTCTCTCATTCTCTTCTCTCTGTCTGTCTCATATTCTCTCCCTCTTCCTCTCCGCCTTGCTCCCTCAGTCTCTGTATCTGCATCTCTCTTTCATGCACAGAAACACACATGCACACTGTGACATAAGAACATATATAAATAACATCTAAAGATACTGGAAGACAACTCAAGGTGAGTTGAAAAGTGTGCAGAGAGTGCGCAGCACGGAACAGCTGGAGTTGTCTGGGGAGAGGCCTCCTGGGCCCAGGTGATGAGCCCTTCTCTGAACTGCATTTAGCTTGGGCACAGCGCAGAATGCTGACAATCCCAGGTCAATGGGATCTTCAGCTCCTTAGAGAAAACAAGACGGGGAACACCAAGTCACTGAGAGAGTAACAGAAATGAAAATGAGTCCTCGCTCTGTTTTATTTGAAATAGGGCTGCATCTTTAAATGCTTCACTTATCTCCTGTGGGTGATGAATTCTAACGCACATTAATGCCAGTGACCTCTGTATATCTGTGCGAGGCATCCCTGAGTGCTCTTTGACAGCTGGATTTATCTCCTCCGACATGCCATTATTCCAGCACAATTTCTCCAATGTGTACAGACAGGTACCATCCTTGGAATCAGTTTCCCCCACTTGGGAATGAGGTGATGGAGGCAAGGGAGCCCCAGACGGGTCCCAAACAGAAACTTGGCTCAAGACGACTCCTTTTCAGTGTGTGAGTTGAGGGGCCGTGGCTGGGCACGGTAGAACTTTCTCAACACCTGGGAGTGCATGGAAGGTAGACTGGTCGATAACAGGCATTTCCCCATCTCCAATCATTGTGCTTGGCACATAGTAGGTGCTGAACAAATATTTATTAAGTGAATAGTAGCAAACACTTATTTAGCATTTTCCACATGCCAGGAGCTGTTCTAAAGGCTTCGCTTATATTAACTCATTTTGTCCTTTTAACAGCCCACGAGGCAGGTACTGTTATTCTACCCATTTTATGGATGGGAAAACTGGGCAGAAAGAGGCTAGAGTGCCCAAAATCAAGCTAGAAAGAGACAGCAAGGATGCGTGTGACTATGAAGCAGGTGCTGTGCTGAGTGCTTACGTTCATTATTTCATTTGATCCTCATAGCAACCCTGTGAAAGAATATCATTGTCCCCATTTTACAGGAGAAGAAACTGATGCTCAGAGAGGTTAAACCATTTCCTACAGACACACAGCTAATAAGTGGCAGACCCAGGATTTGAACCAAGAACAATCTGTTGCCAGATATAGGGATAGGGGCTTAGACGCCCACTCAAGTGAGTTGTTAGGCTGTCATGAAGCAGCCTGGCAGTGTCCAGCATTGTCCTATATGCCAGCTGGGCCCTGACTGACTGGTCCCTGACAACCAGCATCCTGGGATTGTTTGGAGATTCAGGGTAGGTTGGGTGTTGGGGGTTCAAAGGCCCTGCCAGCTCTCTCCAAGTCATCTGGGGCATCGTTGCATGGGCAAAGGCAGGGTAATCCCTTCCTCCAATGCCTCCAAAGGCACGGTGGCATTGATGGGCCCCTGGAAACTAGAGCAGCTGCTCTCTTCTGGCCTGTGTCTCAAATGCTGGCCTCTGGGGAGCAAAAGTCAGCTGGAAATCCCCCTCTTCTCTCTCCTCCTGAGGGGTACTTTCCCCTTGGCACTTCCATGCCACATGGAAAATTCAAGTAGCCTTTGGTTCTATTGATGAAATAAACAGTGCTACCAACAAAAAGACCCGTTTGTACCAATACAGAAGACAGAGGGCACAATTTGTGATTGGGTAAGCATTAACAGGCTTGCACACAGGGTAGCATAAAAGTGATGGTGATGTCCGGACAGAATTTCACAAAAATTTATACAGTAGGGTAAAAGAAAGAACAATGAAAATGTCTCTTTTTGTCTCCTTGAGTGAAAATGAATGGGCCTTGTGATTGTTTCCTGTGTACCTCCAGAGACTCCTGAGTTAATTTCCGAGGTATGTATTTATACTTCCAAGGGTCAGAAGGCCCTGGACTTTGCATGATAAAAATCAAAAAGTCAAGAAGACTCCCCAAAGTATGCCTCCCTCCAAAGGAAGTAGCATCATTTTATCCTTACTGTCTCTTCTGAAAAACCACCAATATTATTCCCCCCAAACTGCCTTTTTTTTTAACAGAAATTTAATAGCATCCCCTCTCCCATTTCTCTCTGTGCATCCCTTGGTGGGAATCTCTACCATGAATCAGGCTTACCAAAACTTCATGTTGATTTCCACAACCTTGGGTGGTGAGTTTAGTATCCTCCTTTTATTGATGCAGAAACAGGTGCTAAGTAATACTCCTAAAGTTGATGTGGGGAAGCTGAGACTTGAACCCAGATCTTTGACATCAGATGTCTCATCCTTTCTCCCCTCTAAGAATGTATATGGACCTTCTAATCAAGCAAAGAAAGAAAGGTAATATAAGAAAAAGAGGAAATCAGGAGAGTCATTTAATATTTCTTCAGTGTGTGAGCACCATGCCACATTCTGGAACAGAGCTGTCAAGTTGAATTTTCTGTGATGATGGAAATGGTCTCTACTTGAGCCATCCACAAGTCTCAGCCACCTGTGTATATGTGTACTTGAAACGTGGTAGTGTGACTACTGAGGAACTGACTTCTTAATTTTATTTAATTTTAATTAATTTAAATTTAAATTTAGAAAGTCATATGTAGCTGGTGGCTACCATGTTTGACAGTGCAGCTCCGGAATGCAAAAGCCCTGCTAGGTGCATCTTGAGATGTCACTGAGGCCAGTAACCAACAGGTTGTGTTTGCCTTAGACCTTGGGGTGAAGGTCTCACAAATGTCAGATGCCCTGGATATTCACATTAAATAGGCTGCCCACTGGGAAAGAGGAGACATGGGCCCAGAGAATTTTTGGCTGCCCATGCCCTACCGCAAGCTGGCCCGGGCTTGGGCCTGCCAACGCTAGGTTTGATGGGCTTGGGCTCCCCTCACAGACCCTGGTGCTGTCCAGTCACAATCATTCTGGAGAGTGTTGCTGTCCGCTCCACTCCTTCTCTTCCTCTCCCCTGCCCCCAGCCCCAAAACACAGCACTCCTCTCAAGCTTGTCCCTTCAGGACAAGCCAGGATGACTTCATCCAGGAGTAGAAACAGTCATTTGCCTGCTCAAAGTCACCTCAGAACAGAGCTGAGAGGGAACTTGGAGGTCATTTCTTGAACACCCCCCCCCCCATTTTACAGTTGAAAAACCAAGACCTAGAGAGGTGACTGGTATTGTCTTTGGCCTCTTTGCCCAGGGCACTGACCCACTGAGTCCACAGATGGGGCAGGAACACGTGTGCAGGCAAGAAAAACAGGAACCATCTGGTCGAGGTCAGGCAATTCCTTCTGCCTCCTTATGTCCACGTGGTAATCTTTTTAAATTGGTGGTAAGTAAGGTTTGTATTTGGCAAAGAGAACAAAGCTTCCAATCATTTAACTGCCAACACATACATTTGGGTCACTTATTGATGAAAAACATTTCTCTCCCTCTTCTTACAGATTCTCTGTAATATAATTCTATTTTTTAAACCCTCCCTTGCACAGAGGTTAGGCCCAGCTTTCATAAATAAAAAATGCTTAAAGCATATTTATTGAATGCATGATACTGTTTATCCATTTTGGGGTAAGTAGTACTAACAATCTTAACACTTTTCCAAGCAAAAAGTTCTTCATGTCTAACTTCACTGATTTTTCCCCCTCTGACTCAGCATGGTATGGAGAGAGCTTAGGCAAGCCAGATGGACAAGTTCTACTAGGAATATGTAAGCTGTATCTGGTAGACTTTGTTCAAGGTGCAAAGTCAAGGTTTCAGCTATGACCATGTGGATTAAATCAGCCTTGAAGTGTGAGCTGCTCTCCTGATTTGAAACAATCTGCACAAGAAACAGTTGGGTACCACTGAAATGTGTCAGGGAACTAGTTGCAACAAAACACTCAAAATGAATCATCCCAAAGTTCTAGCAACCAGGAAACAGATACACTAAGGTGAGTGGTGTAGGTTCCCATGGGTATTCTATCTCACTTTTAATGACACCTTGTGAGTATATGGTGCAATTTCTCTCTATAATTAGAGCTAATAAATATCGTCAGTGAATACTTATGGTAGAGTTTGGAATATTAACCTGTTATTATCAGAGTTATGTTGCTGGAGGTAAAGCATGAATTTGAATATGGAAAACACAGCCAAAGCCTCACTCATCTCAAAATGCAAATGTAGCAAAAATTAATCTCATTGGGACTGTTGTCTACTATCTGGACAGCATGATGAGAGTGACTAACTTGTTTTAATGTTTCAACTGCTTCCATTTTATCCCTTGGAAAGTTTTTCAATTATTAAAATACTACCCAAAAAGAAAGAAAATGGCAGTTGGAGTCAGAAGTACTGTATTGAAATACCAAGCCTGCCATTTAATGACTGTGATAGATTAAGTTACTTTTCAAAAATATTCACTCCTTCCTTCCACCACTTCCATGGGAGAACTGCATTTCCCTGCCCTTGACTTTGGCTCATCCTTGTGACTTGTTTTGGCCAATGGAATGTTGGTAGATATGATGCCAGCCAAGACCTGAAATGTGCATGTGCAGTGAGACTTAGCTCTCCCATCTGTGTCCCAGCTAGTCTATTTGTCCAAGGAAGAAGAGAAACATGTGACCAGACTCAGACCTAACCTGCAGTTTGAAGCCACCCAGCCAAACCCAACCAGGATCAACCAACCCCCAGCTGACCAAGAGACACTTAAGAGAGAATAAGTTTATCTTTCGGGGTGGTTTGTAACACAGTGCTTCCTGATTGATACAGTGGCCAAGACTTGGTTTCAGTTAACATGGGGATTATGATACCAACTTCATAGTGTGATTTAAATGACTTGATGCTATTATCACTTTACCTATTAAAGACCAATAGTGCCCCATCCCTGCCTTGGCTTACTCAATGTTGTATGTGGTGACAATTTAGCTAAACTGGGACTACATTTCCCAGAATTCCCTCCCCTGATGGTCCTGGGTTAGCACTGACCACAAGAGAAATTTTGTGTAAGATCTGGAAGCCAGAAGTAAAGTAGCAGACATATTTTTTTAATGCTCTGAAGGTTGGAGCAGGACACCAGGAACAGTAGGTGCTCATGCATGTTGTAATATGCTGGCTTGCCTTGTTCTGGGCCAAAATTTATGCAACTCCATGGGAACGGATGCCAGCTTCCCCTGGAAGTCACCCACAGCATCAAGGTCGGAGGTGGTGAGACAGATGTAGGTTCCAGTTTGTATTTTCTCTTGTTCACCCCAAGCTTTGTTTTCCAACTACCAGTTTGGCTGACTGATAGCTACTTTAGGCTCAACATCAGATGCAGAGATAACAGCCTTCCCTTGATGCCTCCACTAGCTCCCATAGCATGTAAAGTCTAATCCTCACAACAAATCCTTCATTCGCTATCACTTGTGGTTCTTCTGCTTCTCTCCATCAAACCCTGACACATTAAGGCTGAGTCCACTGTTGTCTTAACCTGTAATTTCAGGCAAGTTCCCCAGAACATCGTCTCGAGTAATTTCTTACGGAGCAAGAAATTCATAAGATTAAACTATCATTTGTAGAGCCCTTACTGTGTGCAAAAACTGTGCTTTACATGCTTGATCTCATTACATGGTCCCACATCCCCATCCAGTCTGCCTTACTCTTATCATCATCAGTTGGTAGTTCAGAGATACCTGCTAGCTACAGTAGTGCTTCAAGTCCTCACTGCCATTTGGGATTGTACACTGGAACTCAATGCCTCTGGGGTGACCCAGGTGGCTTGTACTGTCCTCATGCATAGAGCCTGGCACACAGGTGATGCCCATTAAGGGTTTGTCTTCCCCTCTTCCTTGTCCTCAACTTTGGCATTAATCTTTGTCCAAAGGTACAATCTTTAATCCTACCCAAACACTCAGTTCCCCTCTAAATGTGAAGTTTGGCCCCAAATCTTTGCCTAGTGACTGGGTGCTGCTACCATGGCCAGGTCTCAGATGGGAACTGCCTCAATCCCAAGTGTTGACCCTCCTGGACTGAAGTAATGCTGGTAGCTCTATGAACTTATTGGGATCTTCCACCCCTTACTGGGTATTTGACCCTATTTGGGAACCACTTCATATACCAAATCAAATACCCCTCACTTGACAGGCCAGCACTGAGGTGGCTGCCTTCCTTGGAAACAGTATGTTGGGCCCACCTGTGCCTCTGCAATCTGCACTGGTAGCTAGGTTAGTTTCCCAGCATTTGTCCTATCTCAGGAAGCAGGTCTTCCAGATTGTACAAAGACTACAGTTACGGGGACTTCTAATTAAAATATTCAAGTGGATTTGAGTGGTTTTTCAGATTCAGTAACTATGATAATTCTTTACTCTACTAACTTGGCCAAGCTGGAATTTTTTTCCTAGAATTCTCTTCCCTATATGGTTCTCAGTTACAGTTGACTAAAAAGGAGAAATTTGTGCAAGGTTTGGCAGGCAGAAAGCAGACAGCAGCCGTGACTCTGAAGAGTGCTGCAGTTCAAGGTAGTGAAAGACATGCAAAAATTCTAGGTTAGTTTGTCCCCCCTCTTTCCTGCAGCAGATCCAGCTTTTTCCTGACTGCCAGCTCTATTGACCAACAGCAACCCCAAGCTCACTACCAATGCTTGGCTGCAAACCCACAGAGGTTATGATGACAATGAAGCAACAACCACTCCAGACTTCTAGACCAGCCCCCTCCATGGTTCCCACTCAAGTAGCTGGGCGTGCCTAACTTAGGTTTTCCCTGTAAGTTTCAAACTTGTTCACCTGCACCAGGACTTGAGGAAGGACTGGCTAATGACTTTTCTTTTCAAATTTTTGTGATGAAGTCTGAATACCAAAAAACAATTTTCTTTTTAAAAATACTAACTTGCTTTCCTAGAATTTAGCCAATATTCATTCACAGATCTAAGAATTGTTTTTTTCTGAGTTCTAGGGATCTTCTGCAAGTGCATCTCTGCAAGTATGTAGAGAAAGGTGGAGAAAGGTGAAGATTCCCCCACCCCACCCCTCACCCCCATTTTAAGCATTTTATGGAGCTAGGGGATAGCATTTTTAACTGTGGTTTCTTTTTTATATGTCCTTTGTTTTAAACACTGAACAAGGAATAATTTGTAAAATGGTTTCCCAGTCGAATATGTAGTTATGAGCAATTTCCTTGGTAGGAAGCAGGGAATGGCAGGCATCCTCAAATGAAGTTAAAGAAATCCTAATTACTTACGCCTGCAGAAGCCATTGCTTTTGTAAGGTATGTAATTAGCAGCCAGAGTGTGTGCTGGAAAATATGAATGTGATTTGTCTGTTTAAATAGGGGAAACAGCCCAAAGGCTACACAGATTAGGGCTCTCCCACTGTGTACATTAGCCCAGGCTGAGCTCTTCAGGTCACTTGTTAAGGCTGACTGCATGCCTGAATGCAGCGTGTGGCCAACTGAGCCCAAGCCCATTGTTCCATGTGTAAGCAGGTGTGTGTGACCATTTTTAAAAATTGGCTTCTTACTTTGTGATTATTAACTTTCTGCTTTTCTAGCCCAGTGGTTCTCAGCCTTGGCTGCACAGTAGAATCACTGGGGGCCCTTTTTAAAAATCATGATGCCCAAGCTGCACCCAATTAAATCAGACTCTGGGGCCACGTTTAAAAATCAGTGGTTCTCAAACTTTAGCTGTATCAGAATCAGCTAGAGGACTTGTTAAAATACCCTTAGATTCAGTAAGAGGGGCAGTGAGGATGTCTAAAACTTTGCACTTCTCATATTTATTCTAAGAATACTATAAATGCTTGCTATGGTTTGAATATGGTTTGTCCCCACCAAACTAATGTTGAGGCTTGTCCCCCAGTGTAATGGTGTTGAGAGGTGGTAAAACCTTTAAGAGACGTTTGGGTATGAGGGACCTGCCCTCATGAAGGGATTAATGCCAATGAGTTCTCCCACTCCCCAGACTGGGTTAGTTACCGTGAGAGTGGGTTGTTATAAAATGAGGCCACCTCTCCTACTTAGTATCTTCGCACACACCTGCATCCCCTTCCACTTCTCCACCATGCTGACACAGCACAAGGCCCTCACCAGAAGCCCACTAAATGCTGCTGCCCAATCTTGAACTTCCCAGCCTGCACAATCATGAGCCAAATACACCTTATTTTTTATAAATTACCCAGTCTCAATTACTGGTATAGCAACAGAACATGGATTAAGACAATGCTTAATGAATTCCTTTTGGAGTTAGAATAGTCTTTTTTTGCACAGGCATGTGCAAACATTTAGCACAACGACAGGCATTGTGCTAAATGTTTTCTAGGCATTAGTTCACTTAATCATTTTCACAAGGCCATTTCATTCTCATCCTTCAGGTCTCAGGAAAAGTGCCAGACCTCAGATTCCTACTTCCTCTTTAAAAAGTCACCTGACCCAGTTGCTCTCTGACATTTCCTGGTTCATTTCCTTAGGGGCTCTAACAACAGTCTAATCTTATTTCCTGTCTCTTCCAGTTGCATGTAAGCTCCAAGATGGCAGAAACCCAATCTTCTTCACCTAGTGCCTAACACAGCACTCCCAAAACACTTGCTGGATGAGTTCACCCAGCAACCCTATGAAAGAGGTACTATTATGGTCTACATTTCACAAACCAGGACATAAAAACTAACTTATTTAAGATCATAGTGGAGACACTAAGATTGAAATTGTGTCCTGACCAGAGCTGGGCTCTCAAACCACCCCAGGAATTGATCATTAGCCGTAAATAAAATAGCAGCCTTCTTTCCTGGTAAAAAACTGAATTACTGATCTAAGAATGTCAACTTTCTTTGCCATACTATCACTTGACTCAGCTTTTTTCCCCCAAATAACAATAAAAACCCAGAGCCCAAATGATAGAAACAGTGGAAATTTTTCTTATTTAAAAACTGTACTGCCCACACAAGAAACCCACTTACAATGCTCCCAAACAGGTTAAGAAATATTTCTACCTCATATAAAATCATTACAACAAAACCCTTTAATTCAAAATGTTGATATTTAGGGGAACACTACATGCAAACAAATGGATTTTAATTATCTGACTTTATTTAGCATGCCAATACAATTTATTCTGGTAATAAATACATAGTTATCAAAAACTTTGGGTACTTTTCTAAGAAAAATGTTTCTGAATGTGTACACTAAAGTATATGCAGAATCCTTTAAACAGTTGACTTCATAATTTTCAAACTCAGAAGTGTGGTAACATCAAGTTATTGAAGAATGAAGTCTCTTTCTCTGTAATTCATGATTTAGATAGTTTGACTTTATAAAGGTTGCAATTGCCATTTCTGTTCCTCTAAGTTACCAAACCTGAAACTGGAGAACTGACACCTGAGAAATCACCTGGTCCAGTCTCCTAATTGTAGAGAGGAGGAATCTAATGGCTTTACTGAAGATTACAAAGCTAATAAGGGCCATTTGGATTACAAATCAGTACTCAGAGGTGCTCCAGAAATGTCCTGGGATAAATAAGGCGTACATGCCACACAGAACTTTAATTGTATCTGAAAGACTCTGTTTTACTTTCTGTTTAACACAGGATTAAATCCTGATGTGTTCTTTTATAGTTCACAAACTTAGTGACTCAATTGCTTTAGAAACAAAATCATTCCCATTATTGCAGGATTAGCACCAATCTCTGATTGCCAATGCTGTTTATGCTTCTTTTCTCCCGGGATGTTTGAACTTGACAACTTTTGTTCCTGTTCTTCTATGCTCATAGCAGACCTACATCAAGGGTGTCTGTTCTTGTTTGAAATTCATCATCAGCAGAGAGAGATAACATGTTACGATATCTAGAAAACTATCAACATGAGCATGGAAGAGTGCATTTCTCTTTGTAGCTCATTCCCACCATAGCCAGCAATTACCCTGCTCTGTCCTTCTGAGCAGTCACTTTGCTTTTGCAAAGCAGTTGTGGATTACTTCTGGGGTATCAGTGTCTCAAACAGCAATAATATAGCACATCAACAATATGCCATATAATGTGCCAAGCACTTTCAGTATACAATTTTTGGTAACTTATATCTCAGCCTCATGGCTGCACATACCAAAAAGGCCACTCACTCGTTTCAATTTTAAGCTCTAATGAGTGTGTGCAGCACATTTATCAATCAGTAACAGAACATTCACATTCTAGCAAGCTATTTTTCTCTCTAATTGCAGGAGCCATTCCCAAAACAACCTGCCAGACATCAGTGCATTTAAAAAATTTTATATGTACACAGCAAAGTTCTGTATAAAGGGAATTTTCAAATTTCCATGTAAATGATTCTAATTTCTTGCTACTCTTAGCACTGTAGCAAAGGCAGACTGATAGTTTATGTTTCTTTTTCTCTAGGGCTACATTTCTCTGCAGGAATGCATGTCTGGTTTGGCTGCACATTATAGAGGCTTGTTATGCCCATGTGTCCTCACGGGCATATTAATTCAGAATAGGCCTCCCATTTTTAAGCTCATTCTCTGTTGCAGATGCTTTACCTTTTAGGAGTAGTGACAGGATACTGCGATATGATGAAAGCACTGGTACCAGCCAGCCATGAGGACTCGACATTAACCCTTCCTGGAATGCAATTTCATTAGCCTTAACAAACAAACAAGAACCCAGACACAGAAATATTATTTGCTCTGATTTGGCAAAATTAGTATTTCACTTACTAAGTTAGCATGTTTTGCTTTTTATCTTATATTGACTTCTAAGGAAGTTGCAGAATATATAAGGAAACTCCATATTCCTTGATGATTTCACTTTGAACTTTTCTTTCTTATTCACTAGCTCTGGAGAAATTGTGACCTCACTATATTTTCTCTTTAATACCATGACCAAACTCTGTGCATTAAGTGTAACAGAAATGGCACACTGAACAGAACATGAACATTCTAATGATGACAAGACAGAGGAGACTGCCTTGGTACAGGAGCTAGAAATGTGGTACTGACAAAACAACTAATTTTAAATCTAGAATGGCAAAGTTGATGTCAAATTTCAAAGGAAGGGCTAATTTTAATCATCTTAATAACTAAGTCAAAAATACAATCTCTTTTTTATTCAGGAATCCTAATGACTGAGGTATATGATGCTGTTATCAGATATGAAAGTAATTAGGTTCCAGATATAAAATGATGAAACTGAGGGAAAGAAAGCACTGATTTGAAATTATCTTCCTTCAGATGGATAGTTGAGAACACTTCCAATTCAAAGTTCTAAGTGCAAAATCCAAGTATGTCACGTCATGGACTCACTTCCTGAAGGTGAACTTAGCAGCTGATGGAAGAATCTACACTCTAACAAAACAGCAAACCACACAACGTTTGTCCCAGTGAAGAAGCCAGTAACTTTGTATTTGATGTTTCCATCTTGGTTCATTCCCAACTGTTCAAGATTTGGATTTCTGAAGGGTTCTTCAGCATTTAACTAATTCTTTGTTGGCTGAAGGGGCTGGGATTGTTTCTCCACACACAAACTGATCCTAAGAGTGAGAAATGACATTAGCCACTGAGTTTCCGTGTCACAAATTGCATCAATATTCAACTTTCATTTCATTACAGAATCAACCCAACCGTTAATTTAATTTTTCCATTGCTATTATCCCTTCATCCCTTCAAAGAGCCAATGTCAGCATCAGAATTAGAATCTTAAAAGTATATCAGTTTTTAGTCCCGAATTCATTATGTAATATAAAGCACCTTATCTTATAAACATGCCCATCTGTACTACCGAGCAACCACTTCTCAGAAATCACATAAAGACATGTCACATCTTTTAAGTTTCTGTATTAATTACCATTTACATTAAAACTTCTCCACTTTCAATATTTAGTCATTCAAATACCTGTCCTCTTCAAAGTAATCACTTCCTCCAACTAAAAGGGATAGTTCTTTACAGGTTTCCCAATACAGATTATCTGCAATGTTAGCTACTTTGTAAATGAAGTTCAATCTCTGATCATTTATCCTGGTTTATGTCAGCTACCACAAGAAATCTCTGCCTCCCAAGTTACCCATCATCTCCTGAAATGTGATCCCCGAAGGATCAACCTCTATTCTGTCCCTAGCACTCTCTGTTGCCCAACTCTGGAACCCTTCCACTGTGTTCTTTGGAATTCATGGCCCATTGTCAGCACAATGGTCCACATTCTCAACCTCTTCTTTAAAATGTCCCTTTGCCCCCAAGGAACATTTGGCTAAGTCTGAAAACTTTTTGGGCTGACACAACTGGGGGTGCTTCTGACATTTAACGGGTAAAGGTTAGGGATGCTGCTACATCCTACAGTACACAGGATAGCCCCGCACAACAAAGAATTATCAAGTCTAAAATGTCAAGAGTGCTGAGGTTGAGACAAAGCCACTCTAAAGACATGTTTTTCCTACATCCCCCTCTAGTGGTGGCTCTGTGTTTTCAGAGCCCTAGTACCACAGGCCTTAGAAATGGGGCTGATTGCTCCTTTTTGTCATTATTCTCCTTCCCTCTTTAAAGCCCACCAACTTTGGATCTTATGTCATGAGATTACAGCATTGCTATTCCTCTCTGTTGCTGTCAGCTACCCACTTGGATCCCATATTCCAGCCCCTGTCTTCACCTGCCACCTTCTCACTGCCCCTCACTGCCTTGTGTTCTCACCTAATTCAAATTCTGTGGTCAATTATCATAAGTACTCTTCTCTCACTCCTTCCTATTCACTTGGCAAAACCACAACCCTGGTTAAATCTAACCTCCAGTGTCTACATTCACTCATGAAGCTGAGTGTCTATCACCTCAAACTCTCTCTTAACGCTCTATCACGACCAGTTACTGCCTCGTGTCTCTGCTCCCTTTGTAGCAAACTCCTTGAAAGAAATGCCTACAGTGGCTGCCTCCCATTCTCTCCAACCAGTTTTCCACCCTTCAGGTTTCTCCCATCAAGCTCTGTCCCTATTATGCCATAGAAACTGCTCTCATCACCATCACAAATGAACTCTGTGTTGCTAAAACAAACAGCTAATTCTTGATTTCTTTCTATCAGTGTCATCTGAAAAGGATCATCACTTCCTTGACTTTTTCTCCTCTGGCTTCCAGGATATGACACTGTTGATTTTCCTCCTTCCTCTGGGGTAGCTCCTTTTCAGTCAGCTTTGCTGATTTCTTGTTTCCTCCCTGAACCTTTTAATGTTGGAGCACCCTACTAAGGCTTGGTCCTTTCTTTTGTCCATCTACATTCACAGCCCTGGTGATCTCATCCAATCTCATGGACCTAAATGCTATCTATTACTGATAACTTCCAAATTTACATTGCCAGCCTGCCAGCTCTCCTGAACTGCAGACATGCATAACCAACGACCTTCTCAACAGCTCCACTTGGATGACTAAGAGACCTCTCAAACTTAGTACATCCAACTCCCACTCCTATACCTATAGTTACCACCCCCTCAGTTGATGGTAATTCCATCCTTCCAGTTATTAAGGTCACAAATGTTGAAATCATCCTTGACTCCTCTCATACCCTATATCCAAACCCTAAGAAAATCCTTATTATTCAGTGTATCCAGAATCCAACCACTCTTACTACCTCCATTGCTGCAGCCCAGTCCAAGCCACCCATCTCCTGCTTTGATTAGTTAACAGCCTCCTAACTGGTTTTGCTGTTTCTATTTTTGCTTTCTCACTGTCTACTCTCAACCCAGCAGCCAGAATCATGCTTTTAAAATTTAAGTTGGATCATGGCACTCTGATCAAAAATCCTCCAACGGTTCCCTATACCATTCACAGCAAAAGTCAAAGTCCTTAAAGTGTCCCACAAACATCTTTGTGATATGCCCCACTCCACTAATTTCATCTTGGACTACTCTCACCCTCCTTTACTCTGCTCTGGTCACATTGGTCTTCTTTTTTTTCCTTGATAAAACCAGGTATGTTCCTGCCTCAGGGCTCCTTCACTGAATGTTCCCTTTGTTGGACTGTCTTACCCCTCATATCTATCTGGCTGACTCCCTCACCTCCTTCAAATCTTTACTTAATAAGGCCTATCTCAATAAGGCCTGTCACGATCACCCTATTTAAAATTGCAACTTCCTCCAAGACTAGCACTTCTCATCTTCCTTACCCTGTTTGCTTTTTGCTCCAGAGCACATTTTAATAAAAGAATGAATCATTACATTTCTAAATTATAGTCTAAATTTTAGCCTGCTTCTCTCATGAGGCTCTGTGCCTCATCCCCACCTTCCCTATTCTCATTTTAAAGTGCATGCTTAAGAGTGTTAAGCTCCTTACTTAAGACTCCATTTAAAGTACTGACCAAAAACTTTGGGCAGGGGTAGGCAGTAACAACATTTATGGTTTTCCTATTGTCAATATTATTGCGTGAAAGACAATAGGACAACTAAAGACTAAAATGAAATTATAAATTGCAACTAGGTATCTCAAACATGATAATGCAGAGTTCCATGTATAAGTCAGGCAAGAAGTACTATACAATTGTTCCCTTCAAAATAAGCCTAGGAGCTCTGAACAATTTTAATTACATATTAAATAATGGAAGACTAAAGATTGTCAATTAAAATAATATTTACAATTACTTTTCTTCTATTTAGTAAGTAATCAATAATTTTCATTAGATAAAGAGTTTTCTTTATTACCATCTCCAAAGATAAAATAAGTTACATAATTTGAGCTTTGAAAATTTTAATTTACTATTCAGCTGTTTGTCAATGGTTTTCAAAACTTGTCTTTAAAAATATAGCACTTTACCTAGCACACTGTTATGAAACATTCTCCTGCACTTATCACTGACAGGCTGCTCTAGGTCCTTGCCATTGCCTCACAACCCCCTTTTCCCTCTTTTAAAATTACATCTCTTACTTTGTCGTAAATCACTTTTATAATGAGAGAGCAGCTAGGACACGTCGCCACGTCTTCCCCATTCTCCAAATCTTCCTATAACGAAATCAGACCGTGTGGTCAGCATAGTCCTCCCTTCCTTCCCCCAAACTTCTCCCACCTCTACGCCCAAGTCTCCTGGTGGCTTCCCTCCCCTCACAGCGGGTGAGAGAGCCAAAAGGGCCTCCCGCGAGAAACGCCAACCCCATTTTTCCCTAGAAGCGTCACTTAGGAGAAACACCCAGGAAGAATAGGCGAGGTTCAGTCGCCTCAAAACCCCTGGGAAACAAAAACACGTTCCCTCCACCAAAGCATCCTAGGAAAGGACCATAAGGAGGGTATCCGGCAGGTAGACCCATTGCTCCCCGCCACCCCCTCCCCGGCCTAACTGAAGGTCAAAACAGTGTCCACTGAGAGCTCAAGATATTAATTGAGGTGGGTGAGGGAGCAGCAAAGGGCATGGATGACTTGGGTGAGGGAGCAGGGGAGGCGGATTCAGAAACAGGGGAAAGAGGACACGGATGACTCAGCGCCGCAAGGGCGACCGAACGGCGGAAGGAACATCCGACGGAATGAAAACGCGCCTGCGGCATGGTCAGTCGCCGGGAGGGGCTCTGAAGTTACCTTGGTGATGGAGAAGTTATCCCCACACGGGCAGGGATAGAAATACGTCTCTGAGTCCTCGTCATATTGGAAGTCCTCGATCTCCACCTCGTCGTGAAACACTGCCATGGCCACCGGGAGCCGGCAAAGGGCTAACGCCCCCCCCAGTCCAACAACTCCTCAGTTAGTTTAACTTGGCGAGTGCGGGCCAGGTCCTGCGGCTTGACCACACGCCGGTTCAGGAACTACCACTTCCGGCTCACAGACAATGACGCAACTCCGGCCTTGGCGGCCAAATGGGTGACCGGTGGCGGTCACCATGGAGATGGCGGAACTAGGGGCGGAGATACTGGAAAGACGTCGCTTCCTGCTCAGCAGTGCCGCGCACCGCTACTTCCATTGGACAGCAGCGACCAATAGAATGTGGGGCTCGCTCGCGCAGCTGCTACGTCATGTCGGGCCCGGGGAGGCGCCGACGCGCCGGCGGTGGAACTAGCCCTGGTCTGCAAGCTAGGTACCTGCGGCGGTGTCGTCCGCGCTTCACCTCGCGGACCTTAGAGAAGCCTTGAACAGTCCTCTGAAGGCTGCAGCAGGCGCTTGGTAGCATCCACCTTGTGCTCGGGAAAAGCTTTGCTTGGTCTCAGGCGGTGGCGGGAGCAGCTTAGCCTCCTCGACCTCCTTCCCCGGTGACGGACGAACAGTTCCTGTGGGATTTCGCCTCAAGGAGTGACCTTGAGCTCAGGGCGACGCTCAGCTTGTTGTTCCTGGTTGCAGGTACATCCCCGCCTTTTTCTCACCCGAGAAATCTCCAAATACCTTAAATTGTGTTGCTGAAAAGACTAAGCCCTGGAAGGCATATGATATTATTAACTACAATGATTTGTAGTAACAGTAATAACATTACCTTTTTTTAAATTGGGGGTTTGTTATGTGCCAGATACCGCGTTAAGTATAACTCTCCTATCAACTCTGGGGGCTTAGATGTTATTCCATTTTATTATTCTTCAAACTGAGGTACAGAGAGTTGGACATCTTGACCAAGATGGCACATCGGAGAAATTAATGAAGAGCTTGTCTGTCTCCAAAGCCCAGGAACAAATTACTTATGTGAACCCCAGTTTTTTCTTTGTAATAGTAATGGTGTCAGTGGTCAGGGTTATCAGTATGAAGTTTTGAAATGCAAATAAAAGGTGGTTTGTCTTGAAAGCAGTGCTAGCGCTTGTCTTGTTAAAAGCAGATTCCATCGGGTATTGCTCTTTTACTAGGTATGTTAATATCTTGGTAGAGAAGGAGTGCATTGTAGTTGGAAAACACTGCAGGAGAAGATCTGTGCTCAGAATTCGAGTAGCTGATTAGCTGTGGCAACTGGATATTTACATTCTTTGGGTCTTTCTATTCTAAGTAAGAAAGGGTTGTACTAGAGATGATTATAATATCCCTTTTAGACCTAACATTCCACTTTCGCATGGAAAGTATGAGTTTTACTTGGTTCAGCAATTATATATACCATATTTAGTTTACATTTACATAATACATAAACAAAATACATCCCTGTGCTTATGTACACAAACTCAAATGTTTGTGTGAAGTTACCAGTTTTGTGCGCACTGAGATGAAGCTCCACCCGGTTTAGCCCTTTTTTTAAAGCTTGAAAACCTAAAGGCAGAAAATTTTTTAAGAGAAAATCCAGAAGTTACATTAAAGGAATTTATGGAAGATTATTTCAAAGGCCTCACAAACACTTCATTTTGCATAATTGGAGATCTACCCAGCAGTTAGGAAACATGTGTTAAACTTGTTGAAGATTAACTGTGATGACTCTGGTCTGTCTGGGCAAAGGAGAAATCCCAGCAAGCCCGCACAGCACAGTGGCTGCTCCCTGTATCTCGGTAGACACAAATACTTCCCAGGTAGCCTCTTGGAGACAGAAGGAAAAGGGAGATTCTCCAGTGCCTATTATGTAGTCCTGGTGATCATTTTGAAGTTGGGAACTGGCTTTAGTTCTTCAGTGCTTCTGAGTGTAAGTACCTACATATTAAACATGAGTCTTTTTTATGTACAGAAATGTGTGCAGTCATATTTGGCTCATGGGAAGTATAAATTGGTAGATTTTTTAGAAAGCAATTTGGATCTATCAAAAACAATTTGCTGGAGAGTCTTAACATCTGAAGTTAGTAGTCCTAAAAGTTACAGGGGTATTTTTTCTTTGTAATTTTCAAACTTTTCTTTGAATACATATTACCTAAAATAGAAAAAAGAAAAACTAATGAACCTCTTAATTATAGTCGACACTAAGTGCCATGCACCGTACTGAATCCTTTACATGCATTATGTCATTAAAACAGCCCAATATAAATATCATTATCATTATCATTAAATATCATTAAACCCCATCCTCTTTTTTTTTTCTTTTTTTTTGAGATGGACTCATTCTGTTGTCCAGGCTAGAGTGCAGTGGCATCGTCATAGCTCACTGCAACCTCAAACTCCTGGGCTCAAGTTATCCTCTTGCCTCAACTTCCCAAGTAGCTGTGACTGCAGGCATACACCACCACACCCTGCCAATTTTTTATTTTTGGTAGAGATGGAGTCTCGCTGTGTTGCTCAGGCTGATCTCAAATTCCTGGCCTCAAGTGATCCTCCTGCCTTGACCTTCCAAAGTGCTAGGATTTTAGGCATGAGCTACCACATCCAGCCTAAACCCCATCTTTAACACTGGGAAATGTGAGGTTTAGGGGTTAAGGAACTTGCCTAAGGCAAGGCTGGTAAGTAGCAGTAAGCCATGGTGAGAGCTCATGTCTGTCAACCATAGAACCTATGATGTCATTTGTGGTGGGAATGGTACTTCAAGCAGAGCTAGATTAAAGAAACAGCACTGTAGCTCTGCAGACTACTGAGATCTTCCGATAAGCAGTGCTGGTTCCCTTGAGAACTAGATTTTGGGTGGAGAGGGTCTCCCTGGCTTTTCATGAACTTTCATCCTACCATCTGTTGGCCATCCCCCTTGTCTAGCCAGAAGTGGCTGCTCTAATGGTTCTGCTCTGTTTAAGTTTGTACTGTGCTGAAGAAAATAAAACCATAGCCAAACATTTAATGTTTTTTTACTCTACTCAGCACTTTTAAATAAAACATTACAATGTCTACTAAAGGTAGTCATCATTTGTTCCTGAAAGGGAATAGAAACATTTTATAATGACACACTTTTGGACCCTGACAGTGTGACAATCATATTTACTAGTTGCTGTAGTCAGTTGAAATCACAAATTTATTTTATTTTTTATCATAAGTGTTAGCATTGCTTATCCAAAAAATAACAGTGTCCAGAATTTTTAGCATAAGATCAGATTTAGAACTGGGTCATAACTGTATAATGGAAACTGTTTGATAAGTGCCATTGTATATCAGGCTGGGGGAGTTATTTATTGGCAATATCAAACCTCTACCTCTCTAGGTTGTTTGGCAAGGAAGAGAAGATGTTTATATATTAGCATTGATTTTTAGTAACATTTTTGCTTACCAGGTACTTCCGTAGACATTATTTTATTTATGCCTTTTAGCAATCCAATGAGGTGGCGTGAGTATTGTTAAAATGGTAAGAGGTAACTTGCTCAAGATCAAAAAGCTGGAAGGAGTCACACCTGAGCCCAGTTCCACTTATTTCAAGTCAAACACTCTGTGTACACCACTTGTTTACCGAATGCTAGGAGCCCCTTTGCTCTTTGTTTCCTCAGTGACACCTGGAATTCTAAATTGACGTATGCCACCGGGTTAAGCACACTTGTATTCCCAGCTACTCAGGAGGCTGAGGCGGGAGGATCACTTGAGCCCAGCCTGGGCAACATAATGAGACCCCATTTCTAAGTAAATGAATGAATGAATGACAGATGCCATGATTGTTCTTTGAATTTACTTTATTTCAGTGCATTCATGCTTGTTGAGGCATTCTTGGTTTTTCTCTCTCTCACTGCCCTCTCACACCCTGTCTAATCTATCAGCAAGTTGTGGGCTCTAATTCCAAAATATATTCCATGTTCATCTATTTCTGTCATCTCTGTAGCTATTATTCTACTATAATCTTAGACTGGAGCCTTCTAACTAGACTTCCTGCTTCCACTTTTTTCCTTCTGTGATCCAAAATTCTTCACACAGCAACCCGAGTAATCCTTTAAAAACATAAATTGGGTCATGTCCTTCTTCTGGTTTATTCAAACCCTTCAGTTGCTTCCCATTGCTCTTAGGGTAAAGTTCATACCCTTACCATGGCCTGCTGGCCTTCATCTCATTTGAGACTTTCATTCTCACCTAGCTTCCTGCTCTCCAGTAATGATGGCGGTGGTTCCTCTAACATGCCAGGCTTGTTTCTGTGTTGGGGCCTTTGTTCTTGCTAATTCCTCTGCTGGAATGCTCTGCCCTTAACATCTGCTTGGCTGCCTCTTCCTCATCATTCAGGTCTCAGCTGAGGCCTGTGTCATCACCTGAGAGAGGCCTTTCCTGATTTTCCCCCTCCCACTCCATCACTCTTACTTTATCACATTCATAATCTGTAATTATCTTGTTAATTATCTGTTTACTATTATCTGTCTCTCGAGCTGTAATAAAAGCTTCATGATGGCAAGGGCCTTGCATCTGGTTCTTTATTTTATCTCCAAGGCCTAAAATAGTGTATGGTACCCCTGTAATTGTTGAATGAACTGAGTGTACCTGTTGAACCGAAACAAGTGTAATTAATCTTAAATCCTAAATTTAATCTGGTGCTTGCAGTGATTTGTTTTACTACTTATTTAATGGATTTCAGTTTTATTTAGTATTTATGATAATTTTCTGTGTTTCAGAAATAAAGCTAATTAAGATTTTTGGCAAGGTAAGGCCTGTGAGGATACAAACATTGATGGAATAGTCTTCTTTATATGGTGTTAGGAATTACTTAGTATTTATTGATCCGCTCTGGTTGATTAAATACTTATACCGAATATATGAAACCATTGGACATATTTCAAAAAATGAGTAATTTTTTTTAATACTTATTCAAAGGACTGGCATAAAGCTTTGGAATGCACTTTAAATAGAATTTTATAAAAATGTCCTTTATTTACCAGTAGGTGGCACTCTTGGTCATGATTACTGTTAGAAAACAAGTTTTTAGGATTTTAAAGAGAACAGCTTTTAAAAATGAACATTTCTTTGTTTTCCAGTTCAGTTGAGGAGACCTTTCAAACGGCATAATCACAAAATGATGTATCCTATTGTGAGGACAATTTATTTTAGCAATTTTTGTCTAAAACCTTGAGCAGAACAGTATTTCCATATATAACTATATAGCAGTTAAATTTTATCAGGGAACTTGGCCTCTAGTGACATGTAACTGTATCATTCTAGTCTTTGGTCCGCTGTTTCCTGTGGTGGATATCCTAAGTAGCAGGAGTTAAAGACAGGTGAAGGAAGATTAAGAAGAGAAATAATCAAAAAAGAAAAGTAGAAACAAGGGGGCAGAAAGGATGGAAGGGGGGTAAGTGAGAGTGGGCTTGCTGCGAGGTGATGCTTGCTGGTGATAATGAGCCTTTCCTTTTGCAGCTAAGAGGTAGCAGTTCTTTTCATCAGTTTTCCAAAACGTTATATGTTGTCTGTGCCATTGCAGGAACTTTGTGAGAATTTCAATGTATGGAAAAACTGTCCGTGTTCCAACTGGTGTATATCCAAAGGTCTCAGTATAATACCAGGACCAAAACATTCTGCGTC
Organism: Daubentonia madagascariensis; assembly: GCA_023783475.1. NCBI lineage: Eukaryota > Metazoa > Chordata > Mammalia > Primates > Daubentoniidae > Daubentonia > Daubentonia madagascariensis. The sequence continues at coordinate 3,515,167 of JAKFHU010002333.1, read as the reverse complement.
CGTCAGTCAGCCAACTATACACTTAATGACTCCTAAAATCTCATGGACTTCTAAAGTAAGTTTCAAATTCTTTCTTTCAGTGATTAACATACCATCTTTGAGTGCATTTAACAGAGAAAAACTACATTTAGTGGTCTTGCATGAGGTGAAAGAGGCCTTATACTTTTATCATTTACTAGAGAGGAAAATAGCAAGTAGTATGTTTATCCACAATGATGCTGTATTATACTGTGGCAAGAAGATATAGATCTTTTATTTAAAGATGAGTTATGAAGCAGCGATCTTCTTGATGTGATTTGGTTATAGCTAAATAAATGACATGACTTATGTCACCAACTGATTGATTTACTTTTATTTACTTTCTGTTGCCACCTGTTAGAATGCAGGCTCTATAGGATGGTCTTTGGTTTTTCCATGCCCGTATCATCAGTGCTTAGGCCGGTGTCTGTCACATAGTAGGCTCTTAGTAAATATTTGTTGAATGAAGGACTTAATTAATGAATATGGAGTAGGAATGTAAACACACTTAGCCTGAATGTTTTCCTAACACGAAATTTATTACAATTAATTTCCATAATGCCTTCCAAAGAGCTCAGAAAAAGAAAATATTCACATATATTTTCATTTATTCTTTAAGTAACTAAGATAGGAAAGGATTGATACGGCAATATAACATGTTAAATGTGGCCATTTTAGGCAAAGAAATGTTTAAAAATTGACATCGGAAAATGGTATGAAAGAAACAAACAAAAAAAGGTATCATCTGATTCCTAATCAGTGCTTTTTCTGATAGGCCAGTAGTTTTTAGAATTTAAAATATTGGGGAATCTTTCTCTGTGTGTGTGTGTGTGTGTGTGTGTGTGTGTGTGTGTTTAACTTTCTGTTGAAGTATAACATGCAAACAGAAAAGTACACAAATTCTAAGAGAACATCTTCATCACTTTTTACATGCAATCAGCACCCAGATTAAGAAACAACATTGTCACTACCGCCTCCCAAGGAAAAACTGCTAACTTGATTTCTAACATTGTAGATTCATTTTGCCTGTTTTTGTACTTAATATGATTGGAATCAATTGTGTTCTTTCATGTGTTCTTGTAAGTCTGGCTTCTTTCATTCAATATATTTGTGATATTCATCTATGTTACTGCATATAATTTCAGTTTATTCATTTTCACTGCTGTATAGTATATCTTATTGTATGGATATATCACAACTAGTTTATCTACTCTAGTAATGGCCATTTGGATAGTTTCCAGTTTGGGCTATTACGAATAGTGTTACTATTATCTGTGTTGGTTTTTAATATCTGGGAACCTTAAGCTTTTTATGTTTGGGAACCTCAGTAAATTTGTCTCCCTCTTGTACTTTATGTAACAAGAAATATTAAAGACTTACATAGTACTCTTTAAGTAGGGTACAATTATCAGACAGTTATAAAATCTACCCTCCTCTTCTATAATAGCATGAGGATTAGTCACGAGAACTTGGTCAGAGATTTTGGAAACCAGTAGAGAAAATGAATATTTGACAGCACCAAAAATTACATACTTACGTACCAGGGAAATATCTTGAGTCACCTCTAAATACTGGTAGAAACCTTGTCAAGGTGAAGTTAGGCTCTTGCTTGCTTTGCTTGTAGATCAACTCATAACAGCACCAACAGAAATCCAAACTCTTCTTTACTGGCCCCTGAGATAATCTGGTATTTCCACACTTTTTCTTAAAATAATTTTAAATTTCAGTTTTATGTTTGCCCAGGAAGTACCATGGCCTGTCCTACTGTCTTGATTCCTGGGTTGTTGCGAGGCTCTGTTGGAGCCATCTGTGCTCAGGCCCCTTTGTCAAGATTGACACCCAGCACTTTGCGCCACCTTACTCTAACCAGGTAAGTCATTAAGCCTTCAGTGTCATTTGAGGTTGATTTTCAAAGAAAGCTGACCTGCTGATGAATGTGGGAGGCATGTGAAACTCCTGAAAGAGGTAACATCTTGGCTTAAATACGCATACCATCAGATCATTAAACTTCAGTTCAATGGGGAAATATCACTGGCCATTTTGTAATATTGTATTTTGGATAGCCATGATATTATAGGAAAAACTAATTTTATTATTTTTATGAGGGTAATACTTAATAACCTAATTTTACTTTCTGTTAAAGCATAATGAAATCCATAAGGAAAACTGATCACTTGGAGAGAACTGCAAGTGTCGTTCGCCGGGAGGTTTGTATCTCTGGGGTATGGGAGGTTTTTCCAGCTGGACAGTTTGTGCACACTTATGACTGGTTTATGAGTAGGGCATTAGATGAGTTTGGTCCCTTTGAAAGACAGTCAGGGGCAGTTTGTTACTGTTCTGTTCAGGAATTTTTTGAGCAAGACATATGATAACTAATTTGAAAAGATGATAGAGATGTCTTAAATTTTTCTTTTTAAACTTGGAATGAGTCGATTAACTTTCAAGGAAGGGAGTATAGCAGCAATTGAGGGAACCATCCTCACAGGTATGATGTTTAGGGTTCTATTTTAGCGATAGAATTACTTTTAGAGCCTACATTTTATGAATAGCTTACCTTTTTTTTTTTTTTTTTTTGGCCCCATGTCTCAAAGCCCTTGCTTTAGAACAACAACTGATTGCATCAAGGGAGAAAGCACTAACCTCTGAGAAAGGAAGGCGGATGGACTCTTGTTACCCTTCTAGTGTACAGGTTTTTCCTACTATACTCAGACGGTAGAAAACTAATCTCCCACCAGAAGGGGTGTCAAGGGCTGGTAAATAAAGGATCCGCACCCTTTACCTCAGTGAGTAACCCCATTTTTATTTAAAAACATAAATTGGATATTTGAATTTGCTTTTTTTTTTACTTTCTCACACATTCACTTATATTTCGCTTAATGTTGTAGGGCTATTTAACAGTAGAAAAACTGTTTCATATTAGAAAGGATTATACACTTCAACAAACATAGAAATTGTCACGGTAGTTTTGTTTTATGTATTAATAGAAGGATGTACTTTAATGTAAAGGCGTATCATTAGGCCCCACTCTTAAAGCCAATTCTAGTTTTAGAAAATTGCTTTGGGACTGAGGGTGGTGTGTTTGTTGAGTCAGCTTTAAGTGGATGTTTTTTTTGAAAAGTCTGTAAAATTAGTTCAGTAGAGTTGATTTATGGGCATGTGGGAAAATACACTTTTCCCAATGATGATAAATCTGAAAATACTTTTTTTTTGGTTTGTTCAACACACAAAAATGCTGATTCTGTAAATGTGAGACTTGTTGGGATTTCTTTTTAAAAAGTGAAGGCCTTGTCAGTTGTGAAGAAAAAGTGGTTATTTAACCGGCTTGGACTATACACTTTCCTGTTGTATTTTGAGGCAGGTAGTTTACAGCAGGGATTGAAAAGCTTTCTATAGGGGGCCAGATAGTAAATGTTTTAGGCTTTGTGGGCCATGCTGTTTTAGTTAAAACTACTAAACTCTCCTTTTGTAGTGTAAAAACAGCCATAGACAGTATGTAAACAAATTGGTGTGGCTGTGTTCCAATAAAACTTTATTTACCAAATACCCAGATTTGGCCTACAGGTAATAGTTTGCCAGTTCCTGAATTAGAGTAGTCATTTCAGAACTTTACAGGACAAAATTATTGGGACTTTTGGAGGGTTATTTTGAGCCAAGTTTAGGTAAACTACAAAGAAAGTTAATGTAAACTCTAATAGTGTAATTGAAAAGTTGAGAATTTTAGTGTCCACAAGTCAGAAAATTCAAATCATAGCAGTACCTTGGAGGAAGAATTTTTAAGTTGCAACTCTTCTCTCCTATTTTTAATTTCCACTCCCAAACAGGTTGAAAACTGGGAAGAGATGGGAAGAGCTGGAGAAAGCTAGATGATGTCTGGGGCTGCCACCTCATCAGTGTGTGGTCATCAGAGGCTTGCCCCAGTCCCTCCAGAGGGCACTCCTAGCCATAGAGTAGGGGCTCAACCTTGGACTTGTTGAAATGAACAGCAGGTTGGACCGTAACAGAACTAGACCAGCTTTTCATAGTCTCATCTTCCACTGTTGCCTATAATTTGTATGTCAAGTGTGTTTTACAAAACTCCCCACGTCATTTGCTCTTCAGTTTAAGTTCATGAGGTAGCCTCATCTGCATTTTATAAAGAGGAAGCAGAGCCTAGAAGATGTTTCCCAGGAATAAAGGGAAGCTCCAGCTCAGAATTCCTAGGCCAGAGGACTCTGCTGCCACTCCTGGAGTGGGCAGAGAACAGAGCAGTCACCTAGAAATGTCCTTCCAGTATTAGTCATTATAATCCCTCTGGAAAACTTATTCAATGACCATTTTATGATGTTAATGCTTCTTACTTGGAACTATCAATGTAACCAGTCTGAGGTCATGCTGATGCAGGAAACTGAACTCTGAATTGAATGACATTTGACTGTTTATGCTTAAGTCCACATTTTTTTCTTAAGAATCAAAGAATAAGCAGTCTGAGTAACCCTAGAAATGTCAAGGAGATAAGAGTAGAAATATTGTCATGCTTTAAGTTTTATTCAGGCAAGATTAAAATTTTACTGGAGGAGTCACTCCATGCTTGGCTGCTGTAAAGGGTTAGCCCACTGAGCGAGATATATTCTATTCATCAATTTGATGTGAGAGTTTGGCAATGAAAGAATTTTTAAATTACCCATTCTTATGCATCCATTTATTCATTTCAAGATATGCCAGACACTGGGCTAAGTCCTGGGGTTGCATCATTGAAAATGATAGACAAGCCCCTGTGCTCAGATGTGTGTGGGACTCTGATCAGATGAAACTGATTTTATGTCCCTGATTGATTTTGGGAAAATTACCAATTCTTTTTCAATTGTATAATACTAGTTTGCATTTAGGAGCTTGTGCCTTATCCTGTAATATCTTATGTATATTGTTGCCTTTTTGTTTATAAAGCATCAATTATATATAATAATACAATAGGTTGTTGCTTGATTCTCACGACCATCCTGGGAGGGAGGTGTAGGGAACCTTAACACTGTATGTTAAAGAGATGTCCCCCTTCCTCAAACTGAAGAAGACCACTCCAGCATACAATCTCCTCAAAATGTGTACATGGGTACTGACTAGCACAGAATTATAAAGGTTAAGCTCAGGACACAGTCTACTCTCCAGCTAAGCAGCCATTCAAACCCAACCCTCTTGGCACTCCCAGCCTCACCACGCTGTCAGCACTGACAAAGCAGAGGAGGTAGAGAGAAACCTTAGGCACCCACTGCCTGGAGGTAGTTGTAGGGGCTATAGGGTGGCTGGCCACAGCCTTTTGGAGAAACTTCCAGGGAAGTATAGTCTGATGGCTCTGGCAACTGGCCTGTCTCCTAGGGGTGTATAACTTGCCCTGCTGTGGCTTAAAGCCTACTAAGACAGGGAGGCTCTTAGGGGAAAGGCCCAGCTTAGCAGCTCTGTATCCACAGTACTAGCATAGTGTTGGCATACCATAGGCACTCAATACATGCTTCATTGAGTAGAATAAACAGGTATTAATTCCAACTCTGTAGCTGGTTACCTGTACTTCCTTGGATGAATCATTTTGTAAAGTAGGAATGGTGATATTATCCCCCTCAAGAGATGAGGTGACAACGTAAGTGTACTCCATTCTGTATAGATGTAAGCTATGAACAATGAGAAAGTTCCTGTCCTACTACTACTTAGCTATGCTCAGAATTTAACTGGGTAGTGTCTAAAATGTAGTGGGGCAATGCTTTTCGGTGACACATTGTTGTTCAATTAGTTAAGCAGTCTAAGAGGTGAGGCCCTTTTCCATTTTTCCCCTAAGGGGCCCAGTCAAATTCAATGAATTTTGTTTTAAATTCAACAGACATGTATTGAGTACCTGCTATGTGCCCAGCCTTGTTCTAGGCTTAGGGATGCAACAGTGCATGAGGCAGGGAAGGCCCCTGCTGTATGTGGAGCTTCTTTCTGGTGTGGATAATCCTGAGAATGTCAGGTGTGATATACGCCAGGAAGGAAATAAAACAGGATTATGGGAGGTAAGAGTGGCTGGGGTGGGGGCAATTTTAAATCAGTGTGTAACATTTGAGCTGAGAATTGAATAAGGAAAAGAGCCAGCCGTGTACACAGCATTCATGGCAGAGGGACTGGTGAAAACCAAGGTTTTGAAGCAGGAATGAGCTTGGCATGTACAGGGAAGAGTAGGTATGAGGGAGGATGGGGGAGGTGAGGTAGACAGGCACCACCAGGTGGTATAAATTGTGTTGGCCTGGGATAAGGAGTTGGAATTTTATTCTAAGGGTGATGGAAGGTTTTAAGCAGGGAAATAAGTAATTTACATTTTATTGGGTCTTTTCTTTGCTTGATTGACACCAGGCTGGAAGCTTTTGACAATCTCTAGAGAGGTGTTGGTGGCCTCCTGTAGGGTGGTAGCAGTGGGGGCTAGATCTGGGACTGGTGGAGCTGGTGAGTTTCACAGAGGGTGATGGGGTGTGGGGGTATGGTTAGTGAGAGGAGAGGAAACCAAGATGATTTCTAGGGTTTGGGATTTGAATAATGTGGTAGATAATGTGATGATGGTGGCATATATTTGCTAAGATGGAGAAGAACAAGTTTGGATGAGGGGAAATAAAGAGCTCGGTTTTGGAATAACCTGAGTGGCGGTAGAGGGGGAAGTGGAGGGAGTTACAGATGAAACAAGATTAGCCATGAGTTTATCAACTCATATCAGCTCTTATCAACTCATATTGACTGTTAAATCTGGGTTATAGGTCATGGGGGTTCATTATACTATTTTTACTACTTTTGTATTGTTTGAAAATTTTCATAATAAAAGGAAAAAAAATTGGGAGAAAAAAAGAGTTCTGTGTTGGATGTGTGAAGTTTGAAATGGAAACTGCAATAGGCAGTTGGATATATGAGTTTGGAGTTCACTGCTGGAAATAAAAAGTTTAAGCCGTGTGGAGAGTAAGGGAAGAGGGCCCAGGACTCAGCCCAGGGGTGTGTCAACATTTAGAGGCCAAGCAGAAGAGCAAGGGCCAGCAAAGGAGACGGAGATGGAATATCCAGCCAGGCAGGAAGGAAATCAGTAGAAGCCAGGAGAAAAAGTGTTTCAGAAAGGAGAGAGTGGCCAACCTTGCTGAATTTGGCTGAGAGGTTGTCATTGGATTTACCAAAATGGGTAACCAGAATTAGGTGACCAGAATGACCAGCTTTAGTACATTGCTGAGAGTGAAAGCCCAACTGGATTGTGTTTGGGGGGGAGAGAGAGAGATAAGAAAGTGGAGGCAGGACCACATACAACTCTTGAAATGTTTTGATAAGAATGGGAGCAGAGAAGTGGGGTGATAACTGGATTAAGGGAGAGGCTTATTTTGTTTGTTGTATTTTGAAAGCAGCAAAACACTCAAGTGCCTGGATTCAAATCTCTGCTTTGCCACTTGCTAATTGTGGCCTACCTGGTTTTCTCATGTGTAAATGGGGATGATAGTTAACACCTGCCTTCTAGGGCTGTTGGGAAGATGGAATGGACCGAGCATTGTAAAGTGGCTGACACATGGTAAGGCTGTTTGCTGCTGGTGTTACTGTTATCTGAACTGGGAGATCCTAGAGCTCACAAGTGTGATGAGTGGAGAGGGGAGGGCGGGGAGTAATGCAGGAGACAGGATAGTTGCTGGGGTGAAGGCTTGAGAAAGCAGAGAGGAGACTGGTCCCGGTGGACAGGTTAGCCTTTGGTAGGAATAAGGTGAGTTCACTTGTCATTCCAGGGCGTAGTGTTGACCAGCATAAGCCACTTAAGAAGTAAAATTGTTTGGTTGGCAGAGAATTTTGTGGTCTTTTTTTGTCAGTAAATCACTTGAGTAAAATCAGCTTTTTAAAGTCAGATTCCTACACATCAGATTGGTATTCGGTCGCCATTTAAGTAATGTCTCTGGGTCTTGGTGTCCTTATGTGTAAAATGATGTACTATTCTTGATAGTGACTAAAGTTTCTTTCAATTCTGAAAATTCTCTGAGCCATAACTACATTTTTGTCTTAGGTCTTCTCTAATCCTGCCTTTACCTAAATTTTTAAGCCAGAAAATGAATGAATGGGAGTGAACAGGGAAAGTTAGCCAGGTTTCCAAAGAAAGACCTATTTCCTGTACGGAGACTTTTGCATCAGCAGTAACATCAAAATAATCTACATAAAACCAGTTTTAAAAATAAGTGTGATGGAATATCCTTTTAGATGCTGATTCTAAGCATTAAAAATGTGTACTAGTAAAAATTGGCAAATGTGTTGTTATTTTATTGAACAGTAGAAGAGTCTAAATGTTATTTTATGGAAAACTTCATTTCCTGCCATGTGTTTTAACTTAGGACATGGCTAGTTGAGGTTTCAGTTGCGAAATCTTTTGATCCATTAAGCATAAGAGCAAATACAAATGTTAAAATATGTAGTTTCTCCATTATGTTTTGCTTATTCAATAAAAGTAATGAAAGATTGGCATATAGCAAAGGACATGATTACAGATCCTGATTATATGAACTAGCTTTGGAATAAAATATTTGGTCTTCAAAAAGATTTTTTAATGTTTTTAATCCACATTGCTAGAAATATTTAAATAGGACACAGTATATTTGTATTAAGCAAAATAAAGTAGTAAAAGGGAGGCATGTCTTTAAAAGTCATGAATTGTGCAAGGCATTTTGTGTTCCAGTTGTAATAGTTTTGTCCAGATTATTAGGACAAATAGCAATGGGTATATTACTGTTTGTATTACAGGTTGAATATCTCTAATCCAAAAATTTGAAATCCAAAATGTTTCAAAATCTCAGGCTTTTAGAGTGCCAACATGATGCTCAAAGGAAATGCTCATTAGAGCATTTCAGATTTCAGATTTTTGGATTAGAGATACTAACTGTAAGTATAATGCAAATACTCCAATATCCAAAAAAAAATCTAAAATCCAAAATACTTCTGGTCCCAAACATTTCAGGTAAGGGATACTTAACCTGTAATACCAATAGACATAACACATCTGGGAAGATTTTTGGTTATAAAGACTATCCAAATGAAAATACGGCATAATAGAAATAGTAGCTTGCTTTCTCTTCTTCAGTGAATTTTATATTTGGACATTGGGAAATGATTTCATTTCACATAGTCTAGCATTTGCTTATGAAGCATTCTCACATTTTTCAGCTGAAATTCTGCTCCCTGTGTAGTGATTATGAATGTTGATTTCCCTGCCACTGGGTGACTCTTCTGGATTTGTTTAAAGCTTATACATACCTAGTTTTGTTAAGGAATCTAACAGATGCCAGTTAAGCTGTTAGAAATAAAATAATCTAGCTCTTGGCTATGTTTTAACAGATTATAATATTGAAAGAAAATAATGCTTATAAAATAACATTTCTTTTTTGTAAACATAAAAAAAATGGGAATAATAAGGTAATGGTGAGACCTCTGCTGATTCTTATTACTTGTCTTTGTAATGAGATGCTTAAAAGAGAACGTGTGGCAAGCAAAGGAAGATAACGGTTCTGTTGAAGAAATCTGTGCCCTCTCTGACCTCTTCCACATTATTGAACATGAACCTGGATTTTCTGTAGTATTCCCCCCCCACACACACACACACTTTTTTTTTAAACAACAAAAAGCTTCTGAACTTCTACCAATCATTGCTCTGGAAACCAATTTAAAGTGACATTAAGTTAGAGTTTTTATTCATTCTGCAAATCCTTACTGAGCCTTAGTGTGTGTTGGGCCTTGTGCTTGATCTAGGGAGTTGATTTAGATATACATTCTGTTCAGTAGCTGGCCACAGGAGGCTGTGGTTCATGAGTATTTATAATTTACATTAATATGTGCTAAATATGATAAGAAAGACAAGCATTCTATTAGTTCAGTTGAAGGGCTAGGGAGAAGAGGAAGACTTCAGGCAGAGGGAGTAGTATTTGAGCAGGGCCTAAGGGTGAGCAGGAGGTCGGAAGACAGAACTGAGAGAGCATGGTGCATGCTGAAGGATGTAGGCAGAGTTTTGGGAGGTGGGCAGGTGTTAGGTACCTTTGAGGACCAGCAGGTTATCCAGTTTGGCTGGAAAACCACTACCTCACAAGCAGGAGCTTAAGTCGGTATGAGTTAAATAGGCCTTTTAGCAATTTTTTTTATAGTTGAGTGGTAGAGAGCCCTTGAAGGCTTTTGAGCTGGGGAGTAACTCAGTGAAATTGGAACATTAGGAATATTTCCCTCTTGTCTGCTTTAAGAGACACAAGAAGGCAGCCAAGGTAGTAGTTCAAGTGAAAAGAAAGAAATTCTCAACTTAGGATGGTGGCAGGTGGGCAAGGGAATGAAAAGACATAAACTGAATTCATGGAATGTGGCTGTGTTAGGTACAAAATGCCAAAAGAGTCAAGGGTGTGTGTGTTTGTATGTCAACAGAAAATATATTTGATTGTATTGAGTCTAAGAATTGAAATCCTGGTACTAGAAAGAAGCTAGTTTTGGAGGGCTCTGTGAGGGCAGGGCAGCCTTCTCCCTCTCTGCATCCCCAGTCCCCTAGTTTCAGCCACCATGCTTAAGAAATGTGGAAGGAATGAATGTGGTGGATTGAGTTGTACACATAAGTGACTTTACCATTGGGACAGAACTGTCAGATGGTTAAGGGCCTAGCCAACCTCGGTTTGAATCCTGACTTGGCAATTCCTAGCTAGGAGATCTTAAGCAAGTTATTGAACTTTTCAGTTTCCCCTTCTACAAGATGGAGGATAACAAAGCTGCCTTTTGGGATATAATATGATTATTTATATCAACTGAATGATTAATACACATAAAACATTTAACCTAGCATCTGGTATATATCTGAGATTAACGTTCCTCAGGCATTAACTGTTTTTACTTATGGGGAGAGTATATGTGAGCCTGTGATTGTCAGAAAAGTAACAGTGAGTTGTCACCGGGGGGTTGGGAGCAGTAGCCTATGAGTCCTTGAGGTCCTGAACCTAGTGGTGGAAGTGAGAGTAGGAGTGAGGCAGTTTAGGGAAAGCTCCCACTGAGGAAGTGGGAGAGGGAATGGAAAAGGAGAAGGACCAGGTTGGAGACACAGGAGGGGACCTGAAGAGTTCAATATTGGCTATCCCAGGCAAGGAGACTGCTTCAGTGTGGAAAGTACCAAATTCAGAGAGATCAGGGAGGGTGAGAACTGAGACTGGACATTGAGTTTGGTCGTTCAGGAAGACATCAACGAACCTTGGAAGAAGTTATAGGACAGCACAAACCATGTTCCCTGTGGTTAAGGAGAGCATCAAGGAAAAAGGGAAGATTCTGCAGGCTAAGGAAGAACTGATCATCTCAGTAGAGGAAGGATGAAAGGCAATTTCTGAAATATCTTAAAGACAGTATAGCTTTGAAATTTGCACTAACAAAGTAATTGATAGGCTAGGATGTACATGTGGTGCCACCCCACCACACTGCACAGCTCTTTGTTGTTGTCCATGTGAGCAGTCCCCCTGAGGTGTGTGGTGCTTAGTCTGTAAGGTCCTGTGCAGCAGCACTGGTGCAGTGGCGTATATGTTGATAAATGAATAAAGTATAATATATAATGTAAAACAAATACTAATAAGTTAATAAATGCAATAAAATGCAGTTATGTGTTGCTTAATGACAGGGATATGTTTTGAGAAATGTATTGTTGGGCGATGTTGTTGTATGAACATTGTAGAGTGTACTCACACAAACTTAGATGGTATGGCCTACTACACACCTAGGCTATATGGTAAAGCCTATTGCTCCTAGGCTACAAATCTGCACATCGTGTTACTGTCTGAATATTGTAGGGAATTTAGGTATACAAATACACAATAGTAAGTATTTGTATACCTAAACATAGAAAAGGTACAATAAAAATACAGTATTATAATCTTATAGGACCACTGTCGTATATGCAGTCTGTTGTTCACCGAAAAGTCGTTATGTGGCACATGATTGTACGTTATAACCAACAGTTAATGAGTTCTGTGGTCCAGCAGTGTTGTAGGTGCTTTTGCATATATCATCTCATGTAATCCTCCCAGCAACCCTATGAGGTATAGGTGGTGATGTTCTCATTTTATAGCTGAGGGAGCCTAGGTAACTTGCCCAGAGTCACACGGCTGGTAATGGTAGAGCCAGGATTAAATACCAGCCGGTCCAGCTACAGAGCCCATGCTGTCATCAGCCATATTCTGCTACTTCCTTTATTTTGTTACTGAATTGCTTAGGCTGAGCAGATGCCATTAGATGGCATGTCTGATGAAACAGAAGGTACTAAAGAGAGGAAAATTGAACATGAAGGAAAGGGCTGGTGGTTGCTGATGGAGCAGTGTTTCAGAGGATCAGGAACACAGGGAGAGAGTCAGTAATGGAAAATCACCCCACTTGCTCTTTGGGAGAGGAAGAAGAGAGGATTGGCAAAAATACAGAGAAAGAAAGAGGCAAGAGATTTTGCAGGAAAGATGGAAAGGTAGACAATTTTAGGAAATATTTTGAGGTGGTGAGGGAAGCCACCATCCATCATGAGAATTTTCCAGCGGATTTTTAAAAACGGTCTCCCATAGTGTAATTAGACCCAGTAGTCCTATTGGAGAAAAGGGCCTGAATGAGCTAGCATTAGGGTGGGACATTCATCAACCTTGACAGATTTCCAGTGCACTGTTTGGTGGAGCCACGAAGGTAACACCCTCCAGGGAGAGGGCTGTATTTTGGTCAACTGCTACTGGCTTGATTTGCTGCCACAAGTGGAGTTGAACAGAAGTAGGAGATTGAGGAAAGGGTCATGTTGTCTTTTTTCCCCGCTTGTGAAGATGTCCCAGGTTCAGAGGAGGAAGGGAAACACAAAGCAGAAGAAAGAATGAAGGAAGGAAATAGAGACTTCTTGAATTTGAGGGGCGCTGAGGTATGGATGGCACTTACCTAAATAGCTTCTGCATCAGACCTATTCAGGGCTTTCCGAAAATCAAACATGTCATTTAGAATAGCACTTCTCAAACTCTGTAGGGAAGGGCTCTTGTTGTGGTTGTTGTTTTAGGTTGTGAACTATTTGTATTTTGTAGAATATTGTATAATACAAAATGAATTAGAAAAAAATGAATTCAAAAAACAGACATAAAGTATACAAACCCAGTTTGTTTTCTATTACTAGATTCAAAAGACACAAAATTACTCTGTAAAATTGCTAAAAAATTTCTAAGTGCTTTTAATTTCAGCCATGAGCTTGTTATGGTCTCCTTACACACTCAGAAGCAACAGAGAGCCTCACTGATGGAGAATTTAGATGCCACACAGGGTTGTTTGCAGGGTTCCCATTCCCTGAGCTCTTCCCAGACTGCGTAGCCTAGTGCATGGCACGTGATGGGTACTCACCAGATAAATGCTGGTTAAGTAGTCCCTTTAGGAGACAATTTTTGTGTGCAGAATAAAATTAAATTAGTATGATAGGAAGTCTCTCAAAAAGATGTTAATTAAAATTTGTTCACCTGGTGGTAGGCAGAACTAAAGCAAAGCGTGCTTTACTTTGTTTGGCAATTTTCAAAAACCACATCTTTGGTAGGTTTCAAAAAACCTTAGTTCCCAGAAAGCCACCATTTGTCCCTTGTATTGTGTATGCACCAACATCAGCCACTGTTCATCTTTTGGTTTTAGATTGTGTCAGCAGCTAAGGTGTGTGGGGCTGCCAATGAGTCGCCATCAGTGAAGAGCCTCCGCTTGCTTGTTGCTGATCAAGATTTTTCCTTTAAAGCTGGCCAGTGGTAAGTGGCTTTTCTTTTTTCCAAGTGTGTACATTCAAGAAGGTGCCATCAGATAGAAGCGATTATTTTTTCTTCTGGAAAGGACTTCTGTGGCTAGCTGTTTCCCCCAAGGGAGAAGAATTCTACATCCCTTCCATTCAAGATGAGTCTTTTTTGGCATGGAGAATCTGATTCCTTTCCTGGCCTTAGAGGCTGCTTCAGTTTTGAGCCCACGGCCTCCTCAGTCATATATGAAAATTGTTGTCTTGAGTTTTCCAAATTCAAACAAAGCAACTAGTTCTAGTCCATGGAACCTACAGCTCTGATAATTACATTCTGTAGGAATGGTTGCTAACAGAATGCACTGCAGTAATCTAATCTGCTTGAGTTATGTGTTGCTAGGTATTCATGTGTTTTTAAAAATTAGTCTTCTTTATGTCCAATGTAGGGTAAACAAAGCAGCCTGAAAAGGAGAGTAACCAGCGATGCCATTACAGAGCTGACCACCCTCTTGACTGGATTCTTGTGTCACTCGTACCTTGTCTGGTTGAGTTTAAATATTTTGCTTAATTTATTATGAGGATTTCCCAGTCAGGCCCAGCCCACACACACAGAAATCATAAGTGTGTCCCATTTGACTCTGAGGACTAATCAGTATGCTGATAGGGTAACAGCCCAGCTGTCCCTCTATTCCTCAGATGGCCTCGATGAGCTGCAATTCAAGTTGAATTGTAAAGAAAACAACTTGAATTTCCCTAGGAAAGGTGTGTTTGGGTGTTGTGTGTCCTTTATTTAAAAAAAGCATTCATTTCTAAATGAATTTCTGGCATGTCAGTCTTGATAGTGTGTCTTAGGAGTCACTTGACTGATTTTGGCAGTCCATCTGGAAATGTGGTTTTGTTAGGGGGAGGATGTGTGGTAATAGCAAGTGTGATAATAGCGAGAGTTAGCAGTCTTGTGTTAATAGTTTGCCTTTGAATTTAGAACTAGAAAACAAGATGCTGATTGCAATAATTTGCGTTTGTGAAGCAATTTACTGCAATCTTTGCACATGTTCGATGATACATATTAAATGCATTTTGGCTGTTTTAGGGGGTGGGCCACATATTTACCCTTCAGAAATGGTTTAGCAGTTATTACATTGAAAGTGGAAACTTAAATTGTAATGATGTGCTTTTCCATATTACCCTTCTGTGGAAGTGTTTTGTTCCTGTGCATGGCATTATCTTTGTGCCTTCAACTCTGAATTTTGCCAAGACTCAGATCCTAGTCTCCTGGTTAAAAAAAGCCTGTTATAGTGCTGCCACCCTGGTGTGCCTGCAAGTATATTAGTACTTGCAAACTGCAGTTACTTGAGAAGAAAAATGTCATCATTCGCTAGTGATAGAAATGGGGTCCCATTGTGATTCTCGAGATAAGATTATTCAAGGTTTATGTTATGTATCCTACCCCAGTGAGTACATTTGGTCATTTCACTAACTTTAGGTGTGGTTTTAATATGTACCTGAGACACTTCTGCTTTAGAGGGCAGATTTGGGGGTAGTCATCACTGGCTGGTTAGTGGTGACCCTTTTTCTGCCAGGTGTCAATCAGCATTCATTCTTGGTGCCTGCCCCCCCCCCCTTTTAAAAGGTTGTACCCTTACCATTCACTTATTATATGGCTCTAGGGGTTGTGAGTTCCTTTTGATATTTGACCTTATGGTCACAGAATGGCCATTTTGCTTAGATTGGCAGTGTCCATCCCTTTTGTGCTATTGCTAGACTGGCTTTTTGCTCTAGGCTCTCTCAGAGAGAGCTCAGTAGCATCTCCATGTGGCACTTTGGAGAAGAGGGCAAGGATTAGGGAGAGGGAGTTGGGATGTGGCTGCCGTGCATTTTGTATAGTTAGGATTATCAGAGTGGAGAGCTGCTGGAGATAAAGGAGAGGATCACTGTTGGGCTCGTCTTTGGGGTGAGAGATTGGGCCACGTTCCCACACCTCTGCATTCTTGACTAGTGGCCTCCTCTGATGCCTACCAAACTCTGAGGATGAGGTTCCAGGCCCAACTCTAAATAAATGAATAATAAATAAATAAATACATGCTCTCTGACTAGCTAAAGCTTTGGCCACAGATTCCCACGTAGATAGACACTTTCAGCATAGACCAGATATAAGCCTCTTCTTGTGCTGCACTACGTAAGTATTGGGCCCTCCAGAGGGAACTGGTTGCTGTACTGGGAAACCAGCTCCGAGAACCCTAGTGATCCAATCCAGAGAGAAAGGCCAAAAGAGGAAACCACCTCAGAACATTTCTCACATGAGCAGGGCTAAACCCCCTGGGCTCCAAGGCCTACCAGTAAGCTTTCTGCTTTCTAGTTGCTTAGCAACTAGCTCCTTGGTGAGTCCTGCCTTTGACCAGAGTTCCTCCTCCCGGGGGTAGAAAGATTGGCACTCCTTCTTGGGGCCGGAGCATGCCACTAACAGTCCTCATGCAGTGCTGCTGCCCTCAGTTTCCAGATTCACGCTGTGTTGTGGCACACTCACTGCCTGCCTCCTGCAATGGCTGTACTGCTGTGGGTGGGACCCCTCCCTAGAGGGAGGCCATGTCCCCTAGTGCTCTGGAGACTGCCCAACTAATGTGCTTGCTTTCTACCTGCTAGCTCTATGATATGGGCAGTTTCCTTATTACTCTGGGCTTCAGTTTTCATAGCTTTAAAGAAGGAGCAGTAGTATTCCTATGTTTTGGGATATTTAAAGTGTTTAGCAAAATGCCTAATGTTAACTTTATTCATTTGTTTTTATTTTTTGTTATTGCTAGTAAGTATTTCACTCAGTCATTTAGATCATCTGTGCTGGTGAGGTCCAGGGGGACAGATTCCAATGCTTAGCTCCTTGGTCAGTTTCCCTGCAGCGAAGCTGTTGGTTGGAGGAGCGCAGTCCAGGTAAGAGTGGATGAGTGCATGTCGCCACCATGACGCCACTCATGCCTCAGTCAGTCCTAAGTCCACACTTGGCTGTGCATAGGATGCCACCTGAGGGGAAGCAAGGCCAAAGCATTTTTGCAGAGAGAAAAGGAATTCTTGGTCCTTGTGTATCTCTGACTTCCTATAGGATAACATAAGTTTGTATGCTTGAAAGAACTTTGAGCCCTATTGAGAGAAGGTGGACACCAAGAAGAAACAGATTAAAGGAGTAAGATTAGAGAAATAAGACTTTGCCCTTACCCTTGAGCAGGTCTGCTATATTGTAGACATTATATGACTTACACAACTGTGTGTGGCAACTCTGACTCTTTATGCATTCCTTGGCATCAGATGGTATCCTCCTCCATTGCTTACCTGGTGAGCACTCTGTCTCTTAAGACTCAGCGTAAGGGGCATCTCCTCTGTGAAGTCTTTCTTAATTCCTCCACTTTTGGTAGAATTGACTTCTCCCTTCTCTGCCTTGCACCCCCAAAGCAGATTTTATCATAACCCAGTTAATTTATGTATTTGTTAATTTTCCTCCTTGTAGAGTGGGTTTATTGAGGGCAGGAACACGTGTGTACCTTTGTATCTCCAGCAAGTACCACAGTGCCTGTACATGGTAGGCAAGTACTCTTTGTAGTGTTTGCACAAGTGAACAAGGGAGGAGCTCTGAATACCGTGGCTGAGGACTGAAGAGTTCTGGGATCTCATAGTATAACATTGTCATTTGGCCATGGTTTGCATGCTTTCTGTGTGCTGGGCAGGGGGGCTGCCTCTATGGACAGACATGGCTGCCTGGTGTGTCAAGGCTGGATGTGGCCATGTTGCCTCACTACACATCTAGGCCCCTTCTCTCAGTTCTGCATATGCTCACTGATCTGGGTGCAGTAGGTGCCTCAACTTGTGGCTCCAAAAGTGCCAATCCTGCACAGGGCATTTTTAAAGGTGTATGTTTAAAGTTTAAAGTTTAATTTGTTCTTGGACAGATGTTTTGTGAAATATGTTTTGTGTGTATTTTCTTAAACCCATTCAGATGGGGTTTTTATGTAGTTTGAATTCTTCTGTATCTTCTAATGAAGGAGTTCTTTTTTCCAAAGGTAGCTTTCCAGAGTTCACTAGAAAAGAGGGTTCCCTTTTGCTCACCTGAGAGAAGGTCTTTATCAGCATCGAGCAGCAGAGGGCACTGTAATTCAGGAGATGAAGCAGCAAAAGTCGCTCATTTATTTTTTAAACGTGGAAATAGTGGAGATTCTGTATACCTCCTCTCTGATAGCCTATAGAAACTGTTCTAATAAGTGCTAACTATAGTCTTTTAAATTTTTGTCTTGTCTGAAATTAAAGGGAATATAAAGTATTCATGGAAAAGAGTCAGGTGAAAGTAGACTAGGGACCTTTTCTGGAGTACTTCCAATCCAGAACTAATTTTTTAAGACTACAATAAATGGCTAGATATTTAAGGCCATAGAAAAGAGGAGAATATCCTTTAAGGTCATAGATAAATCAGTAGAGAACATCTTAGGCTTTTCATATAAGCTTGCACGTAGAAAAACAACTGGGAAAAGATGATACTGCTCTTTGATGGCTAACACCTAGATTGGATGTTTATGTTTCTTAGGCATGGGGATGATTTTTGTGGTCCCTGGTTCTAATAAACTTTAGTGTTGGTATGGTATGTGACTAGGTTTGTTGCAATTTCTAGAATCTCCACCAAAAAAGGGTTTCTGTGGCATAGAATTATTGAAGGCTTGAAACTCATAAGAGTTCTAGACTATAGGAGTGTGGCTAGAAGAAAAGAAGGAAACATCAGCCCATTTAATTGTGGCAAATGGCAGAGTGTTTTGTTGGTTTTTCTTTTGTTGCCCCTTTTATTGGTACTTTAAGAAAAAAGTATATTGAGATATAATTCACGTATAAAATTTATACAATTAAAGTATACAATTCAGTGGGTTTTTAGTATATTCACAGAGTTGTGCAGCCATCAGCACAATCAAATTTTAGAATATTTTCATCATCCCAAAAAGAGACCCTGTACCGATCACTCCCCATCCTCCTGCCCCCTTAGACAACCACTTTCTGTCTCTATGGATTTGTCTGTTCTGGACATTTCATGTCAATGGAGTCATATCATATGGTGTGTGATCTTTTTGTGACTGGCTTCTTTCACTTAACATGATTTCAAGGTTCATCCATGTTGTAGCATGTATCAGTACTTCATTCCATTGTATACATATACCACATTTTGTTCATATATTTATCAGTTGATGGACGTTCAGATTGTTTCCACTTTGGGGATATTATGAATAATGCTGCTCTGAACATTTGTGTACACGTTTTTGAGTGGACATATATTTTTATTTCTCTTGGGTATAAACCTAGGTGTGGAATTGTTCATGTGGTAACTCTGTTTAACATTTTCTAGCACCACAAACCTGTTTTCAATAGTGATTGTACCATTTTACATTCCCACCAACAATGTATAAAGGTTCCAGTTTCTCCAGATCCTCACTAACACTTGCTATTGTTTGTCTTTTTGATTATGGCCATGCTAGTGAGTGGTAGCTCATTGTGGTTTATAGTTCCCTAATGACTAATGATGTTGAGCATCTTTTCATGTGCTTATTAGCTATTTATGTATCTTCTTTGAAGAAATGTTAATTAAAACCTTTTGCCTATTTTTTATTTGGGTTGTCTTTTTATTACTGAATTGTAAACATTCTTTATGTAATCTGAATACAAGTCCCTTAGCAGATATATTATTTGAAAATATTTTTTCCCATTCTGTGGGCTGTCTTCTAACTTTCTTAATGATATCATTTGTAGCACGAAGTTTTTAATTTTGATGAAGTCTGTTTTCTCTATTTTTTCTTTGACGCTTGTGGTTTGGAGTCATATCTAAGAAACCACTACCCTGAAGATTTACTCCTGTGTTTTATTCTAAGAGTTTATCATTTTAGCTCTTACATTTAAGCCTATGTTCCATTTTGACTTAATTTTTGTATGTAATGTGAGGTAGGGGTCCAACTTCATTCTTTTGCATGTGGAAATTCAGTTCGCCAATACCGTTGTTGAATAGGCTATTCTTTTGTCATTGAATTGTCTTCACACCCTTGGCAAAAATTAGTTGATCATAAATTTAAGAGTTTATTTTTGGACTTTCAATTCTTTTCCATTGATATACATATCTGTCCTTATGTCAGTGCCACAGTATCTTCATTACTGTAGCTTTGTAGTACCTTTTGAAATCAGGAGGTGTGAGTTCTCCAAATGTATTCTTCTTTTTCAAGATTGTTTTGATGATTCTGGGTTCCTTGAATTTCCATATGAATTTTATGGTCAACTTGTCAATTTCTGCAAAGAAACTACCTGGGGTTTTAGTAGGTATTACATTGAATCTGTAGATCAATTTGGGGAGTATTGCCATCTTAACAATATTAAGTCTTCTACTTCACAAACATGGAACATCTTTCCATTTATTTAGATCTTTAATTTTTTTCAACAATGTTTTATAGTTTTCAGTGTACAGTGTTATACTTCTTTTGTTAAATGTATTCAAAATTATTTTATCCTTTTTTATGCAATTATAAATGGAATTGTTTTTCTGAATTTCACATTTGGATTGTTCATTGCTAGTGTGTAGAAATACAGTTGATTTTTGTATACTGATCTTGTATCCTGAAATCTTATTTGAATTTGTTTATTAGTTCTAGTATCTTTTTAGTGAATTCCTTAGGATTTTCTATATATGAAAGCATGCCATCTGCAACTTTCACCTCTCCAATCTGGATGCCTTTTATTTCATTTTCTTGCTTACTTGCCTTGGCTAGAACCTCTAGTACAATGTTAAGTAGACGTGGTAGGAGTAGACATCCTTGTCTTGTTGCTGTTCTTAGGGGAAGAAACTTCTCATTCCTCTTACCATTAAGTATGATGTTAGCTGTAGGTCTTTTGTAGATGCCCTTTATCAGGTTGAGGAAGTTCCTATTTATTCCTAGTTAGTTGAGTGTTTTTATTATGAAATGGTTGGATTTTGTCAAATGCCTTTTCTGCATCTATTGAGATGATCATGTGAGTTTTTGTCTTTTATTCTACTAAGTGGTATATTACATTGATTTTCAGATGTTAAACTGACCTTGTATTCCTGGGATTTTTGTGTCTATATTCAGAAGGGATATTGGTCTGTGGTTTTTCTTGCTGTGTCTTTGTCTAGTTGGTATGAGGGTAACACTGCTCTCATAGAATGAGTTGGAAAGTCTTCTCTTCTGTTTTTGGAAGAGGTTGTGAAGGATTAGTATTAATTCTTCTTTAAATATTTGGTAGAATTTACCAGTGATGCCATCTGGACCTGAGCTTTTCTTTGTGGGAAGTTTTAAAATTACTGATTCAGTCCTTTGACTTGTTATGTGTCTGTTCAGATTTTGTTTCTTCTGGAGTCAGATTTGGTAGTTTATGTCATTCTAGGAATGTGTGCATTGCATGTATGCTAACTGACTTTTTGGCATACAACTGTTCATAGAATTCCTTGCAATCTTTTTTATTTTTAGAAGGTTGGTGATGATGTCCTCTTTTTAATTCTTGATTTTATTAATTTATCTTTTTTCTTAGTCTAGCTGAAGATTTGTCCATTTTGTTTATCTTGCTGCCTGTTTTTAAAATTGTTTCAACAATAATCATTTATTTGCCTTTCCTTTTAGGATTGATTTCTTTATCCCAGGAGTCTCTGTGGTTGGTGGATTTTCAATATGCTCCAGCCCAAGACTGCTAGAACAAGAGAGAATGATAGAATTGGCAGTGAAATATACGAACCACCCTCCTGCCCTCTGGATTCACAATAAGGTGAGCAAACTGCCTATTTAAACTTGGCAATCTGGGCATCTCTGCCTCCCACAAAGTTTGTGTTCAGCTTACTTGATCCACTTAAGAAACCTGGGCTTGAGTAAAAAGGGTACATGCTCACAAAGAGCTTTCCAGAAAGGTAAAAGAAACAGAATTTTTTTGATTCATTAACTATGACTCAAAGGGACTTTGGGATCTAGAAATATTTTCTATGTCACCAAACAGTACTCAATTGAATACTAATTTAGAATTAAAATATTTTACGTTTTATGCAAGTTTTTGAAAATTGGCTCTCTTTGTCATGTAAATGATAAATCTATAAATCAAGTTGTTTTTTCCTGACCACCCTAAATAAAGGGAATTAAATTATCATTCTGTCATTATTTGGAGGGGAAACTATCTGATTACGTAGTACTGCTGGTGCCCAGAGGTGTAAACAGCTAAATCAGTGGTGCCATTACTTCTCCATTTCAGTCCCTAGGGAGCTCTTCACACAGGACTCTGACAGGGAAGCCACATTTGATGGCTGCTAATAACTTATGCTTCACCACAGTGCTCAACACAGTCCTGTGTAGGCTGCCTGTCATTACCTACCAGAACTCTGATAACAGAGAATGAACTCAGAACAGATCAGTTACTTGTCTTAGTTTTTGACCCTTTTCTCCTTTTTACTGCCATCTTCTTCATTACTAGAGCATGTCTTCTGTCTGTATTTACCAACAGCCTCCATCCCATCCCAGGTGTTTTCTTACCTCCTTTACCAAAAAGAAATGTACTATACAAATATGGCTTCAAAAACTCAGCATTCTTCCCTTTTTCCTGGAAGTCACTGAGAATCAACAAAGGAAAACATAACATAAAAACTCTAACTTTGTTTTCAGTAGAACTTGGAAACACACTTCAGTATATTTTTAAAGGTTGTAGAGAATTGTTGTGTTTATGCAGGAGCCACATGGGAATAAGTAGAGGAGAGTGGCCAACAGTAGCAGATCTCAGAGAGCACCAACAAAAATACACGTGGGATTCGGGGTGAGACTTGTTGTCCCAGTCTGCCAAAGAGGGTGTGGGAACAAGGTTGAGTTTTGTGGCTGCAGAAATTCCACCTGGACATAGTTAGGTTCAGTTAAGAGAGAGGGCACACCAAGAATCCCATAAACAAGCCATATTTGTAGAAAGTAATATATCTTTGTAGTGGCTGAAGAGAGCTTTTGTGTTGTGAAAAGTAGCTAGCTTAGGACATTTTCTTGGCCCATCCCCTTATATAGGACCTTCTTGCAAATAGTTGGTCCAAAAAAAATCACAATTCATTTCAATTTCATGAAAGAAATCAAAGAAGTCATGAGTAAATGGAGAGACATACTGTGTTCATGAATTAGAAGACAACATAGTAAAGAAGTTAGTTCTCCTTAAATTGATTTATAGATTTAATATAACACTAATCAAAATCTCAACAGAATTTTTTTATAGATATAGACAAGATGATTTTAAAATTTATATGGAAAGAAAAAGGACCTAGGATAACTAAAACAATTTTGAAAAGGAAGAATAAAATGGAAGGAATCATATTACTCAAATTTAAGATTAAAATAAAGCTACAGTAATCAAAACAGTGTGGTATTGTTGAAAGGATAGACACATTGATCAATGGAACAGAATAAAGAGTTCAGAAATAAACTGACACACATATGGCCATTTTATTTTTAACAAAAGCACTAAAGAAATTCAATGGCGAAAGAACAGCCTTTTCAACAAATAGGGCTGGAACAACTGTATGTCTACATGCAAAAAAAGAACTTCAACCTAAACCTCGTGCCTTATTCAAAATTAACACAAAATGGGTTGTAGATCTAAATGTAAAAACATGGAACTATAAAAGTTCTAGAAGAAAACATAGGAAATAGTTGGAACTTGAAGATAGACGAAGAGTTCTTAGACGTAACACCAAAAGCAAGAACCATAAAAGGAAAAAATTGTTATATAAGACTTAATCAAAATTAAAATTTTTCTGCAAAAGACACTTAATAATTAAAAAACAAGTTACAGACTGGGAGAAAATATTTGCAGACCAGATATCCAACAAAGGATATCCAGAATGTATAAAGAACTCTCAAAAGTCAACAAAAAGAAAACAAGCAACATAATTTTTAAAAATGGTTAAAGGATTGAATAGACACTTGGCTAAAATTTAAGGATGGCAAATAAACAATGAAAAGATGTTCAACATCATCAGCCATTAGGGAAAGGCACTACAGACCTATTAGAATGACTAAAATTAAAAGTATTGACAATACCAAGTGCTGGTGAGGCTATGGAGCAACTGGGACTCTCATATGTTTCTCATATTGCTAAAGGGAATGCAAAATAGTACAGTCATTCTGGGAAACATTTTGGCAGTTTCATATATAAAGTTAAATATACACTTACCAAATGACCCAGCAATACCACTCTGTAGTATTTATCCTAGAGAAATGAAAGCTATGTTCATGTAAAAGCCTAAAAAACATGAATATTTACAGCAGTTCCACTCATAATTATCAAAAACTAGAAATAATCCAAATGTCCCTCAACAGGTGAATGGATAAACAAACTATGATATGTTCATAAATGGGCTACTATTCAGCAATAAAAATGTTGTTGATGTACACAACAACTTGGGTGAATCTCAGAGGCATTATGTTGAGTGAAAGAAGCTTGTCCCAAAAGTTTACATACTGTGTAATTCATTTCTGTCACATTCTGGAAGACAAAAATATAGTGATGGGAAACAGATGAGTGGCTGAGCAGGATTGGCGTAGGGAAGGCTGTGAGCATAAAGGGATAGAACAGGGGAGTTTTGGGAGGCAACGGAACTGTTCTATATCTTGATTTTGATGGTAGTTACACAGATCTATATATGTGCTAAAATTCATAGAACTATATGCCCCAAAGAAAAAAGTGTTACTGTAAGAGAATTTTTAAAATAATTTTAAAAAATTTTATAAGGGCATAAAAATACATTCTTGTGGTTTACATGTCAAGTTGTGTCTGTTCAGGATAAGCCCCAGGTACTTGCATTGGCATTTCCATTGTAAATGTATCCTGTCACATTTTTACCCTCCAACCTCTGAGTCTCTCCTTAGATAGGGCCTCAGCTAGCTGCCTCATTCCTTTTTAGATTCTCTGTGGATTTTCCACCCATTACCGTCTCCAGGCTGTTCTCGAGGCTCTAAAATGTGCTGCTGGGGTGGGACCAACAAGGTGCCACACGCCCCTTGCTCAGAGTTGAAATGAGCAAGGCCATCTCAGCTCCTGGTGCCATGAGCACCATCCCCACAGCCTCCCTCCGCCAACCGTGGTCCTCAGCCTCCCACGTGACCTGGCCCAGTCCTGGTCCACAGCTCCCTGCTTGGTTTCATGCCTCATTGGCATTTCAGTGAAGGAACTTACTCTTAGAGGCTGTAGAAAATCTCAAAGTGGCATTGCCTGAGTGCACATCCTAATTGTAGTGCCTGCTCTACTCTGCCCAGTAGGAGTTGCAAACAGCCTTTATGAAGGCAGATTTTTCTTGGAACCATTTCCAGGTGGCTATTTTTCTCCTGAGGATTTGTCTTATTAAGCTATTAGAGTGGACAATGGAGGCACGTGAGTGTCTGGGTGGCAGCAGGTTGCTCTGTTGGGACACGGAATAAAGTGCCATAAATGTCTTCCTTTATTTTATCTGCTTTGGCTCAAACTCCTGGCAGGGTAAAGGGTTCTAGACAGCTATTGTGTGCTTGCCTCGAGTTGCTGTAGAAAGGTTGTTTATTTCACAAGTAGAAAATCTATACCCAAATTAGATACATTGCTATGTAATTGAAGGTAGTGCCCTTTTACTCAGTTACATATTATACTGTGCAGTACTTTGAGTATCGTGTTCATGCTACCCTGGCAGTTTTTATTGATCAACAAGAGACAAAGGTGGCTTTTGATTCTTTCCAGATGCTAACAAATTAGAAGATAGACCTACCGGAGATTATTTTGTCATTAAGGAGAAGACAGGCTTCTTGAGTATTATCTTTCCCTGGGGCACGTATTCTTGCCAACTTCAGGGTTGAAAATACTCTAGTTTCTAAAAGCAGTAACCTAAAGGCTTTCTTTGTTGTCATTACTAAGCATGCCAGAGGTGGCCATTGAAGAAAATTATTTCTCTCTCATTTCTCAGTATCTTTCACTCTCAGATTCTTATACTGAGAGAAGTGTACAGGCAAGCAAGGGAGAGGGAAGGAGGGGAGGATACAGGAAGATGAAACCCGTTGTTATCATTAGGCAGAGACTCTCGTGTGTTAGATTCTATTTTCAAGACTTGAAAGGAAAGAGCATTTTAAAGCACTTTGGTAGCCAGTGTAGCAATTCCTAGATTTTAGTTATTCCTAACCAAATGCTCCCTTGCTGCTAATTTCTTTTGTCAAAAATGAAAACCCACTTACCATAATTCATGTAAAAATCTCCTACATATTTAAAATAGTTAAGTTCAGACATTTTTTCCCCTCAGAGAAAGGGTTTCCATTCATTTAACAGTTCTTAACCAAAAAGGACATGTTTTGTGAATTCAAATAATTTTCAATTTTTCTTAGATCTTCTCTATAACTCATCTTTAAGTTGTAGAGCCCAGATTAAATTCATGTTCAAAACTATTTACTGTGCACCTACCATATGAGGTGCCAAGGTGTGAATGCTAAAGGTTTGGTCCTCCTCAAAAAGCATGTGATATGTTATTACTTCTTAGGAGGGAGTTAATTTAGTTGATTTATGCCAGGAACGTGTAAGAGGAAAAATCTATGCTCTTAAAATTTCTTTATTCTTGGGTTCTGATTTTTTTTTCCTAGTCAAACAATTTTAATCAAGTTAATGGTAAGCAGTAAAAGTGCAATTACATGAAAAGCCTCATGTTTAAACTGTTTTTCACTGTCTTTACTTATAAGGGGTTAAAGGTGGGACCCACTCCTAAATCTTCTTTGTAATGGTGGAATAAGGTGCATATTATTCTGGGGTGCCACGCATGTCAAATTTATGGTTTGTCCAAATGAATTTACAAGTAGTATGTGGTTTTGTTGTTGAAGGATCATCATTCATACGGTGAAGCCAACGATGCCGTTCAGGAGGCACCATGCATCCATCTGCATCCCAGAATGTGCTTTTGCCATTCATTTCAGTAGTATATATAACTTACCAGTGATGGCCAAAACATTGCTTGCTGTTTTCACAGTATTTGTTTCCGTATTTATCTTCCCCCGCTAATGTACCAACCCTCACATCATTTGCCCTGAATTAAGATTCATGGATAGCCGAGGAGGCTGCGTGGCCACAGACCTGCTGCAGCCTGCACTTCAGGACCTGTGGTAATTCCATCTTGTCCTGCAGGCCCTGGATTCTGTTTTTTAGTGACAGGGAAGAAGGAAGCAGGCACCCCCAGCACTTCTTCTTCCATGACAACCACAGTGACTAAAATACCCTCTTCTATAGAGCCTGATACAAGCAGGGAGCTTTCCCCACTGGGAATCATTTGATGCCCACAAGAACCCTGTGAGGTGGGCAGGGCAGATGCTGTTACCCATTTTCCAGGTGTGGCAGCAGAGGCTTGCAGAAGGTAAGGGACTTGCTGGATTTCATAGGGGCTATGATTAAAATTCAGT
Source organism: Daubentonia madagascariensis (assembly GCA_023783475.1). Classification (NCBI taxonomy): domain Eukaryota; kingdom Metazoa; phylum Chordata; class Mammalia; order Primates; family Daubentoniidae; genus Daubentonia; species Daubentonia madagascariensis. The sequence continues at coordinate 3,487,990 of JAKFHU010002333.1, read as the reverse complement.
CTTCTGACTCCTAGGTCAGTGTGTTTTTATCCAAATGAGGGGTTACCAACCCTGTCAGTGCCAACGCCCCCTTTCTAGGGGGCATTGAATGATGAATGAATTTCATAGTTAATGAAATTCATAATGATGAATTTCATAGTTAATGTTATGAATACATAAAAATTTTTTTTAAAAAATAACAATTCTCTAATACAAAGGAGAAGGAAAGTGCTCCATAATCAAAGGATATGTATTTCAGTATATAAATGATCTTCTCAACTAGAAGGTAGAATGAATTGGTCACATGTTTGTTCCTAATCATAGAGTCACCATGAATACATTGTCTACAAATGCATATGATACATCTGCATGTGTGTTGTACGGGTAACAGGACCATGCATGTCACCATCTAGGATGTGGTTTTCCAGAACAGTGAACATGCTTGGTGAACACAACAAAGTACAGTCTACACGGTGGTTACATTCTGGAAAATTAGGACCAAATTAGATCTGTGCAAAAAATACTTTGAGTTTATTTGTAAAATCAGTTAGGGTCTGGTCTCAGATCATTACAAACTAGTTTTCACCTATGTGAATGTCCTGTGGGCTATTCAGAAGTTGTTGTGTAGGACAGTCCTGTGCAGTACAGATAATGGTGTGCTGGTAAACCAGCTATCTGAATTTTTTTTAAAAAGCCCTGACTTGTATCAGTTGCTGATTTCTGTGCTATAAATACTCCTACAATGACTGATTTCAAACTACCAGTAGAAACTGGCTCACAAAATTCCTGCAGATTGAACCATCAGCTTAGCAGGAGCCAGCTCCAGGACACCACTAATTTTGCAGGATCTCTAGCATCTCTGGCCCTGCCCTCTAAATGCTAGTTGGGTTCCCCAAATCATTGTGATAATAAAAAAAAAGTCACCGCAAGTTTCCAAAACACCCCTGTCAAGGGCAGTGTCACCCTATTGAGAACCAGTGCATTCAACTCTGATGATATTTCTGGTATAAGTGACTGACCAAACAGTAGGTACTTTACCTAGGTAGGTCTGTGTGATACTCATACCCTAGTGGGAAGCCTCTGGCTGCCTATTCTTGCTGCTCTAGGGAGAAGGGAACAGCACTGATCAGTACTGCAGTGCTGATCTAAGCCTGTAGAGCTGGTCTGGCTGTGCCCTGTGGGGGATCAGGAGGGAATCCCGGTACTGGAACTTAGACTTCTCAGCCCTGATGAACCCAGGGCAGCCAGTGTAGGGACATTCACCCCATCCTGCCTCTCAGCTTTAATCAGACACACAAGCACCACTCAGATAAAGGAGATCCATTCTTCAGAGCTGTCACCTGCCTGTGAGTCCATTGCCTCTTTCCTCAACGCATCTCATCACCTAAGAAGTTAACAAATGGCAAAATTACTGAAGCGTGTTTCTTTTTCTCATTGTTGGAGTGGCTGTGCAGTACGGATTATGAAGGCAGAGTAGCAAATGCCTATATAATGGACAAGTGGAATCAATTCACAGTGCCCCAGGAAAATTGGAAGCAAGCTGTAAAAATAGTCCTAAATACTGATAAAAATGCATGCAGTAGACCCAGTTAGTTTTATTAAAGTAGAACTTTTGGCTTAAGACCTGTGCTATAAAGGACTAAAGGATCTTTTCTTTTCTTCCTTAGTGTACACTTGACTCTGAAGTGGCTGTGAGAGTGGGTGGAGAGTTCTTCTTTGACCCTCGGCCTGCAGATGCCTCTAGAAACCTTGTGTTGATTGCAGGAGGAGTTGGAATTAACCCTCTGCTTTCCATCCTGCGGCACTCAGCAGATCTCCACAGAGAGCGGGCAAACAAAGGAATTGGATATAAGATAGGAACAATAAAACTATTCTACAGTGCAAAAAATACCAGTGAACTCCTGTTTAAGGTAAGGGAGGAAATGTATGTTTCATAGCTTGCTGTAAGCAAACTTGTATAGTGGTATTAATTGTTCATGAGAATTTCTCTGTGTTCTATTTTCTCTGCAAAGGTTCAGACAAAAGGCTTGGCAAGGTTTAATCATGTTCAAATGTGAATTAGCCAACACATCTTACCCAGGACAATTAAAACTGCTAGTAGTGAGGAGGCTTCCAGTTCAGTGACAGGAAAGGGTAGGTTTTGGTGGGATGGAATATGGAGGTTGGACAAACAGAGAAGTCATCTGGCCTGGAGATTCTGGAGTCTAGAGAGCCTACAAGTGGGCTTGTGTGTCTCAGGAGTAGGTAAGACTTAAGGTAGTTTGGACCCAGCTGGGTAAATGAAACCCCCCCCTCAGTTGCATCTGTTGAAACTAAGTACATTTGATGGGGAAGGCTTTCACTGGGGATTGCTTTTGCAGCTGCAGGAATGAACAAAAGAACAGAAACAGTTAAAAGACACAACTGTGGTCAGTGAAACTGCTGCTTAATTGCCAATGCTTGAGAAAAAGGAAAAAGAAAAAACTCCCAGAGAGTTGGTAATATGCTTGTTAGCATATTCAGATTTCAATTAAAGCCAAATAGCCCTCTGTACTTTGAATGCTCTGGCCTGCTAGGCTGCAAACAATATCTCTCTAAGTAGAGAGCAAGAGCAGCAGACGTGTACAGAATGGGAGTCGAGGTTCAGCATCAGTGGTTGTGCACATCTGTTTTTATTTTTTAAAATTGTAGTGTGACCAAATATGTTTGACATTCCAGAAAAATATCCTTGATTTAGTAAATGAATTTCCTGAGAAGATTGCATGCAGTTTGCATGTTACAAAACAGACTACACAAATCAGTGCAGAACTCAAACCATATATCACAGGTGAGTCCCATAAAGATATTTTGACTATCTCCATGCAGTTATTTGATGGACATGCCAGTTGGTTGAGTGTAGATGCTTTATTGTTGGGAGTTGCTGGTTGGGAATGTCACTACCTGGGGAATTGAGATGATTCATCATGGAAAAATAAGGAGCTATTTAGTTGGATTTACTTATTATATACATGTTTCTACTGCCCATATTAAAAATTTGTTTTTAGGGGGCCTTTGTGTCATCACTGTAGTATGCATATAAAGAATTTATATTCCAGCCTTGACTGAATTGATTCCATTTGCTATCAGTGGTCATTTATTAATAAATTACTCATGATTTCCCTTGTTTGGAAGGATTTTTACAAAAGTTTATTTACTTTGCTAAAGGCAGTTTTGCATCTCCACCAAAGACCAGTAAGCTAGCTGGCCCTTTGTGAAGAGTGCATTGTGATTAGTTTCCCACTTTGCTTGTCATAGGTTAGGAAGCCTGGAGATGCCCTCTACTTCGGTCTGGCCCTGGATGCCAACAGGAGCCATTGTGTGAATGGCTCAAGACTCAACTCACTGAGCTTGAGTTACTACAAATAAACACTGCAGCTGAGTTGTGGTTAGTCCTTCCTCATTTGAGAATACAAACGTGTCTGGCTTAATTTGGTGTGTGTTCTTTTTGATAGAAGGAAGAATAACGGAGGAGGACATAAGAGATCATGTTTCAAAAGAGACTTTGTTCTATATCTGTGGCCCACCTCCAATGACGGACTTTTTCTCCAAGCAACTGGAAAATAGCCACGTTCCCAGAGAACATATTTGCTTTGAGAAGTGGTGGTAGAAGCAAGCAAAGGCAGAAAAGAGAAAGGTGGTGAGATCTGCCCAGGATAGTAAGACAGATATATCACTGTGGCAAGATGAATTGATCTCTACTTAGTTGTCTTCTTTTTTTAAGGCTGTGAACTGAGTGACCAGCTGGAGAATAAAAGAAAAGCCAACTGACAGACTTAAATGGTAAACTTTTTGCAAAGACCTCATTGATCAAACTATTTTTTACTATATTTTCTTTATTAATAACTAATTATTTCATGATATACCATGAATTGGTCAATATAGATTTTCTTTTTGCCCTTAGGGAATAAAACCATATATACTTAACATTTAATCACAGGAAAATGTGGTTTTGTGTGCGAAGTGTGGGCTAGCTTTAAATTATTTGACAGCCATCTATATATCTTACGTTCGATAAACTTATAATTTAAATACATTCTTAATAATTTTACTTTGAAAATTCTTCATATTTAATGCCTTTGTTTACTTTACCATATCCTGCAGCCTGATTTGGATCATCGAAATTGAGTTTGGAAATGGAAAATTGTTGGGAAAACTGTTTTAGGGTGTTGAATATCTAGCATATTTGCTTTTTTGTTAATGAATATCCTAAGTATGTATCCTAATTGTTAGTTTCTTCTCAAGTGAAACCCTTTCTGTGTCTTGGCTGCCTGCCTTAACATGCTGTTGGAGGCGGCTTCTTGTTTGGGACAAAGGCATTTGTAACTGTTGTGTTCCATGTTGAATCTGTCTTCAGTGACTGGGCTGGCTGGCTATGGAAGTGTGCTTAGGATTGATTAGGGGGTATAGAGCCATCTCCAGATTCTGCTTCTCTTCTTTTTATTTCATTCCTTTGCCAGTGTTGTTCCTGGCACCAGCAACTCCTTAACACATACTTGTTGAATGACTGAAAGAAAGCAACTAATGTTTCGACTCCTTGCTAAGTGTGGGTTTGGGAAACAGTGCCCCAAGGTAGGTAGAAAGAATGGTGGCGCCTCATCCCAAAGCTGCTCTGATGAAAGTGCTAGAAAGCAGACTGTACTTCTTATCTTTGTTTAGTTTTTAAATATCCAAAAGAAGCCCATGGGCTGACTACGGTAAGGCCGTTCTTTTTGTGACAAGTAGTCTTGGACCCACGGCTGTCTGCATGGAGAACACAGGGGGGTGAAGGGAGCCTGGGAACAAGGATGGATCAGTGCTGGAGACCCAGGAGCTCCAGTTGAGATTCTGTTCTTGAGCTGATGAGAGAAGACAGGTTGCCCTTTCTTATCTCTGTTGCTGCAGGCCTGCCAGGGACTTCTGGGCTTAAAGACATAATTGATTCACAGGACCTTGAAGATGGCTGGTATCACCACTCTAGCCTCTGCCCTATTTGAGTTTTGTCAAGTTTTAAGCAGAGATCATTTGTCAACTATTTTGATCCCAGATTTGAATTCAGGGAAGAAAGGAGGAGCCATTGACCTGATGGGAATATCACAGTGCATTCAAGGAAATGCTCACCAGCATTTCAGAGGTGAGGGGAATGTGTGAAGCTCTGGGCCACTACAAGGAGCCCTGACTTATCGATTGGCCCCAGAGTGTCCAGGCTGAGTATTTAAGAGGCGTAGGAGCACAGCACAGTGAGATTCAGAGATGTGAGATCATCAAGGGGCTCTTCTGCCAACTGGCGAAGGCAGCGGGCAGAGGAGAAGACCCACAGGTATGGGGAAAGTGTCCAGCCCAGGCCTCTCTATGCCAGGAGTGGAGGTGCAAGGTGAGCATCTTCAGTGCACATGGGATGAGAGCATAGTGAGATGTCACCCACTGCCTCTGTTCAGTCAGCACCCTAGCTGTGTGCCTGTTCTTGTCAGAGAGCAAGGGCCACATGTCCTGGAGAATCAAGCTCTGCCTGCCACCCTGCTGCCAACTCAGTGTCACCATCTGTGAGCTGCTAAGGGTGTTCCTTCCAGCTCTCTCATTCTGGTGCTAAGTGGTGAACAGCATTTTCTGGTCTGCTGGCCAGTAATGTCCTGTTCCCCTTGCCTGCCATGTCCATCCAGATCTCTTTGGTACTCAAATTGAGCTAACTCCAGCCAGGGTGGCTTGGAATTTATAATGTGGTGGCCTAGACTATAGACTAGAGAGAGCCCTTGAGCCAGTCTGCCTGGGTTCATATCTCACCTACACCAATTACTAGATGACCTTGAGCAAGTCACTTAACTGCATTATGCCTCATTTAAAATTAAACATTTGCAGCTAATTGTAAAGAGGATACTACTACTACCTACCTCATAGGGCTGTTACAGGGATTAAATGTGATCATACATATACAGTGCTTAGCAGAGCACTGCATGAGTGTGTTGTCATTATTAATATGCTATTCCTTGTCCTATTCAGAACGGATTTCAAGAGGCTGGATAGCTTAGATTTCGTCTACTAACTTGCACCCTTCATGTGGGTAGGGTAAACATGTCTTGTTTAGCGCTGTGCTTGGCACATAAGAAGTACTTCATAAATATTTGTTATGTGGGTGAAAGGGCCTGACCAGAGGTGATGAGCTGGATTAAAGAACTTTTTACGTATCCCCTGGCCCTGTGAGTTTGAGAAATTATTCTCTTATGACATGAGACCCTCTCACAGTCTACTCAAGATATTAGGTTAATCTGATACATGTCTTTCTCAAATTTTAAATGTTAGTATGAGCACCATTGCTCACCAGAAAATGGAGTAAACACCTGGCCTTCCCCAAATAGTTTATCATCAGAGGGGCTTTCTGTGAGGCAGGGAGCACTTTATCACCAACAGGTTGTCTTATGGGTGGATGGGTGGATGTGGAGCCCTAAGATAAGGATGTTCCCTAGGACCCTGGTTCTGGTCAGTAGCCCCTACTTAAACAAAACAAAACAAAACAAAAAAACTTATGAAAAATTTCAGACACACCAAAGTGGAGGAGATAGTAAAGTGACTTCACATGCATCCATCACCCAGCATCAGTGACTATCAACATTCTGTTTGTTTTTGTCTGCCCTCAACTTCTTTGTGTTGTTGCTGTTGTTTTTGCTGGTGTATTTTAAAGCAAATCTTAGAAATTATGTCACCTGTAAATTTTTTAGTATATATCTCTAACGATACATTACTTCAGCATGACCACAGTGTCATTATTATACTCAACACAAGTAACAATGATTCCTTAATATCATCTGAGACCCTTCAATGTTGTGTTCCTCCTCCATGGCCTCAAAAGTCCACACGTTGCATTAGGTTGATAGGTCTTTTAACTTTCTTTTAATCAGTTCCACCCTCCTTCTACTCTTCTGTATTTCAGGTAAACTGGTAATTAGACCTAGAGCTTATTTATATTCAGATTCAAGATTTTTTTTTTTTGGAAGACATTATAAAGTGGTGTATTTCCTGTTGCATCATATGAGGCACATAACGTCTGTCCCACTTTCAATGTTAAGATGGATCAGTGGTTTCAGTTTTTGTCAGCCTGATTCATCCAATATAAAGGTCTCCATCAAACTTCCACCTAATTGTTTTAGCAGCCATTGATCATTACCTGTATCGATTTTCTTATTAAGGATTAATTATCCATTTCTATTCTTCCTGCATTTATTGCCTGTGATTCTTCTGTAAAGAACTGTCCCTCATCAGCTTGGATTACCCTGAAATGAGTCTGCAAAGGAAAGGTAGGATCAATGCTTGATTTCTTTCCTTTTATTCATCAATTAGCACTGCAGTCACTGGGCTGCAGATCACCGCCTGAGTTCCATCTCCCCACCGCCCCCTACCCCCCGCCCAGTCTGTGAAAAATTACCTTCCATGAAACCAGTCCCTGGTGCCAAAAAGGTTGGGGACTGCTCAATTAGCATATTATGAATTATTACTTTAAATTATTGGTATTATTTAAAGTATCATCATGAACTTGAGGCTTTTTATACATTTGATTGTTTTTATCTATTGCAGTTAATTGTTTGATGCTTGCTTGTCTCAGGTTGCCCCTGCTGTGTCAGTGGCCCACACTAAGTCATGGGGGCTGATGAGGTTTTTGGCTCTTAAGAAGTGTAAAAAATGCTCTAATAAACAGGAGGAAGAGGAGATGAGTACAATGTTAGAAAGCCACATGAAGAAAGCGTTTCATGGAGGATGGACTGGTGAGCTGTGTGATGCTGCTGACAGGACAGGAAAGATGGGTTCGGATGAATGACCATTGAGTGTTAATTTGGCAACTGGAAGGTCATTGGGGATCTTGATAAGATGGATGTTGGGAGTGAAGACGTTGGAGTTGGTGTTTAGGAACAGTTGGGAGGAAAGAAATTAGGATGAGTATAGATAATAGTTTCAAAGAATTTTACTATAAAGAGAAGGAAAAAAATGGGATGGTAGGTGGGAAGGGAAGTGGGGTCAAGAGAATGCCATTTATTTTACTCATTGGTTTTTTGGTTTGTTTTTTAAACTTTATTTTGAAATAATTTTAGATTTAAAGAACAGTTGTAAAGTTAGTACAGGGTTCCAATATACATTTCACTTAGCTTCCTTGAGTGTTTAACATAATTATAGCATGTTTATCAAAACTAAGAAATGAACAGTATAGTTAAATTGGTACAGTACTATTAACTAGACCACAGTTTTTCTAAGATGAGAGAAATGACAGCCTGATTATATGAAAAGCTATGAATGAGTCATTGTGGGACTGCAGTTAGGGAAGTGACAACTTTTTTGAGGGAATGATAAATTGATTAACTGTCATTTATTGAGCATCTATGTGCAGTCACTGAGCTAGACATTGAAGATAGGAAAGTATAAGACAAAGATTATCTTGAGGAGCAAGTTTTAAATCCTTTGGGAAACAGTATTTTTTATGAAGCTAAAGAGTAATAGATATCTTCTAGAAAGAACTTTATGACACATTGAGAACATTTCAATAAGATTGAAAGTGGAAATGTTCTGGAGGAAAAAATGTTTTTTGCAACCATCACTGGTTGAAGGAGAAGCTGTAGAGGATGGGTGACTGAGTGAGTCACTAGAGCGATGAATCCTATGCGTGGAAGAGGGGGAGAGGCAGCAGCAAAGGCTGCACCCATGCTCTGGAGGCAGTGCTCAGGAGGACTGTTACTACTGGGTGCATAGCACAGGTACATGAGTGCGTGCAGTGATTGTCAAATAATCCAAGGTCATGTCTCTCCTACTGAGAATTTTTTTTTCTTTCTGAATGGAAAACAGCAATTTCCTTCATTCCTGGGTATTGCAGATGATCATATGCTGATAATTTAACCTGAGAGCTGTTATTTCATTTATTTTAAATAAAACTCAAAGAAGTATACTGTTCTCATCTTAGAGAAAATAGTGAGATGTCTTGTCTTTAATATTACTCTTTCCAAATACGCACATAAGCTATCAGTGTGGTGATGACATGTAAAGATACCTCCTGACCCGCCATCAAATCAAGGCGTGCATTTTTAAATGTTTTGTGCTCAGGAATCCAAACTTTTCTAGTTGTTGAGCAGCCATCTTGATCTGGTCTGTTCTGAGTTCTTAAAACCCTGCAGGAGCCCATCAGCCTAACCTAGTCCCTTCCATCTTATTCCCATGTACCATTTTGCTATACTTGAGCATAACAAAGTTTCATCTATTCCTTTTTTTTTTTTTGATTACCTGATAAATATGACCAAAAAAAATTAAATATAAAAGTATGTACACTAACATGCTGAAGTCCTCTTCTCCCCCATCCCATTCCGTCACCTAGAAGGAACCTCTGTATAAAGAGCTTTCTAGGTATCTTTTAGACACCTGATAGTGTATTAACCCTATATATACACATACACAGCTGTGTGCGCTTGTGTTGTGTATCTCATTTTTTACCATACCCCAAATTATGGATATATACCATAATATACTTAATCATATCTATGATATTTAGATTGTCCTTAGTTTTTGGCTGTTACAAACAATATTGCAGTTAACAAACTTGTTCTTATAATTTTTGTGCACATATTCCTGTAAAATTACTAGAAGTGTCATTTTTGGATCAAATATTGACTGATAGTACCAAATTATCCTACAAAATGCCTAATCAATTTATATTCTAACAGGATATGGAAGTGCCCATTTCTGGCCAACACTAGATATCCTCAGTTTTTAAGTATTTTTTTCTCGAAACTGTTCAGGATGATTTTTTTAAATTAATAATTTTCTGATCATTCCATAGCATTTTTTTCCTGAAGTTTTTAGCCATTCCTGTTTCTTCTTTTGAGAATGGCATATTCCTATTATATGTCCATTTTGATGTCTTACTGATTTGTAACTCTTTATAAAAATAGAATGAGTGCTAATCCTTTGTCTGTTAGCTATATTGCAAATATTTTTCCTGGTCTGATACTAGCTCCTGAATTTTGTTTGTTGTAACTTATACCAGAGTTGTAAATTTATATATAACCAAATATGTCAGTTTTTTCCTTTGGCTTTTATGGGATGTATTTTCTTCTGATAACTTTGATAGAGTAAAAATCCAACTAGGCTTGTCTGTTTTTAGAGACTGTAGGAGCCTAGAGAGAAGAAACAATACAGAAAGCAGATCGGTTGGATGTGTGGTGTGGTGAAAGGAACATGGCACCAGACTTCAAGAGACTTAAATCATCCCCATTCTACACCTTGCTGCCTGTGTGACTCATTCCACCCCTCTCTGTAACCTGTTTTCCTCTATCACGTGGATAGAACTGTGCAATTTAAAATCACTTTACAATTTTATGATGGAAAAATGGGCCATAGAGATCAAGGTTGACCATTCTGATGAGAGATGATGAAGGAATATCTTAACTGTCTTCAAATATTTGATTAATTTTTGCAGTGACTATTGTTTGTATCTCCAGTATTGACAGAATAAGAAAAAATGGTCTCAGACTGAAGCAGGGGAAAAGTTTGGTTTGATGTAGAGGACCTTTGGACTATACTGCTGATTAAATTCTAGAGTCAGGGCCCAAGAGAAATGGTGGAATCACCATTAATAAAAAATAAAACTGACATTTGCCCATTGGGGTTTAAAGTGGACTTGACCGAGATAAGGCTGGATTGATAGTTCCCCAGCTTCATAAAAAGGAATTTGAGACTGTTCTTAACTTAGGCATTTTGCAGATCCAGAAACTGTTGACTTTGCTGGTGGTTCTTTCTTGTAAGATGATTTTCTTGTTCTTTTTGTTGAAAAATCAGTAAGATAGGAAGTACCCAGGACAGAGGTTCATAAAGAATGGAGGTTCATGAACACACAGGTCCATTACAGGAAGCATTTGAATGCTTACCCTGATAAGTGAAATACATTTTTTTAGATTTTTTTTTTTTTTTTTTAGAGATAGGGTCATCCAATTCCTGGGCTCAAGCAATCCTCCTGCCTCAACTTCTGGAGTAACTAGGACTACAGGTGCATGCCACCACGCCCAGCTAATTTTTAAAAAAAATTTTTTGTAGAGACATCTTGCTTATGTTGCCCAGGCTTGGTCTCGAATTCCTGGCCTCAAGTGATCTTCCTGCCTCAGCATCCCAAAGTGTGGGGATTATAGGCATGAACCACCACACCTGGCCTGAAATATATTGCTTATCATCATTAAGCCTTCATATTATTTCAAGGCAGCAGAAAAATCCAAATCCATACTGAACTTAATGACTAGGGAGCAACACATTTAAATACAGAGGTGTGATTAGTTACAGGGTGAAAAACTTTTCTTCTTTCATTAGTCAACCAACATGGGATCATGTTTTGAAACTGTCTCTAGATAAATGAATCCCTTTACTCTCTTTCCAAGACAGTCCCCACAGTCTGGGGGTGGTTCCCCACCTATGCCTGGCTGAAGATGAGGCTGTAATTGCCAGCATTACTATTAAAAATTCTTTTGGGACAGAGCTCAGGCTCTGCCCTTCCGACCCAAGAAGGATAATTCCCTTTTTGCTACCACATGCATACCTATGGCACCTCCCCCACCAGCTGCTGTCATCTCCCAACAACTCCCCTCCTTCCAAAAATTAAAGACAAAGTTCACTGGGTCTTAAGGTATCAAGACTTCAGGTTTAGTGACTAATGTTGAATTCATCACTCAAGCTCTAAAAATTAATCCATGTGAGAGGTTCTAGAAGTTCTGAACAATAGCAATATCACTGGAGTATTTATTACTCTGAGGAAATGCCTTTGATAAGTGCTCATCTGGTTCTAATAGGTTGGTAGCTTCAATACCTCCCCTCACTCCCTAATTGCAAAATCCAGTTTTTGCTCCTAAATAACTCTCAAATCTGCCCCTTCTCTACTAATGTACAAGCCACCAGCACACCCCACCTGGACTAAAACACTGGCCTCTTAAGTTGCATCTCTGCACCCTCTCTGGGCCCCCTGCACACCACTCTCATTCAGTAACCAGAAAGATGTTTTTAAAAATTCAAATCTAATGTCATTTTCTTGCTTAAAACTGATCGACTTCCCATTATTCTTACCACAATGACCAGAATCCTTATCATGGTTCACAAGGCCCTTCTGCATTGCCATCTTTCCAGCATCCAGCACAGGGGTATAGGAATTAAAAAACATGTATCTGTATAGTGAATACTCTTGCAGTCTGGCTGCCTCTGCTGGAGGGAAACGCCACCTCACTGTTTTGCAAGGGCTGGGGAAGCAAGCACTTGCTAGGTTCATAGAGCCAGCTGTCTGCAACCAGGGTTAGTTTAAGTTCTTAGTCTGGCCACAGAAATGATTGTTATCAACAAGAACCTGTAGCGCACATCACTTTGCTTCCTTCTCTGGCAACAGCCACCTCAGAAATACCAGCCAAGGGCTGGCTCATTGGGTCTTGTCCTTAGATCTGACGTCCATATGCTTCCCTATTCCAAACTCTAGGAGCCAGGTACAGGAAACCCAGACTCTCCTGGGAAGCTGCATCAGTTGTTGTGGCAGGTCACTGAGCGGGCAGAGAGCTGATCACCAGGGCCCACCCTGCACGACTCACGCAGTCAGCCTCCCAGCACTTCCAGCAGGGCTGTTGGAAACGGGACTCACGGCAACAACTGGGGTCAGTGCTGAGCTCCTCCCGGCTGTGTATACCCGTTATCCTCGCCTCTTCCCCCTCTTGCCAACCCTTTCAGAACTTCATCTTTAATCCCAGGCTGCTGTGAGCCCCAGCAGGACAGAGCCCCCACACTGGAGAAGAGCTGCCCCACAGTGTGCTGCATGAGTGATGAGTTTTGGGTCAACATATTCCTACTAATAAGCACTGCTACGTCTGAGAGCTATTCCTGAAAGACATTTTGTGGTTTAGATCAGGCCATGATTAACATGTTTAGATTAGCGTACTGATGAAATGTGCTTCATAAGAACTAAATTAGAATGCTTCCTGCTAATGTTTTTTGGAGGCTGCTCCCACTGAGCATCAATGACTCAAATGAAGTATCATCAATTTGGAGATTTGAAAAAAAGACAAGGATTTGACTCATGTTTACCTTTTTGTTACTTATAAACCACTAATAATTGATACTTTATAAATATTACTATAATATTTCTGTTAGTTAAGATGGCATATACTATGCTTTAGTAACAGATAAACCTAAAATCTCAGTGGCTTAGCATAGCAAAGGTTTACTTAATGCCTATGTCATGGTCCATCTTGAACTATGCCAAGGGTGCTGGAGGTAAAGGGCTGGGGGTCCCTGGGGTGTTTTCAAAAGACGACGGGCCCAGAGTAGCCTACGTTATATCTGCTCATGTCCCATTGCCAGTCCTGTGGCCCCACACTGCAGGGGGGCTGGGAAGCATACGATATATTTCCATGGATATTGGGTGAGCACTAACAGTCTCTGCCCCATTAAACACCTGTCAGCATTATGATTAACTGCTACCCATGGGGTGCTTACCATGGACCAAGTACTTTACACACATCTTATTAATCCTCACAAAAATCCAGTGATGTGGGTGCCTTTAGCCTTATTTCATACATGAGGAGATGATGCTCGGAGGTGTGAAGAAATTAACTTGAGGTTGCCCTTGGAGATTGTGTCCAGCTAGCTTCTTAACCAGCTCTGTCTAATTCCAAAGCCCAACTGGGCTTTTCCACTACACCAAGCCCAATATAAAACAGTCTTACTGCTTCATTAACATAGGTTTCCTTAGGCTTTCCATATGTCAATACTTTGACCTCGTGGCCATGTACACTTGAGAGCTATATACCTGCATTTCTTTAAGAAGATCTGGTAAGAATTCCTCTCCCTCCCCTCATTGCCCTGTGAGTGATGCCAAACTCCACCCACTACCCTCTCCTGAACCTCTAGAGGTGCAGAGGTTGAAAACACTTTCCCAGTGAAACAATCAGAATTCAGCCACAGCTTCATAGGAATGTCTCACTTCAATCACTTGATCACCTCCTAGAACTCTCCATTCCCTGCAGACCCGCTGTGATAGCCACAGCCCCAAAGACTGCTACATGCACAAATCTCCTTGTGCCAAACACTACAAGTCTTTGCAGCTTTTACTGTTCCTGCAACCTTGTCAGGGCAAATGATGGCCTTTTACCCTACTGGCAATCACATGAAAATAAAATTTCCTTCAGTAATAACCCTACTTGAAATAATGTATGTGCAGGATGTTGGGATTGGGTCTTAGGACCTTGGTTATTTACCATTTGTAAAAAACATTTTATTTCACAAAGGACAAGCTGTGATTAGTTCACAGAGATCCAGTGGTACTCAACCTTGGCTGCACCTTAGACTCTCTCAGGGAGCTTTTAAAAATCCCAGTGCCTACTCATTCAAGGCTCTGGGGGTAGGCCCTGGGCAGCAGTATTTTTTAATGCTCCCCCAGTGATTCCAAGGTGCCGCTAATTTGAGAACCTCCACAGTAGACTGATAGTTTGCCAGAATCAGCAGGGATGGAGAGAAGCAAGGGAGAAAAAACAAGACCTTCAGGAATTGTTAGCCTGACACTAGGGCCAAACTCCCTGGGGAATTCAAATTAGTTATAGTCACCTTTAATTTTTTTTTTCCCCACAGCAAATACAGCCAACATAAATGTCATTTCATTATTGAAAATGTACCCAAAGCTGACTGATATAAGGCCCTCCAGCCTTTTCAAAGTTTTTCATCCTAGCCTGTTGCTGACTAGCATTTTTTTTAAAGTCATGATCCTTTAAAATATGTGCTAAGACATATTTTTATTAAATCAAAATGCTGTACAGATATTAACTGAGTATAATTGTGGAAAATGTCATTTTAAAATAGTTGTCCTCTCTTTGAACAGAGCCCTTTAACCTTTTTAAGCTCCACCTGTTGGGTAGGGAATTTGTCAAGAGGAAACAACTGTATGATGTGGCTATACAAGGGTTTTCAATTCTGCTCTATAAAAATATATTACAAATGTGGTTTATTTTAATAAACTTGCAAACAGAAGAGACTTACCTCAAATAATTTATTGATGTGGGTTTTTTGGTTTGTTTTAAAAAGGTATGTGTCTCCACCACCCCAGACATGGGAGGTGACCAAGCCCCTCACTTACCTGGTACATCTGAATTCCACTTTTCATCTTCTTTCTACAAATGACAACAAAGCACAGTATGCTACAGTTTTCCATAGGAGCTTCATCTTCTTCCCCCAAATCATCATGCTGCCAGGAGTTAGAAACTTACAAAAAGTGATTGGGGGATGTAGGGTGGGGTCCTTTTGACATTAGGCCAGGACTTTTCATGTGACATGATAGATACTACTCGCAATGCACTAAACTCATAGATGATTTATTGCTTTAAGTAACTAAACAAGAAAGAGAACAGACAGCTGTTGTTTTGGTCAAGACAATTGGCATTCTCTCTCCAAGGTTTGCCAGTTCCATCTACTTAAAGCCTTAACAATACTTTCTGGACAATATAAACACGTGATAGACACAGCATACATGGGTAACAACTTGGCCAATGATACACTGATTAAAATAGCACATAAGAAGGGCACCAACCAGTCTGGATGCCCTGAAAGGACAGAAATGACGTATGTGTGTTCATATGATGTGTTGAATACAAAACCTTTAAAAAAAATTTTTGGCATTAATACTAACACAGAATACTTTCTTGAACATTCTGCAAGAGCAGGTGCAGACACAGAATTACCTATTTCCAGATTACCAGTATCTATAGGACTACTTTGAGAACCTCGTCTCCTGGATGTCATTTTCTTTGCCAAAGCAGCAGGGTCCAAGGGGTTTAGGTGGAGAAGGGCAGCTGACAGAGCTCGGGAGGTTAAAAGTCTCCAAGCAGCTGCAGGGGATGGACACTGCCCCGACAGGGTGTGGGAGTGAACAACAGCCTTGGTTTGTAGCCAAGGATGTCCATGGATTTGACCCGAATGCTCCCTGGAGGTCCTGCAGGGCAGACAACAGGCACTGGATGGTCCAGACCCTCCCGTGGGAGGAATGATGGGGCCAGGGCTGGGCCTCCAGCTGGGAGCTCTGGAAGAAATAACCTGGCCTTTTGTGTTCTTACACAGGGTCATTAATGACACCTTTCCAATGGATGTGCAAATCCCAACACTGTCAGGGACCTGGCCCTTGGAGGGCTGGGAGAGCTCACAAGGAGAGGTCAAGCCAAGGCAAAAGTTAGCAACACACAACACCAGGGCAAACCAGCCCCCGAATCAGTTGCCAGGAAGGTGCCTTGGGTTTGCCAGCTCATCTAGCTTCAGCACAAACTGCCCAAGGCTCAGTGTTCTTCTGCTGTAGCTGGCTCCCCAGCGACTTCCTCAGCATCCCCGTCCCTGGCCTCCTCTCCAGGATCGGGGTGCCCAGTGCAGTCCCCTGCCAGGGCCCTGCTGTGGTGGGCAGGACCATTCTGCAGGGCCCCACCTTCCACACCACCCCCACACAGCCTGCCAACAGAGGACAGCTGTTCTCCCTTGACCTCTTGGACAGGGACCCTCATCTCAGAGGCTCCACCCTCCTGCTGCCCACCCAGTGGCACACAGTTTCCCATGTCTCCAGCTTTAGAAAACTGGTCTTCTAAATTCTTCTCGTTTTCTTCTGCTTGTTGCTTGTCTCTGGCACTGAATTTACCTTTGGATTTCCTCATCTGCCTGTTGTGCATGTCTTCTCTGGAGAATCGCCACTGAAACTAGAAATTGGAGAGGATGAGGATAAATAACAGCCTCTGTGAACCTAGAGCTCCACCTGAAGGGTTTGCATTCCTACCCACATCCTGTCTCTGGGCAAGACACAATTCTCAGTACTCCTAGAGCTGAGGCACCAAACTTGAATCACAGCCCAAACACATCACATCCACCCAAGAGTCTGCTCCACGCCTTCCATGGAGGGTATCTTAGATGTGTATTTCAAGGTTCCGTGAAGGAAAAGGGTGTGTCTTTTGACTGGCCTCATATCAAAGGCCCACGTGGGAAAGGGGGTCCTGAAGTCCTATCATTTGGAGGGTCAGGGCGGAGAGGAGAGGAGAGGCCTGTCCCTCCTAAGTGCCAGGCTGCAGCCACTCATTTCCATTCTGAGGAGGCTGTGGATTACCAGCCACCGGGCTGGCATTCTCTCACCAGGTCACCTGAGTCAGGCAGAGCCCAGGACATGCGGTGAATGCTGTGCTGTGCCTCTCAGATCCCCCTGCAGGACTGGCAGCCTCGCTTCCCCAGCGACAGGCACGGCTGCCAGCACCAGCTCACCGAAGGTCAACCTACAACCAATGGCTGGTCCAGGAGGGGTACAACAGCCCACTGCCTCGTCCCAACTTGAGACAACTCTGAAAGGCCATCCCAGCTCCAGACCTACCTGGGGAGTGGCGACTGCATCACAGCCCAACTTGTCCTCTGCCCGCTCCTGCACCCACAGCTGTTGCTCCTAAGTGCGCTCACTCCCTCTAAAAACCTCTCCCACCCAAATCTATCTCAGAGGCTGCTTCCCAGGGAGCCAGACCTGCAACCCAGCATTTCCCCTTGTGACAGGCACGTCACCAGAGGCTCAGAAAGTCCCAGGGTCACACAGCCAATAACAGTTGGGAGGAACCAGGATCTTATCAAAGCTCTGGAGTGAGACCGCCTGAGAGAGTCCCAGCTCTGCCACTCGCTGGCCACATTTCTCAACCTCTGTTTTCTCATCTCAGTGACCGGAATTACACACAGGGGTTTCAGTTGTAAGTTACCACCCACGGTCACTTCCTTCCACTTCAGTTGCATCATGTTGGTTTCACCAAATATGTACTGAAATCTTAGTCTGTGATTGAAAGAAAAATAAAGGGAGCCTTCAGTTCCTATAATTCCTTGCTGGGCTGCAGAGGGGAGCCCAGGAAAGCAGTTGCACCATGAGTAGAAACGATTTCTTAAGGCTTTACCATGCTGTAAATAATTGAGTGCTTTGCTAGGAAAAACCAAAAATGTGCTATGTAAACTTTTAAAAATCTGCCACCTTTGCGGAATTTTCCTTGGTGAAGATCTATTTCCTCAAATAAAACATTTGCCTAAACACTCAGAGATCTGAGATTTAACACAGAATGGGATTCTTAGATTTAACACCTTTTGGACAAGACTGGTAAATTTGAATATTCCATCAAAGTAGAGAAAAATGAGGGAAATACATATTGAGGTTAGGATTTAATATTCTGTCCTCCCCCCCGCCACCTTACCCTCTCACACACAAATCGCCAAATGAGTTCATTTATAATGCTGGATGGGTTTTCCCCTTTGACAAGCGTTTTTTTGTGTGCTCTCCTACTATAGCTGACAGACTTCCCTTTGGGTATGGTTGGAGCCTCTTCCACCCAAGCTATGAGTTCCCAATTATGGACTCACTCCACAGGCTAAGTAGTGCCCCAGAACCACCCCCACAATGGTGATCACTTCAGCCAAGACTGCCAAGCAGGCATCTTAAGGACCCCTAACCCACCAGAGGACGACATAGATTTCAGACCTTGCGTGACCACTGCTGCCTCCAATGCCAACCTTCTGTCGCTCTTGCACACCGTGTTATGGTTTGTAACTGCTGCCTTGTGATAGTGCAGCTGCCATTGCATTTTAATTCCAGCCCAAATGGAAGAGTTTTTTTTTTCTAATGGATGTCCAGAAATAGTCAGAACCTCTTCACATTTTACATGTTTTTAGAAAAAGACCAGTTAAGCCTGCCCATATATAGTACTCCAAGAGGCTGTCAGCTATTGGGGAAGTCAGAGGACATTTTACTTTTGCCAAAAAAGTGGCGAGATTGTTTTTGCTTAAGAGGCCTTAGATGCTAAAATGACAAAGCATTACAGTATGGCAGCTAAGGCTCAGGTTCAAATCCCAGTTCTGAAACTGGTTAGCTGTCAGTCTTTGGGCAAGTTACTAATCTCTCAGAGTCTCAAATTCCTCATCTCTAAAATAGTTGTCACTGCCTCCAGAGCAGGGGTGCACACTTCCGGGGAGCCATTCACATTGTATTTGATCTGAATAGCGCCCGCTGCCATTGTGCAGTGTACTACTGAGGACAATTCCACCACGTACCAGACCTTCCATCCTTGAGATATGTTAATTTCTAATATGAGCCCAGATAGTCTTGCAGGGGCTGCTCTTGCTAAATAAACAGAAGAACTTCCATAGTTTCCTCTGGATGCCCGGCCATGTCCAATTTCCTGTAGAAGATCACATTTTGTTGATCTCCTGATATAATATGACAGGAGAACACACGCTGGAAAGGGGCCGTGGCAGGCACACCAGCCACTTTTTCCAGGAACTTGCTGGGACTGCTGGGCAGAGAAGGATTTGGGACTGTCAGTGTTGAGCTGGGTGGGAAGTGCTCCAGCCATTTTCTGTCCTTCAGGGTCATCACAGAAAAATCTGCCATGACAAATGCCTTCTAGGACTGCACTGTTTGCTGTGTCCTCAGATGGGCTGTGGGTGACCTCACTGACTTGGGTGCTGCTTGGGCCCCCCATCCCACCACAGCTGTCACGGGTGCTGCAGCCAGACACTGAGGGAGGATCTCACTTTGAGCCTTCCCTTGCCCCCTCTCCTTTGCAAGGGGAGGTTCTCATGAAGCAGGCAAGTAGCAGTGGCCAAAACCCAGTGACTGGATAATCTAGAAGCTGAATGTTCAGAGTTGTGAAGGCAGACTGCCTTAGAATACCTGCCTAGGAAGGAACAAGCACATACTGAGGCACCTACTGTGTGTCTCACGATGTGACAGGGTTTCACATTTCCCTGAATTCCTAAAGCAAAACTCTCAATAGGCACTATTAGTGCCATCTTAAAGATGAACACATAGAGGTTCAGAGAGGTTAAGTAACTTGCCTAAAGTCACACAGCTAGGAAATAACAGAGCTGGATTCCAACTTGGATATCTCCAGCTCCAAATTACCCATCGAGCCTCTAGTTCTTGGCAAAAGGCTTTGGTCTCTTGCTCCAGAGAGGAGTGAGGAAAGGAAGTGACAGGAGAGGCTACATCTTTGGAATGGCTTAGTGGCTTAGCCCAACGCATACGAGCCTCAGCTTTCAGGCTTTATTATGACAAGATGCATCCATTAGAGGTCAGGGGCTTGACTCATTAGGCTGAGTGGTCAGCTAATGGAAGTCCATATTTAACTGCCATTAAAGATACTTTGGTTTGACTTACTAAAAACAAATATCTATACTGAAGGCTCTCTAACAAGCTCATTTTTAAAAAATCAATTATGACAAAATTTGAATGGAGGTCCACAGGTGACCCTGGAAAGGACCCAAAACTATTCAGCTAAGACACTGGCTCCCAGACTTCAGTGGGCACCAGGACCACCTGGAGGGCTCATTAAAATACAGCTCATCCAACCCAGCCCAGAGTTGCTGACTCAGTGGGAGACTATGAAGTTTGCACAAGCTTCCAAGTGATACTGACACTGCTGGTCCATGGACCACATTTTGAAAACTGAACTAAAAACAAAACACACCTGGACAAGGTTTAGCTGTTTAAGAAACAGCTGGGAAAAAGTAAGGTCTCCCCAGCAGCCCCACCACCCCAGCTCTGCCATCCACAGGGGGGCTTCCTCATCTCCCTTTCATCCATGCCCACACCTGCCTCCCTTCACCACCCAGCCTCTCTGTCTCCTTTAAGCTGGCACAGTCACAGCCTTTAACACACAACAACTTTTCCAGATCCCAAGGCTCCAAAAGGACATGTCTCAGAAAGCAAGAAGAAAAGAGGCCAGGGATGGGGCAACACCTCGGACTGTGGCAGCCTCTTGGGCTGAGCCTGTGAGGGGAGGTCCAACATCCACACTACTCGAAGGCAGGCACTCCAGCCTAGAGAACGTAGTCCATACGTTTGGCAGTACCAGGGACAGTCTGAGGTCACCCAACAAGCCACAGGTAAAACAGGCTGTGCCAAGTTGGGGGCCTTCCCAAGCCAGAGTTTCTGTGGCAGTTGGGCGTGCCACCAAATCTAATGAGCCACCCAATTCAGAAATAACTGTGCAAAAGAAAAAAAGTCCTTCACTTTACAGCAGTGGGTCCAGAGTTCCATGTCAGCAGGGGCTAATGGATTTAATTTGCACATTTTAAAAACCATCCATCCGTTATGTGTCCACTTCAAGTAGTTTAGCTGGAAGACAACTTCCCTGGTGTTGTAGAAATCACCTGTTCCCTTTGAACGAGTTGAATATTTGCTTTGAAAATCACATTCACATACACAGGTTTCTTTCAAATGCTGAAGAGTCTTGATTGGAGAATTTCATCCAGGTTGCTGATTAAAAGAGGACTAAATAGGCCATGTCCTAGGTGTGCCAATCTTGCAATTTCTTTTCTCAAATTTCAATGCTAGACATAATACATACGTCCCGGGCTTGGAAGTTTGATTACTCATTCATTGAATCAAAAAATATTTGTTGAGCACCAACTAAAATCCAGGTACTGGGTGTACAACAGTCAGGAGGAAAAAAGTCTTGGCTCTCATGGAGTTAATGTCTGACTCTACAAAGAGAGGATAAACTAATGACCGCAAATAATCAGAGACCCAGAGGAGAGCTCAGAATGAGATGAACATGGTTCCTTTCCAGTATATTACAAAGGAGCCTGGTTTGGTCTAAAAGGAAAGAATGCTGTCCAGAGAAAATGATGCTTGAGTAGAGAGAGAAAGGAGGAGAGTGTCCTCGGCAGAGGGGACATGGAAGAGCCTGGAGGCTGGTGGAGCTGGACCGCAGAGAATGGGGGGGCTGGACCGCAGAGAATGGGGGGCTGGCAGAGGACATAAGACAGATCAGATCCCACAGGGCCTTGTGGGCCACAGGACCCACTTTTATCTTTATCTTCAGAGTCAGACAAAGCTTTAGAACCATTTTAAGCAGCGGAGTGACATGATTCAATTTGCTTTTTAAAAGATACTTTGGCTCTGAATAAGAGAACATACTTGAAGGGAAGACCTGTTACCAGGAGATTGGAGGAGTCGTGGCAAGGGATGGTGGAGAGAAGCGGAGGCTTCCAGAATCTCTAGGACCCGAAACAGACAGGTGTTAAGGACAGACTGAACACAGGGGCGCGGCGCCGTTCCTCTAGCTAGGGGGTGCCGGGCCAGGCGTGAGGAGGGCAGTCCTGAGTCGGCTCTTAGCTGGCACAAGCCGCAGGGAAGATGGAGTGAGTCTCGGGGGCGAAGTGAGGGCTGCAGACGCAGATGGAAGAGGCAGAGGTGGTGAGTGAAGCCCCAGGGGTGAAGGAGATTTCCCAGGGAGGAGGTAAGGGTGAGACGAGAAGTGGCGCTGGGTCAGAACCCAAGGAACTCAGGCGGAAACCAGGAGAACACGGTGGGATGGAACCAGGAGAAAGGTTCCATCAAAAGGTGGAGGGTGACCACAGGGCCAGGGCTGTAGGAGTTCAGGCACGATGAGGGCCACATGGAGTGACCGTCACGGTCCCAGAGCGCACAGACCTTGTGCGGCAGGACGCCGCCCTGGGTCTGCTGAGGAGTGAGGGATGGGACACTGTCCAGAGGATTCTTCCAAGAAGTGTGTCTGTCTAGTCCCCTCTCTCTAGACCTCCACCAGTGAGGTGACCCAGCGGGACCGCACAGAACAAATGCTCGATACCAGCCACCTCCAGTCTCAGAATGAGGCAGGAAATAAACAGGTACCTTGAAAGAGAAAGCCGTCCACCCGTGCTTGTACGGCTGATTGGGATGGGGAGGTTCCGCTGACTAGAAAATGACTCCCATCCTCTCTGGATTTTCCCCGAGGAAAGTGAGTTCTACCTTCGTACAGCAGCTTTTGCAAATCTGCCTCCCTGCCAGCTCAAGTCTCTACTGACATGTCCCCTCTGTGAGATGCCATGACCTTCCTACCGACATCAAACCACATGTCTCTCCTTTGGAATCTGCCTGCGCTGCAACCAGGAACCTGGCAAGGACAGGCAGCGCCATCTCCCTCTCATAAGGCCGCAGCCAGACGTCTTTCAGCGTCTGGGGAGACCTCACGTGCATGGCGTGCTGTCTCTCTCTGAATGCACGCAGGCCCCGGAGCCCGCGGCTGAGCTGAGCTATAACCGGCGGCTCACGGCCAATCTATCTTCCAGCCTGCGGCTGATGCTCCTGGTGGTTAATGGTGGATCGGTGGAGGCTGCCTTCTGGCCCACCACTGCTGTCACCTGTCACATTACGATCTCAGAGCCTAGACAGAGACCTTCCTCTGCACTCCTGTCCACCTGGCTTCAAGTCACCATTGCCTTGGCATTGCTTCCACAGTGGGCTGCCCCTGGATTTGTTGGCTGGTTAGGGGCTACTGCAATCTGTTCACTTGCTTGATGCTCCTGTCTGGGGCTCTGTGTCCAAAGGACATGAGGAACCAAGAGTGGGGAATGTGGGAATGGTGCCAAGCGTGAAGAGCTGAGCAGGTTGGACAGGCTCTGCCCAGAGTGTAGCCTCAGCCATCAAAGGTGGAGCAAGTTGGATCCAGGTGACACCTGACTTGGGCTGTGGTAGGTTCACTCGACTCACTGGCTTCTTCCTGAGCAACTGGTGAAACACCCACATGAAAAGTACCCACAGGCTATAAAGCACGGGGGTGTGAAGTATCAGAATCTTCTGGCACAGGGGAGGACTTTCACTAAACTTCAGGAACTATGGAGAAGATTCTCTGAGAATGGCCACAGTCCCTCTGTGCAGCTGTGTCTCTGGGATGGCTCATGTGAAGCCGAGAGTGGGGCAAAGGATCCTGGGGATCCCCAGGACAGCCTGGCCCGAGGACTTGCTGCCACAGGCTAAGGCTGGGCTCTGTCTACATCACCAGCTGTCACTCAGAGGCCTTCAGGTTGGGTCCTGTCAAGAAAAGACTCTGGCAGGGTATGTCTGCCAAGATCAGCAAACTTCTGATGTCCTTAGGGATCTAACAGGGCAGGCCAGAGCTCAAACCAGCTTGTGATGAGAGTAAGACACAGAGAAGCTTGCCATGAGCTCACGCCATCCCCCCTCTGGTCAGACTGCAGCTGATTTCCTGCCCTGCTTCAGCCTGGTGGGAAGATCTGGCACACTGCAGCATCCAGAGAGCCCCTCTCCTCCACCCATCTGGCTGGCCCAGCAGGAGACTGGCAGACAAGGCCCTCAGCTGTCCCATTTTAGCAGCCTCAGGTGTGATTCAGTTTGCCAAGGGGGCTCAGGTGTTCCTGGGGCTCTGAGAGCCCTTGGAAGTTGGAAGAGGCGGCCCCTCAATTGCCATCAGAAATCCACTGGCAGATGAAGCCCTACTGAGGAAAACCAAGGCAGGCAAGGGAAGTCTTTTACCTTTGATTCCTTCTTCTTGATTTTCTGAGGTAGACATGGTCTCTGAAGAAAGACAATCTGCTTGGTGGACACGCTCCCCTCCCTGTAACACAGAGCTGAGATGAGTCATGTTATACCTGGAGGAACCAAAGCCTAGTGCAGACATTGCAATTCCTGGCTTCATTAAATCAGGCTGCCCACGGCACTGCGAGAGAAGTCCAGCAGCGGCCTGCTCCGCTCCCCCACCCCAAGCCATGAGGCTTGCTTCCGGGGGTGCTATCGCAGATGCCCAGTGAAAGCTTTCTGGGTGTCCCTGCAGAGTCAGCTTCCCAGCTGGGAACACCCATTCCTTTGACATGTGGTAACAGCAGCATCTTGGCCAAATGAGGACACAGGGACTGGCTGCTTTGGTGAATCTCAAAGGGGCAGGGGCCTCTCCCAAGGCTGTCTTTGGGAATGAGGGTTGGGGTGGGCAGGTAGGCAAGGACCTGGGTGACACGGGCAGAGGTGTGGCTCCCGCAGGCACGACAGAGACCGAACCTCCAGGTGGGCAGTGAGGCAGGGTCTGCTCCTCGGCTCTGACTCACGTTAACCAAAGGGCGAGGGCGGCCTGCTTGTTAAGACACAGTGAGAGCCCTTCCTTCCCAGGAGGCAGGACCCCTCGGAGCTGCCTTTCAAGATGAAAGAAATATTGTAAGGGAGACCCTTGCTGTTTCCCTTGCCTCCACCCTTCTGATGACTTTATTATTATATTTTTAGTTGACAAATAACAATTGTATATATTTATGGGGCACAATGTGATGTTTTGATATATGTTTACAATGTGGAATGATTAAATCAGGCTAATTAGCAAATCCATCACCTCACATACTTTTGTGGTGAAAACATTTAAAAGCAACTCTTTTAGCAACTGTGAAATATATAGTATGTTATTATTTATAATAGACACCATTCTGTGCAGAGCATCAAAGCTCATTCCTGCTGTCTAACTGAAACTTTATACCCTTTGATCAACATCTCTCCTTTTTACATCCACCTGCCTCCCCCAGCCTCTAGTAACTTCTATCAATTCAACTTTTTTAGATCCCACATATAAGTGAGATTATGTGGTGTTTGTCATCTGTGCCTGGCTTACTTCACTTAGCATAATGTCCTCTAGGTTCATCTTTATTGTCACAAATGACAGAATTTCCCCCTTTTTAAGGCTGAATAGTATTCCATTGTGTATATATACCACATTTTTTTTTTTTTTTTTTTTTTTTTTTTTTTTTTTTTTTTTTATTTCAGAATATCATGGGGGTACAACATTTTGGCCATACACATTGCCCCTGTTCTGCCCGTGTCAGAGCCACAATCGTGGTCATCTCCCAAACTGTGCTCCCCACATCCATTCAGTGAGAGTTTTTCCCATCCCTTCCACCCCCCTCCCGCCCGCCCGCCCCCTGATGAATGTTATTGCCCTGTGTGATGTAAGTGTTGATCAGTTAGTACCAATTTGATGGTGAGTACCAGTGGTGCTTGTTTTTCCAATCCTGTGACACTTCGCTTCGAAGAATGGGTTCTAGCTCCGACCAGGATAATACCAGATGTGTTAATTCACTATTGTTCCTTATTGCTGAGTAATACTCCATGGTATACATATACCACATTTTATTGATCCACTCGTGTATTGATGGGCACCTGGGTTGTTTCCACAACTTTGCAATTGTGAATTGTGCTGCTATGAACATTCGGAGCAGATGTCTTTATTATAAAATGTCTTTTTTTCTTTTGGATAAATACCCAGTAGTGGGATTGCTGGGTCAAATGGTAATTCTACTTTTAATTCTTTGAGATATCTCCATATTCTTTTCCATAGAGGTTGTACTAATTTGCAGTCCCACCAGCAGTGTATGAGTGTTCCTACCTGTCCACATCCCCGCCAACATTTGTTATTTGGGGATTTTTTGATATGAGCCAATCTCACTGGAGTTAAGTGATATCTCATTGTGGTTTTGATTTGCATTTCCCTGATGATTAGAGAAGTTGAGCACTTTTTTATATGTTTGCTGGCCATCATTCTGTCTTCTTTGGAAAAGTTTTTGTTCATGTCCTTTGCCCATTTTTTAATAGGGTTGTTTGATTTTTTCTTGTTGATTTTCCTAAGTTCTGTATAGATTCTGGTTATAAGCCCTTTATCAGAGTGTAGCATGCAAATATTTTCTCCCATTCTGTAGGTTGTCTGTTCACTCTAGTGATAGTTTCCTTGGCTGTGCAGAAGCTTTTCAATTTGATCAGGTCCCATGTATTTATTTTTGTTGCTGCTGTGATTGCTTTGGGGGTCTTCTTCATAAATTCTTTGCCTAGGCCAATGTCCATAAGAGTTTTTCCAACATTTTCTTCGAGAATTCTTATGGTTTCATGTCTTAGGTTTAGATCTGTTATCCATTGTGAATTGATTTTTGTGAGAGGTGAGAGGTGTGGGTCCACTTTCAGTCTTCTACATATGGCCATCCAATTTTCCCAGCACCATTTGTTGAATAGGGAATCTTTTCCCCAGTGTACGTTTTTCTGGAATTTGTCAAAGATCAGGTGACTGTATGAGGTTGGTTTTATATTTGGGTTCTCAGTCCTTGTTCCATTGGTCTACGTGTCTGTTCTTGTGCCAATACCATGCAGTTTTGGTTACTATAGCCTTGTAGTATAGTTTGAAGTCTGGTAGACAGATGCTCCCAATTTGTTCTTTTTGCTTAAGATTGCTTTGGCTAGACGGGTCCTCTCTGGTTCCACACGAAGCGTAGAATTATTTTTTCTAGATCGGCAAAAAATGATGTTGGTATTTTGATAGGGATTGCATTGATTCTGTAAATTAATTTAGGTAGCAAAGCCATTTTTACTATGTTGACTCTGCCTATCCAAGAGCATGGTAAGGTTTTCCATCTATTACATCCTCTGCAATTTCCTTTCTCAGTGTTTCATAATTCTCTCTATATAGGTCTTTGATCTCCTTAGTTAGATATATTCCTAAATATTTAATTTTCTTTGTTGCTATTGCAAAAGGTATAGCATCTTTAATTTGTTTCTCGGCTTGATTGTTATTAGCATATATGAAGGCTATGGATTTGTGTGTATTAATTTTGTATCCTGAGACTTTGCTGAATTCATTTATCAATTCCAGTAATCTCTTGGTTGAATCTTTGGGGTTTTTCTATGTATAATATCATATCGTCTGCGAATAGTGAAGTTTGACCTCTTCTGCCCCCATCTGGACGCCCCTGATTCCTCTGTCTTGTCTAATTGCTGTGGCCAGGACTTCCAGCACTATGTTGAAAGAAGTGGAGATAGTGGACACCCTTGTCTGGTGCCAGTTTTAAGGGGAATGCCTTCAATTTTTCCCCATTCAGTATGATATTGGCTGTGGGTTTATCGTATATGGCTTTAATAGTTTCTAGGAATGAGCCATCTATGCCTATATTGTTAAGAGTTTTTATCATAAAAGGGTGTTGGATTTTGTCAAAAGCCTTTTCTGCATCTATGAAAGGATCATATAATCTTTGTTCTTGCTTTTATTTATATGGTGAATTACATTTATAGATTTGCGTACGTTGAACCATCCCTGCATCTCGGGATAAAGCCCACCTGATCATGATGGATTATTTTTTTGATGTGCTTTTGAATTCGGTTTGCAAGGATTTTATTGAGAATTTTTGCATCTATATTCATAAGGGATTTGGTCTGTAGTTTTCTTTTTTTGTTGTGTCCTTTCCTGGCTTTGGTATCAAGGTGATATTGGCTTCGTAGAATGAGTTTGGGAGGATTCCATCCTTCTGGATATTTTCAAATAATTTCTGCAGTATAGCACCAGTTCTTCTTTGTAGGTTTGGGTAGAATTCAGGTGTGAAACCCATCTGGTCCAGGACTTTTTTTTTGTGGGTATATTTTTAATTACTGCTTCATTTTCGGTGCTTGATATTGGTCTGTTTAGAAATTCTGTTTCTTCCTGGTTGAGCCTAGGAGGTAGTGTGTTTCTAAGAATTTGTCCATTTCTTCCACATTTTCGTGTTTGTGGGCATAGAGATTTTGTAGTATTCAAAGATGATGTTTTGTATTTCCATGGTATCAGTTGTGACTTCTCCTTTTTCATTTCTAATTGAGCTTATTAGAGTCCTTTCCTTTCTGCTTCTGGTCAACCTGGCAAGTGGCCTGTCTATTTTGTTTATCTTTTCAAAGAACCAGCTTTTCGTTTCATTGATCTTCTGTATTGTTCTTTTGTTCTCGATTTCATTTAATTCTGCTCTAATTTTGGTTATTTCTTTTCTTCTGCTGGTTTTAGGATTGCTTTGCTCTTCCTTTTCCATTTCCTTAAGATGATTCATTAGTTTACTGATTTGTGACTTTTCTGTCTTTTGGATGTGGGAATTAGGGCGATAAATTTTCCTCTCAAGACTGCTTTTGCTGTATCCCACAGATTTTGATAACTTGTGTCCCCATTATCGTTTAGATCGAAGAATCTTTTGATTTCATTTTGAATCTCCTCTTTGACCCAATACTCCTTCATCAATAGATTGTTTAGTTTCCAAGTTTTTGGAGGAAGATGTGAGTTTCTGTTGGAATTGATATCTAATTTTATTCCGCTGTGGTCTGAAAAGATACATGGTATGATTCTATTTTTTTGAATTTGTTTAGATCTGTTTTGTGGCCTAGGATGTGGTCAATTTTAGAGAAAGTTCCATGAGCTGATGAGAAGAATGTATATTCAGTGTTATTTGGGTGGAGTGTTCTGTAGATATCTGTTAGGCCCAAATGTTCTAGAGTCCTGTTTAGGTCTTTTATTTCTCTATTTACTTTTTGTTTGGAGGATCTGTCCAGTTCCGTCAGTGGGGTGTTGAAGTCCCCTGCAATTATGGCATTCCTGCTTATTATGTTGTCTAGATCTAGCAGCATTTGCTTTATGTACCTGGGTGCTCCTGTGTTGGGTGCATAAATGTTTAGGATTGTTAAATCCTCTTGTGAAATTTTCCCTTCACCACTATATAGTGTCCATTTTTGTCCTTCTTTACTTTTATTGCTTTAAAGTTGATGTCATCTGAAATGAGGATGGCTACTCCAGATTTCTTTTGGTTTCCATTAGCCTGAAAAATTGTATTCCATCCTTTCACCTTGAGTCTGAATGCGTCTTTGTGTGTGAGGTGTGTTTCCTGAAGACAACAGATACTTGGTTTGTATTTTTAATCCATTCAGCCAGCCTATGTCTCTTCAATGGGCAGTTCAAGCCATTTACATTTATTGAGAGAATTGATATTTGGGGTAAATTTCTGATTATTCTGTTTGGGTGTGATCTTTTTTTTTACCTCTTGCGTCATTGTGGAGTCTGGTTTCTGGGGTTTTAGCCTTTGCATAATTTTACATAGGTGGGTGTCTGTTGCGCTGGTTAGTGTATAATGCAGGTCTAAGCATTTCTTGCAAGGCCGGTCTGGATTTCGCAAATTCTATCAGTGATTGCTTATCTGGAAAGGTCTTAATTTCTCCCTCATATAAGAAGCTTAGTTTGGCAGGATACAGAATTCTGGGTTGACCTTTGTTTTGTTTTAGGAGATTGATGATGTCTCCCCATTCCCTTCTGGCTTGTAAGGTTTCAGTTGAGAAATCTGCAGTTAATCTGATGGGTTTCCCTTTGTAGGTTACCTCCTTTTTTTGTCTTACAGCTCTGAGGAGTGCCTCTTTTGTGTTTACTTTGGTCAGTCTAATAATTATGTGGCGTGGTGAATGCCTTTTCACGTTGACTCTCCCAGGAGTCCTGTGTGCTTCTTGTACTTGGATGTCGAGATTTCTGGCTAAGCCATGGAAATTTTCCTCTATTATTCCTTCAAATAAATTTCCAGCCCATGCAAATTTTCTTCCTCTCCCTCAGGGATACCTATTATCCTTATGTTTGGCCTCTTTACATAATCCCACATTTCTTGTATGCTTTTTTCCTGTCTCTTGTTTTTGTGTTCTTTCTCTTCAGCTGATTTATTTAGTGCATAGAAGCTGTCTTCTAGCTCTGAAATTCTTTCCTCTGCATGGTCCAGCCTATTCTTAAGGCTTTCCACTGTGTTTTGTAGATCCTTGAATGCTTCTTTCATTTCTAGGATTTCTATTTGATTTTTCCGTAATATTTCTATTTCTTTGGAGAATTTTTCATTCATTTCTTGCATTTTTCTTGTGGTTTCTTTGTGCTGGGATTCAATTTTCTCTTGAATTTCATTGAGCTTTCTTATAATCCATAAACGAAATTCCTCTTCTGTCATTCTACCCATTTCATTTGGGTTGGTATCCATTGCTGAGGAACTGATAATTTCTTTTGGGGGTGACTTTTCACTCTGATTTTTCATGTTCCCTGAGTTCTTTCGCTGGTTTTTTCTCATCTGGTCTCTTGGTCAAGAGCTGGGGGTGTTAGAGCTAGTTTATGGCCCTGTCACCAGCCCACAATTATTTTTCCTTGGCAAAGCCAGGGAGAGAAGTAGTGGCCTGTATTGCCTTAGGTGTATTTTAGCAAGTTTGTTGGATCTTGAGTTAACTCTGACCTGTGGTCTTCTCCTCTTCCCAGTGGAGTGTGGTGAGAATGACCTCCCAGCGTGGGCTCTGAGCTAATGGATTGTACTTGAGAATATGAGTCCTCCGCTCTCTATTAGCTAGGTATTCTGTTATGTCCGTAGCAGACTCTGATTCCCCAGTTGGGGTATGCGAAAGCCCTGTGCTTTGGGAGGGGTCTTGTAGCTCCTAGGGGTTACTTTGACCCTGTTCTTCCTGAGGTTCTGGTAGAAACACAATTTCCTTTGGCTGCAGTGTGAGAGCTGAGTTGGGAAAATTTTACACAGCTCAGAGGTTGCTCATCTAGCCACGTGTGGCTGCCCTTCTGATGTGTGTCTCCGCGTGAAACTGGTTGATAGGGGGATCTCCAATTGTGTACCCCTTTTCCACCACTAGACCTCAAGGCGAGGCAGGTGGCCGTCTCTATCCCCAGCAGTCTCCACCGGGGGATGTTCCCACGGGGAGGGGGGAGTAGTGGCAGCTGGAAGCACTCTTGGGTGGCGCGAAATTCCCTATTGAAGTGGGCAGGATTATGGGGAGCTGCTCTGGTTCAGCCTGTGGCTCTTGAGGTATTTGGTTGTCATGGGAACCAGCAGTTATACCAAATGAGTCACTATGGCCAGCAACCTTCAAAATGAGCGATCTCTGGGTACAGGAGGGCTGGGACCTGAGGGGCGGGCACTAGGACCGACACGGAGCGGAGTTGTCGGAGGCCAGAGCCGGGGTAGCAGAACCAGATGGACGAGCTGCAAACTGTTTCCAATACTCAAAGGTCCCACCGCTACAGTTCCGGGATCTCGACCCACCTGGAACCCACGGATGCAGCTGTCCCTGCCACCAAAGGCAAAGCCTGTCTCGCCCCAGCGGATGAGCCCCGGGCCGGGGCGGGGGGAGCTAGAGACGCGGGTCACGGCTCCGCGCGGGCGGCTGTAAAGATGGCGGCCGCCGCCAGCCTGGCGCACAGCCGGACTCCGATCACGCCGGGAGTGCAGTTTTTCTCCGCCGGTAGTTGTTAGCAACCTCTAAGGGCGCGTCCCGCTCTCCGATAAACTCCTGGGCCCAGTCCCGCTGACTTCTAGTGGCGCAGTGCCGGCCTGCGGGTTCCCGCGCACTGTCCCGGGAAGCTGAATCTCGGTCCCCCTATATACCACATTTTTATCATACAGTCATCTGATGATTATCTGATAATAAGGCTAGGTTGCTTCCATATCCTGGCTATTGTGAATAGTGCTGCAAAGAACATGGCAGTGCAGACATCTCGATATACAGATCTCAATTCCTTTGGATATATGCCCCAAAAGTGGGATTGCTGGATCACATGCTAATTCCATTTTTAGTTTTCTGAGAAAGCTCCATACTGTCTTCCATAATGGCTGTATTAATTTATAATCTCAACAGTGTACAAGGGTTCCTTTTCTCCATACCCTCACCAACACTTGTTATCTTTTGTCTTTTGGATAATAGCTATTCTAACAGGTGTTGAGGTGATCTCTCATTATGGTTTTAATTTGCATTTCTTAGACCTCTATTTTGCAAATATCTTCCTGTGTTACAAAGTCCCAGTGGGAAAGGAGGGAGAGAACTAACATGTATTTGGCACCTATTTTGTGTCAGGGGCTGGGCTGGGTGATTTCCCACATAATGGCTCACTTAAGCCTCACCACAATGCGCCAGGGAACTGAATACCGCTTTTACAGAAGGAAACAAAAACTCACTTCAGGTCCAGGAGTAGGCTCAAGATCACACAGCCAGGATCACACACAGATCTGCCTGGTTCCACATACTCTCCATTCTACCATGAAGGGTCACTTAAGGAGCAGGGCAGTGGAGGATTAGGGAGGATCATTCAGCAGGTGTGAATGACACAGACAGACCTGTCTGTACCCCCTGGGTTTAGATGGCTGAGAGCCAGGTGGAGCTTCACATTCAAATACATTCTCATCCTGAGTCTTGTCCTCTGGCAACAGACTAGGAAACTGACTCAGAGAAGCTACGTGACTGGACAAAGATGACACAGTTAGCAATTGGCAGACTCAAGACTTGGGTTCAAGTCTTCAGGCCCCAAATGCAGGGTTTTTCCACTCTGCTGCATTGCCCTGTGCCCGTGAAAGTCTTGGCTGAGAAACACCATGGTGATCCCAGTGGACAGGGGCCCACAGATGAAAGGTGGCCACAGACTGGCTCCTGCAGGTGCAGAGACCCACCATGACCCAGGGTCAGGAGGGAGTCGTGTTGAGGGCCCAGATGAGCCGGAGCAGGGACCCAGGTAAGGCATGGATCATACTGTTCATTCTCCGCTCTCAATCAGCCCACTCACCAGCCTTACCTCATGCTGTCCATCACCCTGCAGTGGGGAATGTGCAGTGGGGCTTGGGGAAGGCGGAGTAGGGCGCGGCAGGCCACGGAGGGGGCCTTCCTGCAAGTCAGCAGAGAGGCGGCCTGGTGCAGGAGAAGCCCCGGCTCTGTCACTTACTGGCTTCGTAGCCTCAAGTATGTGACTGAGCCTCCCTAGCCTCAGTTTCCTCCTCTGAGGAAAACTGGGAATCATATGTATGCTTACAGCCGCACAGGGGTTGTAATTTAGATATCAAATCCAAAATCCAGATGGAAGGCCTTTTACGGTTGGTGTGACTGGGCTCAAGGGATGGTGGACAGAGCTGAGGGTGGACAGATGACCATGAATGTGGAATTTTAAAGAATGCCACAGCAAGGCCCAAACTGCAGGTCTTCACAGCCACTTTGTGGGGCCGCTGACCAGTGCCATGATCTTGGGCAAGTTGCTCAACCTCCCTGGCCACAATTTCCTTGGGTGTAAAATGGGTTTAATAATTAAAAAAAAAAAAGAAATTGCACCTCATAGGTTTTTTTCTGTTTTTGAAGACTAAGTGAGATTTTATATACAAAGTGCCTACCTAGCCTAGCACAGGGCATATAGCAGGTGCTGAATTTCCTTTGCATTGGAGGGCCCTGGGCCCCTTCGGCCCAGGTGGCTAATCTGTGACCTGCTGAGCAGTAATGATTCACTGGCCAAAGTGCCCCATGTGGAAAGACAGGTGCAGGGGAGAACTCTGGGTGGTGGTGGTTAAGAATGTGCAGTTCTGGCTCTGCCCCTTCCCAGTTGGAGAGTTTATGTAACCATACCAGCCTCACAGGCTTGTTGCAAGATTATACAAGTTATACACATGAAGTGCTTATTAGGAACAGTGCCTAGCACAGAGTTAAATGTTCAATATAGTAATGATAATTACTGTTATTGTTACCTGGTAGTCTTGACGACGGGAGTTGGCAGCACACAGGTGAGCTGCCAGCCATAGGCTGCCAGCGAGTTCAGCAGGGGCACGTAGTCTGTCTGCACCTCGACACCCTGGGGAAGAAAGGCCATCGTTAGGGCTGCTGCCACCTCCAGCCAAGGGACAAGAGAGAGGACTGTTCTACCTGCCAACCCAACAAAGCAGAAAAGAGGCGGGAGTGCCCTGCAGCTTGGAGGCGCCGGCTCCAATGCCTGCCGAAGAGTTAGGAAGTTTGGAGCCAGACTGCCAACATAGGGTTTCTTTCCAGGCCCGACTCAGTCTGTGTAGTCAGCAAGGAATTAGAGCCAAAAGATTAATCCATTAATTTTGTTTTATTCTTGTCTGGACAAATAGCCTCCTGTGAGTTTCACTGAAGAAGCACAATTACCTCGCCTCAAAGACATATTCAGGGCATATGACAACACACACTGCTCTGGATGATTTCAGAGCATGTTGTGGGGAGTTAAATTATGTTTGACAGATGATTGAGTCATTTGCATCCAGCCACAGCAGCAACACACACACGCACATCCGTGCACGTGCACTCACACAGGCGCAGCTTCACCTGTGTTATACATCCTGCCCTGCAGGACAAGTGAATGCTGCCCCTGTTTTATTTCAAATTAGGAATGGAGGGATGACATTTGTCTTTCAATTTAAAAACTCAGCCCTACTAGAACAGGGAGAGAACCCTAACATGAGGCCACTACTCTGGGTGTCACTACTGGGGGCATTCTCACTGCAAGGGCCTCCTGTCTTACTCTGGGCTCCTCACTAACCCTGCAAGCATAGCTCCCACCCTGCCACGTGTATACACTGGACTCTCATTTCTCTTAGTTTGACTTCTTATAGTTGGCTCTAAAAAATCTCAAACATGATCCAGATTCCTTCCACCCCAGACCCACTGAATCAGGAACTCTGGGAGTAGGCCCCAGAATCTGTATTTTAAAAAGCCCTTCCCAGTAGTCCTGATGTAGTTAAGTCTGAGAACCACTGCCTAGGTAATGTCTTAGGCCCCTTCTGGCAAAAGAGAAGAGTCTACCAGTTGGTGCCAGAATCTATCAGCTGTTACCCCAAATCCAACCTTTCCTACCACTTTCCATCTGAGGGAAGAAAACAGATGGACTTTTAAAGGATCAGCTGTCAGAAATACTGCTGGAGTGGAAGAGAAGGGAGGGAGGAAGGGGAGAACAGAAGGGCAGTGCTGTGGTCTGAACGTGCCCCCCACAATCCCCAACGCAATGGTGTTGGGAGGTGGGGCCCAATGGGAGGGGTTTGGGTCAGGAAGATTCCACCCTCATGGATGGAATGATGCCCATTATAAAAGGTCTTGACCTGCAAGTTCAATCTCTTGTTTGCCCGCCCCCCACCCCCGCCCCGCCCTTCTGCCATGGGATGACGCAGCAAGAAAGCCCTCCCCAGACTCCGGCCTCTTGGTCCTGGACCTCCCAGCCTCCAGAATCATGAGCCAATAAAGTTCTGTTCACTATAAATTACCCAGTCTCAGGTATTCTGTTATAGCAGCACAAAATGGACTAAGACAGGAAGGAAGAAAAGGGGAAAGAGAAAGAGCAAAGGAGGGAAAATCAGTAAAGGGAGGGGGAAGCCAGGGGGAAAGGGAGGAAGAGAGAAGCACAGGTAATGGGTTTGCAGGCGGGACACCACTCTAGCCCCTTCCCTGAAGCCCCAGTCAGGCCAGAAACGGCACAACAGTTGCCCTCGCGACCTCCCTCTGCCCGGCCCTCTGGGCACGTGGACACCTCCCTTCCAGACCACAGCCAGTCCCTGCTGCAGGACACCACCCTCACCACCTGCTGAGGGAAGAGGCCCTGCCCCCATCCCTGCATTCCCAGTTTAAAGAGACAAGGAAAAAACAATTTTAAATCCACACTCTCAAGCTTTGCGAGGTTATGATTAGTTGGGCCTATCAAGAATAACCTCCCCACTTTATCAAGCACTGTGACAAACCTGCCACAATCAGACAGTAGTCATGGCAACCAGGACAAGCTTTGGCGCCTCACAAAGCCCTGAGTGGCAGAATGGAGTCCTTTCATTGGTGGCTGTATCCTGGCCGGGTTTTCTCAGAGCAGGCACCCAGAGCTGCAAGACAATGAAGGACCCCTGCTAGTCTGACCGCCTACTCAGACAGACCTCCAACCGGCTGCTTCTATTTTGCTCCATTTTATTTCATTTTGTCACTGTCTTAAAGAGAAAAACAGCAGGATTTCTCCCAAACGGTTTTTCCCCTCAGGGTAGGAGGTGTCACCCAGAGGGTGCAGAAGCATAAAAACCAAACGGAAAAGGGAAAACACAACAAAATCTAACTCTGCTTGAGAGAGATGAGGGTTCAATCTCACATGTTAATTTCTGGCCATCCCATGGTGAGTTGCCAAGTAAAATACAAATGGTAGGGGTGAGGTGTCACACTCTGCTGGACTCTCCCACTCCAACTATGTGGGATGGTCTTGACTTAATTAAAGTAAATGTGGTTTTCCATAAGCATCTATCAAAGCTGGTTTGCATATTATCAATATAAGAAGATGGCATTTCTAAAATACGAGATAAGCCAGTCAGTGGAAGATGGTTTTAAGTCTATTAGCTAAGAAAGATGGTAGGAAACATATCCGGATGGAAGGCTCTCTTTGATCTGCTTTTTTGTGACACTCCAGCGAAAAGAGAAGAAAGCATCGACAGCACACAAGAGCCAGCCTGACTATCAAACAGAAAGACATTTCTTTTTCTGAGTAGAAGCGAAAATTTTAATTAACTCTCCACTCTCCTGTGGTGGATACATAATCTGCGATCACACCTGGAGTGGTAAAAAAAATGGAGCACGTCCTCTGGTTTTTTCAACTTGTATAAAAGGAATTCATTTGTTTTATGGTGCTTTTTTCTTTTGTTCCCTATAATTTCTCCAGTGGTTGAAAATCAACTAAAGAAACAGGCATCCCACACAACCTTCTCTTATCCTCCAAAAATTAGGACAACAGAATATAGAGTTTACTAAGAAATGCATTTGTCTTTTGATCATTTTAAAAGATCCTCTATTCAAGGAAATAATTAGGAGCTCACATATTGGTCCAGTGAGAAAGTTTGTATCCTGAATGTCAGTTTGCTCTTGTCTTTTCCTGTGTTTCAATCTGTGGAAAATCTGGGAGGAAAGCAGTTTGAAAAAAAATACTTTGCTCTTTAAACATGACTGTAAATGAAGAGGGGAATTCAGTTTCCATTGTCTGAAAGGTGCCGAGGACCAGGTCTGGGACAGTCTCTGTACCTGAGAACAGTGACTGGGGACAGTTTGCCTCTGTTCCTGACATCCACAGGGCTGAGCCCTTACCTTTCACCAAGAGGGCACGTAAAGGAAGAGCCCTACAAAAACCACTTCTACACCTTTTGTAAAATTGCTGCCAAATCACTAATGCCCAACACTTTTTGGCGGGGTACGTTTATACTGCTGTCATTTTACTTATCAATTTTAGGTATCTTTTGATTTTCTACCACGGGAAATAAATGTTTAGCACTCCTATATACTCTTCCTATTTCCTCTTTCTTTGTGTCCCAAATGGTTATTTTGTAATTTTAATTTAAACCAAAAGTCAGTGTTTGTGTTACTACAACTTTGTAAAATTGCTCAATGCTGGGTCAAGCAATGCTGTGTGACCATGACATCTTTTTTATATAACCCTTCATTTTTCCTGGAGTTGTTTGTTCAATTTTTTTCCATTTGCTTGGCTGTACATGAACCCATCACTAATTTATTCCACATATTGCAATACCTCTAGTTTACGCCCATCAATAAATATCCCATGTGCCTAAATACATTAGTTCCGTGGTTTCTCCACTAGAGGAATCATTTCTGGAGCTCTCTGAACCCCTCCTCCAATCTGGTCTGGCTGCTTTCCATGCCTGGGTTCTCCCTACACTGTTGTCTGTGGCTGGTGCGTTCTCTTTTTTTGGTTTCCTTCTCATTTTGCTGGAGCACACCTCTAGTGGCTCCCTAGGAAACTGCCTTTGAAGTCATTTGAATCCCTGTATTCCTAAAAATGCCTTTGTCTTACGATCAACTAATAGTTTGGGTATAGAAGGTCAGGGCTGAAATCTATTTTTCCTTCAAAATTTTGAAAGGATTGCTCCACTAGCTCCTAGAAGTCAGCAGTGCTATTGATATATCTATTGGTTAGTAATAGTTTCAGTGTAACCCATTGTGTTGCTTTGAAAATTTGGGGGATTTTTTTTAAAAGAAGTTCCAGAATTTCACAACAATGTGCTTTGGGGTAGGTCTTTTTTACTCAAATGACTGTACAATTGATGGCCTTGCAATCTGAGAATTTTTGTCCTTCAGTTCTAGAAAGTTTTTTTTTTTTTTTTCCTTTGATAACTTTTTCCCTTCCATTTTCTGTCTTTTTTCTTTCTGAATCTCCTATTAGTCAAAATAGGGGATTGATGTTTTAATTTTACTACCTTCCCTCCCCATCCCATTTTCTTATTCTGTTTCTTTAAATTTTGCCTTCTGAGAGATGCCCTTCACTTTATCTTCCAGGCTTTTTATTATGTTTTTAAATTTTCTGCTGCCCTACTTTTAAGACCCTAAAGTTCTTTCTTTCGTTTCTTTTTTATAGCATCCTGTTTTTGTCTCATGGATACATATATTTTATCTCTTTATTTTAAGTGGTTTCTTCTGATCCCTACATTATTTCTACAGTTCCCAGGTTGCACGTAACAGAGGGGGAACGAGGGACCTTACTATACCAAGTTAGAACTTTAAACCAACGCTCTGGTTTTCAGCTCTGCAGTTCACCTCCCCCTATCCCATGGTGATTTATACCCTGAAAACCAGAGCTTTTCTTGGGTTCTGCAACAGATAAATGGCACCCTTCTCATCCAAGCTGCAGTTTCCTCCATTTTGCTAAATCAGTTAGATTCCTCCATCCACTTTCCATCTTCTAAAAATTTATTGAAATCGCTCATCTTCTACTTTCTCTTGGTTCTTGTGGATATCCATCTATATACAAATGATCCTCATTATTCTCGGCAGTTATGTTCTATAAAGTCACTGTGAACACTGGAACTAGTGCAACTGAACAATTTCCCCTGAAAGAAATACAGGGTTAGGTACCTGCAAGCCTCTGATCACAAAAATTTTGTCAGCTGATTTGTTTCGTGTTGGTTTCTGTTTAAACAGACCTTGTTTAGTATACACTGTTGATTCATTAACACTGAACTCACAGCCAGCAGCACTACAACTCATGGCTGAACAAAACTTATCTAACACTCCTATTGCTCTGTAAAGCACACTGTAGCATTCTTGCAATTAGAACACTAGACAGCACTTCAGCACTATGCTTGGGAACTATTTCTAACAGTAAAATCACCAACGGAAAGCAAAAAAATGTGAAAAACGTGGCACTAAGTGGACTACAAAAAGGACACTTGTTTTTAGTGCAAGCGCTGAAAGAAGGCACAGCATCACCTTGTTCAACTTCAGCTGGAAATGTACACATAGGTGACTCAAATTTTTTCTGTTCTGCACATGTCTGAAAATGATCACAAAAATGCCATGTGCATTGATCTTGGGGTTACAAATAAATTTTAGTGAGCAGGTGAGTATGTAAATATGGAATCTACAAGCAAACATGAGGTTCAACTATATCACTCCTTTAGTTTCATTTCACTGGATTTTTCAGAAAAGAAATAGATGCTTATGTCCAATCACCTTTCATACTATTTTATTATTTTAATGTTTAAAGAGCCCACTGGAAGCCCTTTCTAAATAACTTAGAATCTAGAAGCCAAAAATAAAAATAAATTTGATTACATAAAAACCCATGTGCATGACATAAGACAATATATGCAAAGCCAAAAAACAAGTAAAGAGCTTCTAAAAGTTGATAAGAAAAAGCCTAATAATCCAAATTTTAAAAGGGACAAAGATATGAAAACTCAAATGGCCTTTAAGCACATGAAAAAAAATGCAGAATCTCACAAGAGAAATGCAGATTAAAACTACCCTGAGATACTATTTTTTCACCTATGGAACTGGTAAAAACCCACAAGTTTGACAACCCACTTTGTTGACAAAGCTGTGGGGAAGCAAGCAGTTTTCACTTTGCTGGTGGAAGGGCAAATTGATTCAACCCTCACCGAGAACAATTTGACAGTATCTCTCAAAATTACAAATACATTTACCCTTTGACCCAACAATCTCACTTCTGGGAATTTATCCTACATATAAAAAATGAAAACTGCACAAAGTTTTTCACTGGAAAACTGTCTGCAATAGCAAGATGCTGGGAACGACCCAAGTGCCCATCAATGCTGGGCTTGTATTTAACTTTATGTTTCATCCACACAATGGTTTGGGGAACTGGGTAACAGCTGCTCGTGTGTTGAGCCAGGACACACAAGACAAGCAGGGACAATGAGAGGGAATGGATTCCCTTCTAGACACACTCAGTTTGAGGAACCTGTGGAAATGTCCAGGAAGCAGCTAAATGCAACAGCCTGTGGTAAACCAAATAGTGGCCCCCAAAGATGTCTCCATCCTGATCCCTGGGGCCTGTGAAAATGTTCCCTTACATGGCAAGGAGGGATTTGGCAGATGTGATTAAGCTAAGGATCCTGAGAGGGAGGCTTTATCCTGGAGTATCCAGGTGGGTCCAAGGTGTTAATAAAAACAAGGTCCGTGTAAGAGAGAGGCAGGAAAGTCAGAGCCAGAGGAGGAGGTGCAGTGATGGAGGCAGAGGTGGGAGTGCTCCCAGGAAGGGGCCACGGGCCAAGGAACATGGGCAGCCTCTAGAAGCCAGAAAAGGCTTCTTCTGACACCTCCAGAAAGAACATCGTCCTTCTTTCAGACATCTCACCTCCAGAACCATAAGATGATAAACTTGTGTTGTTTTAAGCCACTAAATACATGACGATTTGTTACAGCAGCAATAGGAAACTGATGCGTAGCCGGGAAAAGGGGAGGATGGAGGTGAGAGCTTGGAGGTGCTGGCTGACGCAGGGTAGACGAAAACTCCCGAAGGCGTGAGGCTGAGGACTGGATTTCCTGGTGAGCGGTGAGCAGAAGACAAATGAAAATGCAGGCTGGGCAGGAAGGGACCAGCCCTTGGACAGTCCGGCATGGGAAAGGCTTAAGAAGGGAGTCTGGTTCACATCATCAGATGTCTCAATGCAGCAAGCAACACGAAGCCTGAAAAGCCCTTGGGAGGCCGCAGGTGGGACACTGCAGGAGGGA
This sequence comes from Daubentonia madagascariensis, assembly GCA_023783475.1. Lineage (NCBI taxonomy): Eukaryota > Metazoa > Chordata > Mammalia > Primates > Daubentoniidae > Daubentonia > Daubentonia madagascariensis. Next base: position 3,446,652 of record JAKFHU010002333.1, on the reverse strand, counting down.
AGGGGCAAGGGCGAGCGGCTGAGCAGCGGCTGTGGTGAGGACGAGGCAGAGCATGCAAGTATGTCCTCAGGGTGCCCAGACTTTGCTCAACACAGACGCTGGCTACAGGGGCGCCGGGCAGATGAGCGGCATGCTCTCATTCAACAGTGGAAAGTGGCGATCCGAAGGTGGGGCAGGAAGGGAATGCCCCCTGGAAAGAAGGGACATTTCACCTGCATTTATCAAATGGGAAGTGGATGGGATAACGCTGGGGCAGTCTTGCAGAAAACTCGGCATGTCCCCCAGCATGCTAGCGGGCTAGGCTATCCCACTTTTCATTCCTGAGGTCTCCGCATCCAGTCAACCGGGCTCTATGCTGGCCCGCGGGGAGCAAAGGCATGCAAGCCTCTCCTTCTACCCCGGGAGATCCCAGTCCCGGGGTGGGGTGGGGTGGGGTGGGGTGGGAGTGGAGAGGATAAGCATAAGGTTCCTGTAGGATGGACACCTGCAGGGGTGCGGTGGAGGGAGGGAGTGAGGAAGGGACATGCCCCTTCGTTCTCCCTGGAAAAAGAGCAAAACCCTCTGAAGCTATTGCAGCCCTGCCTTCCTCACCCTCACCCTCTCCAGGCCTCCCCAGAAGGGAGGGACGGGCAAGCTGGCCGCTGGAGATGTTGTTTTCCTCTTTGTTTTACACACAATGCCCCAGAAAAGCATTTTGCAGATATGTAATTAGGCCAACATAACAGAGTCTAAGAGAGCAGTCATCTCATTGTAGACAACTTTGGCTTTCATAACGTACAAAGAGAATAAGTTTAAAATGAAAAAAGCTTAGTTCTCAGATGAAGAAAAGGGGCAGATGAAAACACATGGAGTGTGCAGAAAGCTTCAGTTCCAAGGCCCCTTCCCCACCTCTGTGGGAGGATTCATATCTTTGCTGATTTTCTCTATCGTGCCAGAAAGGCAGCAAACTCTTTAGCCTCTTAGGAGCTCAACAAAATAATAAGAATTGTTATTATTTGAAGCAGATTGTTTGCAAAAATGGTCTCAGTTACGACCTCCCTGAATCCAGGCCCCTTTCCAACATAACCCTGAAGCCCCTCCCATAAAGAGGTAGAGTCCATTTCTCCACCCCCTGAGTCCAGGCTGGACTTGGAACTTGCTCTGACAAACAGAATATGGCAGAAGTGTCACTGTACTAGTTCTGAACCTCAGCCTCAAGGGGCCTTGCTGCTTCTACTCACTCTTAAGGAACTCTGCCTATGCCATGAGGACAAGCCCAGGCTAGCCTGTTGGATGATGAAAGACAGGTGGCCCAGCCAACCGGCACACATGTGAGAGATGCCATCTTGGAGCTGCCAGCCACCGATCGACCCATCGGGGACTGCAGATGCCTGAGTGAGCCCAGCTGAGATTAGTCAAGCCTAGCCCAGATCAGTAAAATCACCCAGCTGACCTGTGGACCTGTAAGGGTTATTATTTTAATTCACTAAGCTTTGCGGTGCTTTATTACACAGCAGAAGATAACTGGTACATTATTATTTTCTAGGAAGAGCCAAATACCCAGGTAAACCTTTAGGAGGAAAATCGTAGTCGAAGTCACCTTGTTTGATTTGAGAGAAATAAAACATAATAGCTACTACTGAAGAGGGCTCATTGTTGCTAATTTCTCACCACACTCAAGGCTGGCACACCTAGCCCTCAATTCCTGATACCAGACACACTGTAACCTTGCACCTCTGAAGCCCTGAAGTCTAACTTATGATAACCTATCGTGAGGCCCAGTAGTGCCACCAGCATACCCTGGGAGGGAGAGATAAAAACCCACAATGGGGAAGAACGTCCTAGCTGGAGACGTTGCCCTGGCTTCTCCTAAAGTACCCCGCCAAACTGGCAGGAAAACCAAACCTGCACGTGCAAGATAACACTCTCCTGGATTCTGGGCCACGCTGGGTGATTTGGTCCTGGTACATGTGGTTTCTCTGACATCATATACTTGGAAGGTGGAAAGAAGAGAGGTTATGGCAGGAGATGGCATGCTGTACACATCATCAGAGATATATGCTCACACGCACCTGCATGGGCAGAATGAGAGCCAGGCGAGGTGTGTGACAGTGTGGGGCTCCCAGATCATAGGGAAGGTAATGAAGCCGGACATTTGGAGGTTAAGGAGGTAATAATGGCTGGGGCAGACTCTCACCATCAGTAGGGACAGACGCTGCAGTTCTGAGTGCAAAGAGTTAAGCAACGCAAAGCCATTACATGCCGTCCGCTGCTCATCGGGACCACATTCTGCGCTAGCACAGGCTTCCATCCTCCAGAAGCCGACATCCGACACACACTCTGAACGCATCAGGGGTGAGCACATCCCCGGCAGACTTGGAAACAGCTTTGTTTGATAACAATTAAACAAGAAACATTTTCTCCATCCAGGCACTTGCCAACTCCCTCCCACTCGCTTTGGTAAGTGAGAGGAAATTAGACTTTCTGGGAGTAAACGGGATTTGCCACCTTACTACTCTCTCTTCAGACAACGTGGGGTGGACGAGGGATCATATTGTTAAACTTTCCTTCTTATTTTTCACCTTATCTTACCCAGAAAAGAGAAAGGGGATTGAGAAAAAAGCTTTACCAAAGTGTATAATTAAAAGATATTTATTTTGGAGTGGGGGACCAGGGGAGGAGGGCAGTTTGTAGAAATTCTGGAACTTAAGACTATGTCAAAGTTATCACCTTCATCTACCGGCAGTAGATTCCTGACAGCTTTCCAATAACCACAAAATGCTAACCCAGCAGAAGGCATCTCTGAATAAAGGCTGGTTCAAAGTCTCAAGAGAGAAGGAAATGGAATTTAAAGGGTTATTGCACGGTCCAGGCCAACAACAGACAGAGCCACACAAAACACCTGTGCGCTGGGCTGTCGCAGCCTTGATTCACTACTAAAGGAAAGTGGGTAAGACGTGACGCTGGGGAAAGCTCGGCCCAGCAGATTTCCCTCCCTCTGGCTTTTCTCCACCTGGTAAATTCAAGGTGTCATGTTCCCAGTTAGTGCTGGGGCAATCACAGTTGGTCAATATTCTCTTTGTGGAGACTCAACTGTCAGCATGATGTTGCTATAGTTACCACAATTCTAACTCAACCCTCTCTCCTTATGTTCCCCTCTCTTTCAAACCAAATTACACTGCACTAATCCCGCAGCATGTCCTCTGAGGACCCTGCTCCCGGGAAGTGAACTTCTAACAGGGCTTCTGAGGAGGCAGAAACCTCCAGCTACGATATCCTGCCTTCAGGACATGCCAGACCCCAGGCCGTTCACTCCCCCCATTACCAGAGTCCTGCATTCCACCTCCCACTCTTTCTGGCTCTCTGCTCTCCAGGGATAAATGCCCCAGAGCCTTTAGCAGGTGCACTGCTGGGCCCCCATCAGCGTCTGGACCGTGACCCATCAAGATGAGCTGATGAAGAAAAAAAACCAAAGTCAAGAAAATTAAAATGGTCTCAGAGACACTGGCCAACTCTCTTTGGGGTCTTCTAGAAAAATCTTTCCATCAGCCTTTGTTCCCTATGCTGTCATTTCAGCACGTTGATCACTACTTGACACTTGTCTGTTTTTCTGTTTATTGCTATCTCCTGTACTAGAACACAATCTCCACAAAGGCAAGGAGTTTATCTTGTTCCTGATGAATCCCAAGCACTTAGAGGAGTTTCTGCCCAATAATCAGTTGTTGAGCGAGCGCATGAATGCATCTGTCCTAGCATTTTGGGGGTAGATTGTGCTACCACTGTCTCGTGTTCTCAAAGTCTTACCAAAATTACTATAAATCACATCTAAAGATAATGAGACATGAGTTTGCCACCAAAAATGTGAGTTAATCTGCCAGGATGCTGCATTCCCATTTTCCTGGGCATTTAAGATGTGTAAGTTGGAAGTATATTCATGAATGAAAATTAAACACAGACCCTCATATACTGGTCACCAAGCACCAAGGCCATTGCGTATTTTAGTAAAAACCTGTAAATTATTAAACTGGCCATACACACATTTGTCCCTTTCTTGCTTCTGTGCCACTACAGTGTGCTGCAGATGGTCCTATCAGGAGGTAGTGTCTATTTCTCCATCTCTTGTCTCTGAGCTGGTTTTGTGACTTTCTTTGGCCAACAGGTCATTAACAAACGTGATGCAAACCAAGGCATGAAATAAGCTAGCATACTGGGGCTTGCCTGCTTGATGCTCTTGGGAACCCCGTGACTGCCAACCTGTGAAGAAGCCCCAGCTAGCCTACTGGATGCTAAAACACACCAGGCTCTGTTAACCCAGCCAATAGCCAGCCAACTGCCAGACTGTGAGTGAGGCCACTTTAGGTCATTAGATCACCAGCTGACACATGAGAAAGCCCAGCAGAAATCAGCCAAGCCACCTTAGAGTAGAACTGCTCAGCTGAGCTAAAGAATCATGAGCTAAACAAATGGTTATTTGAAGCCTCTACGTTTGGAATTGTTACACAGCAAAAACCAACTGATAGAGACTGAAAAGCAAAACATTCAACGGACATTTAATAGAGACAAGTCTACCTGCTTCTTTCAGAGTGACTTGGTCTTCATATAGGAAGGTAACTCTGCAGAATCCTGTGGCCCAAATAGATTTTAAATAGGATGATGATGTTTTTGTGCTAATTCCCACCCCTCACCTTCTTGCCCAAATTCCCCTTCTGAACAACAGGAAGAATTTCCAAGGTGAAATCAAAGGCAAAATTTGTTTCCATGGGATAAAAATTCACTAGTTTATAAAAGTAAGGACCTCAAGAGAATAAAAAGACAAGCCGCAGACTGAGAAAAAATATTTGCAAAAGACCTATTTGATAAAGGACTTCTATCCAAAATATACAAAGAACTCATAAGACTCAACAATAAGAAAACAACCCAATTTAAAAAATGGGCAAAAGATCTGAACACCTCACTAAAGAAGACATGCGGATGGCAAATAATAAGCATATGAAAAGATGCTCATCATCTGTCATTAGGGAAACGCAAATAAAGCAGCATTACACACCTACCAGAATGGCCAAAATCCAAAACACTGACAACACCAAATGCTGGTGAGGACGTGGAGCAACAGGAACACTCATTCACTGCTGGTGGGAATGCAAAATGGCATAGCCAATTTGGAAAACAGTTTCGCAGTGTCTTACAAAACTAAACATAATGTTACCATATGACTTAGTAATCATACCCCTTGGTATTTACCCAAGTGAGCTGAAAACTTTTGTCCACACAAAAACCTGCACATGGATGTTTATATCAGTTTTACTCATAATTGCCCAAACCTGGAAGCAACCAAGATGTCCTTCAGCAGATGAAAGGATAAACTGTGGTACATCCAGATGATGAAATATGTTTCAGCACTAAAAAGAAATGATCTACCAGGTCATGAAAAGACATGCAGGAACTTTCAATGCATATTACTAAGTGAAAGAAACCAATCTGAAAAGGCTACGTAATGTGTGATTCTGACTATACAACACTCTGGAAAAGGCAAAACTATGACGACAGTAAAAAGATCAGTAGTATCCAGGGGTTCAGGGTAGGGAGGGATGAATAGGCAGAGCACAGAGGATTTTTAGGGCAGTGGGACTATTCTGTATGATACCATATGGATAGATACACATGATTATATATTTGTCAAGACCCATAGAAAGTTCAACACCAAGAGTGAACTCTAATGTAAACTATGAGCTTTGGGTGATAATGACATGTCAATGTAGGTTCATCAGTTGTAACAAATGTACCACTGTGGTGCAATATGTTGATAGTGGAGAGGCTGTGTATGGTGGAGCAGGGGCAGCAAGGGTAGGGGTATAGGGGAACTCTCTGTAGTTTTAATTCAATTTTGCTGTGAACCCAAAACTGCTCTAAAATACAAAGTTTATTTAAAAAAAAACCAAGGGCTTTTGAATCAAAACTGATATGAAGTACAACAATAAAGCTACATAATATTCATGATTATAAGAGCAAGAAAACTGAAGCCAGCAAAAATTCACCCATGGAAAAACTTGCTAAATAAGTTAAAATACAATTGTTCACCTATTAGAATGCTCTATGGCCATTAAAAATGATGACATAAAAGACTTGGTAACACAAACATTTTTCAGAATACTGTTAAATACAAAAATTTATAATATGATCCCATTTTTGTAAAAAATATGCAAATGTAGACAGAAAACAGAGTGGAAGAATTATACCAAGATGTTACGTGGCTATCTTCTCAGTGACCATGAAACTAGGGTTATTTTTGCTTTCTTCTTTTCCCAACTTACATTTTCTAAATTATCTTCAATCACCATGTGTCACTTTTTTTCCACATCTTTATTGACGTATAATTAAAATATCTTAAAATTCACCTAAAGTCTACAATTCAATGGTTTAAAATATAATCACAGAGTTGTGCAACAATCTCCACTATCCAAGTTTAGAACGTTTTCATCACCCCTGCGTTCCTGTATCGATCAGCAGCCACTCCCCCTCCCCCCTCCCCCCACCCAGGCAACCACTAATCCACTTTCTATGTCTATAGATTTGCCCAGTCTGGACATTTCATATACGTAGATTCATGCAATATGTGGTCTTTTGTGACTACCTTTCACTTTAGCATAATATGTTCAAAGTTCATACATGTTGTAGCATGTATCAGCATTTTATCCCTTTTTATTGCCAAGTAATATTCTATTATATGGACATATCATATTTTGTTTATCTACTCATCACTTGATGGACATTTAGGTTGTTTCTAATTTTTGGATTTTATGAATAAAGCTGTTATGAACATTAATGCACAGGTCTTTATGTAGACATATGCTTTCATTTCTCTTGGATACATGCCTAGGAATGCAATTTCCGGGTCATATGGTTTAACATTTTGAGGAATTATCCAAGTATCACTTTTGTAAGAAGAAAAAAGTTACAAAAATGAAAACAGAGACCTCTTGGCTTCATTAGACTAGTTCTTGGGTCTTCTTAAATCTAATTTGCCAAGTGATATAAAGCAAAGAGACTACCTTTTCCACCTCAGCCAAGGAGGATGCTTAAGGATTCTGTCTCAGAGGCCACTGATTTAAAAGCAGTTGGTTAACCACACATCCCAGTTATTAAAGCTGGAAGGGATCAGGGTGGTCCTCCCGTTCAGTGGCTCTTGGGCCTGGCTGAATTTTTTACATGTAAATCCCTAATCTCCACCCCCAGACCTACCAACTGAATTCTCCAGGGAGGCGGGGTGATTTGGGAATGCATATTTTTAACAAGTCCCCAGGTGACCAGGTAACCCTCAGGGATCAATAAGGTTTGGGAACCACTGCTCTAGTCGGTCCTGCCCAAAGCATCCCTCCTGAGAGATGGTGATGGAACACCTGAATCACACCAGTATCTGGCAGTTGACAATCTGGGCCCAGCCACTTCCTCTGCTGAAGAGTTCACAAACTCTCCAACTGGACCTATTGTTTTTCCCTTACAATCAACAAAGATAGCATCTATTTCCTTCATCATCAGTCAGCCTTTCAAAATATGAACCTGATTGCCCTTGTTTTTTCCTCCTGCAAGATAAATATGCCCAGTTGTTTCAACCATTTCTAGGTGTGTGTCCACAGCCACCACTCTATTCTGTACCCACCAGTCTACCCATGTTTCTCATCAAACACAGCAGTCATGGTAGATCACAAAGCTCCAAGTCAGCCAAATCCAGACGGAAGAACAGAGGGAAAAGTACCTCCTATGCGCATTTTCATAAATGTGACTAAAGACATCTTTTCTAAGCAGTAGCAACCTCATGTTATTCATTCAACCAATATTTGTTAAAAACCTATAACATAAAAGGAATTAATTTGGATCCAGGAAATATGAAATATCAGGAATGGCTGGTCCCTGATTCAAGGGGTTGACATAGCAATTTCAAAATGTAAATAATTCTAAGGTAAGGTGAAATGTGGTAGTTTCAAAAGGAAGGGAGAGCAAATCTAGCTGATGGTTTTACAGACAGTCCTGTAAAGCTGGTGGCATTATAGTTGGGCTGGGAAGGGTAAGGGTCTCAACAGTGAAGACTAGAGGTAGAAGAGGGTCTCAGCAGAGGGTGGACAAGAACAAAAAAACACAGGGTGTGATCTGGAAATCTCCACTTGGAGGAGAGTCGTAGGGATGCTCTTGGTCTGTATTAAACTAATTTTCATTAGAATTGCTATCAAATCAAGTATTCTCTTTCTGTATTATTGATTTTTTTAACTTAAATGAATTTTTAAAAATATTTAAACATCCCTATTACATTTTATTGGGCTGGTTTTGGTCCAGCATTCATAAACTAAGAGATAATGAGATTGGAAGGGGTTTAAGAAGTCAGGGAAACCTACCCCCAAAAGAAACTGGATTAGATCAGTAATTTTCAAGGTTTCTTGTTTTGTTTCTTTTTCTCTCTTTTTTTTAACGTAGTGAGACACTTTCTACAAGCATCAACTATAATCTAATTTAGAAACCCAACATGTACAAACAGGTAAATTCAGAAAAAGCAGGTCTGGTTGACAGTGGCATGGTGGGTTATCCAGAGTCTTCCCCACTCCCCACTCTCCCCCTCATGCCCAACTGGAGTGCTTTTGTGGAGCCCAAGAGCATCTGTGTTCTTTAGATCCTGATGGCCACCCAGGAGATTCTGTGGCCTTCCAGCATTGCGTCTCCACAAGTCCACCACCTTCTAGATCTCTACACAAGCCCCTGAAAAAGATGTGAAACAGGACAAGACACAGGAAGGCATCACGGGGCCCATGTACAAAGACTTCCTTCAATGAAAGCAAGTTCTTGCTGAGTATAGCCTCTCAACCAGTTATGTTCCATCCACACGTCCTTCCTTTTTAGTTTTATTAAAATTCTTGGCCACCTGAATTTCAAAAAGAACATATTCCAAAGAGTGGCAGTGAGTGAATATTTAACTATAAGAACGTCCTCTAACTGTCTGCGCTCATTGATTTAATATACTTCAGTTCTCTCTGGAGAGCCATTTGCCCCGTGTGGCTCTCAAACTGTCTATGCATTTGAAAAGTTCTCACAGGGGCTGCATGGAAAGCATGAGAAGAAACAGCCCCTAGGAACAAAGACCAGCTCCTGGCTGACACCCAGCAAGAGAACAAGGACCTTAGTCCTACAACTGCAAGGAACTGAATTTGGCCAATAACCTGAGTGAGCTTGGAAGTGGATTCTCCTCTCAAAGCCTCCAATAAGCAACATAGCCCTGTGGACACCTGCTTTCAGTCCTCTGAGACACTATGTAGAGGACCCAGCTGAGCCCACCTGAACTTCTGACCTATAAAAACTGTAGGATTGTGAGAGAGAGAGAGAGAGAGAGAGAGAGAGAGATATTAAAGTTCTTATAGAATTACCTCCCACCCTTCTAATATCAAACACATAGGAAAAAACCTAAGATCAAGCCCTTCAATTTGGTGGGGCCATGGAATGCCTAGCTATCTCATTAAACATTATGTCTGGGTGAGTCTATGAGGATGTTTCTGGAAGATATTGGCACATGAATGGGTAGACTGGGTAAAGCAGATGGCCTCCCCCATTGGCCATCACCTAGTCACTGAGGACCTGAATAGAACGGAAGGCAGAGGAAGATGATGCAGGAACACTGGTGCTCAGGGCATGGGACCCACACTGGAATCTACACCATCGGCCCTCCAGCTCTCAGGCCTTTGAACAACTCCATCATTTCCTGGGTCTCCAGCTTGCAGATGGCAGACTGTGGGACTGCTCAGCCTCCACAGCCGCATGAGCCAATACCTTATAATAAATCTCTTTGTTTACGGATACTTTTAGTATATATATAAAATCTCCTGTCGGTTCTATTTTACTGGAGGATCCTAATACACCTCCTTCTTGTCATTCTGTGGCATACAGTGTATGTCATAAAGCACACTATTTTTAAAAACTGCATTTGTCACAGGATTTTGAAAACACGATTGTTTCTTTCACCCTGTCCACCTCTGCAGCAAGACTCTAAGTTCACTTTGCCCCACAAGCTTCACCAAAACAGCACACTTGCTTCTCCCCTCTCATCAGCTTTCAAAGGCCCCTGTGATTTAGGGTCGTCCAGCACCCCTCAGGAAGCCTGACAATGAAGAGAAATTATTGATGACCGAGGAAAGGCCAGGGGGTGGGCATTCATTTTTAATGACTGCACTCCTTTCCTTGAGTTAAAGGGAATCAATCCTTCCTGCCTGAATTTCCTCCATTCATCATGTTGTCACAGTGGCTGACACACAGTAGGAACTACATATTTATTTCTTGAATAAATTTTTAAAAGGTCTAACTTACTTGTATAACTAAATTTTGTACATGAAGTGAAACACAGATGTCTGAGAGAACAGAACAATCGAATTTATGGAAGAAAAAAGTGCAGATAGAGATTAAAAGTCAAATTCTTTCATTGTCCCACTATCCAAACTGTCAACAAGTCCAGTCTTCTTGAGAGCATCTCTGGGAGCACCCTCTGGCTTTCTAGTTCCACTCAGTGGCAAATACTGTGGGCTGCCAGAGCCGACAGCCACTCGATGGCCCAGTCCCCACTTCCTAGCTGACACTCCCTCCAGTCCCAGATGACCATGACTCTTGACAGTGACGTGGGTCTGTGACTCAGCCCTGGCCAATGAGACCAGGGGAAATATTGCTTGGGCATTGCTGGGAAAGGTTTTACTTGCTACGAAAAAGGGACATACAGCAGGGGAAAAAAATGCCCCTGTTCTTCACAGCTATCATCATGTTTGTAGGAGACACCTGGAACTGCTGCAGCCACCTTGTGACTAGGATCACGAGGACAGACCTGAGGACCAGAGCGCAGAAAGGTGGCAGCACCTGGGCCCCTGATGATGTTCTTAAACCATTAAAAAAACTGACTCTGCAACCTCTCCACCTTCCTCCAGACTTCCTACTCAGTGAGACGAGATGGAAAACCCCTACCGCTTAACACATGAACTGCCGTGTGAGTTGTATTTAACTCATGCTAGTTTTGAGCCTGGGGCCTCCTGAAGCATATGTAGCTCACACATCTCTTCACCTGGGGAGCTGCATGAACTGTTTTTCAAGTTGCATATAACTCACGCACAGAAAATAATAAAAAATAACAAATTTTTCATTATATCAGAAAGGATCACTTTGTTCTCAAAGTTTTTATTCTATTTTTGTAATAAAACACCGTGGCCCCAGAGAAGAATTTTTTTTTTTTTCTAGTGTGGCAGTCAATGTGTTAAACCGCTTTTATAGTAGGATATTCACTGTGGACAGTGGAAAGCATCCTAACCCATACCCACAACCACCACCCTTATTCTCTCTCCCTGGGCTTCTGTCTGCCTTTCCCCCATTCTGGTCATCCCTCCAAGCCATATCACTCCAGGGCCAACTGCCCTGATGCACGGGCGATGAAACCCCCACCACGGTGCCCTTCAATCCACTGCAAGAAGCCCAGGCTCCTGCCTCAACCACAGACTCTTCACATGCAGATGTACTGTCCAGTACACTCTACAGTGCAGCCCTGGAGAGACGTCCATGCATGTGGTATTGGTTTCCTAGGGCTGCTGTAACAAGTGACCACAAACTTGGTAGCTTACAACAATAGAAATTTATTTACTCACAGTTCTGGAGGCCAGAAGTCCAAAATCGGTATCACTGGGCCAAAATCAAGGTTTTAACAGGCCCATGCTCCCTCTGGATGCTCTAGGGGAGAATCCATTCCTTGCACTTTCCAGCTCTGGTGACTGCTGGCATTCCTTGGTTTGTGACCACATCACCCCTATCTCCAAGGGCAGTGTTTTCAACTCTCCACTCGGTCCTCACATTGCCTTCTCCTCTGTGTATGCAAAATCTCCTCCTACCTTCCTCGTATACAGATACATGTGATTGCATTTAAAGCCTAACCAGGTAAGCCAGGATAATCTTCCATCTCAAGATCCTTGGCTTTAATTATATCCACAAAGACCTTTTTTTCCAGATAATGTAACACAGCTTCCAGGGATTAGGAGTTGATACTTTGGGGGCATTATTCAGCCTACCACACACACATCTGTGTGCACACCCACCTCTGTCATCTCTGGAAGGAACTGCCTCTGGGAAAGGGAAACTAGAGAACTGAGGGCCAGAAGCTAGAGGAGAATTCATTTTTCACTTTATATACTTCTGTACTGTAAGAATTTTGTTTAAAATTATTATAAAACCCCCAGTAATTTTTATCCCAATTTGCAACATAATTCATATTACTGCATGGAATTTTTTAAAAATGACACACTCTGTCTTAGGTCAGGTTCCCCAGGAGGAGACCCTAAGACAAGGATTTATGTGCAAGTAAGTTATTAAGGAAGTTCTACCAGTAAGGGAGTGGGGGAAGCTGGACAAAAAAGTAGAAGCCTAGCAAGGACACAATCTTAAGCACTATCCCCTGACCAATAACTCAGTCTGATCCTGTGGAGAGCTCTGGAGGGTGTTATGCTCAGAGCTGTCCCCAGCTGAGGCCAGGGAGCTAGGCTTTCATACACCCATACTTGTCCATCATAGACAAGGACTAACCTAGGGCACTGTGGCTCCAATAGCCTAGGAGCAGGCTTCCTCAAGGAGGCCCAGGTGCTGGCTCTTACAGGTGAAAGCACAATGGTAAAAAGGGATCAGGGCATCTAGGAGAACACTGACATTACCCATTAAGTGTTCTAATGGTGAAAAAAAAAAAATACCCTTTCTTCTTCTACCCTGCCTTGTCCCTGCCATTTCCCACCAGTAGGAAGCCCCCGATCCCACCCCAATTCCCTTAACTCATCCAAATCCTGACTCAACTGTCAACACCCAGCTGGAGCTCAACGTGTCCAGGAGGCCTTGGCCAGTCTCTGCTTTCTCCCAGGAAACTTCTGGGCAGCAGGACATCATTAGCACCCAGTGCCTTGCTGCTTCTTTTGTAGGAAGCCTTCTTCCCACCTGGATGCTCCTTGAGGGGCGGGGCCTCAGCAAATACACCTTTTCGTTTTTGTTCCTGGGCATCAAAGAGCACGTCACACTCTCTGACCCCACGGGGTTTCTCAATTTCCCAAGAGTTCGCTGTTATGTAACTGCTAATCCCCATCATCCTAAATTATTCTCACTCCTACACAGTCTTCCAGGGAGGGGTGCCACCCCCCTCCCCCACCGGGAAGCTGGAGGGCTGGCTGTGGCCCAACAGCCCATCCTTTCTGCATCCTGCCACTGCTACAATCCCTGTGACAACTTTGGGACCCTCAAGCCAAGCGGCTGCTGCCAAGGAGGAGGCAGAGGGAAAATTCTGGCTGAAAAAAATAAAAGAGGGACAGACAGCCACCCAGAGCTCCACTACCCCAGCACAGGGTCAAAGTTTCAGATCAGAAGTCAGGACTCAATAATCTGATATTGGCTTTTTTTGGGGTCACTATTTTTAAATACAGTCTCTTCTCCATCATTCTGGGAAAGGAAATTACTTACTTGGGGAATGCAAATTGTACAAAGTAAGCTTTTCTCTGTCAAGTTCCCAACAGCATAAGAACACTCGAGGCCCTCTCCAGAGACAAGAAGAAAAAGGGTTTCAAAAGTTCAGGGGAAAGTTCAATACGGCCTTGGGGCAAGAAATGCTCACAGGGAAGCTGGCTCCAGGCGGAAGAGTCACCCCAAAAGTTGGAGGCAGCTAAGGAAACCACTGTGGCTATAGAAATGATGAGTATGCATTTGCGAGGACAGAGGGGGTACCTGACCCTCCAGGGATGGTGACAAAAGCGAGGCAAACCTAAAAGAGAAAGGTTAAGCCTGGAATGAGATGAGGTATATGGGACTATGCACACGCACACACACACTCCATTTAAAATTATGTTCAAAGCAAGAAGTTATACAAGAAAAGAACATGTTGAAGACAATAAAAAGTGGAATTATTCAGCTATTTTACTTTCTTTTCTACAAGGAGACAAATATAACTAAAGTCTGAGAGACTTTTGTTAAGTTTTTTCCTCATTAATGGAATCACACTATTTGCATCTGTATTAATCAGGATTTTCCCAAGAAAGAGAACGAATAGGGTATCTAGATCTATATCTTTGGCTTAAGAGATTATGGGAGCTGGCAAGTGCAAAGTCTGCAGGGCAGGGATGTCCAGCAGGCTGGAAATTCTAGCAGGAGTTGATGCTGCAACCCTCTGAAGGCAGAATTCCCTCCTCTTCTAGGCACCTCAGTGTTTTCTCTTAATCCCTTCACCTGATTAGACGAGGCCCACCCACATTATGAAGCGTCATCTGCTTTACCCCCTACTGATCTGAATGTTAATCATATCTAAAAATACCTTCAGAGAAACATCTACATTGGTGTTTGACCGAACCACCAGGTACCACAGCCTAGTGAAGTTGACACATAAAATTTATTACAGTATCATTCTGTAACTTGGATTTTTCACTTAACAACATTTCCTGTAATTACTTTCATATGAGTTTATACAGAATGACCTCATCCACAGTAAGAATGTACCATCCTTTATTTAACCATTCCCCTAATGATGGACATGTACGTTGTTTCCTTTTTTTGTATTACTAACAATGCTGAGATGATATCCTCGCATATGCCTTCTTGTGAACAAAGACACTTGCTCCTCTAGAAGAGATGGACGTGAGGTACAGAATTGCTGAGCAACGGATGGGGCGGGCACTTTCAAGTTCTTATAAATGTTGGCAATCTGCCCTCCAAAGCAAACCTAAAAATTTTAAATGAGCTCAAGCCTAGATGAATCACATTTTAAGGAAAAAGCACACAGCCATGCTATTCAGCACACTGGTGTGTCACTACCAAGGTGAGGTGGGACACAAGAATTTGATAAAAGTACTTAGAGAGCTGCTAGAATAGATCTGCACTTATCCCGACCATCTCACAGGGATCACCTGCGCTGTGATGTGCTCTGTGGTGGGAAAGGATAGAGTTACAGCCTGGGAGAGGTTTGTGCCTCATTCCTAGTCCTTTCATGGGAGTGGTTATTCATGGGAAGATCATCCATATCACAGGGAAAAGGCAGAAGACTACTGTCTTTGGCACTGAAGCCTATGATCTCAGAACCAACACAATTATCTTGGAGAAACCATGGCAATGAAAAAAATGCCAGATGGTTTAAAAAGAACAAATATTGGCTTCCTTGTCAGAGCAGAAGGTGGTGAATTCTAGATACCATAGAAATTGATGTTACTCCCTGGAAAATCCTAGAGTAGATTCTTAAAGAGATTGTTGGGAGCCTTTGGAAACAAAAGATTGATCCCCAGCAACCTGCAGAAGTTCATGAAGAATAAATGAGATCTAATGTGTTACAGCACAAGATTATAGGACAGGGTCACAAGTTACAAGACAGAGTAGATTTCAGTTATAGAAATCTATCTGACCAAGCCTCTCATACTGTCTTAGGACAAAAAGATGGGGACATGTAAGGTGGCACACTAGAGCCACCTGACACCACTGCAGAAGGGTTTGAGTTAGTGTTAGGGTCTGGAGGAGAGATTCCTGCAGCATGTCAAGGGACTGGGTTCTTGATCCAATCTGTTCGACATTGGGACCAGTCAGGAGCCACCTTACGTATGAAACCTTCAGGGAGGCCAAAGCTGAGATGATCCCCCAGATCAGATGTAGGATGATATAATCATGATCAGAAGCCTTTTTTTTTTTTTTTTTGGAGACAGCGTCTCACCGTGTTGCCCCAGCTAGAGTGCAGTGGCATGATCATAGCTCACAGCAACCTCAAACTCCTGGGCTCAAGCGATCCTCCTGCCTCTGCCTTCTGAGTAGCTGGGACTCAGGCATGCGCCACCATGCCTGGCTAATTTTTCTATTTGTAGTAGACATAGGGGTCTCACTCTTGCTCAGGCTGGTCTTGAGCTCTTGACCTCAAGTCATCCTCCCACCTCGGCCTCCAAGAGTGCTAGATTACAGGCATGAGCCACTGTGCCCGGCCAGAAATGTCTTAATAAGCTGGGAAAATGGTCAGAAGCTAATAGGATGAGATAAAATGGGAGTCAATTCAACAAGAGATCGAATATGCAGGTAAGGATGGAGAAGAATTGACTCCACCAAGCCACACATGACAAAATCTGCAGTATTGCAGAGGTTGTAATGGACACCCCAAAGCCATCCCATCTTCAGCTGTACTAGCAGAAGTCCAAGTCCAGCTTTAGGAAGGTCAAGTCCTCACAGGTAGCAGCTGATTTCGAGGATGCTCAGGCCCTTCTGACCTCACCAACTGAGTACAGCAAGGGTGACTCTGATGCATTCCCAGACTGTTTATCAGTTTAAATCATTTAAATTAACACTGATATAAAGTATAAGTGCAAAAAAATTTTTTTTCTCAGAAAACTAAGTTGAATCCTTTGAAGAGACTCAACAAAGGACAGTCACTTAAAAATAACAACTGTGGCTGAATCAGATGTGGATGAGGGGAAGCTAGAAAAGACTAGAAGAAAATCATGAAAACAGAAGGATTCTGCAGTCATATCCCTTTGACACTTTAAAGAAACTGACACTGGACATTGTAGATGGCACACTTTGGGTGTGGTTTATACAAGAAAGATGAAGTAGAATTCAAATCAGCAGACCCCAAACTCAAAAAGATTGGCAAATGGACATGTATTTACATCTTTTACTTTAAAATAAAATGTCTAAGATATGAATATGATATTCTTTTCTTTGGTTCTCTTTGACTTTTTAAATTAACCCACCAGCCACCATATCAACTGCATCAGCTCTAAGTGCTTTTTCTACTGTCCTATGTTCAGTTCTGGCACCAAATTTCAAAAGCAACACAGATGAACTAGAATGTATTCCAGGAAAGGGATGAAGATGGAGAAGGCTCTATGGCTCAAGGGGCACCCAGTGGTGTCCACAAACTCTGATGGGCTGTCAGGCTCAAAGATACACAGATTCATAGAGAGAGGAAGAGGGTCTTTGTTTCTCTGTGTCTCTCTCTTATACCAGCTCATCTACATAGCTTTCACCCTTTCCTTTCAAACAATCCCCCTTTCTGCTCACTCTACATTGTAAACTCAAAGAAAGGAAACAAAATACCCATTATAAATGCGCTAATGATGGACTTTTATCCTACTCACAACTGCAGCTAAATTTAGGTGTGGGTTTCCAATTTAAAAAATGCCATATTTGCATTTGACTCCACACATTCCCTACCCAACTTCCTCTCTGCTTTTAGAGGAAGATGAAGGTGGGGGTTAGAGCTGTCTCATTGGTGACAGCAGGTGACTGACAGAGAAAGCAGTAGGTACAGGGGGACTTACTATGTGCCAGGCACTGCATTCACAACTTTTAAACTTATTTTCTCTTTTAATTCTCATCAACTTTGCGAGGTTATTCCCAGTAGCTCCATGTATACAACTGAAAAGTGGAAAAACAAAGAGGGGGTGGTTTACTTTTCATACAGGACATACACCCAGGCCAAGCTCCGGAATCTACATTCTCTTGTCAAACTGCTGCGGCACTGTGTGCAGAAGGAGAGCCGGGTCAGGCTTCTGGTGAAAGCGTGTGTGTGCACGTGTGTGTGTGAGGGAGTGGGTGTGCAGAGAGGGCAGCTGGCGAGGAAGGCTGCAGCTGGAATGGCACATTCACACACAGAGCTGAGTAATGGGCACACGAGTAAAGAGGCAGCAAAGGGGCAGAGCAGTCCCCACTGGGAGAAAGGAGAGAGCTGGTCAAAGCCCAAAAGATTATGGGCTGGCCTGGGAGGACAGTGGTTACCAGAAAAGCAGAGTCAACCAGAAGCCAAAAGGGACCTGCCCAGGGCTTAAAAACGAAAGACTTTTCCAAAGGCCAAAAGGCTGGGGATGAGGGACAGTAGCTGGGTCTCGAGGGTGGAAGGTCTGAGAGCTGAACAAATATCCACATGCCCTAGAGCAGGGCGTGCAGAAGAGGTCTGTCTGTGGGTCAGAGCTGGGGTCTGACAGAGCCTCTGCAAAATATCGAGTTGTGGGCAAACTTATCCTGGTCTGGACGCTGCTGGGCTGTGCTGGTAACACAGCTGTCTGTACTTAGTTCCTCTAAGGCTGAGATTCTCAAAGTGTGGCCCCCACACCAGCAGCACCAGCTCACTTGAAAATGTGTTAGAAATGCAAATTATTGGGCCCATCTCAGACCCACTGTTACAGACTAAATGTTTTATATCCTCCCAAAATTCATATACTGAAGTTCTAAGCCGTAGTGTGGCTGTATTTGGAGATGGGGACTCTAAAAAAGCAATTAAAGGTAAATGGAGTCATGAGGGTGGGGCCCTGATCTGATAGGATTAGTGTCCCTATAAGAAGAGGCACCAGATTGCTGCGTACCCTCTCTCTCCTCCTCTCCCCCCACGTGCTAAGAGGAAAGGCCGCATGAGGACGTAGTGAGAAGGAAGCCATCTGCAAGCCAGGAAGACAGCCCTCACCAGAAACCAGTCCCTGACAGATCCTTGATCCTGGACTTTTCAGCCTCCAAAACTGCGAGGAAATAAATTTCTGTTGTTTAAGCCACCCAGTCTGTAGTATTTTGTTACGGCAGCCTGAGCAGACTAAGATAGCTACTGACAAGAAAACTTTGGAGGTAGAGTTTTACCTGTTTTTCAAAAGGCTCTTCAGGTGATTCTGATACAGGCTCAGTTTTGAGAAGTGGTCTACCTTGAGCTGAACCAAAAGGCCTTTAACACAATTCAGCAAGCATTTACGAGAGTGCCTTGGAGAACAAAGATGAATATTCCTAGGTCAAACTCACAATGGTGGGAGAAAGGTGGATAAATAAATAACCATGATATGGCTGGGCACGGTGCTCACGCCTGTAATCCTAGCACTCTGGGAAGCTGAGGCGGGAGAATTGCTTGAGCTCAGGAGTTCAAGACCAGCCTGAGCCAAGAGCAAGACCCTGTCTCTACTAAAAATAGAAAAATTAGCCGAGTGCTATGGCTTGCACCTGTAGCCCCATGTACTTGGGAGGCTGAGGCAAGAGGATCACTCGAGCCCAGGAGTTTGAGGTTGCAGTGAGCTATGGTGACACCACTGCACTCTACCCAGGGTGACAGAGCAAGACTCTGTCTCAAAAAATAAACAAATAAATAAATAACAATGACAAAGTATAAAAGGAGCCATGACAGCTTTTGCACAGAGAGATATGGGAACACAGAAGAGGGGTCCTTTCACCCTGCAGGAGGTGACCTATGAGCTGACTTCTAAAGGCTGCCTCCACCAGCTGCAATAAGGAAGAAAAACCCACAAACCAAGGGTACAGTCTGCCCAGAAGAAATCGCCCCTCCTTTTACCCTTGGGAGATGGCAATCTCAGAAGCTGTCTTAGCCTAAATACATGGAGCAGAAACTTGAGACAGGACTGGGCAGTGAGGCCTGAGGTCCCCAGGATGCCTGAGACCCCTCTTTTGACATAGTTCTGTCCCCCAGGCCTTGGCGCTCTGGGCCTGTGATGGGAGCCACAGACCCAATGATGTCGGAAATGCCTTCGGGGTCATCCTCCCATTGTCTTGGCGAATAGCATTTGGCTTCCTTCTACCCATACTAATCTCCTTATCAAATAGTAGCTTGACCACCATTGGTTTTCTTTCCTGAATATGCCTTTTCTTTCTTGATAACAGAGCCAGGCTGAGAATTTTCCAAATCATTAAGTTCTGCATGCCTTTGATGATAATCTCCATCTTCAATTTGTTTCTCTCTTCTCATGTTTTATTATAAGCAGTCAAGAGAAGCCATGCTGCATCTTGGACACTTTACTTAGCGATTTCTTCCACCAAATGTCCTGTTTTGTCCCTGTTAAGTTCTGCCTTCCACAAAGCACTAGGACATGGACACAATTCAGCCAAGTTCTTTGCCACTTTGTAAAAAGGATGGGCTTTCCTCCAGTTTCCCATAAATTGTTCCTCATTTCCATTTGAGACCTCATCAGAATGGCTTTACTTTCCATATTTCTACCAAAATTCTAAATGTGACCATTTAGATAATCTCTGAGAAGGGTGAGGCTCCCTCTTCAGCTCTCCTGTGCTGGGCCCTCACCAGAATCACCCTAACACTTCACTCACAGCAAGCTAGGCTCTTTGTAGCATGCACCTCCAAACTTATCCACTTCCAAAGCTGCCTCCACATTTTCAGATATTTGTTACAGCATCAGCCCACTTCTCAGTACCAATTTCTGTCTTGGTCTATTCTTGCTGCTGTAACAAAATACCACAGACTGGGTAATTTATAAATAGCAGAAATTTATTTCTCAGAGTTATGGAGGCTGGGAAGTCCAAGATCAAGGCACCAATAGGTCTGGTGTCTGGTGAGGCCCGTTGCTCACAGATGGTGCTGTCTAGGTGTCCTCACTTGGAGGAAGGGATGGAAGGGAGCAAACGCTGCATCCTCACAGGGCAGAAGGAAGAAGGGCAAAAGGGGGAGGCAGCTCTCTGAAGCCTCGTTCACAAGGGCATTGAGACCATCCATGTGGGCGGAGCCTTCACAGCCTCATCACCTCCCAAGGGCCCCACCCTTTAATACCATCACCTTGGGGTACAGTTCCAACATGAATTTTGGAGGGACACAAACATTCAAACTATAGTAGATGCTGGTGCTGCTAAAGAAGGTAGGAGTCTATTTCTACTGGGGGAAATTTGGGGATGCTCCAGAAAAACCAGATGGGAGAACAAGTCTGAACACTTGCACAGGAAAACTTGGTGAACAACATCAAAACCACCCATCCTCTTCTCATCACTCTCATGAAAGTTAAGAAAATCTGCTTCTGCCTAACTGGATACCAGCCACACCTTTACATTATGATGTTGCAACGTGATGAAATAAAGGCCGTCCAGGGTGTGCTGGTAAATGCTTACAACTGGCTCTCCAGGTGAAAGAAAACCCAATTTCTAGTGTTTGCCAATTTCCATGGTGTAAATACTTCCATCACAGCCAGTTTCAAATCACCAACCTGCTGGCGCTGAACGTGGAGTTGGGAAGAGATGCACAGGATTGGCTGTGTGAGTGCTACACGCCACTGGGCCCATCACAGGTCTTTAAAACCCAGTTTCATTTCCAAGGATTTCTGGGGAAAAGCCAAAGCAGCATTCCTAAAGGGGGAGGACTCCCAAAACTAATATTATCAAATCATTTAATGCACAAAAATAAGAGGTCAAGAAGAAAAAAGGTCAAACATCTGAGAAGGAAATAAAATTGACAAATAAACCTAATGGAAACCCACCTGCATATCCAGGAAAAGTTTCTGAATAAATGTTGATCTTTCCCGATCTAACTTCTTAACCCATAACATTGACCTCTTCATGAATTTAAAAGAGGACTGTGTCCTTATTTTAGTTTGTAACTTTGTCTTCCTCCCACAGACACTTTAAAATGTACGCATTCACCTCAGCTGCCCATCAAGATCACAGTTAGTTTAAAAGGCTGAAGGAAGACAAACCACTAGGCTACTCTCCCCCTCACCCGTCTCGCCAAATAACATACGACCACAGACATGTGGAGAGACTGGCACACTGGTTCTTAAAATGGAGTGAGTGTCAGCATCTCCGGGAGGGCTTGTTAATACACAGCTCGCTGGGCCTCACCTTTAGAGCTTCTGATTCAGTAGATCTGGAGTGGGGCCCAAGAATCTGCATTCATAACAACTTCCTAGTGATGCTGATGCTGGTCCTGGAATCACATTCTGAGAACCACTTCTTAAGATTGTTCTTGGATTCCTGCCACCAAGTCATGTTTTTTGAGGAAACCACAAAGCCCTCCCTTAACAGCCCTTTTAATGTGCAGACAGCAAGAATTTTACACAGTCCCCAGGGCCTGCCAATCATGCACAGGCACATGTTCTGGGGTGTAGCCAGCCATGCATCACTACTGTTAATAGCCAAATGTCACAGAGTGAACTGAATGCCGAAGCACATGGGCTGCTCAGTCCTTATGATCCTAAACCTGCTACTCCTGGTATTTCATATGTCACCACCACACATGGTAGGCTGGATGAACTGCCCATAGTACACTGGAGGAAGTTTAGGGTCCTGAGAGGTGACATGACCTGCCCACACTGGGCTCTGCTTTCCAGTTAGGGGCATGGAGGCTGGAGAGACCCATGGGCACCAGGGTCACGTGGGAGTAACTGGTGGAGCCTGATCGCAAACCAGGCTATCACCCAGTTCCTCACTTCCCTTACTACATATTATGCCCTCAGGACTTCTGGCCCCCACACTAACTGGCCCTGGATGCCGTGATTTTGCAGCTCCTTCTTCTGATTACTCCAGTTTCTCTGTGCACTCTGTTGCCATCACATTGGCAAGCAGTTATTTCCCATCACTGCTCAGATACAGGTGTGCCCCAGCAGCCCTGCTGCTCCTCCTCCTCATTTCGTGCCTGCTTGGAACTGCTGCAGCTTCAGAGCAGAGTAACAGTGTCCTAGGGGGCATCTGACTCCCCCTCCCTGCCCCCCAGCAGCCAGGCAAGGGTCTGTCTCAAGGCTGTGGTTCTGGCAGGCACAAAGGTGTAGCAAGCACTAGCTGTCTGGTGGGTCCCCACGCCCCACACTCCTAAGGAAGAGCTGCATCCACCTCCGTCTTGCTTTGGCCTGGAGAGCCCAGATGGGCACGTGCCCTCAGAGCCACACCAATCCTGTACTCTTTCAAGGCATTCAGAAATCAGTCCTCTACGTCCAAACAGCTTCTCCCTTTATATCCCAGATGCTGTGTGTACGAGAGACTAGTCTAAAAAGTCCATGCCTCCTCAGGTAGAGAAATGCATTTAAAGTACACACCAGTGAATCTTAGAAATAAGTCAGCTCCCTCAAAGTCCCAGTGGAACATGGCTTGAGGAATTCCTTTGCCCACAGCAATTTGGTAGCTTCATGGGTTAAACATTTCTCAAATACATCCTTCAGCACTTAATGTGTAACCTTGGACCAGGAACCTAATCTCTCTGTGCCTCTGTTTCCTCATCTGTAAAATAGAGGCAATAACAGTACTTACCTCACATGCTTATTGTGAAGATTAAACGAGCTTGTGCACATGAATTTCTTCTAAGGATTGCTGGCAGAGGGAGCCATAGGGTCTGGCTCTGACAACGATGTTGCTCTGATTATTACAAAGGCCACAAACTATGTGGCCTCATTTATGTCACTTAGAGTTTTCAGTTATATGCAAATTAATGAAAGACAACTCTCCACTGCATGACCAGACACACACAATGTGCTTTTCCTGCAAAAAGGGAAAAGGACACACCCCTACCTGGGGATGGGAAAGGCAGGGCATGGAAGGACTAAGGGGGTCCTTGTAGGGTCTACCAGGACAAGTCCCCTTCAGAAGAAAGCCTCAGCTGAGCAACAGCCCCACGGTTGGACGGAGCAAGCAGATAAAACAATCACTGTCCAAACAAAAGAAGCAGAGCTGCCAACCCCATACTTACTTCCAGGACCGTCCATTGTTCGACAACAATAGCATCATAGCCCTGTATGGTTTTGCTATCTTCTGTGGAAACAGCTTCAAAGATGAATACTCCATCTGTCAAGCCATGTAAGGAATCTGTGGAAAAAGAAAAAGACGGGGGGGTTGTGTAAACCGTCTGTGGCAGAAGCCTTTTATAAGCAGCAAACATTTTCACTGCATTCATTAATAATCCCAATCAGAACATCTTTTCAGCATGTTAATTAAAGAAGGCACACACAGCCGTACAGTCTAGCCCCATCAGAATGAATGAGACTAATTTACCTCGCAGTTTTGAATAATATCCTTGATTTTATGAGCCCAAATTTCATTGTTAGCAATCACCATTTGATTTCACGCGTTTACCTTCCTTTTCATGCTCCAGCGTCAGGATGCACTGGGGAGAACTTATCCAGGGTAAAACACAGTCATTTAGAGACAGCTTTTAGAAGGAAACTATATTTAGGTGAGAGAGAGATTTTTTTAAGTGGGGATAGATGTAACACATCAGATCTGAGCTTGTCGGATGCACTCTAGATACATTGGTTCTTGGAAGGTCGCATGATGTAGGCTGCTGTCCATTTTAGGAAGCTCTTGTCAAAGGTGGAATTTGGGGCAGGGGGAATTTTCCCAAACGATTGACCACTGGCAATATTTCCGTGGGCACTGCTCTAGTCTGAGCTCTGTATAATTCAACAAGTGTACATGAAATGTTTAGCATGATCAAGAGCTGTTTTAGGCAATGAGGGTATGAAGAAAAATAGAACAGTGTCCCTGCCCATGCAGAATACACTAAGGGAGTACACTTTTTGCCCCTTTTTTTGTTTATGGCTTCTAAATGCCCTAGATTCAGCTCAGTAAAAGACTGTGGGAAAGAGGACGGGCTCAGAAGTAGGTGGTTTGGGTCCAGGCTCTATCACAAAAAAGTGATGTTACCATTTCAGAGCCCTGGTCACTCATCTGTGGAATGGGGTTGTGGACAGACAATCCTTCCTAGATTCTATTCTATAAACACTGCTCAATCATACTGTTATGGATTGAATTATGTCATCCCAAAATTCATATGCTGAAGCCCTAACCCCTCATGTGACTATATTTGGAGACACAGGCTTTGAGGAGGTGACTAAGGTAAATAAGGTCGTAGTCCTCTTTAACTAGGATGCAGTGGGGCCCTAGTCCAATAGACTAGTGTCTTTGTAAGAAGAGGAAGAGAAACCAGAGTGTTCTCAATCTCTCTTCCTGTGTGTGCAAAAGGGAAAAGCCATGTTAGGACACAGTGGGAAGGTAGCTCTCTGCAAGCCAGGAAGAGAGCCCTCACCAGAAACCAATTTTGCTGGCACCTTGATCATGGACTTCTAGCTTCCAGAACTGAAAGAAAATAAATGTCTATTGTTTAAGCCACTCTCTCTGTGGTATGTTGTTATGGCAGTCCTAGCAAACTAACAGCCATACAAAGCCCATTTCAATCATATGTTCTTTAAAAAGGACAACTTTTAATAGGACAAATCCATAATAATGTGACCTTTTTTCCCAAAGGGAGGGAAGGGAGACCAATTCAGAAAGTCCCCTGAATCATGTTAGAGTTCCTGGAACTGCCAGTAATTTCCAGAAGTCACAAAGGAAAAGAAACAAAATTAAAAGGTCAGCAACATGAGAAAATTATTTGCAGAAGCAACAAAAATAAAAGGTTAAGCTTACTATTCTTTACATATAAAAAGCTTTTACAAATCAATAGTTGAAAATACTAAAACAGTATTAGAAACAAAGGACATGAACTACAATTAATTCTCTCTCTCTCTCTCCACGGCCAGTAAATATTTTAAAAAATTTCAACCTCTCTTTTGTTTAGCAAGTTGGCAAATTTTGAAAAGCAAATTCTCACTGCTGGTAAAGATGGTGATATGGCAAAGTTCACAGTGCTTAAGGGAATTTTAATTGCACAGTCTTTCTGAAGAGCAATTTAACAACATCTCAAGAGCTTGCCGCAAAAAGTTCATCCTCTTTGACCCCGAAATCCTACCTCTTTTAAAGTCTATCCTGAGGTAATAACCATCAATGCCTTCAAATATTCATCTACAAGCATTACTTATAAAATTACTTAAAAACTTAAACAATCTAAATGTTCAACAATCCAAATACTCAAACGTAGAAAAACAGTTAAATAAATTCAGAGATTTCTATATTATTAAATACCATACTGTCCCCCCCCAAATACCATTGGGAACTTAATGATTCAGAAAAATGCTTTAGATACAATAGTATGTGGAAAAACCAGGATACAAAATTGCCATATGAGCTGAATATGAATTTTTTATCTTAAAAAGGTTTAGACAAACAAACTTTAAGGAAATATACAAAATGCTAGAAGCAGTTGTAAGTGGTGGAATTAAGTATGATTTGAATTTTCTTTTTTATCCTTTTCTGCAAGAGTTAATATAGGCATAACACAAGTAAACAGACAACACAGACAAAGAAGAATTTTCTTTTTCTCTCTTCTACATGGGCTCTTAAAGGCAGAAGTAGAATCAATGAATTTTAGAAACTATGGGGAGACAATTTTAGTACAATCTAAATAGAAAGAACCTTCCTTAGTGCAGTCCAAAAATGGAAGGTGGGGCCTGAGAAGAGTGAGCAACATGTTACTGGAAACACTCAAGCTCACACTGAATAACCCCTCAGCCACTCGCTCATTCACTCCAGCACCGACTGAGCACCTATCAGGTGCCAGGTACTCTCGTGGTCACTGGAGGTCTTGCAAGCAGCAAGACAAAGACCCTGCCTCCATGGAGCTCACCTGGCAGTGGGGGAGGGAAGTAATAACACAATGTCAGAGGTGATAAACACTGCAAAATACAAAGGGAGCCAAGGGAGAAAGTGAAGGTGGAGGTGGTGGAGGCGGCTATTTTTGAAAGGGGCATTCAGAGTAGGGCTCCCCACCTTGAGTAGAAACATGAATGAACTAAGCAAGCAAGGGACATGGATCTGCAGGTTTGAGAATGCCAGGTGGAGGGCACAGGTGCATAGACATGCAGAGTGATTGAGAGGCAGCCAAGGACCAGATGAGCAGCAGAGTCATGACAGAAGGAAGTCAAGACTGACCTGACTGGTGGGGAGACCAGCCACTCAGGGGCTGACTGATGCATGTGACTTGCTCAGCCAATGGGATATTAGCAGGTGTGGTGTAAGCAGAGGCTGGACAAGCCCTGTGTGGTGGAGCTTGACCTCATATGTCTCTGCCACCACTGTGAGAAGACATGCCCCAGCTGGCCTGTTGGTTCCAGGAAGATGAAAGACATGTGGAACAGAATTATCCCAGTGTAGCCAAGGTGAGACCCGTTGACCCTCAGGCTCTATGAGGGAGCCCAACTGAGACCCACTGACCCTCAGATTGTGAGGGAGCCCAGCTGAGACTGGCAGGGATGCCTCAACAGAGCTGCTCCAGCCACCCCCAAAATCTGTCAGAATAAATTATTAATGTTTTAAGCCAGTGAGTTCTGGAATGGTTTGTTACACAGCATTACTGTGACAATAGCTAACTGATACAATGCCCAAACCAGACCTAGGAAACACGAGAGCAGTGTACTTTGCTTAACCTGGGGATATTCCTGATTATTCCAGAATGACTGAGAGGCCTGAACAGTTGAACAAACCACAGATGTGAGGGTATTAAGCACAGCAGCCTTATCCTGATATTATCCCAACACAATAATACTCCATTTCAAATGAGATCCCTGTGGGTAAACCAATAACATGCTCCAGTTCTTACCTGTTTCCTACCCTGAGAATCTGTACCCAAACGGCCTCCTGCAGGTGCTAAGCTTGCCTCTCTCATCTGCTTTGCTGGAAAGTTTCCCCCAAGTGCTTGTTCAATGGCCTCCTAAGAGACATGTTACACAGGTAACCAGGGAAAGACAGATGCTTTTCAGCCGAAACACAGCTCAAGTACTTTGGGGTTTAGGACAAGCATGGACCATAGCCCAGCTCACTTTTAAAGTTCTGGGTAACAGTCCAGGGGTCCAGCTGGAGCCCCTGCCTTTGTAGGGGCTTTCCCAAGTCCTGACCTGGAGATGCTTAAGACCAGAAGACACTCAATGATTCCTTCAGGATTATATCAACACAGCACATATTTCTTCAAGGCTTCTCCAAAAATATGTTATATCCAATTTCCAATGTCTCTACCTACAGGTCTCCTCAATGGAAAACCTCCACCATGCCCTTCAAATGTGCCTACCATGTGCTCTAAGTACTAACGTGCCTAACTTGACATGCATAATGATGGTATCTGGCCTGCCAACAGCACAGCACAGCAGAGCTGAGGTCTGGAAGGGGGAAGGAGACCCTTGCAGCCCATCCAGGCCTTCTCTCCACCCGTTGCCTGACTCCCCTCCTTCTTCCCGAGTCAGAGGCCAGGGAGGAGGGCTGTGTGATCGGGGGGTGGAGGGGGGGAGGGCTTGGCTGGCTTGAGGGGCATGAAGTAGGAACACACCCAAGCTTATTCACCACCCACCTCACCCACTGCCTGCCTCCCACCTCTCAGTCTGTGGTGCTACTGTTCTGGATCCGGAGTGCTGACTCACCTCCTTAACCATGAAGCAAGTTCGGAATGGCTGTCAAAATTTGGTCATCTGTAACAGCAAAAAGTCAATGAACCACAGAGAGCAGAAAGCTGGGCTTTTAGAGAGCCCTTTGTTTTGATGGTCTCGTCCACTCCCTGTCTCCTCATTATCTTCATGGCTCAGCATCACTACAATGTTCACTGAGTCGGGTATAAATAGGTCTATCTTAGGGTGGAGGCTCCCCATATAAAAAGGTTAAACTGCCCTCCATCTACGGAAAACATTCCATTATCACTGCATTTTTTATTAAAGTAAAGATGCTTCCCTACTGTGCACAAAAAGCTATTTGCTCTGATATTGTATAAATATTTGATGCCAATCTTCTGGCAAAAGGCCATCTTAGTATTCCAAGCTTATGATTTACAAGAAGGATGTGGGAAAAGGAAATGTGTCATATTATTTCAAGAGGTAGATTCTATGAACCATCTACTCTTCTCCTGCAGCCTCTGAGATATTAAAACTCTGTCTATTGGGCTGGGCATGGTGGCTCACACCTGTAATCCTAGCACTCTGAGAGGCCAAGGCAGAAGGATCGCTTGAGCTCAGGAATTTGAGAC
Organism: Daubentonia madagascariensis; assembly: GCA_023783475.1. NCBI lineage: Eukaryota > Metazoa > Chordata > Mammalia > Primates > Daubentoniidae > Daubentonia > Daubentonia madagascariensis. The sequence continues at coordinate 3,418,046 of JAKFHU010002333.1, read as the reverse complement.
CAGACTGAGCAAGAGCAAGACCCTGCCTCTACCAAAAACAGAAAAAATTAGCCAGGCGTGGTGGCACCTGTAGTCCCAGCTACTCGGGAGGCTGAGGCAGGAGGATCACTTGAGCCCAGGAGTTTGAGGCTGCAGTGAGCTATGATGACACCACTGCACTCCAGCCTGGGCAATAGAGTGAGACCCTGTCTCAAAAAAAAAAAAAAGATAACATGCAGGCTCAGCCCTACATTGCCATTCTTCTCCAAAGTCTAACCTGAATGCGCATGCCATGACAAGCTGTCAAAGTATTTGGTCTATTTTTGCAAGATTAAAAACTAACGTTGTTCTTTAAATAAATAAGCTAGATTGGACTAAATTGTCCACTCCTGAGTAGCTGGCATAACAGATTCCCTTGGCTCTCTGAGGGCCCCTTCTCCACATCAAAGGCTGCATGGTGCTCTCATCGCCACCTTGATTCCAGGAATGGCTCTGGCCAACTGCACACCAACATGAGATCCCATTGCAAATGCAGTCACTGTTCAACCAATCCCAGGTGACAGCGCCATGCTGCTTCCCAACCACACTGCAGCAAATGTGCTTTATTAACCAAAGAATGAGCAAGCCTGCTGCCTTCTCTTACTTCTCGGGCCCTCACTGCTGCTCTGGGCCTGCCTGCCTTCCTGCACTCTCAGTTTGAAGTGCTGAATAAGCTAGAGAAGATATCACTCCTCTTCAGTCAGAGAGGGGTTAGCCTGCAAGTTTCAGTTCATTTAACTGACCAGAGGGGGAAGAAACATTATGATTTAGTGTTTGCTGGATGTGAGGCACTCTGCCAGGCACAGTTCATGGCTTCTCATTGAATCCTCCCAAAAATGCTGCAAGAGTCATCAGTCCCTTTTAGTAGATGAGAAAATGAAGGCTACAGAAGTTAAATAAATTGGCCATGTTCATAAGAAATGCAAGGGCCAAACTAGATCTGAAATGTGGTTTGATTCCAAAGCCTATGCTCTCTCAACAACAAATAAACATTTATTGAGTTACTACGATGGGCCACACACTGTCTGAGGAGCAGGGGTGGGTGATAAACGAGCTAGGTTTCTAGCCTCTCTGACCACTGTACCACATTCTCTCTGCCTCGGTATTCAGGGTGAGACTTTAGTAGGGTCATAATGAGATGGCCTTACAGCTGCTGTTTGGGGACAAATCTGTGCAGATGCCATGCCCTCCTATATGGAGGAAAAAATGAAAATATGCTTTAAATACCTGAGTCTGTATATTGACACAGTGGAATAGTATACAGCAATGGAAGAAAATGATCTGAACTTCTATGTAAAAATGTGGATGTATCTCACAAACACAGAGTGAAAGAAGCCAAATATACACAAGTGTACACTCCATTTATATGACATCCAAAACTAATCAATGGTGTGTTAAGTCAGGACTGTGGTTACCCCTGGGGGACAGAGACAGTGAGGGACATGAGGGGGCTTCTAGAGGGCTGCTATGTTCTATTCCTTGATCTAGGTGCTGTTACATGAGTGCGCTCACTGTATAAAAATCCCCTGAGCTATACCCTTATGCTCTATACAATTTGCCATGTGTGTGCTAAACTGCAATAAAAAGTTTATTTGAAGATGTGCTATGGATACATGAGAAAATGCATTTAATGGCATATGTGAGATCTACCCCCTACATTATTAAGTGGTTTTTTTGAAAGAGAAGTGCTGCCTGTAAGCACCAAGCCAAACATCCCTGGAGATGGGTGGTGTTCCAGGGGAGCAGCTGTCAGGAGCGCCGGGAACTACTTCACTCTCATCTTATTTCAGTCCCCCCACCCCCCAACAAATCTGCAGGTCCCTGGTGACACACACCCCAATCAGCTTCTTCCCTCATTACCACTGGCATGACTGAGCATCTGCCAGAAACCTTTACTGGTCACCTTCTGTACACGGGCCCTGGGATACTAAGAAGTAGAGAACATACGACCTGCCTGGGGATTTGCAAGAATGTACGTATAAAATATATATCCCTACGTATATATTTTATTTGAAATATGTACGTGTTTTTTACATATGTATTTTTCAATATAAGGTAATGAAGGATATGCTAAGTGTGGTGTAAATACCAAGTGTTATTTGGATTTAGATGCACCTGGGGCATCAGGGAAAGTCTTAAGGAAGACAATCTTTTAAGAGGGTGGGAATGGAGACACATTTGGGTATAATGTGACCCCTATATGATGTAACACATAGAACACAACATCACCTGGGATGTATTCTAGTCATAATTCTTAGTTTATCACGGTCTTAGAACTAACTTCCAGTCTGCAGGAAACAAAGGCTAGAGAAGTAAGATCAATGGCACCATGAGGCACCGATCAGATGATCCATAACGCAGGACACTGCGGGATAAGAAGCCAGGTTCCTTTCGAGCCATCAGGGGCGAAAAAAAGAAAAGGACTCTTGCAGGCCAAAAGAGAAGTGAGGACACGGCCACCATAAGCAGCGGGGGTTGCTCCAGTGCATTCTGGTTTGGACAATCAGCTGCAAGGGACGTTTCTGAAACACAGAGCGGGAGGACTGCCAGGGTAGGAGAGGGCAAGGACAGGCCGAGGGCAGGAGGAGGGCAGGAGAAGACAGGGGAGGGGTGTCAGGGCAGGGAGAGATGGTGGCGGCCTCAGCATCCTGGCCGGTGAGGGCAGCAGGGCTTCTGCAGGCCCGGAAGGACTTATGAGAAACCAGCCGCCTTGCCGGGCCTTCACTGGTGGACAGCCAGCTCCACTGCGTTACCCCTGCCTCCCGGTCCCCACCCAACCGCTCCTCCAGCCGGCTCGGCAGGGGTCTCTCCTCCTGGTCTTCCTCCCTGCCCTCTAGAAACGCAGACTGTGGCCTTCGTCTCACCGGCTGATGAGTCTACTCTCCCTGTCGGCCTGTCTGCTCTGCCGCGTGGCCCCTGGACTCATTCCTGCTTCTAATTGGGTCCTGTTTCCTCCCCAGGGTGACGCTGGAGCCCTCCTCTCCCCGCCCAGAGAGCCGCCAAGGCCCTGCTGGGGGCCACCACTCCCACCAACGCAGCCACCCCTTTCCCGCCCTCCTCACGCGCCTTTTCCGTGCCTACACCTTTCTTCCTTCCTGCCGTTCTCTTGCCACTTACTAGCTGGTAACCTTGACAAACACATAATGTCTCCGTGCCTCAGTTTTCACAGCTATCACACAGGGATAATAACAGTACCTGCTGCACTAGGTTGTTGTGAGGATGAAATGAGTTGCTGTGTCTGAATTGCTTAGACCAGCACCAAGACAAAATAACTGCTAGGTGTCCACGACCTCACTGTGCCTCTCTGCCTATGCCTTAAACTTGCCAGGGCCCAAGGGCAGAGCCTCCCCCAGCCCAAGATGCCCAGTCTTTCTTAGGCTCAACGAACAACCCCAAGGAGAGGAGCCCTGGACACCACAAGCAGAAGCCTAAATGTGAGGACTGTGCAAGCCTTTCCATGTCCTGGGGGATAAAGCCTCAAAAACAGAAGCTGGAGTCTTAACTGGATAATTTGAGCTGAAACATCACCTTGTTTGTGGGACAAAGTTCTCAGGAGTTTTATGACTCTGTGGAAAATATTTTGCAGTACAAATATCTATTTAAGAGTCATGACTGGTGCTTTTCCAGATGGCAAACAGCTTAAAGATGTGCTTCTAGCTCTGCCAGGTTTATTTGTAAGGACACTAATTATCTCATTAGAAATAGGTTCCTTTTATGATTATGATTAGCTTGCCTTTTTTCGTAATTCTGGGAAAAGAACATATACGCATATTATATCCCGGCCAACAGAAACCTTGGGCTTTTCCAGAGCAGAAACGCCCTAACCCACTAAGCATTGCTCCCAAGTCACACTCTCCATCCCAACAGAAACATATAGGGTAAAATTGTGTTTAAAATCACAGCAGGTTTCAATTAGTTTTGTTCTGGAAATTCTGCAGCCCTCCCTGAGGTGGAGGCTTGCAGCTATGGTGGAGCTCTAGACACGGCTGCATGGGGGATGTGTCAGGGGCTCAGTGGAGGACATCACAGTAGCACTTGCCAGGGGAAATTTCATGTTCTGTCTTCAAGGCAGAAAGGCTGGATTTAATGCAGCTAAAGCCAAGGGAGGATATAACAGCATTTCAAACACTCAAGTCAAATCTGAAGGAAAAAAGCCTGTATAAATTATCTGTGTTTCTGGACTCCAGGTTGGAGAGTGGGGGGAGGGGAAGTAGAAGAAGTTAACTGAGCCTTGATTGCCAGAACCATAATCCTCAGAGATACAGCAAAGGGCTTTGTGAACTTTCAAGGTGTTCTCTCTTGGGGCTCAGCTGGCCCCCACCACGCTCAGGCAGTGGGACCAAAGAGAAGACCTCTCTTTTGATGCCCCAATTCTCCTAAGAGGGGAAAAAATTCCCAGGAGCCACCTGTGTAACTGCTACCTCCAGCACCTCCTTGCACAGTTTTAACAACTAACCCATCAGTTTCCCAGGGAGAAATGTCAAACTATGCACAGCCACTACGGGCACCAAGAGGGGGTAAAAGGAGCTGCTGTTGCCATAGCCCAAGATGGGTGATGGGGTGTCCCTGCAGGAACTGGGGAGCCAGAGGGGTCCTCCCTGGCCTCCCCTAATGCTGATTAGTAGGGCTGTAAACACCTGCCTCAAGCATGTGCTGCCACGGGTGTTTCATGATGTGTTTCAGGACAGACTATGGCAATTCCTGGCTTCAGGAACTTCGCAGGCACCCGTGTAGGGCTTCCTTGTGTACCGACCTTGCTGCCAGGGCATGGAAATGACTCTTCATTAGTTGTACTAAAGAAATGTAAACACCAGCCACTAGCCACAGTTATGTAAATTTAAATTAATGAAAATTAAATAAATCTTAAAATTAAGTTCCTCAGTCACACTAGTCACATTTCAAGTGCTCAGTAGCCACAGATGCCTAGTGGCTACCATATTGGACAACCCAGATATAGAACACTTCCACCATTGCAGAAACTTCCGTTGGACAGCCTTGCTGTAGATGTATAATTAACAAGCCAATCATTTTTCTTATGTTATCCATCCATTCAACAAACAGTTATGAAACACTACACTATACAGGGCCTGCTGCTACTATAATAACATGTCAATATTAGACACTGATATTTAGATATTTAATAATAGACTTGCATCCAAAATTAAGACCTGTCTGTGCTGTATCAGGGATGATTTAAAGTATGTTCAATTCAGAATTAAGAATGTCTCCGTCCTAAGGATGCTTGCTTGCATTTCAAGGACTGCAAACAATGTAGAATCCAAACTCCATTCCTGACACTGCTAATTCTTGAGACAGAAAACCGTTCAACTACAAGACTCGGTGCTGTTGATGCCCCCCTGCCAGGTTTTGCTGGGATCGACAAATTTGGTGGGATGTTTCACTGAGGAACCCTGCTGACTGGCAGCCCTCGGGATCTGCATGTGCTGGCATGTCAGCCCCACTCCCCAAACTGCCTCCCAGCCTTGACGCACCCCAGTGACTCAACTTGCCTTCTTGTTAACCCAAAACCCGTCCTTTGCTTGACACATTTCCCCACTGTGGGCAGACTTTCTTTCTGCCTTAGGAGAGCTGACATCAATAGTGCTACCCCGGGCAGCAGACCCCTGGAGATAACCCATTACTGGGGAGGGGGTGCAGGCTGCCATGAGACCCAGGAATAGTGTGAGTCTCCATGGAGCTTACAGCAACCAGGCTGTTCCATTTATTTCTCTGCTGTTAATTCCAAGGTGCTGCTACTGCTACTTCAGACTGTAATAGTGTCTACAAACAATTTGCACTTTTGGAATGACACAATCCCAGGGGGTAATTAACAAACCCAGGGAATAATCTTTTTAAAAGCCTTTAAAAACAACAGAGACGGAGGCCACCTCCAATGAAATAGAACCACTCCCCCTTCTCTGTCATTTCAGGAGATACCTGGCTGACTCCTAGAGAGGTTTAGAGGGCACAGGTCCCGGGCTTTATGGAAAGTTCCTCAAGATGTGTTAATTAGAAATCCAGTGCAGTATGTCTATTGGCTGTAGAGCTTCCTGAAGGTAACAGGCTCGGAAGAAGGGCTGAGATTACAAGAGTAAGAAGCAGAGTTCATAAGGGCCGTGCATTCCATACCATTCACCATTCCGAGGTAGAAGACTGCGTTCACCAGCATGCCTCCTTTCCGGAAGTGGTCGCTCATGTGTTCCAGCCAGTTGGCGTCCAAACCGCTCACCGCCTGGCCATTTCTGGAGACCCGGAGAGGAATGGTGACAGGGTAGTACTGCCGGCACTTCTGATGGCTCTTCGGTTTGTTGAAAAGGGCAAAGATCTCCATTTCTGTTGGGATTGGTAAAGGGAGTGGAGAGAGAGAAAAGGTCAACCAGTGATAAAAATCTACCTCATTGGATTTAGTAGAATCTCTCAGGCGTCTCAAAGAAATGATATTATTAAGGATAAAGTCTGTGTGAGGTTGTATTGTTGTCAAATAATAAAGCCTGATTCCAAGTAGTAAGTTGAGGCTGCCTTAAAGTAGCATGGACCTCAAAGGTTGGGCTTCAGATGGGGGACTTAGGCTTTGAATCTGGAATATAGTGAGTAGCTGTTATCTGGGACTTATTTGTATAGTTAGGTGTTCGAGAGAAGACCATAGTAGACATTTCTACAAATTCATACAAAGATGTGTGTTGGAAGTAAAAGCAGACATATTTGGGTGAGAGTTGGTCTTTTAAAAAGTAAATGTACAGAGACACATAAAGATAAAAATACTGCTTTAATTCCAGGAATCGTGTACACCCCTGAACTCACTATTTATAAACTTCAGTGGTGTTTCCTGGGGCCTAACCCATAATACTTAATGAAGTACATCAAAAATACATCACTGATATGTAAAAATAAACATGTTCCCGTAAATGAGGGTTCCTGCCTGGAGTGGCAGGTTGGCCCAAACAGCCAAGCAGGCACTGAGGTCAGGCGCCAAGCTTTCGGTTCCTTCATTCATAGCTCAGTTCTTCAGAAATCAATAATCACAACTACCCAGCAGCTGAGCTGTACGTGCTGCCAGGCATGAGTTAGCAGTGGCAGCCTCCAGGAACAAATACCTGGAATTTCAATCTAAGTCTGAAGGTCTATTTTTGTGTTACTCATTTAGTCAAGCAATCAGAGTTGACCCAGCTTAAAAAGCTTTGCTTATACAGGCTAGTCAGGAATATGCTTTGGTTTCCAAAAATATCTTCTTGAATCATAAAAAATCCCCACCCTTCTTTCAAAGAAAAATTTAAAGGTCATAAACAATGGTTGACATTAGCAATAAGGACAAAGCACATTCAAGCTCCCTGCATGAGACACCTAGACCCATATTTTGGGACGCTGTTTCCCAAATTTCAGTATTTCACCATTTTTTGTGCTATCCAAGGTACTAGCTAATTATTATTATTTTTTTAATTGAGTCACTTTCCTTTGTTTAAATAAATGAATTTAAGAACAAAACTTTGCTTCATGACGTTAAAGGCAAACCACTACCATTTGCCACAACAAGGGGGAACAACGAGGCACATTGACACCAAATATGTTCATCCACGTAACATCTAAAATTAGCTCACACAGGTACTGCATTTGGGGACAAAGGGAGTCTTCTCACGGCTCCATCTGATTTCTAGGGATCAACACTGGGCCATAAGACTTTGTCATCAGCAACAGTTAAACCAACAGGGGAGCCACTTCAAGCTATCCATCCAACAGAATCAATCAGAAAAGGAAGGTGCCATCTTCATTCTAAACACCCACTCTAGCCTGTTCATCATCCCTACCCAACACTGCCTTTCTCAGTTCACCTGCCTGACTCGCAGGAAGTCATGGGCAGCCAGGAAATGGTTTCACATAAGAAATTAGATCCTGGGTTATAGAGAGGGCAAAGACTACTTCAAGACTTTGAAAGACAAACTTCAGGAACGGAGTGACGCAGAGGAGGTTTGTAATGGGGGGAATCATGCCACGGATTGGACCTGGGAGCAGCAGGAAGTGAACTAGATGATGGGTGTTTTCCAGTCCTAGGTGCCAGGGGTTCAAATAAAAGCTGCAGCTACTAAGGGCAAGAGGATAAGCAGGGCTGTAGTGAGTTCTTTGCTTTATTTGGATTTCTTCAAAAGCAGACTGTGTAAGCTTTCCTGTGCATGTAGTTTATTTGGGAAGTGATTCTAGGAAATAAAGGGAAGGAGTATGGATGGGAATATGGAGGAGATGAAGCCAATGATGGGTGCATTAAAGAGCAGGTTACAGCTGGGGCACCTGGGGCTCAATCCTGCCAGGGACAGTGTACACAACACACCTCGGGTTGGCCCACCAAGGGCAAGGAAGCTGGGGCATTTACCCCCATGGACTGAAGGTCACTCCTGAGGCGTTAATTCCCCAGGGCCAATGGCCTGCCCAGCTGTTCCCATTCCTGAGAATACCTGCAGGCAGAAAGGCTAAGGGAGCTGTGGGCTTGGCCAGAACTGTCTGCAAGTGACCCCAGGTGGGGCTGGTGCACCACTTGCTACAATTGGCTCTAGTCAAGCCCAAATGCAAAAGAATTAAAAGGAAAAAAATCCCACAGCCTCTGCACGGGAGAAGTGAGTGGGGAATTTGGAAATGGCCAAAGCCCAAAAATACATGGTAACACTTGATCACACAGAAGGATCCCCACTCACACGGCAAGACAGAAACACGACTTTCCCAAATGCGTAATGAAACGGAAAAAGGGGAAGGCCAAAGGAGAAGCGAGAACGCTGGGGCGGGCAGAGGAAGCCAGAGCCAGTCCGACAGGGTGGCCGGTGCCGACAGCATCCCTGCTCGTCTGCCTCCATCTTCCCCGGGGGCAGGGCTGAAGCCAGAGACAGAAATAAATTTTTCAGGAAGGAAAAGGAAATGCTGTTGGAATGAAGAGCCTCCAAAGCATTGGTAGCAATGAAATATTGGGAGAAACCTGATTTCATACACGTAACCCTTTAGTAAACTCCTCTGTCCCACTGTCTCCTTGGCACGGTCCTCGTTCTACTCACATGGAAACCAGCCAAGAGAAACTGTCCAAAAATGATACTCTTTGATGTCTGAATATTCTGATTCTCCAACACACATCCTCACATGAGCAGGCACCAAAGATTCCAAAAAGAAGCCCCACATTTGTTTAAATTTTCTCAGCTGCTCCGTGACTGTGCCATGACCCCAGCTGGAAGATTTTTCCAGACGTGGGTCAGAAAGTCCCAAAGGGGTGGGGAAGGCATTGTTTCTGAGAGTGTTCTGGGTATGGCTGAAGGACTGCACTGGCAGAGCACCCAAGGAGCATCAAGACTGTCTTCTTGTCTTCCCCTTTCCCCCAACCCAGGGGCCTTGCCTTGTCTCTTTCAGATCCCTCATGTCCCGCAACATCCCTGTGACACAGGAGGTGCTGCACACATTTGCTGGATTGACCTAAACCAGACAAGAGGAGGAAGCCAGGGTGGGCGGGGGGCCAGCTGGGCCCCGAGGCCTGAGAGCCCGGTCCACTAGGCCTCGCTAGGCTACTTGAGAGTCGGGAGGAAAGAGGCAGGTGACCAGCTCTGAGGCCTGTACTTGGCATAGGGACTTGGGCACGGGACGGATGCCTGCAGTCTGTCTGCAGATATGGCCCCAGAGACCCAGGACTTGAGGGTGAGCAGGGGGGCTGGTCAGGTCCTGGTGCCCAAGGAGACCTCCGGCCTGGAGGGAAGAGAGAATTCAGAGTGAGGCTTAACGTGTGGGGCTCCAGAGGCTAGAGGTAGGAAAAGGAGGCGGCAGCGAGGCAGCTGCGCTGGAAGGAACAAGTGGGAGTCAGACTTGGCTGGGCAGCCAGGGCTGGGTGGGGACTGCAGGCTGCTGAGGTTGGGCAGGGGAGGAGGAGGAAAAGTCTGCACTGGGAAGGTAGGGCTGTGGGTGCCACAGAGGGCAGGAGGGCCTCAGGCTGCTCCATCCAGATTGCTAGATCTGGGCAAGGCTGCTCAGGCTTCGATCAGGCTTGAGTACTAACAACAAGGCACCTCTGGGCCAGCGTGAGGCCTGCCAGACAGGGCAGCAGGGAAAGGCAAAGTGCAGGAACCACCATATGCGTGGCGATCCACGGGAAACCACTTATGAGGATCACAGCAGCCACGGGCATGTGTCCCATATTTACTAGGGCCTTTCTCCTTCATCATCTCATGTGACTCTTCCAACGTCCATGGGAGGGGGTGGCATTGGTCCTATGCCCAGAAGCATTAAGTGGATTGCCCCAGTAAGTGGCAGAGCTAAGAGTCTTTTAAACCCCAAACCCCGGGCTCTTTCCCAAACCCAACAAGAGGCTAATTTCGGGGGGACACAGAGAGCAGGCGCTGGTGCCCGTGGGTGGGAGCTCAATAGCTGTTCTTTAATGGACTGAGTGAAAGGCCAGAAAGACAGTGGCAGGTGGCAGATCTGGGAGGGGTGGCACCATGGGGACCCGCTATCCTGAGGGCATGGGGAGGGGAGGGACTGGCCCAGCGAGGAAGGAGCCTGCACATGGGAAAAGCACGAGCCCTGAGCTTTACACACTCACAATGAGCTGGCAGCCGAGGCAGCCTACTCAATAAAATGCTCTCAGCCCAAAGTGCAATGAGATCTCGGGCTCAGGTTTCTGGCTGATATTTAAGCGAGGAGGTACAGGGCAGGAAGGGCAGTGCTTGGAAGACTTATTATTTTGGTGCAGTGAGAACGACCGGAATTTTCGTGAACCTGTCTGGCTTCTGTGTGTGTCTCTGACTGAAGCTGCTGCAACAGAGATGCTGGGGCTGTCCCTGCACGGGTACAGGTGATCACTGCGTAGCACAGACCTCAAACCAAAAGGAAATTCCCCCAGACCAGAAAACAGAAGTCAGTGAGCAGGAGGGGGAACGCAGGACGGGCCTCCCCCAGAACCTGCGCGGGCGGCGAGGGGGAATCACTGCTGGGCCGAGAGCCTTCAGGGATGGGGGGGCAACCTGCCGGATGGAGAATCTGCTGGAAAGTCCTGTCTGAGCAGTCACTGCCTAGATTTTCCTCTCCCCAAGGCCTCCTATAAAGGAAATAAATTAACTGAGGAGGAGGGGAGAGGAGGGAGACTCCCTCTGGATTTTTTTTTAATTGTCTTGCTGTGATTGCCTATTTAAGCCCACCTGGCAGAAAGAGGAGTAAAAACACTTCACCCTCCTTAGGGGGCCCTGAGAGAAAGGCAAGCTGAGCTGAGTTAGGAGCAGGGAGGGCAAGGAGGGCAGGCAGGGTGGGGTCTCAGCGTGTTGGGGGTGGCAGTGAGCGGACGTCCCGGGAAGGAAACCAGAAGACTTCCCAGCAAAAAGATTAGGAAAGAAGCTGGGGGTCAGGCAAGGTCATGACCAATGGCAACAGGGTCCCTGGACATCCAGCCTTCAGGGAGGTCAGATGCTGAAGCTGTGAAGAAGAAAGTTAACTATATGGAGGCAGGGATGGCGACCTTCCTTATCTGTGAAATGGGCATAATAACAGCATCTTCTGCCATAAAGCTGTTGTGAGGAGCAACTGAGACGACACGTAGCAAGGACTCAGAACAGTGCACTTGGGGTGACTACCATCATGACTGCTGTCTGTCCATCCCCCAAAAGGCCTGCATGCCCTCTAGTAACTCCCGTATATTCAATAGCTGCTGAAAAATCCAAAGGCTCCTTTATTCCACCAAAAGAGGAAAAAAGGGTAACAGTGAGCTGCCTAAATTTCAGAGAGACCTGTAGCCCAAGCACACAGCTAAGGGCAGCCTCGTGTTAGACCTTCAGCTGCCTATCTGCCTCGTGAGACCAGGGTCAGAGGAGGCTTCCATACTCCCCAACCCCGGCCTGTCACCCCCATAGCTGAAGTTCCCATCCACTGGTGGGCTGACCACTTCCAGAAACACACATGTCACTCATTCTTCCCTGGCAGGATCTGGTTCTCTAGGAGAGAACAGGGACCTGAGGTGATGGGATAGAAGTTTAGGGTGTTGAGGGGTTTCTGTGTTCAGCCATGGGGGAGCCTCTGGGTGAGGGAGGTGAGTCACCACAGGGCAGCAGGAGGGTCCTGCCACCTCGGGAGGTTGCTAGGACAAGTGTCCCCAGTGAATAATTCTCCCTGGGCCAACCACAGAAGGCCGGCAGTCTGAAAGGAGTCTTGGAGAAAGGCGGTTTCTGGAGCACAGGGACTATTCACAGCCTCCTTTCTCAAGGCTAGGTTTCCATGAGAGGTGGAGGTCAAGGGTCAGGACTACTAAGCCTGCACCCCAACAACAGCAGCTCCCACGTATGGGTCAAGCAGTGCCAAGTGCTTTAAATGTACATCTCCTCTAACATTTCAACATGAAGTGATTGTTCTATCCCTAATTTTACAGGGTAAGAAATTAAGGCACAGAAGGATAAGTGTGTGACCAAGACCACTGCCCAGGAGGGAAGCAGCAGCCTGGAACGTGAGCAGAGGCTGGGTTCTCAGCCACTGTGCTACCTGCCTCTCTGTGACTTCTGCCCCTCTCTCCTGGGGGACCTATGCCTGGCTGGACCCTCACCCTCCTGCAGTCCTGGATCATAGGGAAAGGTTCCACTGAGGCCCGTCTTCCTTCTCAGGATTCAGAGCGCACACATCCAGCCCACCCTCAATGACAAGATTGAGCTTTCTGGATTAAGACTTGGGCATTCATTAGGGAGACACATGCTGGGTCTAAACGCGCCCTCGGCTACTTCATGAGGGGAGCAGAAGTCTGCCTTAAAATGAGTGAAAAATCACACAAATGAAGCGCTCCACTTCAATACATATCAAAAAAGGATCAAGGCCTTGATTAAACAATATCTTAATATATCCCAGAAGTGAGGTAGCTCCAGTCTCTCCCTCTAAATCAACTTTGCAAATAAGCCCCCAGAATTAACCATCTCGTAATTTTCTTCTCAAGAAGTTCTGATGTAACAAAAGAAACTATTTCCCCCTGTTTTCACTTTTCGAAGCATCAACTGTTCCTTATCACTTGGAAGAGGCTAATTTCAAGAATTAGTAAATAAATAATAACAACATTAACCAGGGAGATGATCCAGAAAGGCCCAAACAGAAAACCCCCTAAGGCTCAGGGGTCTTGGTACTTGTTCACCTTCCCAAGGCTGGAGGGGCACATGGCTAACATAAGTGCCTCACTTGTGGGAAATGACTGGACGCTAGATTTCCTGGAGAAAGTAAGAGAAGTTAAAGGCCTCAGTAAATGCTGTTAGTCTATCATGCAGGAAAGACCACACAGAGAGACGTAATGGGATGGTGGTGAAGCCCACCCAGGTTCACACCCCACATCTGCCAATTTCCCACCTAGGCAACAAATTTGCTCTCTAAACCCCAGTTCACTCAGCTGTAAAATGGGCAGCGAGAACAGAACTCACCCACGTTACAAGGCACAGGGAGAATGAAGAGATTGAGTTATTTAAAATGCTCACTGGCACAGGGCTTGGTCCGCGGGAAGCACTAGTAAACGTTGGCATTATTACTGTTACCGTGTTGTTATTTGAAATCCCCAACCTAAGGTGCGTGCTAATGGCCCCTGCAATGTGATTAAGAGGATTCACAGACTGGTGGCCTCTCCTTGGCAGGGTGTTCTCTCCACAGTGCTGATTTCTCAGCTATATAACTCCCTGAAACCTGGGTGTTTATATCCTAACGAGTTGAATCACCAGTTTCTTGCACAATTTTCCCTCAACTGGCTTTCTTGTTGTCTTGCTTTCAGGAAATATTTAAAAAAGTGGAGTGTATGTTCTCATTGGTGCTGGTACACTGACACTTCCTGTGTGAAAGCACACAGGTAATTCAAGGGCAATTCAAAAGCACAAGGGATAAAATAACTCGCAGTCTAGAATCCACTGCAAATGCGACATTTTGAAGGAACTGCAAGTCAATTTCATGTGGTTCTGCTCTCCCCAGAAGTCACAACTTCATTTAAGTAAACAGTTGGGCAGTCCAGATAACTGCTTGATAAAGTTTCTCCTGTTTTATGGACTGCTGACTCTACACTCTAATTCCATTTATTTTTCCCTAAGATGCCATGCAGATTACTGAAAAGTTGTTAGCCTCTCTTTAAGCAGGTCAAAACCCCCGGCGCTGACGTACTTACTCTCAGAGAGTGGCTCTTCACGTACATCAAAGGGATCACCATCCGGTCCATCCGGGGTCTTGCACACGCCTCGTGGTGAAAATTCTCCACCATCTCCCTCTCCGGAGGGTGAGCTGAGTTGCTTGGCAATGGGCACCTCCTCTCTCAGGCCTGTGCCAGGCTCTGGGCTCTGGTCCCTCCCGACAGGAGCACTGCACATGCCTGCAGCCCCTGGGTTCTCATTCTCTGACGACGCATGGTCCCCACATGTGTTTTTTGTATCTCTGGCATCCTCGGCGCTGTTGGCAGTAGGCACCTGAGGGCTGCCACCTGCTGAGTTCACCAGGGAATGGTACTGAGGTATAACACCGACAAATTTCAGGCCCCGGCTTGCGGCCTCCTGGATCTGCAAGGCAAACAAAATGAAGGGAACCAAGTGAATAGGATGGTCTATCAAAGGCACAGACATGTGCAACATGCAAAGCACCTCCTGAGGCCTATGAGGCTATCTCAGTGTGAGTGTGAAGAATACCAACATGGCAGAGGCCCCATGTCCCCAAGGGCACTCACGCCCTCACCCTGGCCTGATGGAGACAGATGCACAGGCTTGTTCTTTTTAATTCTGTTGTCTTACAGAAAAATAAAGCATTTGGCTATGAAGGATTGGAATCATCTCTCTTTGAAACACTGTATTAGTCCCTATTAGCTTTTTTTTTTTTGAGTCTGAAAAATGGTTCTAAAAGGATAAGCTAGAACAAATAGAGTTTGAAAGAGGAAGTTCATTTCAGTAACAGTTTATTTTTCTGTTATCTTTCTTCTGATGAATCACCTCCTTCCTGCCCATCGAGCTACTATATAAATACAGTATGTCTATATAACCATATACTAACACCAGATGGCATTTTATGACCCAAAGAGCTTCCTTTTTTAGACAATAGTTTTGGCAGAGAAGAGCAGAGGTGGGGAAAATCACTTCTGTGCGAAGGCTGATGGGACATCTGATGGACACACCGCTCTGCTCCATGGTGCTCTCAGGCCTAGGGTAAGGCAAAGGGGCCCACAGACCATGCCCAGCCCACAGCTCTAGGCAGAATCTTGGCTCTACAAGTCCTGGTACACACTACCCAGCGTAGGTAACAAGGTAACTGTTCCTTCTCACTCCCTGCGCCTCCAGGAGGGGGAATGACCATGCACGTGGAGTACTGTGGCACTCTCCCTAAAAAATGGCCTCAAGCAATTGAATTTAATAGTCATAAGTTTGAAAGAAAAATTGAAGATAATAGCCTAGTAAAATCAAGCAAGAGCCAGCTAAAACTAGAAGATGGGTTTTAGGGGACTTTCCAGGCAAGGATGCTCAAGTCACTTTACAAATAAATAAGGCAGTCAGAGACCTCAGAGCTGTCTAAGTCTTAGTCACCAACCCCTAAGCAGATAACCTCAGAAAATACTGAGGCCTCTGCAATGATCATCTACCATCATTTGAGAATTAGTCTTATTAGCATGGAGCTACTCTCTCTAAAGGAGAAGCAATCCTCTGTAGCTCTCCCTGGATGAACCACCCTAATGTAATTTTAGTTCCACACTGCACATTTCAGAAGAAAGTCCACAGCAGTTGCAAGTGTGCAGTCTGGTCTTTCTATAAAGTCTAGCCTGTGTCAGACAACAATAACAATAGTACTAATTACCATATAGTGTAGACCTATGTGCCAGGCACTGAACTAGGCATCTTACTTGTTTAGTTTAATCCTTCAATGACCCTGCATGGTATCATTATCTCCATTTCAGATGACGACACCGCAGCCCAGAGACATTAAAATCATAAAGCAAGCAGTGAGTAGCCAGAGTGCAAAGTCAGGGCTGACTTGGGGCAAAGTTCATTCTCCTAACCACAAGACCAAGTAGACACATCTCAAGGCATCGGATACATACATGTCCATGGGCATGTGTGTGTCCATTCATATGCCCACGGTTGGCTCAATTCACTCTCCAAAAGTTAAAAAAAAAATTGCTTAAAGTCATTCTTTTCATTCTGAAAATTCATTTTTCACTCATTAATCTGTGATATCCACCTATTTTAGAAATTATTATGAAAAGCTTCTAAAAGATGACTCAGGTAACAAAAGTTTTAAAAGAAAAGAGGGGGGAGGTAATTATACCAAAGAACCTTAGGTTAAGGGAAGCTTCTGCATACAAAGGTTAGCTTTGAGCTTCCTGGCAACATACGCAAAGAGAGAAAGGCAATAGATTTTATAGTCCTCAAATGAAATGAGGAGACAGCTTTGCACTAGCTCCTGCTACTACTGTCTTGCTGCAGAGAAAACAGGTATTACTACTGAAGCATTTTTAAAAACTGAGGGCTCAACCACAGGCCAGTCACAACTGGAATCTTAGAAATGGCATGAGGTTTGAAGGCTTTCAGAAAGGTCTGGCTTGGAGCCCCAGATGTGTGACTAACTGGCTTGGGGAACCAGGGTGGGTTTTATAAGTTTTCTGTGCCTTGGTTTTCTCATCTATAAAATGAGGAGAATCATAATTCCCCCATTTGCTCTGAAGATCAGATACTACATATAGCAAGAGCGCCAAAAGACAAAGCACAGGAAGGGTACCCTCTAACCTTTCTCCTTGTCAGGCCTGGGCTTCCGTGGCCCTGCAGAGACTGCTGAAAGTCACCCAGAGGAAGAAACAAGGACTCTGGACACAAGGCATTACCTTAGCCCTCCCCTTTCTCACTGGGACTTGAAGAATTAGAGAGGCTTAGACATAGACTTCTGCCCTTGTCCCCCAACAAACTGGACCACCATATTCCTTTGCCATATCGTACTGTAAATTTATCCTCTAGGCCAGGGTTCTCAGAGTGTGGTCCCCAGACCAGCAGCATCGGCAACCCCTGGGAACTCATTGGAAATGCAAATTCTCAGGCTCCACCACAAACCTACTGAATGAGAAACTCTGGGGTGGGGCCCAGGAATAAGCGCTCTAACAAGTTCTTCAGGCAATTCCAATGCAGCCTAAGGTTTGAGAATCACTGTTACAGAACACACATTCTGGGGTATTTGGCATTGCTGTGTCCCCAGAGATAAAATGATATCCAGCATACAGCAGGTTCTCAATAAATATCTGTTGAATGAATAAATACACTAAATAATGAATGAGTATGTCATGTCCCTTCTCTCAGAATGAGCTCCTTGAAGGGAGGGATGGAGACTGATTAATTTTTCACCTCTAGAATTCAACAAACATTTACTTGTCGAAGGAACTGCTGAGCTAAAGCCAGCCCCGAACAAACATTTATTAAGTCTCTACACTGGCCCAGACAAACACCGTGCGTGGGTACTGGGATACAAAATAGAAGTTTCAACCCTCAAGAAAATTCAGCCAATTATTGTAAACAGACTTTAAAAAGAATTACACTAACATGGAATAATTAATGTTTATAATATGCAAAAAATCAAGATTCTTAACTTCATAGATTATTATAACAACTATGTAATATACATACATAAAGTATGCATGGAAACATTCACCAAAATGAAAACAGCACTGTATTTGGGGAGTGGGGCTGTGAGTGATTTTTTTTATTTTTTGTAGAGATGGGGTCTCCCTGTGTTGCCCAGGCTGGTCTCGAGCTCCTGGCCTTAAGTGATCCTCCCGCCTTGGCCTCCCAAAGTGCTGGAGATTATAGGCATGAGCCACTGCACCCAGTCTGATTTTTTTCTATTTGTAATTTTTCAAAATTTATCTAATGAGCATGTTCCTCCCCTTCCCTTTCCCTTTCCCCGTCCCCTTCCTTCCTGTAGAGACAGGGTCTCACTATGTTGCTCAGGCTGGTCTTGAACTCCTGGCCTCAAGCGATCCTCCCACCTTGGCCTCCCACAGTGCTGGGATTACAGGAGTGAACCACCATACCTGGTGCATGTTACTTTTAGAACTGAAAAAAGTAAGTATTTTAAAAATCTATCAGAGAGAGTAATAAATGTAGTAATGGATGCAAAGGTATAGAAATGACAGTGACAAAAGTGATTGTTTCTGCCTGAGGGGAGGCTGAGAAAAGTTTCTCCTAGTAGGTCAGGGCTGTAACAAATGAGAGGTGGAATACAATAGGAAGAGGTGAGAAGTGTGACAGAACTGGCGTGTGCATGCCTCACCTTAAAGCATTCATATCTTTTTTTATTTTCCTTCAGAATACTGTCCTAGACAAAACCTATTTGGGAACCAACTCTGGAGGAGGCTTTGAAGGATGAATAGGAGTTCACCAGATATGTGAAGGAAAGGGAGAAAGGCAATCCATGAAAAGGCGAGGAATGATCATCATGGGCAAAAGCTTGATGGTGTGCAACAGCCTGGTGTGTGGAGGAAATTTCTAGAAATATGGAACATGACAGGAGAAGCCAGGAGTGCCCAGAAATGAGACTGGACTATAAATCACAAGGACTGGATCACATATGTCCATGGACACCATGCCAACAAAGGCTCTGACTTCACCCTGCAGGCCAGTGTATCCCCAACTCTCCCACTGTAGTAACTTCAAGAGCAGAGTACCGCGGGAGTCCGAGGCCAAAGCACAAGATTCCTCTGAATATTCATCTTTTACCTTAAACATCAACGCAAATTTTGTATCCTGCATCACAGTACTGCATAGTACCAAAACCTTTAAAAAGATGCCTAAGTTAAATGCTCCCCTCATCTAAGCCATGCAGGGAAATTCATGACCCCAGGAAGACGATGCATCTTTGTGCATAAATCTTTATCTGCAGCTCTGCTTACTTCCTTCGGGTGGATTCCTGGAAGTAGAATTAATGAGTCAAGGGATATTAACTTTTCAAAGGCTTGACACAGCCTGCCAAATTGTTTACCAGAAAGGGTGAGTAGTTCTTTTTAACTAGAAGACCACATTTAGATTTTACAAAGATCAATATTTGGCTAGACCCTAGGGACCTTGACGCTTCTAGTTTTCTGCCTTACCCTAGTATAGACACTTTCTTTTCTCTTTTTCATAAAGTCATATGACCGTGTACATATAGCTAAATTGAATCCTGTTTCTCATTCATTCATTCGTAACCTCCATTGAGCAAGTCTCACATGCATGATAACAGCGAGCACTAGCTCATGTTCAATAGGGTTCATCATTGGCCACGAGCCCTCAACTCTACACTCCCTTTGGTGACTTCCTCTACTCACATGGCTTTAGCCACTAATCATACGTTAATTATTCCCCAATTTGAACTCCTATCCCTGGCTACATGGTCAATGATCACAGCTGATGGGTCCCCCATCAACCTGGTCTCTCAAACTGGAGATACAGACATCTTCTTCCTCAGCTCTTCCCTTTTTCTAATCCTGTGCATCCATTCACCACATCCTGCCAGACTTATCCTCCAATGTTTCTGGAATCCCTTTCCCATTCTCCCTACATCCACAGTTACTTTACTTCAGGCCCTCATCACGTGTTGCAGGATAGCACCAAGACTTCAAGCTACACCAGGGTCTTCATCAGCATGGGACCAAATCAATATGGAAAAACAAACCATGAGCAGCCAGGTCACCTCGCCATGGAGTTCCCCACGGACTGTTACACGCATGCCCACAACATTTCTCCAACAGCTGTGATTAATGAAAACAACTATTAACATTGTATAACTCTTCTACAAAGAACTTTCACATGCATTGATTTAGGTCTCAAAATAATACCTTACAGAAGAGGAAACTGGTTAAGAGATTACGGGCCTGGTCAAACTTCACAGAGCTAATCAAAGACGATGCCTGGATTTGACTCTGAGTGTCCTAAAGCTAACCTGATGCTCCTTCCACAATATCACTTTTTCCACTTTATTAAATAATCCAGTCTATGCCAGGATGCCCAGCTGGATACCAGTTTAAACTGAAATACACCCTTGTCCACCTTCTTCACATTTCTGCTGCCTTTAAGAACTATCCTACTCCAAATAATTAAAGGAGTAACAATGCTGGTTTGTGCACCAAAAATTAAACATGGCCATTTTCGACTGATCCAAGACTTCATTCAATTGCTCTATAATAAGTAGGAACAAGTTCCATGGTAACTGTAATCAAGAATCATAAGGTAAAAAGGCTTTCTTTTTTTTGAAACAGGGTCTTGCTCTGTCGCCCAGACTAGAGCACAGTGGTGTCATCATAGCTCATTGCAACCTGAGCAATCCTCCTGCCTCAGCCTCCAAAAGTGCTAGGATTACAGGCATGAGCCACCGTACCCAGCCTTCTTTTTCTTTTTTGTAATTTAGTCATATAAAAAGTCTCAACTCATTGTAAAAAAAAAAAAATCACCTTTGGTTATATATTTGAGGAATCACTTTTATTAAAAATAACAACATGACATTGGGATAGTTCCAGAAAATCTAGGATGGATTGCTCATTACTCTGCCTTCAAAATGAGTATCATGTTGCTAATGAGTACAAATGTATACTCTATGTATGTGCTAATACACATATTTGTGTTTTAGACATCATGTATTAGTCAGGGTGAAACCAGTTAGGGAGAAGTGAGACACAAGTTGGATTTAGTGAAAACAGAAGCTATATGCAACATGGGAAAAGGAGCAAAAAAGCCTCCTGCTGACAAGTCAATAGGAATTGGAGCGCTCACAGGTCATACTAGATGACATGGGTGAAGGGTCAGAGACAGTTTCAAGATCCCTTTGTCTGAATCTAATGAGGAAGGTGTCATGGTTAAATTTATGTGTCAACTTGAGTAAACCATGGTAACCAGTTTTTTGGTAAAACACTAGTCTAGATATTGCTGTAAAGGTATTTCTTAAAGGTGTGATTAAAATTTACAACCAGTTAACTCTCAGTAGATTACTCTCCATAGTGTGGATGGCTTCATCCAGCCAGTTGAAGGCTGTAAGAGTGAAGACAGATTTCCCAAAGAAGAAAGAATTCTGCCTCTAGATTGCAGCACAGAAATCCTGCCTGAGCTTTCAACACTCAGACTCAAAACTGCAACATCAACTCTTACCTGAATCTCCAGTCTGTGGGACTGTACTGCGGCCGGCGGACTTGCTGGCCTCCATAATCACATGAGCCAGTTTCTTAGAACAAATCAATTCTCTCCCTCCTCCATGTCCCTCCCTCAGGGGCGGGGTGGGCAGAGAGAAGCCAGCACAAGGCAAGCTGACTGAGGTCTCTAAATCCAAACCCGACTCAGTGTGAAATGAAGAGCTGTCTGAGGGATCCCAAAAGACAGTGAAAGAGCATGTGCCCCAAACAGAAACAAGACAACTAGGACTTCACCTGGTATCGGTTCCAGGTCCTAGGCAAGAGACTGATGTCTGGCAAGAAGGTTTTCAGCCACCTTCACTGCTCAGGTCGAGGAAATTTCCCCCACCGTGTTTTGAGGAGAAGGGAAGGGAAGTTATTTCCATAACTGATTTATTTTCTACAAGTTACATGATGAACTTAATGGAATGCCTATTACTAATGAGCTCATTAATGCTGGGAATCAGAAACTTCATATTTTTTAATAAGAATACACAGCTGTGCTGTCCCATATGGTAGCTAGCTCCTAGCCACATGTGGCTATTTAAATTTAAATTAAGTAAAATAAAACATTCTATTTCTCAGTTGCATTAGTCACATTTCAAGTGCTCAGCCACTGGTGGCTTGTGACTACTCTATTGGACAGTGCAGATACAGAACATTTCCATCCTCACAGAAAGTTCTACTGGATAGCACTATTATAGAGCATAATAAATCACATAAATACTGAATAATGGAAGTAGAGTTTTCAACAATGACTTCAGAGGCATATAACATGGGGTAAAGACCAAGACTCACACATACATATACCCCAAATATACCCTAGACCAGACCACTGTCCACTCTGTACCTCCCTCATAACTCACAGGCTACCGTTCCGTGACAGCTGACATTTTAAAGACTTTGGGGATCCATGACATACACAGGGAGCCCACAAACAGATGCATGTACTATATGTCAAGAACAGGCACAAAAACACCATTGTGGGTTGCACAGTTACACATGAATCTTTACAGTGAATATTTTATCACACACACACAACCCTTCTCATCTTTTGTCACTTAAACTCTTGTACGGTTCTGAAAAGGCAGGTTCAAAAATAACATGGGTTTTAGCTCACATCTGAAGCTGCCTTTAGTTGTGATGTGTTAACACTTAGCTTCAGGAACTGAAAGCTTTGCCAGGCACTGCTGGCTGTTCAGCTCCATTATCGGGCCACGAGGAAAGATCACAGGGACCTTCTGGTGTCGTGGTTTTCTCTTTCTTAGAGTGAGCCTCAGACAAGGAGTCTGAAGACCTAAAGCATTGCACTTGGCTCTACCAATCGCTAGTTATATTACTGGTCAAATCATTTGATTTATCCAAGCCTTAGTCTCCTCATTTATAAAATGGGGGTAATAATATTCATTCATTCATTCTTTCTTTCATTCATTCTCCAAATACTTACTGAATGCCTATAATGTGCCAAGCACTAGGTTCTGGGCATACAGCAGTGAGCCAAACAGGCACCATCCCTGCCCTCTTGGATTTAACATGTCTTGGTCTGACGCAAGGGGTAACTGAGAGACTAAGAGTTAAGTTGTTCCATCCTCCTCAAACTGTCTGTACTCACAGAGCCCTGGCAGGGCTGGTATTGAGGGGAAGAGGCATCCTTTTACTCTCCTCTGTGATTAGGGGTGATCTGGTAGGAAGCTTAATAAATACTATATGAACTCAGCAAACTGTAAAAAGTAAAAGAAAAACAGTAAAAGTAAAAGAAAGAGGTGGGGCCCCGAGTTCTACTGGAAGTAGAGAAGGGATCCATCCTTTGGTAGCTCTGTTCAGGACAGGTATTACCGACAAAAGGGGTTTTATTTGCCTGCATTATTTGTGTTGACTCAGTTCTTTCACTTAGACTGTGCCTATAATTTCACAATTCATTGAAAATAGAATGCCTGGGAGTTAGGAGTCAGTAGGACTGAGAGGGTACTAGTAAATCACCATCCCTCACAGATCTTCAACTAGCTGTTAGTGCTCCCTAAAAAACCAACCCACCAGAAGATCCCAACTCAACGTCAAAAGTCTAAATGAAAGATACAAAAGGGAAGTGAATGAGGAAAGGCCTGCGTGTGAGGAACAGCTCATTGGTCTTTCCAAGAACAGCCAAGTAGCCAGCAGTGTATGGCTGGAGCTAAACTTAGGAAAACCTGGAACCAGGGTCTCCAGCACTGTTATGAAACTTTCTCCAAATTTCATCTCTACTTCTCTTTATTTGTTGGCATCATTCTTTTTTCCTATCTAGGATCAATTTTTTCTATTTGTAGCAGAAAATATGGCCATTGCCAACTCCTGCGGTTTTTCTACTAATAGCTTAGTTACTGGAGTTAGAATGTCTAAAATTCCTGGTTACTCAACGCAAGAGATTCCAGAGAAGCGCTCTGATCGGCCCAGCTTAGCTCAGATGTCCAACTTCTGGGCCAATCAGCCCTGGCCAGGGTACAAGGTGGCTCCCATGGAAACCAAACAGCTGGACTGTAGAAATAAAGAAGCTCTCAGAAGAAGAATGTCAGGGCAGACAAATTAAATATTTAAATATCTATCATGTATATATATATCATTTAATGTGAAATAAAATCTGAAATTTGCTCATGACCCATATATATTAAAATGAAGAAGAGAATATAAGCCAAATTTTGTTTTGAGACAGGTCTTCCTCTGTTGCCCAGGCTGGGGTGCAGTGGCTCGATCATAGCTCACAGCAGCCTCGAAATCCTGGGCTCAAGGGATCCTCCTGCCTCCACCTCCCAAAGCATGAGCCAAATGTTAGATAAGGCAACTGATATTTAAGCCAAATAAAACTAAGGAAGTAAGTCCTTATCTATCACAACAACGTTGATGTATTTTGGTCAAAACCATTTTGGCATCAGTGCTCTAGGTTATTTGTCTGCACAGACACAGCATTCCTGTACTTCACAGAGGTTATCTGGTCTGCTCAAGATTGTTTATTAAGAATACTTTCTGGAATCACTGTCCAACCTCCAAGCCTCCCACTACACAGAGTAGTCTGTCATAATAGACGCACACCCAGACCAGGAGAGGCAAAACACAAAGATTCAACCTGTCAAAGCAGACAGGGGGCACCTCGGCAGATGTTTATGGGCCCAGCAAATCCCCAGCCTCCCTTGAGGTATGCCCACCAGCAGAATTTGGCATGCATGTGGTTGCCTGTGCTCAGACCAGGATCCTGGAGCAAAGCAAAGACCTTGGCCCAAGCAAACTGCCATCATCCAGGTGGGAGCGCTGAGGGAAAAAAATGGCAGGAGAATCTGCCACCTCCCACCACGGCGGCAAGACCCCCAGGCTTGCATGAATACTCCTGCACACCCACAAAGGAAATGGATCAACCACACCTCAAAACATGTTAGCAAAGCATTTAAAGACACTTTCATCATAGTCCTGTGGGAGTCAAAGAATGTGTGCCAGACTTCACAGTCTGTTAGTTTTGTGCCTGCCTAAATCCATGGTTGGTAAAATAACCTTTCCCACAGGTAGAATCTGTGCATACAGAAATACTTTGTGAGAAGGATTCCCATAAAGAAAGACTAGCAAAAGTAAAGAGGAAAGAAAGTACCAGAAGTTATGCAGGGGAGAGCGCACGTTCCTTGTGCCTATGCAGAAAATCCATAATCTAAATAGCTAATGTTTACTGAGAGCTCACTATGCACCCAACACCATTTTAAAGGCTGTTATCTAATTTGATCCTTATAGTAACAATAGGTATTCTTTTTTATCCCTATGTTACAGATTAGAACACTGAGGCACAGAGAGGTTAGGCAACGTGCCCAAGGTCACAGCTAGTAAAAGGGCAAGTGGGATTCAATCCTAGGCAGCTGGCTCCAGAGCCCAAGTTCCTACCTGCTAGACTGCTCAGCACTGTATTCACCAGAATACATCCTGAGCCATACTGTGAAATACGAGGGTTAGGGGGCGAAGAGTATTGAATCTCTAGGCTCTCAACTTTTTATTCTGTGGGCACCGAGCTGCTGTAACGGCATCTGAGCAGCATGGCATAATCAGGCCTACCCAAAGGACGAGGATCTGCCCACAGGATGTGGTATGGACTGGGGTGGGGGCAGTGACAGAGGCAAGCAGGCAGGAGGCCAAGAGAGTGGCTGGGGGCCCAAAAGCCATTGCAGAGCTCGTGGGAGAGGTCACACAGCTACGCTCGCCCTGGGAAAGGATGCGAGGAGACCACGGGAGACCAAAAGTAGACACAGCAGTCTGCTGACTGAGAGGTGATGGGTCAAACAACTGGTAGCCCATCATCCAAAGTCGGACTTGTTTTAAAGCAAAAGGTGAAACAATGAGTAATTGTGCTGGGTTGACAGGCATGAGCTGGGACTGTCCGAGCAAGCTGAGACTTACGGTCACCTAGTTCAACATGACCAGCAGTGAAGGCCCAGAAAGCTACTCGGAAAGATGTGTGGATGACTGCGCCTTCTCAGCCTTCCCTGCCCAGCATGCAGTCCACTTCTTCCGTCACCCTCCTGCTATCACATCCTTGCCTTTCTCTGCCTGGCCCCTCCCAAAAATGTCACATTCATCCATCCACCAAGGGCCACAACAGGGAAGGCTCAAGGCTTCCATCTCTGGGCTGTGGCCACACAGCTGGCCTGCACCTTGCCTTCATCCCTGCCCTCCTGTCTTGTATTCCCTCCCCAGGGGCTTTCTCTTCCCTCCTGGGCTCCCTGCCAACGTTCCCACATCCCCATTGTTCTCCAGAGATGACTTAAAGATGAAACCAGGCAGCAGCAAACCAGAACCCCCACCCTATGTCCTCTTCTGGCCACCTCTAAACACACCCCTCTCCCCACTTTGTCCCCCGCACCAGTAGGGCCTGGCCAAGGCTAAACCCAGGCCATGGAGCGTCCTGGAGGACCCTACTCCACTAGGGACCACTTCTCTTTTTTATATGCTCGATCTCTCCCTCTCTACTGGCTCTTTCTACCAAGCATACGATTAAATTCAAGCTATCTTAAAAAGAAGAAAAAGGCAGAGAAACCAACCAGCAACAGCAGAAAGTAAGCCCCCTCCACCCACCCCTGCCTGCCTGACTCCCCTCCACTCGCTGTCCCTCTTGTGTGCCCGCCCGCCCCACCAGCATCTCCCCACAGCCATCTCCCGCAACCCCACATGCCAAATCCCACAGGCCCTTTCAGTCCTCACCACCCCATCCTCTCTGGCGTGGCCTGCGGTTGAGCAGTTCCCCCTCCTGGATATGCCTTTCCCTGGCCTGGCTGCCAGCGCCCTGCTGGTTTTCCTCCTGCACGCTGGCCTGCTTACAGCCCCACAGCAGCTAGGCTGGGCTCCAAGACATCTGAAAGATGAGAAGCAGTTAATGCCGCCTGTGTTAAACTCTCCAGTGTCCCACTTAGAGTAAGATCCCAACCTGAACCTGGCCTGTAGAGTTCAATATCCCCTGCTCCCGGAACTGGGTCTTTCCCACCTCTCAGGCCACATCCCACACCTTGTTCACTCCTGACACCTTCAACAAGCCTTTGTTTTTTCACCATTCGAACTCTGTTCACATCAGGGGGCCTCAGCACTTGCAGATCCCTCTGTTTGAGGTGCTGTTCCCTTCAATCCCCCCGTGATTGGTTTCCCTAGCTGAACGAGAGCTCCATGAGGATAGAGACTTTGTCTACTTTGTGCCCTGCTATGTCCCCAGCATCTGGAACTGTTCCTGGTACATAAATAAACACTTATTAAAAGAATGAATAGGTACGAAATTAAATTTGCAGCATTTGAGGTTACCCCCACCGTGGAAACTTCTGAGTCTACAATTCAGGAAATATTCATCTGGGGCTAATAACATTTTTAAAATGTACTCATTTGAGACTCTGAAAACTCGTACATCATTTGCTACTCCTATCATTTTAACAGCAGAGAAAACTGAGGCCTAGAGAAATTACAGGGGTTGTAAGGTACATTTTGTCAACTAAAAAAAAAACCAATTAATGAGGTTTATACTTTGGGAAAAGGAGAGCTTTATTTCTCATAAAGGGTAGCAACCTGTCAGGCGGCCACGGTAGGGGACAAATATACATATTCAACAAGCTATAGGAGTCATGAATATTTATGAAGGGAAATCATAGGCATGTAAATTGTGTTTTATCTCTCCTATCCCATCATGGCTGGAAACTCAGTTTTAAGGTGTTTCTGGGGTCCTCTTGGCCAAGAGGGGTCCATTTAGTTAGCAGAGGGCTTAGGATTTTATTTTTAGTTCACAGTCTCAAGAAAGAATCCCCGCTAAAATAAAATAATTTGCAGCCTTTGGGTTTCTAGTCCATCTCTTAATAAACCAAGTCAATCTTCCCCTCAGGAAAAAGAAAAGCAGCAGCAATAAACAATTTGTTGACATTAGTACTTCTTATCAAGGTGAAAAATGCCTCATTCCCACGGGCCTTCTCTCATAAAGGCACTACCTAAGATAAAACAATGCTTTTCCTTAAAAAAATAAAAACAAACTTAAAAAACCCAGCTAGAATCCTGGAGTTGCTGAGGTTGACAACCCCAATTTTATACTTTGGTAATACCAGTGACCCTGGAATCACAAGCTTGGGGCTAAGAACCTCAAGGGCTCATTAAAACTCCTGGGAATGTTGTGGAAAACCAGCTTTAGAGTCTTCATGGAACTCACATCTCAGCACCACAGTTAAATGAGGCAAAAGAACATAAGTTTAAAGAATTTAACCAGGAGCAGATGTTTCCCTTCACACCACGCTGCTTTAACATCCAGTATTCGTGACTTTTTTTTTCCCCACCACTCCCTGATTTACATAGGCTCCCAGAGCACTAAGGAAAGGCACTGTAACAAAATGTCGAGATGATGCGGTTGGGCACTGCTATCCTAGTTTTAACCCTTGGTTAAAAAATCCTTGTCTATTCCCCTGACTCCTGACCAACAAAAATATAACAGGGTCCTAATGGCATTTGAAACTCCCATGGTAAACAAAGCAGTTAAACTAAGTACTTGGGGATGGTTTTCATTACAATGTGCTAAAGAAATGAATGTTTTATTGTTCTTTTGTAAATACCCTGGAGAGCCCTGGGATGGTTTTTCTGGAAGATGGAAATCATTTGAGAGAGTTTCAGATCTCAGGAAGATATGTGATCCCTCTGAATAACAAATACGAGGATTTTTTTTTTTTTTTTTGGTGAGGGGGACTTGTATTTACAGCTATTGAGAATTGCAAATTTAAAGATTATTTTCAATGTCCAATAACCCTTATATTCAATACCCAACTTATCTCCATTTCTTGCCTTCAATTTTTTAATGTATTCTCAGAGTTCTCTCCTAGAAGAATAAACTGAAAATGAACATAACATGTCTAAATTCACGTATGTTGCAGATTGTATTTTCCAAAGGTGGCCACAACGATATCTCTCATCCTACCTGGTCTGCTGGAACCTTGTCATTCCCCTGTCAAGTGGGGGGCCTATATCCCCTCTACGTGAACCACTATGGGTCTTTGTGGTGGCCTTCAACAATGAGTAAGGTGAAAAAGACAGACGCTATGTGACGTTTGAGGCCTAGTCATAAAAATTTTGTGCACTTCCACCTTGCTGTCTTGGGATGCTTGCTCTTAAAACCCAGCCAGCATGTTTCAAGGAAGCCCAAGTAGTCTGTGGAGAGGCCTATAGCCAGCACCAACTTGCCCAGCATGTGAGCAGGCCATCTGGAAAGTAGACCCCCAGCCATCATTCAGCCACCCAGTTGATACCATGTGGAGCAGAGCTTAATTGCCTCTGCCAACTCCTGCCCACTTTGCATCTTTAAAACCACAACAAATGACTGTTATTGTTTTAAGCCAGTATGTTTTGGGTTGGTTTGTTACACAGAAATAGACATCTCTTAAAAAACAGTAATCCTCACTAATTCATACCCAAAGAAGATACCAGACTGTAGTGATTTTCCTAAAGTGTAAAATCCACAATCCTTTATAAAAGATGCAGTTAGCAGCACTCTCAAACATGCAGAAATGTAAACAAAGACAACACAAAAGCTCCCAAGGAGTGGGCCTTTAGGGACCTGCTTTAATAAAGAGGTAAGAACAATTTGTCATTAGCCTCTCAGTTTGTGATGGTGCATCCAAACTGTTGGAACAAGCAGGTACCCTTGAGGTGAATAAACACTGCCCCTGCAGCTTGGCTTACATTATTAATCAGCTTAGCAAACGTGTAGGCAAACTTAGGCTCAGCTCTTGTTTATCACAAGTTACAAATGTGCAGAGAATGAATTAATGATGATGCTTTACTATTCAAAAGCGACACCGAATGATGCCCACATTCCCAGGCACCATCAGAGTCAGAAAGGGTCACAGATACTCCTGTGCTTGAGGCTTAGGAAAAGAAAAATCCATCTATGTTATTCTTAAGTCATCGTAAAGAGAAGCCTCCATTGCCCTCTGGGGAGTGTCTCAGAAGTCAGAGTAGACACAGCACCTCATTCAAAATAGGAAGTCACTGAAAATAAAATTTCTACACCAACTGAACAAGGAATAGTTCCATCAAAAAACTGACTTTATTTCTACCAGGAATATATTTAAACATTTCCTTTCAAAGTTTTTCCATTTCTTCAGGTATTTTCTTTCTAACTTCTGCTCCCTGTATCCACCACATCACAACATTTTCCTCTCTGAAGTTTTCTTTCTAAAAACTTCTGCCCAGTAACATCCCTACTACCCACACCAATAACATCCCTACTATCCCACACCAATAACACTCCTATCCCACCCACCAATAATATTCCTACTACACCATCACCTCCATCAATAACACCCCTATCTCCCCCATCAATAACATCCCTACTACCCACCTCCCCCAGCTACCTTTTCAAACCTAGGAATGCTGTTATCAGGCTAACAGAATGAAGATGTAGACTGGGAAGTAATTAATTAGATGGGAAACACTGGTTTAGTTCTATTTTTGCCATTGCTTAGGCTAAATTTATAAAAATGAGCTATTCAAATACTTAGGCCTTTTGTCCAACATACATATCTTGGGTTACTTCTACAGATTATAGCACCACATCCATAATGGGAATCTATCCTATTTTTCATTCTCTTAAACACTTAAGAAGTCAAAAGTGATCCAACAAGTAAATCATATAAAGTTTAGAGATTTTTCTCCCAACATATTTTTTCCACTGGAGTGTCAGAAAGCAATGTTTATTTTTAACCTTAAAAGACAAAGGAAAAAAAAACTTTGTAAAAATAATAGCCCTTATATTGAGCTCTAGTTACAGCTGTTAGTTAAGGGGGAGGACAAAAGCAGTTACCAATCAATCAACGAACATCGCTGTCTGGGATGGAGAGCAGAGGGAATACCTAGTCGTGCCCTGCAAAATTCACAAAATGAGGGCATATGGCACCAAACTCAGCATGCCACCATCATAAACCTGAACTAATCAGATAAGGCTCTTTGATAAGGGGGAAGTCATTTAAAAGCTGGATTGACCATAGAATCGCAGAATATTGGAGCTATAGGCAATTTTAGAGATTATCATTCTAGTACAAAGGCCTCGTTTTACAGAGAAGAAAACCAAGAATTGGACAGAGGGAAGTGGCCTGCCCTATGGCTACCTAAGTTATTAGGTAGCAGGTTTCCTTCATTGGAATCAGGAGGAAATTCTGAAATGGGGCTTTTAAAGTTCCAGATTTCTCCTCCAGGAGGCAAGTCAGTTTCAGTAATGGAGCATCTGGTGGTGTCTAAGTGCTCTCTCCCTCTGAGTGGGAATTCTCCCAGAGGCAGAAAAGAGGAAAACCTTACGTGGGTTGTAATCCTGTCACACTAATTCTCAAAACCCTCAGAAAAGATTCCACACAATCACAAGCAATAAAAATGAAACCTTGCAGTGTCAGGGGAAGATACAGCAGGCAGCCTAACTGCCTGCCAGGACAAACTCCACTTCTCAGATGAGACACCCCACCCTCCACATGCCGCGAGCATAGCCCAAATTCCCAAATTCCCACGCTCGTTATCCGCACTGGATCCCAGACAAATCCGGCAGACAGGAGGCATCGCTGAGGGGGGATGTTCAGCACCTCTGAACGCACAGACGGGAAAGTTCAACCTGCGCTGTAAACCCGTCAGCTGCCACATGTGTTCGCTGACAGTGCATAATTAGCACTCAAAACATGTTCCAGCTCATAAAAAGTTTACATATATATATATATATATATATCACTTTGGAAACTTTCCTGGAGATAACAGCAAATTCCATATTTGTAAATGTGTCTGCTGGGAAGTATGAAGTAGAAACAGGTGACATCTAATTCTCACAAGTCACTTCCAGGGAGGGTTTACTCAACAAGTTTCAACCACCCCAAACACTAAAAGAAGCTACTGTGAGTTACAGAAAAAAGAAAAGGTATAAAAGTCTTAACCCTCTGTCCACTTTATCTTCCTTGCATCCCCTTTCAAAGCATCTGTTCCTGTACAATTCTGATGCCCGCCCTGCTCTTGCTCTTATATTCCACAGACATTCACTGAGCACCTACTGTATGACCTACACTGTTATCAGCATGAAAAAAAGAGACAAGAAACGATAAACACAATAACTAAGTAAAAACAGTAAAGTATCTTAAGAGGTGAAAATAACTATAGTTAAAAGTACAGCAGATTAAAAGGAATCAGAAATATGAGGGTGGGGAGTGGCAGGGGGTAAGCTGCTCTTTTAAAAATGGGTGAGCAAGATGGATGCACTGAGGAAGGTGAACTTGAGCAGAGATTTGAAGAAGAGAAGGAGTTAGCTGAGTAGATATCTGGGGAAATAAGCACCATAGAAATTATCTCCACTGCCAAGAGTTAGACCAATATTCAGTAACTACATGATGATCCAATGCACAATACACAGTCCATAAATACTCATACACTAGACAGACTGGATACAACCTGCATATCTCCTGGATTTTACCCCCAAAAATGTTATTTCTTAGAAAAGAGGGAATTGCTTTATACATTTATATACTTCTACAAAATCTCTCACACTACAAGAATCCTCTCAGTCACTTTATTTTGAATAGCAAAATGCTTATTGGGGAAAACACGTTAATCAAAGCTAGTTTGGGACATTTACTGAAGTAATCTGAGGGACTTGATTTTTTTTAAAAGGAAGTAAATACATTTAACAAAAATGTAAAATAATTCCTACAGCATGAAAAAGAAATTGGGAATGCTGTAGTAGGCAATCTTCTCAAAGATGGCTTTCAAAAAGCAACATGGGCATTCTATACACAGAGGAACCATTCTATACGCTAACAAACCATGGTGACATGAATGAACCTCACAGACATAGTGCTCAGCAAAAGATGCCATTTATACAAACAGGTGAAGCCATCCTCTGGTGTTAGAAATTTGAGGTTTCCTTTGGGGAGGAGTTAGGTGTGGGGGCGGGTTGTGAGTAGCAACAGGAAGGGTTCGGGGCTGTTGCTCTTACTCTATTTCTTGACCCTGGGTGTTGGTTACCCAGGTGTGTTCATTTTATGCTAACTCACTGAGGACTGAACGCTGATCTTTTTCTTTTGCCCAAATTCCTTTCTAAGGGGACCTAGAGAGTCACACCTACAAATAATTAAATCTCAGTAAACAGGTTTTTATGATGAGGTTTACATCCCGACCTGATTCCGGTATAGCATCACATGAAAGATGACTCTTATCTTAACTCAAACATTCCTTTCCACTGATTCCTAGTCTTTGGAGAAAGCCTAACTCTTTCAGCCAATTGCCAGCAAAAAAATCTTTAAACCCACCTATAACCTGTAAGCCCCAGCTTCGAGATGACCCGCCTTTTCGGGCCAAGCCAATGTAAGCATTCCATGTATTGATTTATGACTTTACCTGTAATCCCTGTCTCCCTAAAATGTACAAAACCAAACTGTAACCCAACCACAACGAGTCCACTTGCTCAAGGCTTCTTGGGTGTGGCTCCGGGTCATGGTCCTCAAATTCGGCTCAGAATAACTTCTTTCAACTATTTCAGAGTTTGGATTTTTTCCGTCCACATCACTGAGCTGTACACTTGTGATTTATGCAGTCTCCCGAATATATGTTATCTTCAATAAAAAGATTTTTTCTTTCTTTTTTTTTTTTTTAAGACCAATGCAGAGTAAATGGTTCCATTATGGAGATTTCATATTCACGTATGAACTAGAGGAGAAAAAACAACTATTCTAATGTTAAATGAATGAGCACTTGACTTAGGATAGTCTCCAGAGATAGCATCATTCATGAATTTTAAAAGTGCTGAATCCCAAACAATTAGGATGAAAGTAAATAGGATGAGCTAGAAACCTGTGCTAGATGGCCCCAAAAAATCACACAGGCTATGATAAAGACACTGAATGCAAAATAGTGCATCGAAAAAAGGAGTACAGGCATAACATTGTTTCATGAGATGTAAACATGAGGGGAAAGCACTACTTCCAAATTTATACATTTTATGTAATTTTAAATATGCATGACTAAATTAATATTAATAATTAATATAAGAAGAAATTTAATTATTTCAAACATATTCCTCAAAAGCTGTATGTTAAAAATTGGCACCAAACAGTTTTTTGAATTTTTTTCACAGGGAAAATAGGAGGTTTTCTTTGGTTATTTTATACTTGGGCATATATGCTATACATTGCTCTGTGCGCCACTTCCCCTTGTGGCTTACAAGACTCATGATCACAAATGTTCTGTGTCAACTTAGGAAATATGGAAAACTAAAAATTGTTTAAATAAATGAATTCTACAGAACTATGCTGTCCAAGACAGCAGCTATTAGCCACATGTGGCTATCAAGCACTTAAAATGTGGCTTGTGAGGCCAAGGAGTTGAAGTTTCAATACTATTTAATTTTAATTAATCTTAATTTAGGTTTAAAAACTGAAGCAGTATTAAATATTTTTCTGCTAAGCATAACTTCATTTTGTAGGATATTTCACATTAACTATTGAAAATTTAGCATCTGAACTGGGATGTGATTCAAGTGACACCAGATTTTGAAGACTCAGTTGGTTAAAAAGAACGTAAAATATCTCACCACATGTTGAAAAGATAATATTTTGGACATATTGGGTTAAATAAAAACAATACCAAAATTAATTTCATTCTTCACTTTTTTAATGTGGCTATTAGAAAATTTAAAATATATGTAGGTGGTTCACATTATATTTCTACTGGAAGGAATAAAATGTCACTTTTGATCAGAGATCTTAGGGGGGAGATAAAAGAGAAATCAAAGCTGGAAAAATTGATATATTTGAAAATCTGATTAACAGCTATGGTGGGGAGAAACATGAGAAGGCAGAAAGGGCAGGGGGTGCGGGTGGGGAAAGCTAGTGCATCTTTTAAGAGACAGTGGTCAGATTAGCTGAGACTGACCCAGACAGCACAGCAAACACTATCTGCGATTCCACAGCTGTCAACAAATCCAATTGACCTAGTTTTTGCTGACTATGTGTTGCTAGGTCTGTTATTAAAGGAGCAAGAAGAATGGCAAAGGTGCCAAGCACATGTCTTTCTAGGGGGACAAAAGAGAGGAGAGAGTTTTAAATTGCTCTGCTCCAAATCTTCCTTCTGTTAGAGGTTTGAGTGAGGATTAGAAAACACAGTTATACCAAGCATCCGGGCCAGAGAGACTTGTTAGAGGAACCAAGAAAATACAATACAGTACTAGACACTTCAGCCTATGGCAATTCTGTATAGCTGGAGACAGTCAGGATTACTAACCCATTTTAAAAAGAGAAGAAAACCTGTCAACAGATGAATGGATAAAAAATTGTAGTATACATACATACATACACACACACACACACCCCCCAAGGAATATTATTCAGCCTTAAAAAAGGAGATCCTGCCAATTACAACATGCATGAACCTGGTGGACATTATGCTAAGTGAAATAAGCCAGACACAGAAAGAAAAATACTGCATCATCTCACTTACAAGTGGAATCAAAAAAAAAAAAAGTCAAAGATATAGAAACAGAATAAAACAGTGGTTACCAGGGGCCAGAGGGGGAAATGGGGAGATGTAGGTCAAACTGCACAAAGTTGTAGACATGTAGGATGAATAAGACTAGAGATCCAGTGTACAGCATGAGGACTACAGTTAATAATAATTTATTGTATACTGGAAATTTGCTAAGAGAGTAGATTTTAGGTGCTCTTACCAAAAAAAAGGTAACTATGCAAGATGATAGACACATTAATTTGCCCAACTACAGTAACCATTTCACTACGTATATCAAAACTTCATGTTGCACACCTTAAATACATACTGTACAATGAAAAGTGAAGGAGTAAAATTTTAAAAATAAATGAAAAATAAAAAGAGAGGAAACTGACCCCCACCCTGTATTGACTACCTGTGATTTTCCATGGTTGGCAAGTGGTCAATGGATTCCTCATCAATTTAGTGCATTTTCCAAAGTATGATCCATAATATAGATAGGTATTTGGGGGAGGCAGAGAAGCAAGGGGAAAGTTCTCACACTGTATTTAAGAAATGCCAAGTTAAACTAAGTAAGCACGTTTCTTTGTTGTGGACCTTCTCAGAGCCTTGACTTTTCTAAGGAGCATCATGACTCTCCAAGAGGGCTTGCAACGTGGTGTTTCCCAAACATAATGGACTACAGAAGCTCTTTCACCCAGAGACATCCCAGGGATGGCACATATCAAAATCCATTGACTTAGAAGGAAGAAACTCCAAATCTTCAGCCCTTTTGGCTTCACCCTCAGCCATAAAGGACCATTACTGTCTGCTGTAAGCAAGCATGGTTCGGAAGCAACGGGAGCCAGAACCTGGGGTGACCCCAGCTCATCCACTGCCAGACTCCTCTGAGACCCATCTCAATGGCGTAGGAACAAAGTAACATCCAGGTGCCCCATGGCCACAGGTGTGTTTTGGAGACACAGCCACTCACCCCTCACCTTCAGGAGCTCCCAAGTTGGCCACAAGCCAAACACCAGGCCTCAGGCAAAGTTACTCGAACTTTGCACCATCAACTTCCTACCAAACAAGTAGAATGGAGAGGACATCCCAGAAGGCTAGGAAGTTACCCTGAGCTGACCATGTTTTACAGGCCTAATTTCTCCCTGGAACAAAGCATTCATGGGCACAGAGCTGCCACCTCCCTAGGTTTACCTTCTGCTTCTCCTCTAGTCATCTGCCTGCTCCATCGGTCTCTAGAATAGTTTCTGTTTTCCTCAGATTTGAGGCAATTTCTCTGCAGAGCCCACAAAGAAGCGCAGGCCTTACAGCTGCAGGCTGTCCACAGAGCCAACAACAGGCCACTCCTCTGTTCTGTGCACATCTAAATGACATATTTAGGGAACCCAAGTTATTTTTTTAATTTAACTATAAGTTCTTTTATTATTTCACATGATGATATGTGCTCCAAATGCTAAAAATTACATAAAATTGCTATTCTTTACGTGGGCAAGTTCTATTCCCCTGGTCAGATATTAAAATTCAGTTGCTTAATAAAAAATTACATTAAGGAGAATGATGAAGATAATTCAGCAAACCCATGGAAAAAAAGAACATCTTAAATTTTAAAATGAAAAAATAAATAAATAAAACCAACCCCAGAACTATTGTAGCAATAAGACAGGAACACACATGAGTTCTATGGGGTGAAGGGCAGTGGTATTTCATTGTAACCCAAAGACATGTTGGATCAGTCCTTGGAAAAATATGTACTGGGAGGGGAGAGGCCACCGAAACAGCTTCCACAGAGGCTGCCAGTGACTTCAAGGCCACTGCAGCAATGGCTGTTTCTGACATTAGCCTTAGGGGCACCAACAGGGTAGACAACTCCTCCCTGCTGAAACACCCTCTTCCCTTGGCCTCCATCACCTACACTTTCCTAGTTTCCCTCCAACCTCTCTCGCCACTGACTTTCTGTTTCTTTTCTCTGCTCAGTAGTAAATTCTGGAATTCCCCAGGGCTCAGCCCTAGGCCCTCTTCCTTCACACCCTCCCTTCCTTCCTGGGCGATTTCTTCCATGACCACGGTTTCAGCTACCACCTGCCAGCCAGTGTCCCCAGCCCAGATCTCTGCCTGAGCTCCCGAACCACAGAAACCACGGCCTGCTCTGTAGTCGTCCTTACCTCAGCAAAGAACCCCATTCAACCAGCTGCATAATCCAAGCCGTCCTGGTCCTCACCCTCTCCACCATGCCTCACTACCCAATCCAGACACAACTCTGGTGGTCTGCCTGGCTCGTATTCCTTAAACCTACCCACCTCTCCACCTCCACGCCTCCAGCTAAGCTAAACTACAATGTCTAAGCATCACAAAGAGCTCCTCCAACAGGGCCCTAAGTGCATCCACTCCTGTCCCCAATCCAGATACCACCCTGTAGCCATTCTGATCTTCCCAAAATGTAAATTTGGAATCATTCTCCAGCTGCTCCTTAAAACCCCCCAATGGCTTTCCACCGCACTTAGGATAAAGGCCTGCAGGCTCTGCACGGTGACCCTGGCTCACCCTCTAGCACCACCTCCCTTCACTCACCCCTCTGTCTTCTGTGAGTAAGCCACAGTGACCTCCTTTCTGTCCCTCAAACCAACATGCTCCCTTCCACCCCATGGCCCTTGTTCAAGCTGCTCCGGTGCCATCTTCACCTCCCTCTCCTGCTGGCCCTCCAATCTCCGTGCAAACACTTCTTCCTGGAGTACTCCCCTGCCATGACAGCCTGGAGGTGGGGCCTTGCCGTGTTCTACCTGAGAGTGCACACCTATTTGTGGTCACGCATCCATCTGCTCCATGTCTGTGTCTTCAGCTAGACTCTAGGTTTCCTGGGACCAGGGGCATTATCTGGACTAGCTCATGAAGTATTCCCGGACACGACCACATAGCAGGCCCTCAAAGATCTGTTCTGAGAGACACAAACAAAGCCTAACCCACCAGTACTGGGTCGTGGATTCCTGCAGAAGGACAAAATGAAGCACAAGAATGTATCTCCTTTTTTGGGGAGTGATCAAGACAAGGAGATGACCCCCTCCCTTCCCTCAGGCTTAAATTAACTTCAGCTAACCTGTCTGGACAGGACAGGAAGATCATGGGCCAATACAAAAAATAGCAGGAGGACAGAGGATCAAGAGAGGCCAGGGTGGGAGAGGAACTTCATGAGAAAACAGCTGCCCCAGGCAGCACCTCTGCATTTTTTCTCCACTAGGAACATCTAAGCCCGTAACCCTCCCCCACCCCGAGAGGAAGGCTGAGGGTCCTCCGAAGTCCCACCCCACCTGGACCTGCCTCTACCTCTCATCACCTCTCAGGGCCATTAACTTTCCCCACTGTACTGGTAACGTTCAGCTTTCACAAGTGCTCAAATGTCCCATTTATTAATAAAACAAACCACTCCCTCTCTCTCGTTCTAAACACATTTACTCTCAAACCCACAGCAGGAAGGCCTCTGCCTGTTCCACACCACAACAAGGGCTCCTGAAGGTTTATCAGGGGACTCCGGTGGCCAAAGCCAGTGTGCCCTTCTGACCTGACCTCTTCCCTGCTTTTGATACTATTCTCCAATCTCTCCTTGAAGCATGCTGTCCCCACAGATTCTGTAATAGCACACCTTTCCATTTCTCCCCCTACTTTGTGAAAGTTCCTTCTTTCTCCTCTTCTCTGGATTTTACAAAAGTATCCTTCTGTAGCGAATTGGGAGAACACTAGACCTTCGCCACAGAGAGTTTGAGACATGCTGGTCTAGATCCTGCAGTCTTTTAAACTGATCTATCTACTCACATTGAAAAACCAAGAAACTTCACAACAAGAAAACAGAAACATTTTAACTTCTCTAAAACAAAGCAAACCAACTGCTCAACTGAACAGGGGATCTTGTGATACTACGGCCATATTTCCACCAGTCAACAAGGAGCTGATGCTAAGTGGTAATGCCCATCCAGGTGACCGCTCCCTCACTGTCCTTACCTGCCTGGCCTCTGAGTGTGCACCTCCCACAACTACATCTCCATGCCAGCCTCCGCCTGAGTTCCAGCCCAAGAAACACAGCTGCCTTCTGGAATGTCCCCTGAGTGTCCCCTGACCCCTCCGTCTCCACAGGCCCACCACCACACTCATTACCCCTCTGACCCCCACAGCTCCCCATGCTGTGTGTTCCCTGTCCTCACAAATGGCCCCACCTCACACCTGAGGCACGCAAGTGTCATCCCCTCTCCCCCTCAATGACACAAAGTTCTAATGACTCTTCCTCTGAATTTCTCTTTTAATTCATTCACTAACTCAACAAATATTTATTAAGTCCTGAAGACACAGCAGTGAGCAGGACACCCCTGGCCCCCATTGAGACCTGTGCTGGCCCCCAGCTCATGGTCTTCCACGCTGAGGACACACTCACTGCTGGGATGACACCCCAATTTTCTGCCTGCACTGTCCCCCCATGCCCACCCTCACCAGATTTGCCTTTATTAAATGTCACCATTCTCTTGATATGGGGTGGGTGGGGGTGCAGTGAGGACAGGGAAGCCTTTTTAACATAATTTTCTTTTCATTCTGAATCGGCATCTTACACTAATTAAAATTAGACTCTCTGCACTGCACTTGTAGAAATGAGGCTCTGAATACTCAACAATCAGCCAGAAAGTAAATGATGAGTCATTAATATACCACAGGCAAAGTTTCATCATCCTGGAAATCTAGGATATTCTGTTTCATTAAAAGGAGCCATTGAGATTTTAATAATCTGTCATGTTCCTTTCTTTAGGTCACAGCGTAAGCAGCATCGTTTGGTTTTCTGAAGGGCAGTGCATTTAGTTTAACCCAGGCCACTGAGTGTCTGACCAGGCCTCCTGCCCCCACAGGGCAAGGCAGGGGCCTGCCCTGGCCTCCCTCAACTGCCTCATTCTAAAGGCTCAGTGGCCCAGTGTAAGGCAAATGTGGTTCTTAAGTGGATTATGCCTGTGGTCATGATCTCCATCATAAAAGAGAGTGAATCTCAGGAACAGAGCCCAGAGTTCAGGACCCGAGGGCAAAGGCCCCCAAGTCTTGCCTGGACCAGGGAGTGTGGCTTTCTGCCCTGGCAGGATGAGGGACCTTCCATCAGGAGAACCTGGGCAACAAGGCCTGGAGCCCCAGCCTCCACCAAGAGGAAGCCCTCAAGGTGCTACAAAACCCAGCTCTGTAGCAGACATGGGCTACACCCACTGCCTCCCACACCCAGTCTTAGAATCAGTCCCCGCAGGGATGAGCTACGTAGAAGAGGCAGCATGGCCAAATGGCCATGAACGTGGTCTCTGGGTCCCATAGGCTGGGTTCAGATTCCAGTTCTGCTGTTCACAGTTATAACTTTGGGAAAACGGCACAGCTTCTCTGTGCCTCAGTTTCTTCAGCTGTCAAATGGGGATAAGGCTTCACGGGGGTGTGAGGAGGGTTCAGGGTATAGTGCGCATAAAAGGCTTCAGCGCAGCAACTGCCTGGGGCATAAGAGGGATTCCCTCTGTGGAGTAAAACCTCATTTTAAATTTAAATCAACCTATAGATACATAAATATGGGCCAGCAGCATATCAGAGAGAGACAGACAGACAGACACACCAATCTTTTTTTTTCCTTTTTTTGTATTTCTGCCCTGGGACTCCATGCCATTCTCTGCATCCTTATAGTAAACCTGCCTGACTCACTTGAGCTCCCTTGAGTAGGGCTCTGCTCCATGTAATCAGAAGAGCCCTACCCTGAACAGGCTTCCTGCCTTTGTCCATCCCACACTCAGCCAAACAGGACTTGGCTCTTCCTTAGCCTTGGGCCTTCACGCCATGCTCCTGTCCACACGGGCACTGGCACTGCCCACTTCGCCCTTCAGCCTCCTCAAGGATCATTCCCTCACTCTGAAGAGCCCTCATTCCTACCACTACTCTCCACAGCCCTCCCCAGCCCACAAAGAACTTCCTCGCTGCTCTAAAGTCCCTTGCTGCCCACTCGTGTGCCTCTCCTATGGAGGGTCTGATCCAGGCCCAGTCATTTAGCAGTTCCAGCCCTTGGGCAAAGCCCTCAGCCCCTCTGAGCTTAGTTTCCTGGCGTCTAGAAGGGAGATATCACTGCCAGTCTGGCCTCTTGAATGGAGTGATTGTCAAGCACACACCAGAAAATGTGCGCAATGACTCTGAAAACTTCAAAGTGCTTTCCAAACATGTAAGTGCTTTCCCAAGAAACTCCAAAGAACGTACAGCAATTTGAAAATGAGCACATAGGTTCTTCATTCTGTACCACTCTGCCTTCTTTATGATCCTCTGGGAACTCTGAATAACGGGAGGGCTCCCATCGACCTGCCAGCCACACAGGCAGGTTCCCGATGTACCTCATGCACTGAGCCCTTGTTCCAAAGCAATTCTGGCAGCACCTTTCCCTTCCCACAGCCTCAAGACTCTTCATTCCTTGAGTACTCCGCTCTAGGGCTTGGAAAACAAGTCTCTCCAAGTCTGCCCATAACTCTGCATTTTAAATGTTCTGTGGTCCATGGTAAGAAATTTACATAAGGGCCAGATAGATGAAGCACAGCAGGATACAGAAGGGAAAAACAAAACGCAGTAACCCAGATTTCATTTGACCAGCCGAAGCACTCAGAGAAATCTGAAGACCCCACTGAAAGGAACAGAGTCATCTTTACGCAGCTCCCTTCACCCTCTGTGAAAAGTCACTATGGAGGGGGCTATAAATGATGGCCTCTTCAGCTAATTTTACATGACACAGCCACAAATGACTCTATTTTTCCTAATTGAGGGAAATAATAAAATCTCTTCTCTTTCCTCCTATCTATGTCCTCTATCCAGAGGTTTCTGCTAATTTAAAACATTTGGTAGAAAAATACTACTAGGCATTGTTCTTATGAAAAAAAATTCTAATCGGTTTAAGTTTAATTCTGATATGCACAGAAGAATATGAGCTTATCCTGCATGATGGTACAATGACAAAATGAGTTAATTACCATCTCATCCTAAGACGAATCTACTTGTCATAGGAACAGGAGCCATTATTTCACGCAAAATAATGACCTAGATAAAAAGTAATGACTGCAAGCTGTAGCAACCAGTGACACAGATTCATCTTGGCCTAACTGAATGGCAATTAACAAGTGTCACCATTACATGTATAGAAATAGGGCCCAAGCTATTCATTACACATTTACAATGAAAAAACACAAATGGTTTTTAGTATACTTCTTCCCAGGAAGCACCTGTGGTCTTTTACCTACGTGATGACAGAAAAATTTACACACATATAAAATTCTGGCATTAGGTGGAATAGCCACGGACTCTGGAGAGGGCCATTCAAGTACCCTCTGTACTTTGCACACAGAGGTGGGGTTTTCTCTAGAAATCATGTCCAGCCACAGAACAGAGGAGCAGAGGGAAGGGGCCTAGGCCCATTGTTTTGTCCCTCCTCTCCCAGTTGTTCATGGCAGCTGCCCCACCAACCGCCAGAAATGCTGGGTCCTTCCAAGTCCAGCCCTCGTCCACCGACAGCAGGGGGTGATGGTGGGGCAACCTCCACACACCTGGCTCCTCCAAGGA
Organism: Daubentonia madagascariensis; assembly: GCA_023783475.1. NCBI lineage: Eukaryota > Metazoa > Chordata > Mammalia > Primates > Daubentoniidae > Daubentonia > Daubentonia madagascariensis. The sequence goes on along the minus strand of JAKFHU010002333.1, from coordinate 3,375,352 downwards.
GGGGATGACCACAAACCACCTTTCTGTTCAGAGGAACAGAGATGGGAAAACGTGGGACACACATCTGGAGATAAACTTCAGGTCAGAAATCTCAGTGCTGCCCTAGTATACAAGTCAACTGTGGTCTGTCTGGGCCCAGTAATTTTTATTTGAGAACCCAAGGGTATGGCAAGAGCAAGATGACATGGTGGGCTTTAAAGTATATCACTTCCAAAATGTTAAAAACAGAATTCTTACACAGTAAGCCCTCAGTGTTGTTGATAGGTTCTTAGAAACTGTGACAGTGAAACAACAAATAACAAAACCAAATTTCTTTCCTCATCGTTATAACGGGGCATGGTGGCGCAGGCCTGTAGTCCCAGCTACTCGGGAGGCTGAGGCAGGAGGATGGCTTGAGCCCAGGAGTTGGAGCTTGCAGTGAGCTGGGATGACGCCACTGCACTCTACCTGGCGCCACAGAGCAAGACTCTGTCTCAAAAAACAAAGCAAAGCAAAAGTTATGACGAAACAACGTTGAATGAAACCACGCTGAGGACTTGCTGTACGCCATTCCACTTACCAACCTCGACGTTAAGTGAGGACTTATTATACAAATATAAAATAAGCATCATCATCATTTATTTAACAACTTATCAAACAAACCATCAGATACCGATGTGCACACACATATACAATCAGTGGGGAAAAAAGAATGCCAGGGTAAGAGCAAAAAAGTTAAATTAAAACCAGCTAATGTCCCTCAGGGCATAAAAATCCTAACTTTGAGGTTATCTTCTGTCGGACAGATGTCCATCTCCACTTGGGTACTACGGAAACACGGCACCTGAACGGCCCACAGATCAGGCTGTTGTTTCCTGAAGACTCGAGATGGGCCCAGTGCAATGGGTCAGTCACACAATGATCTAGTTTGGTTGGAACAAAGGCACCAAATCTTGTGTTTTTAAAAGAACACATATGATAGAATGGACAGAGCCTCATCCCCTCATTTTCTTACTTACCCCTCAAATATTCCAAGCATCTGAGTCTTAATTACAAAACTATTTCTAAAATTATTTTTCCCCAGTATTTAGATCAGGGGGTAAATTCCACCCAAGTTAATTAGAGTATTTTATTTGCAGTGATCCAAAGAAGATGGCCACATTTCTATAGATACCTACAGGAGTTACAAAAGCACATGTGGTCTCAGGCTTATGCATATGTGAACAAAAACTACTTTCTTCCCAATTCTTAAATAATGATCTGAATTCTACCAAGGTAGAAAGAGCCTCCATCACGCTAAGAAAATTACCAGAAATTTTGACCTAAGAGATCATCTGACTACTAGTCCAGGGCTGTTGGCTCCTACCATGCATGAGTGGCTACTGCCAGGGCCTCAGGGGCCTGAACACTCAGTATATGTTGAGGAGAGGGAGGCAGGAAGGACACAAACATCCTTTAAGGGGACAATCTCATCATTTCACTCTTCTGCAAGAGTCTTCTGGGTGGCTTCCTGTTGTTTTTACAGCCCAGTCCTGCTCCCTCTGGCCCCTTCTCCCACCCCTCACTCTCCTCCGACATTCTTTAGATTCCTCCTGCTCCCTCCTGCCTCAGGCTCTCACATATGCCGTTCCCTGTTGGAAGGGCTCCCTAACCTGCCCCGATGTAGGTGCAGCCGCATCCCCAAAGTCCTCTTGCTCCTCAGCCCCACTCCCTGCCTGGTTAAGCTCACCCCACCTGGCAGCATCTGCCTTCCCAAGGGAGGGGCCGTGGCTATTTTGTTCTCTGTATCCCAGCACCTAGTACTATTCCTGGCCTAGTTGACCACCGATGATATTTATTAATGAATTCCCCGATTGCCTGTCTGGACTTCAAATAAATCGCAATCACCTGTACAGGGTGGGGAATTGTCAATTACTTTGGAAGACTGGGTAAGGGAGAACAAGAAAAACAACAAGCAATGAACTCAGCTCCAGTTTGGGGCAAGGATATTCCCTCTGTAGTAAATGTGACATTGAAATTCAAGTGTACCCTGCAATTAGGCACAAAACCTCATATGGCATGAAGAAAAGTTCAAAACTAGACACATTTCTGGGCAGATACGAATTCTCTGCAGCTAGGCAATTTTCCCTGATACAACTGCATGCCAGTGGCCACAGGACTCTGGCATGTTCCCACGCTGGGAAAGGAAGGGGGCTCCTGGCAATGAAGACCCACAGACAAAGGAAGGTGGGATCTGAGGGCTCACAGCATTGGGAGGGTTTGAGAGGAGTCTGGCAGTAGGCCTGCAGACCTGTCAGCTGTTAATGCCACTCCAGTCCTAAATGACAGGATCCAGGGTCCCACTTGTTCCAGAGTCAACTGTGGAGGGGCCGCTCCCCTATGGGGCTGCCCAAAAGTTTAGGTCATGGCTATTGCCACAGCCTCTCGCATGCAGCTGATCTGCCCTAAGCCAGCTCCCCTGCCCATTCACTCAGGTGAATGCTCTGTGAACCTGTCCAATGGTATCCTGCCTGCAATGCTCACCTGCTTAATGAACTCTGGGATGATTTTTTCATCTGTCAGGCGGTCTAAGGAGGAACAGCAATCTAATTCCAAGATATATCCTTCATTGTGAAGATCAGTTTTCTGAGATCTGAAGAGAGAGAGAAAAGCATACACATACAAAGATTAAGATTTTGCACAATATTTTAAAAAAGAATTACTAGGTGTTTAATGAAGGCCCAAATGCCTTCCTGACAGTAACTGCCAAAAAGACATTGATGAAAAATAATTTATGGTAAACAACTCAAGTAATATATATAGATCTACACTGTAGAAAGACCTCCAAGACATAGCGTCATGTAAAATGATTATAGAATGATGGGTTTAGTACAGTCGGGCTTATACTATAGTTAAACAACACACGTACACAGAAACTCCAGTAATCTCTATTTCCCATTGGTTTATATCTGCCAGGGCATAGAAAAAGAAATAGTAAAATGTGCACTAAACCAATAACAGCAATTACCTGTGGGGGATGGGGAGGGCCTGTGTGGGAACTGGGGCTGGCGGTGGTGATGGTGGGGGTGGGGGTAGTGGTGATCAAAAGTGACTTTAGCTATAATCTCTAATTTTTTTAAATTTTTAAATGAAGAGAATATATTCATACATCACTTAGAAAATTAAAAATTAATTTTTAAAAGACTTTAAAAGGGTTCAACCCCTACAGAGGGCAATCTAGCCAAATCTATCAAAATGAAAGATGCATTAAAGAAAGACTACCAGGCAACTAAACATTAGAAATTCTGGGAAAACAGAGTGGATATGAAGGGCTGTCTGAGGTAAAGGTCTCTGGTCTTGCGGTCAATGTGGAGTCTTCCCAGCATGCCCCACCATCTCCACACACAGATGGGGGGCTGCTTTCCACATTGCCGCCACAAAGACATGCCCATGGTACAACACGGAGCAAAGCTGTGCTCACTCAGGAGGACCAGCAGCAAGCGGTCACCAGAAGGAAATTCCACCACCTCACAGCCACTCCTTGGTGGGGCTCCTATATGACACTAACATGGATCTAGGCAACTCCTGGAAGTCACATGGTTGTCAGAAATTGAAGGGGATTCCTTGGTCCAGCCAGGCGTAAGGCAACAAGAAGTACTACTGCAGCTAAGGGCTGGCAGAACGTGCTCTCTCTTGTTGGAGGCTGGCAGTAGGGAGCAGAAATTAGAGACCAGGGCTCTGGGCTCTTTGTCCCGGGCTCACACCACATACAGTCAACTCTGCACTAGCTGGGGAGTGGGCAGGGCCTCCCGGCCCACTTTCCAGGCTGCTCTACCAAAAAGGGGCCCCTGCAAGCCCCTACGAGAGAAGGTTTGGCCAGAAAATTCTTAAAGTGGACACTTTCACACTGAACTCCTGAGACACAGATATCTCACCAAACAGTTTCGGAATGCATATTTGCTGTAATACTTTTTAATGAATTTATAAGATTCTTATATAGCATTAAAAGCAATTTATGCTACCATTAACCATCTGGGTATGATTTACGTGAAAATTAAAACTGAAAAAAATTAAAGAGGATTTGGTTTTCCACAGGCATGCAACTGTGATGTGGTAAGCAAAGTTTAATAGCTTGTTTTTACTTTTTACTTCATTTTTCCCTCCCTCTAAGGCATCCTTTCAGGTGTAGGGTACTAAAGTGCATATATCTGAAATGTAAAAGAATAAACTGATACCAAATTGGTAGGCCTGGAATAAACTAAGTCCAAAAGAATAAACCAATTCTGAATCGCAGGCTCCTTGCCTTAAAACTTAGAGACTAGACTCACGTTCTCATTTCCCCCCCTAAACAAAAGACATATTCAGAGGAACTAAGGCAGAAGACTTGGTCAAGATGCAGTGTCATGTGTGTTATGTGAGGTCTCAAACAACAAAGATCGAGGTCAGGGAGGGGAGCTCTAACACGTAAAATCCCAGCTGCTCTGTCACATGGAGATTAACGTCAGACTGTATGAAGTTATTTATAAACACCCAGAGATTTTAAATGATTAGATTGAAAAATTGTAATCATCTTAAATGAGTCAAAGCTGTATCTACTCAGTACAACATTCTCAGGATGAGCGAAAAGGAAGATGTCTGTAAGGCTGTAATTTGATAAACCTGTAAGCAACTCACAGCTCAGATCGATTTGTAAGGAATAACCTTTAGTACAGGACCTAATATATGTACCATCTTTGGTTCTGGAACAAGAAGTTCTATAACAAGAAAGGAAGCTCTGGTTCATTTCCTCAAATAATTAACTCAGTTACGTGTGAACTAAAAGGAGCACAAAAGATCAAGAAAAACAGGCATTACAAATTTTCTAGATGAACCATGAAGAGTTACATCTCAGCCTACTGTTTCTAGGAAAAGCAAATTCAATGCATATTGGGGGAATAGGTGAGCAACTAATAGGCTTTCCCCTTGCCTTTAGGAATTAATTCCACAATCTAAAGAGAATGTGTCAGGTGGCAATCTAGTTCCCACACCGGGAGTTGAACCCAGGCCACCTTCCTAACTGCTAGACCAGGGCAGGTCAGCGATCTGTCCTTGGTTCTTGGTGTGCTCTTGTCGAAGAATGACAAGACACACCAATGGCAAAGCAAGACAGAAGCAGAGTTTATTGAGCAAGAGCTAGATATGTTCACTACAGACAGCAAATGGGCCCTTGTTGCTACAGAAGGCCCCAACTGTTAACTAAAGTTTTCACTTTATATTGTCTGGGTTGGACCCTCCCCAGCAGGCGTGGCTTATGCGTCACCTTGATGGATAGCTGTTAGTTACATAACCTGAGTCTTACTATGCACGCAGATTTCCTGTGAGCCTCTCTGAAACCCCACTGGTGTGTATAGGTGGGGGACAGCAATGCAGATTCACGCTAGGGACATGATAATTGGCCTGAGGTTACTTCTGGTCATCTTCCAGACCCTACTGTGCCTGCACTGCTTGGCTTTCTAGGAATTTCTTCCTCAAGGAATCCCAGCCTCTTTTGGGTTAGCATGCTGAGTTCTGATTGGCCGTGCACTTCTCTTCCCTCCTGCTGTGGCGCTTGTCCCCTGTCCCTGGGAGAGCTTGAGGCCTCTCGCTATCTACCTAACAAAAGGATTATAACACTGAAGAACGGATGAAGGGGAGGTGGTAAGGATTCCTGAACCCCCCGAGGATGGATGCCGGCTGCAGAGCCTGGAAGTTAGCAGTCCATGAGGGTGCTACTGCAGCCCGACAGTGGCAAGAGCTGGGTGGAGGGCACAGTCACACAGAAACTCCCTCCCTGCTACTAATCCTATGAAAAACAGCATCAAATCCACTAGCAAAGCTTGCCTATAGGGCTGCCAGAGGGAGTTTCTGGGCTCCTCGGCACTGGAAGTAGGAGACCATGGTTGCTGTGGTGAACACGCCTAAAGTGATCCCCTAATGACCCACACCACCTGGTGTTCACATCTTTGTGCAATCCCACCCCTTGAGTGGGGGCAGGACCTGTGACTTGCTTCTACTCAACAGAATATGGTGATAGTGATGCGTGTCACTCCCACAATTGCATTATGTTCTAAGACTCCATCTGAGCAGACTGGAGCAACAGATTCTCTTACTGGCTGTGAAGAAGAAAGCTGTCATGTTAGAGAGTCATATGGCAAGGAACCATGGACAGCCCCTGGCCAACAGCTGCAAAAAAATGGGGATCGAAGTCTTATGACTGCCAACAACCAGAGGAAGCCTGGAAGCAGATCTTGCCTCAGTTCAGCCTCTGATGACACCACAGCCCCAGCCAACACCTGGATTGCAGCCTGATGATCTGGAAGCAGAGAACCCAGATAAGCTACAGAAACTGTGAGATAATAAATGCATGTTGTTTTGAGCCACTAAGTTTGTCATAATTTATTATAGAAAACTAATATTAAAAAAAAAGAAAGAAAACTACTATAGTTCCCGAAAAGGAAGACAGCAGCTTTACACTCAGAACAAGATACTCGCTGTCAGCCAGGCGTAGGCCCAGGCCCACAAGATCCAGTCAGACCTGAGAGCAGCCTCTATCAGGTGAGAAGTTTTCTGTGTCCTTGAGGGCAGAGACCACCCTGGGACAGAAGTGGACTTCTAGAAGTGGCCTCCAGGGGCCATGACTTGGCCATCTAAGGGACCACAGGACAAGGGACTAAACATTCTGCAGTCAATCAAGTTTCTAAGGAAGAAGCATCAACCTGAAACTCTCAGCTGAGCAGGCACTTGCCACACTCTTACGGGGGAGGGGAAATGCCAGTTATGGTTGCCAAAAGGCCATGTCATTGAATCATCCTCAAAAGAACATGAGAAACCACTAAACTTCCTCAGATGGCTTCTACTTCTGGAAAGGACAGGGTCTGGGTTTAAATACTAAGAAAAAAGAAGGATGCAGGATGCATTTATGGAGATACAGGGTTAACTACTAGCGAAAGCCTCCTAGCCTCCCTTATCTGAAAATTAACACCAAACACTCTCCACTTAAATAAAGGCACTCTGAGAAGAGCATGGCTAACAATGAAATATGCTTCCCCATCACTATTGACAAGTTGGTACATTCCACTAGATCCGTTAGTTAGAAGCCACAGGTTCTAGAGCTAACTAGAGGTGGGTCATTTCCCAGCTGTGAGCCCTTGGGCAATCTACTTAAACTTTCTGTGCTTTAGTTTCTTTCATTATTAAATGGGAATATTATAAGTAGCTATTTCTTAACATCATTATAAGGATTAAACAGGAAGGAAATGTGTAAAGCCCTTAGCAGAGGGAGTGGCACAAGATCCAGGCTCAACAAATATTACCTACTACTCATCTATTATGATCATCTGTAACTGTGTTCTTTACTTTTCCTTCCTAGCACTTTTCACAGTTCATAATTATTCATTCAATAAATATGGGTCACACCACTACTACATGTCTGGCACTATTCTTTAGTATTCATTGATAGACAGCAGTGACAAAATCTCTGCCCTCGTGGAGCTAACAATCTAATAGGAAAAAGACAATAAACAGACATGCATGAACACCTAACAGAGTATGTTCAATGGTGGGAAGTGTTAAAGGAAAAAGAAACAGCAGGGTCAGGAGAATGGGGAGGGGGCAGTTGCAGTTTTAATGAGGTCAGGACGGCCTCATTGAGAAGGTGAAATTTGGCATTCCAAAGACTTATAGGAGGTAAGGGAGTCAGCCATGGTAATATCCAGGATACAAACTCTCCAGGCAGAGGAACAGCCTGTGTGAAGGCCCTAAGCTGGGGTCATGCAAAGCAGCCCTGCAGCCAGAGCTCTGTGAGGAAGGGCAAAGTGCAGGAGACAAAGTTAGATGCCTATGGAGGACTAGATAATGTAGACCTTCCAAGCGACAGTGAAGACAGTGGCTTTTACTCAGAATGACAGGAGAAGTCCTTGGAGGGTGTTGAACAGAGAAGTGATGTGATCTATTTCAATAGGATCCCTCTGGCTATAGGGGGCAGCTAAGAGACCACCTCAGTGGTCCAGGCAGGAGATGACGGTGGCTCAAAGTGGGTTAGGAATAGTGTACTAGCAGTGGTGAGAAGTGCTCGATTCTGGCTGTTTTCAAGGTAGAACCTTCAAGATTTCCACAAGGACAGGTTGTGGGGTATGACAGGAAGAAAGCAGACAAGGATGACCTCAAGGATCTTTGCCCCAGCAACTGGGAGAATGGATGAAGCTGCCCCAACTATGATGTGGAAGGCTTGGGTGGTACAGGCTTGGTGGGAAGACTGATAATTCAGTTCCAGATATGCTGGATTGGACATATCCAGAAGACATCCAAGTGGAGATGTCTGGTAGACAGCTGAATGTATATTCAAGTGTGGGCTTCAGGAGAGGTGGCTAGAGATGTAAATTTGGGAGTCATCAGCTTCCAGGTGGTATTTAAAGCATTAGAGTGGATGAAATCTCCATTAACATACAGAGAGAAGGGTCAAGGGCTGAATTTTGGGACTTTGTACCATGAAGTGGTTGGGGAGAAAATAAGAAAGCAGTAAAGGAGACAAAGAAGGAGTAACCAGGGAAGAAGGAAGAAAACCAAGAGCACATGCTGTCCTGGTGATTGCTTCACTTAACTAACTTATAATCTTCTCTCCAGTTTACTTATCCTCTTGAAATCCCAAGAGGGAAACTGCATTTAATCCACCCTGTGGAAACAGGTGTGAAGAAATCTGTTTACCTTTGATATATGATTATCCTGTTATATTGGCAGATTATCAAATTAATTGGTCTGGCTGCAGAATAGCTTGGCTCCTTGAAAAAAATCATCATCCTGCTTCAGAGTCATTTCTTAGAAAGGGCCTGGGTGAAAATTAACTAAACAGAGTTCTGACCCATCTCACGTCTTGGGGCCCCCACTTGTACACAGCACCGGAGACTTGAGGGAGGTCTACTTCCAATCACTCCAAAGGGATTTTCTGAAAGGAAGCAGGAATAAAAGGGTATCACTGAGCACAGATGCGATTCCCTGAAAATCAAGAATGAATAAGACAAAATGAACTCAAATGCTTAGAGTGTATCAACACAGTGTTAACAAGGCACATAAACATAGTGGTTCTGATTGCTGCAGACAATGGAGAAGCAGCTAAGACATCAGAGCTTGGTTAAGTTTTAAAAAGCCATCATGACACGACAACTAAATGCAGTGTGGTACCCTGGACTGGATCCTGGAAATGAAAAAGGACATTAATAGAAAAACCACTGAAATACAAGTAACATCTGCAGTTTAATTAGTAGTAAAACACTAATGTCAATTTCTTAGTTTGACAAATGTACTACGGTAATGTGAGATATTAATGATGGAAGGAATCATGGTGAAGAGGGCATATAATACCTTTGCGACTTTTCTGTTAAATCTAAAATGATTCCTAGGCTGGGTACATGGTATCTGCCACTCTCCTAGAGATTTTCCTTGGGAGACAGCTGAGCGAACCCATGGAAAAGAGAAAACATAGAAAGAATGACCTGTAGAGATCAGCAATTTAGACTCCTATATTCTAAAAGGAAAACAAACCTTCAAAAAAAAAAGACCAGAGATAAATGAAATATAAGATGGGTCTATGCCTTCTTTGGTGAGAAAAACTCAAAAGTACTTCCAACTTCTTTTCTTCACTCCTTTTTATTTTTCATTGTGGTAAAATATACATCACATAACGCTTGCCATTTTAATCATTTTTAAGTGTACAATTTAGTGTCGTTAAGTACATTCACAGTGTTGTGCAACCATCATCACTATCCATTTCCAGAACTTTTTTGTCATCCAAAACAGTCCTCATTTCTTTAACATCTTACAACTAGGACTGGAGCCAAAACTGAATGTGAACAAGTTAAAAAAAAAAACATTAAATAAATGCTTGTCAAACACACACATAAAAATAAATTCAGACACTAAGCATTTGTACACAAACCTTTCCTAACTTCAAGGGAGGACAGAAAAGAGCCCTTGTGCCCATGTGCTAAAGAAATTCAAACGTCAATCCAACTGGCCACAGATGTCAGAGTTGTTTAAAAACTTACTACAAGACCACCTATTCTGTGTCTCGTTGACCTCATTACTCATACGCAAACATCCACTGTAACAAAAACTGTGCACACACTCAGAGACGTACCTGGAGATCCTTAGTCATCCCAACTATCACATCTGCCGAGGCTTGTGTGGTCACCCCTAGCAGCGGAGGGCCAGAGGGTCAAACAAGGTTGCAAGCTCAAAGGCCCACAGGTAATGAGTAAAAGATAATATTTATTTTTTTAACCAAAATACATAATCTGGACACTTTGTTCTCATATAAAATATATAGGAATGTCCACCAAGAAATACACATTCTCCTATTTTTCTTCAAACACAGAGTCCTGTCAGACTCCCTCTCACATGCTCATTTCTGAGAGCGACGTGGTTGCAGAGAAACTCGTGTCCGCCGTGAGAAAAGCCACAGTGCAAAAGTGATGGTAAATGGCAAGTGCCATGTCTCTCTGGTTGGGGGACAATGGGATCAGTGGAAACCACGGTAAACCGGGCAGTTTCTATCCTAACTGTTACTAGGAATTCCAGGCCAGGGTTGCCAAATCTCGTAATTTTTTTTAAAGAAGTCACAAAATTGTGTTTTTATGTAGGCTATTAACTGTCAAACTTCGGCTCTAAACAATGTTTTTTAATGTTCTATAGGCCAACATCTTTGGGATTGAATTTGACCTCTCAGCCGCTAGTCTATGGTTACATGCACAAAGTTCCAATGTGAGCCACAGAAGGCTGAATTCCAGGGCAGAGACAGGAGTGAACAGATTGTCTAACTGTATCATAAGCAAAATAACTAACCATAAACCCGCACAGAGGCTGCGTGCACTGCTGTGACTCAGCGGAGTCTTCCCCGCAGAGCTCCTCCCTGCCCATGAAGACCAAGGCCAACACAGTTACACAGTCCTCACTCTGCTCCGGTGGCTGGGACAGAACACTTTTCTAAGCCATTAAAAGAACATTTTTGCAACAACTACTGTTAACACAAGAGTGCTTTAAATATTGGTAATTGTCACAGGCAAAAGGGTTAACCCTTAAATTAATTCTGACAAAGTGCCAACTAGTAAGTTGAATATTTATTTTGGTCTCATGGAAGACTTGAAATGAGGCTACTAAAAAACAAATGCCTGTCAGAAAACTATTATAAACTGTACTTTTAAATAATAAGCATGTGGCTAAAACTATCATATACATTACTTTTAAATAATAAACACGTAACAGATCTCATTTCAGCTCATAAATCCCTTAGATCTCTTCAAAGACCATGAGTTTAAACAATGTCATCTTTTTCCCAGGATATCAGGCATAGTTTAAACTTAAGTTACGAAAAGGAGAGAGAATGTGTAGTTTATCAATAGGGTTATTTTTGCTTCATTTAGAAATAATCAAAAGACATGGTGACAAACACAAACTTAGATTGCTAGGTTTCCACTTCTCCAATCAGAAAAAAAAAATTACTAAACATCAGTTGACAGAAACAAATTCTCTCTCTGGGAAACAGGAAGGAATTTTAAGATTTTTTCCCCCAAAAGAACACCAGGTTCAAAAAGAATAATCAGAATGGCTTTTTTTTTTTTTTAAAGGAGTAGCAGGGAGAGAAATGAGCAAGAGATCTGAAAAAGATCTGTCAATGGAAGAAAAAGAAGGCTCTTCCTAGTTTTATTAACTTACGTATAACTAATGACAATAAAAATATCTATTAACATTTATTCGCTCATCTATCCACCACCTGCCCAACCACAGACCACATAGAAAAAACTGAAGGCACTGAGTTAGATCCTGCCCTCTAGCACCTTCAAGTCGATGAGCGGTGATAAAGCATATATAAACAAGCGCTATGACACTTCAGTTATTTCCAGTGTCAGGGATCAGGGGAAATCTTTTTAAAGCAAGTAGCATGTGAGCTGAGTCTCTGAGGTTCTGTGGAAATTAGTCACGAGACAATGGATAAAAGGACAGTCTAGGCACTGAGAACAAAGATCAGCAAAGATCTCAACTGAGAAAAGCAAGAGTTATATGATGGAAATAATAAATAGGCCAGTTTGGCAAAGGACACACGAAGGCAATGGTTGCCCGGGACTCCACTGGTCAGTAATCACAACCCTAAGGAACATATGGAACAACTCGCTGCGACAATGGATCTGTGACTGCGGGCTCTGTGGTGGCCAAAGCAGAACAGTGGGAAACGAGGTTAGAAAACAAGGATGGGACTCACCTTAATTCTGACATGAAGGGAGTCACAGATAGTCTTTAAGACAGAAGAGGGTAACTACGATACAGATTTTGGGAAGATTAAGCAGGTGGCACTGTGTATGATGTAGGAAGAGGGGAAGAATATTTTAGGAGAGCAGAAATGAGAGCTAAGATTTTTGTGGAGGAAGTGGATGGATGGCAGGGAGAGAGATTTTAGGTATTTCTTGTCCCTGCAACTGGTGGTGGTTGGGAGGAGGGGAATAAACTGCTGCTTCCCAAAGATGCTCTCGGAACAATAGGGGAAAGATTTCCCATAATTTTTAATGACCCCTCTTTGCAAAATGAGCCAAATCTACAAAAATAAAACACGGCTGCTGGAGTTTAAGGTTTCCCCTAATAATAAAGCTTAAGAAATACTATACTGGGGGGAAGTCAAATAAACAAATCCTAGTGGATCTTTAAACAAAACACCTAACTACAGAGTACATTGGGGAGTCCTGAACTAGGAAGTAGAAAGAAGGAGAAGAATTAACCCATACATGGGACACTGCCCTTTCTTCTGATTTTTCCCTTCCTCTTTCACCAAAAGAGATTCACTGCTTTTGTTGAAAAGGGTTCGGTATCTCCAGGAACATTCCGAAAATGATGGGGGCAGATGTGCAAATGATGCTCTCACCATGCACTCTCAGGGAGCTGGGCACGGCCAAGTGGGTGCATGTCACCAGGGGTGTCTAACTACCCAATCCTGCTACTTATTCTAGAGAAATCTTGCCACATCCTGCCTCTCAGCTTGCAGGCAGGGCTGGCTCCCTGGTAGACAAACAATTAGCAGCCATGCATTACAAGGAGTCCACCCTTGACCTTAAAAGGCAAAGACAAAAACAAACACACAAACTTTACCTCAGCATTCCCCGTATAATGTAGCTGTGAAAGAATTTCAATCCCAGTAAGCTAGGCTACAGAAAAAAGGAAAGCAGCCACAAGGAAGGGAATTTGGGGGAGGGTCCCACTTTCCCTGGACTCCTGGCAAGGCTCCTCCTTTACTTTGAAAGATATAGAAAGAATATTAGTAGTAATGCACAATTAATATATTTTATCACAAACAGAATACTGAATAAAAGTAGGTCTGCCTGACATAATACTGGTTCAGAAAAGTTGCATATCTGCAAACAAAAATAATAGCTACGTAGGAAAGGTCTTCATAAGACTCTTTCATGCACCATGCCCAGCTGAGTGATAGAAAGTCTTTTCTCCACCTGCATCTAATTCACATGTTCCAAATTAAAGTTTGCTTATTGTTTCCTTCTTTTCTAGATCATACCTACACCTTCTGAGTTAGGTGATGGAAATGTTCTACATCTGCACTGTCCAATAAAGTAGCCACTACCCACATTTTGCTACTGACACATGAAATGTGGGCAGTGCAATTGAGGAACTGAACTTTTAATTTGATTTCATTTTAATTAATTTAAATTTAAGTGGCTATACATGGCTAATGGCCATGTTATAGGAAAGCACAGTTTAACTCTGTTCTCAAACTTTAATGTGCACACAAATCATCTGGAATCTTGTTGGAATGCAGATTCTGATTTGGCAGGTCTGGGCAGAGCCTGAGAGTCTGCATGTCCAAGGAGCTCTCCAGTGCTGCTGGTCCGTGGATCACACTTTGAGCAGCAAGACTCTAACTGCTTCAGGAATCACCAGTGTGACCTAGAAGCAATTTTTTAAAATCACTCACCCTGTCAGAAAAAGACTACTGAGTACCACTGCACTAACATCTTATATATGTTATGAAACATAACATACAAAACAGGAAATTTTATTAAAAAGATGAGAAACAGATGAAATAAGCAGTATTTTAAAATGATCACAATAAGATGATATTATTAATAAGCTAATATCTCAAAGCATAATATACACTTGAAATGAGATTCATTGTTAACAATAATGGAAGTATATCCACATTTGAAAAATTCTTGATAATTTCAAACTTCTTCAAATCAGATCTAAATAGGTGGGCACTGATGTTTTAATCTCACATTGTGCCCAAGAAAGCCCTTACCAACAGTGAGAGATGTGTCAGTGTGGCCATTTGTGTGTGTGTGTGGTGTGTGTGTGTGTGCGCGCATGCGTGCACAGAGACTGTGTCACAACTGTGGGGTGCGGAGTTTGCTAATGGCATCTAATGGGTGGACATCAGGAATGCTGCAAAACATCCTATAATGCACGGGATAGTCCCACACACAATCATCTGGCCCAAAATGTCAATAGTGCCAAGGTTGAGAAATTCTACCCCTACTCTAACCCTAATGGCTACAAAGTTAAAGAGGAACGGTATTAGAAGTAGACAGATCCCAATGTAAATCCTGATTCCTCCACTCATGAAACATGTGAACATTGACCTAGACAACTCGCCACTCTGACGCTCATTTTCTTCATCATGGCTTTCTGGAATAAAGATAACATATATCATGAAGCAATGAACAAGGACTCTGTCCAGTCACAGCACAAATAAATGGTAGCTATTATGGCTATTACAAAAAATGATAAATCATATTAAGAAGTGCCTGCAAACATATAAATGTTAACAAGAAAAGTAGGCTTTTTGCACCTAGTAAGATCCAGGTTGCTTGACAGAGCAATTTTAGGGACTTAAACTATAGAAGAACATTATAAACCCCCCTAGAGCAGGGATTGTGTTAACCTCATTCTCTCTAACAAAGGCTACTACCACCTTAGAGGACACAACAGATACCTAATAAATACATTTTTTTTTGCTTTTAGGGAGCAAAGAGAAAATAATGCACTAATGGCCCTAGAACCACCATTTGCATATAACCATTTAGTGCAGAAACTGACAAGACCCAGCCAGCCTGCTGAATGGAGCCATCTGGGGAGCTCCAAGCGGTTTGCAGTGGCAACTCTATGTCCTGAAACCAGTTTGGAGATTAGCCAGGCCTTTGGTCCCACAGCATAGCCATGGGGACTGGGGATGCTGCAAATCCCAGTGGATTCTCAGACTTCTCTGAGGACACTTCTATAAGCTCCAGGGCCTGTGCGCCGAGAGATGGTATATACCTACGCCATGAGTCTCCAGATGGAACTTAAGCTCTATACCCATCACACACTGCCACTCACCCCCCCAAACATCAGTATTGAGAAGTCATTAGTGACTTCCTCAGTCTTATTTTCTACGATATAAAATGAGAAAGGAGATAAGTGGAGATAATGGCACCTTTCAGCTACAAAATAGTGTATGTCTAAAACCTCTGCTGAACACATAATAATGTTTTCAGCAAATATTAACAACAAAAACAACAATCATGAGGACATAGTAAGAATTAATTATAATACTTAACACATACAGGAATGAAGCAAAGTGTTCTCAGACCCTCAGAAACAGGTGTTTTATGAATATGAGTTATTAATTTGGTTTTTAAAGTCTCTATAGCCGTTTTAAGTTCCAACTTGTGGTCGATGAATAGGAAGCAGATGAAATGACGTACTCCACTAAATCACATTTATAGCATTTACCACTTTGTAAAATGGTTCCATCTTTCAACCATTAAGAATATGATAAAAACCAGTTGGATAGATTAGAGATAATCATATCAAAATCTCAAGAACATTTAAATCACTAATAATGTATTTATATACATCTGAAAGTTATTTATCACCTGCTTCTACATTCACACCTAAAAATGCAAAATTCAATTAGCACTAGTCTTTTCCACGACCCATCACTGGTAAAGTCCATTATATCTTTTCTGCCTGAAAAACACACAAAATCTAAGTTACCTCTGATTGACAAAAAAAAGAAAAAAAGGACTTTTCCAGGAAAATTTAAAGTAAGACAATCTGAGTTCCTAAATTTAATATGAGATAGACATATAAATATAAAACTCTAACACTTTAGTAAAATTATGTGCAATGAAATTACCTACACTGTATGCATATGGCGCTCAAAAATCATGTCTAAATGTCCCTGTAGTCTACCTTGCGACGCCACAGAATAAATCTTCCTAGAATCAGTTATTATTTAAAGATTGTATGTACATGTGGGAGAAGAGGGCCTTTGTTTTATTTAAAAATACAGACATTTCATGGCACTGTAGTATTTGCATAAGTTTTAGGATCAATAGGAAATTTCAAAGAAATTTAGCACTTGTGCTTCTGTGTTTTGAGTACCTACTCACTATTCTTTGCCATTCCAGAATACTTCTGGGGAAAGACTGGAAATCACTAGTATGCTAATTCTCTCTCTCAGAGGAGACAAAAATAAAAATAAAAAATAAAATGTGGGGAAAGACACAGGCAATCAAAGCCAGCTACTAAACGGGTGGGAAAAATGAGCTTTCACATGAACCATGGACATCTCTCTTACTCTCTCCACTGGGATAAGGGCCAGCACTTTGGAAGATGAGAACAAAAGCACCAAGGCTAGCCATTTAGGGTTGTGGAGTGGAAAAAACTCCCTTTCCCCAAGAGACTGTGGCTTTACGCTGGCATATTAGATTGGAAAGTGCAAACACAATAATTAACAGTGAATCCTGAAACTTCAACACACCAGAAAAGGGTGTCACTACAGAGCGAGATGGGAAAATAGGAGGAATAAATTAAGGTAGTCTCAGTGCTGCTGGACAGGTCCTTGGGGGGCATGGTGGCAGCCCGAGAGCTAATCAAGTCCTCCACACAGCTCAGGAAGCTCAAGAAACCTGATGAAGGATGATACCAGTACCACGCCAGAAACAGAAGGAGGGGCAGCTGTGAGCAGAGTGGGTGCCCTTTCTGCATCTGAATCCGAAATAAAGACTCCTGTGCTACACAAGCAGCTTCTTATTCCCCGTTCTGATTTAAGAAAAGAGCTTTGAATGCCCCTTCCTTGATTTGTGCTGTCGGGACTCAACCAGTTGCCGCGATTTCGCCATCACAGTAGCATGTGTCAATCACTGCTGAGCCCACGTTGCTTCTCTTCCCCACGTGTGACCCAGCAACCAGCGAGCTCCAGGGCTCATCCTCAGCCTCACGTGTGAGCATTTTCTAGGGCACACCCCGGGAGGTGCTACCACCCCCTGTGCATTTTGCTTAATTATGAAACCTCTTTCTAGAAGCCCTATAATTCTCCCAAGTGTCAAAGTAATTGGTAAAAATTAGACATGAAGAGACACGAGGCCACTTGAAGAGGACACTTTCGACTATAATTTTTTAAAGAATTTTCTTTTTGGTTCCAATATAATTTTGTACTTTCCCAATTTTGCCCTTTTCAAATGCCAAAGAAAATGGTCATGTTATCTTGTAGGCTATAAAAAAAGGCAATGTAATGCATTTGTACTTCACTTAAGGTCCACAAAGATTTCCTTTTCTTTGAAGGCCATCCTTTGGATGTTTTTTAAAAAGAAAAATAGGAATAAAAAATAATGGACATATATTCTGTGGCAAGTCACAGATGAAAGGATAGAGTGTGTTTGTGTTCCTTACTTGGGGTCTGTGCTGTGTGGCTGCATTATCAAGATGCACTTTTGGTACTGGTAAATATGTAAACCAAAGACAGATCCATCTCCTAATGAATTTATGGTCCTTTAGTGAATAATTGTAGCAAAATTCTAGGACATGGTTTTACTCCACTTGATTCAGGAAAATTCTATTGAGCAATACCTAATCAGACCTGGCACTCAAAGTAAGTAATGGGAATCCAAAGACAAAAGAAGATTTAGCAAGGGGAGGGGAGGGCATATTAAAAAAACAATAATAGGAGAGGCCGAGAAGTGTAGTGATTGCTGTGTGTCAAAGGCAGAGTACGCAGCTCAAAGGGCACGTGATTAACTCCACCGACGTAAGCATCACACAGAAATCTTAGAGGCTGCAAGATGGCAGCCAGTGGCATGGGTTAGGGATACACAATACTAATTTGAAAAAGCGAAGCAACATTTTAAAAAGAGAAATTTCCACATAAAAATCCAGATTTCTGGCTTTTCTTGAAAAAAAGTACAAGACCCAGCAACCACAGGGCACAGCTAAGGCATTGGCTCTCCAATTCCCAAGAATCCCCAGTAGGCACCTTGAGTTTTTTGCAAGGCTTTTCTTAGAATAAAAGCAGAGTCTTCAGGATTTTAGATTCTGGACCCCAAGAGAGGAAACAAAGGGTAACGACTGAGCGCTCTCTGAGATTTTCTTTCCTGGAAATAAAACAGCAAAAAGCCAAAAGAATTGTGTCTCTCTGCATCACTTGACCCTGGGTGGCCAGAGCTGACTCATTCTGTAATCTGGGCTGCTCGTAAGTACTTGGGAGTATAGCTTGTTGATATGGCCTAAAAGGAAAAATTTCTCAGACTCCAAGCATATGGTCAATTTGGAATGAAGCAACTCCCTTCTGAGAATCACTGGAGGAATCTGGTCTAGAATGAGGACCTCCGCAGCCTTGGCTAAGTCAGCAGACAGAGAAGTGGACCCAATCCTCATGGGCTCACGATGACTCCACACACAGCCTCCCCTGGCCTCATCTCCAGCCCCAGGCTTCTCACACCTGTCCTCCCACCATTCCCCTCGGGACCTTGTGCTCCAGTTGCTCCTCATCGTCCATCCGTGTTCTGCTTTTCCAGGCTTCAGACTCTCCTGGGCCAGTCTGCTTGCCCGGGAGGCCCTTCTCGATCCTCTCCCTGTTCAAATCCACCCATCATCCCAAACCCAGAGCAAATGAGAGCCAAGGAGCCTCCTTTTCTAAAGCACCCCCATTAACAAATTCTGGGTTAGAGATGCAAACCAAGACCTAAAGACTTAGCAGGACAATTACATAATTTGCACATATATTTTACAGCCCCCTAGTAGACAGATAAGTTTCCTGAGATCTAGGAGCTCTTTATAGTCATCTTTGCACAGTGAAATTACATAACATACGTTTACCTTAGAAAAATCCAACTACAAGGGAGGAACATTTACGCCACTTATTCTACTCAATAGGCAGATGTGCTCCAGAACGGATTCGAGAGGGAGATGCGGAGTTCTTGCTCATTCGCTCTCAGTTTCCACAAATACCTCCCTAGATGCAAGCACCTCACCACACTAGGTGTGATTCTAATGAACACTCACTACAAACCGGAACCAACTTAGCACCCCATGGTGTTCACTGTCGGAAACAGTAAGCTGATCTAGCCCTGAAGGAAGACACACATTGGTCAGGTAGAGAGACACTGCAGTATTAATAACACATTACTAATACATTTCATGGGTACTTAAGATGATTTTCAAGAGCAATTTTGATTATACACACATTCCACCTTCCGAGAGAGTGTTATAATTGCACCCCCTGCATTAACTGTAGCTCCTCCAGGTGCCCCCTCAATCCTAGGCCAAAACGTGCCTGATAAATGTCCCCAGAGCTCCCCAGTGTCCTGGTTCCTGTGCCAATCAGGTGTTACTCCAGGGGAGCTGTACCCAAACAGTTTCAACCCATTAGTGATGAAGAACACATCAATGACACCCTAACTCCATGTGTGAACAACAATGCAACAGCTGAAAAATGGCCAGCACCATGTGTTACTGTACTATACTTACATCTACAACCATAAAATGACCTAGAATTAGGCCCATACTCCTGAAACATCAGAAGTGACATTTTAATAACTGACTTCTCTTAGCCATCAAGTTTTGAGATCTTTGGCAATTCATTCTAAGGAAAACTGCCCCCAAAAAGTGAAGGATCACTTAACTGTACTTAGAATTCAGAATGAATGCATCTATATTGTCTGTTAAAAATCACTAAGTGCTCCAAAGAAAGAGTCGTGAAAAGGAAGTACAAACTCTCTACTTATTTGCTAAGTATTTCATGTTCAGCTATTCATCCTAACTGACTTTGACTAAATTCAATATACTTAGAATCAAGAACAATTTATAGTTAGATGTGTGGTTTGCCCTGCCATCTTAAAATGAAATGGCAGTTATCAGAATTTTCAAAAGAAAAGATCGGGTAATTTTTCATGGATTTAAGTTAAATTTATCAAAATGGTAGAGAGCTCAGAGGAATGTTACTGTACCGAGTACTGCTTTTGGAATGACTCATTAACAATTTAGACTGTGAACGATGCTCTCAAATTACTCAAACACCACTAGGAAACATTCATGATAAGACAAATAAACTCTTCCCACCTCATGCTCATTACTCCTGTTTTCCTAAAAGAAATCAGGCCCAAGTTAAAAGCTCCTCCCTCCTGAAACATTTCCCTGGTTTGCTTTCTAGTGGGAGGTGACATCTCCTTTTGTCAAACCCCCATAGCGTAAGATATATATCCTATTTTCTGTTAAGACTGTCAGTACCTGAAAGGCAGGCTCCATGTCCAATTGAGCCCTGCACCTGTGCTCCCTACCTTCCCCACAAGCGGAGCTCCTAGCACAATACCTTTAAAAGAGTGCAAACTCAGCAGTGTTTGTGAATGAATGAATGAATGAATAAATACAGCCTTGAATGGTTCTGTTCTTTTTCCTGGTCTTTCTGCATACACCAAAGCCCAGTTATTTGCTAAAAACTTTAAGTTCACCTTTCCAACACATTAAGTTGATATTCAAGTTTCAAGCAGTCACCCCATGGTGATTCTTACTAATGAACTTCATTTGGACAGACAGTAATCTAGAAAGTATATCTACAGCTCTTTCAACGTGCTTTATTTGAAAAATATTAACCAGGCATTTACTTCATTTTTAAAAGCTAAGTCATTTCTCTTGACAGCATCTATAGCTGTCAGAACTTTGGCAGACTTCATGAGAAATACCATTTTAACTGTCGTATTAAAAATTAATCACATAAGGTTTCCTTTGTTTTATTTTTACTACTTAAACTCCCTAATGATAAAGAAAAAGTTGTGGGTTTTTTGTTTGTTTATTTTTAAAAGTGTGGGGTCTTTTCCTCACGATGCAAAAAGACATGGTTATTGCATTTACTAGGAGAGAAAATACCTGTACTTTAAAATTATATTTTATAATGACCTTGCTTCCAACCACCATCACTCTCCCACCTAATACTACTAGGGAGGGAAGTAGGGGGAGAGCTTCTTGGTCATTTTTGCCTTATTTTACATGGTGAATTACCAAGCTTTTGCAGCTTTCTTTACCAAAAAAAAAAAAAGGCAATTCCAAAGACTCAACACAAAGAAAGTTAAGTGAGGAATTTCTTTCTCTGTGTCTGCTTATCAAAGAGTTGGAATGTTCACTAAAGACACCAGGCAGGTAGCTCATGCATTCTGGACCAGACTGAACTCAATCCCAAGGGGACTGCCATCTACCTTTCTTGAAAACCCTCCTGCACACCACTGTCTTGTGCTTCTCAAAAGCTTTACTTATTTTTCTCTTCTGGAAAGCAAGTTCATTTGCTCATGCCCTGTCCAAAGTAAAAGTAAAGAACCCCTATTTAACCTCCCAGCTCCACTGCTGGCTTTCAATGAACTATTCCCCAAAGTGGAGGTTCTTATTCCTGAAGAGGAGCTTCCTCACCCATCTCATCCCACTGGGTAACTTAGAGTTGGTACAGGCCTTGCAAATCACGTAGTCCCAACCCCTCACTGTACCAACTAGAAAATGGAGGCCCAGAAAAATCCACTGCTGTACCCCCCACACTGTACTTCCTAGTAACCAAGTGCAGTCTAGAACACAGGCCTTCCAATCAGGAGTCCTGTGTTCTTTCTCACCATTCCTGGTACTTAAAGCTCTCCCTGGGAGTAAAATGGCAATCCCCAACAGCACTGCTGAGTTCCAGGCATGGAGCCAGAGAAGAATTAGGTCCTCTACACTCTTGTTACTCAAAGTGTAGTCCACAGAACAGCAGTGTCTGCCTCAGGCAAGAACATGTTAAAAATGCAGAGTCCCAGGCCCCTTACCCCAGACCTGCTGAATCAGACTCTGCTCTTTAACAATATCCCCAGGAGATGCATAGACACATTAAAGTTTGAGAAGAGCTGCTCCATAGCAGGGGGAAAAAAAGATACATCTTCACTTTTTGAGTTGAGCTCATGCTAAGCCCTGTGCTCGCATCACCTCCTACAGAAGATTACACTGAAGGATACTCTGTGATCTGACCCAAGTGACCTGGTCTCCTCTAAACACTAAGGCCAAAAGAATACTCTGCAGAACAGAAGCATGGGAGCCCAGTGAATGCCTTATGTAATCTATACAGCACAAGGTAAGTCAGTTTTATTGTTTTCTTTTTGGAATTCTGGTTTATTTGAAGACTGTTCAAAGGTAAAATGGGGAAAGGTTGCGTAGTGGAAGTACTGCCTCATCTAAGATCAAAGATACCCTCTCCTCCACTTGTTTTCATAAAGGGGTTCTCCGTAAGAACTACGGGTACAGGACACAGCAAGTGCTTCACACCAGAGTTAAGACTGCAAGTAATGGAGTCAGCCTTCCTGGGAACAAGCCAAAGCTCTGCTTGCTGCCATCTGTGCGACCTTGACAACTCAATGTCTGTGCCTCAGTTTCCTCACCTTTAAAATGGAAATAAAAATAATAATTATTTCACAGGCTGATGATAAGGATAAAAGGATACTTATCCTTATCATTGGCACTGTATACCAAGCCTGGCACGTAGTCAGTGCTCAATAAATGTGAGCTACCATCATTACACATTTCCTATGTGTCAAGTGTACCTTAAAACCACCACAGCCCCCACAATAGTTTCCTCTTGTGACTGGCCCAGATATTGATCCACAGCCAATCAACACAGAGAAACCAATCGGCATAAAAGGCAGACACTGAGATAAGTTTCACCCTACCAAAAACGTGTTAATTCCCGACTTGAGCAAAGACATGTACCACCTTTCACTTCAAATTCTAATGCATGTTGACACAGACTAAGAGCCCATGAACTTGACCAACCATGAAGAAATAAAGGAAAGAAAAGTCAGTCTTAGTCACGCAACCTCATGCCCCACAGCTGCCCCTTGTGAGCACACCAGCCTAATACTTTGTCTTCCTGCAAAGTGACTTTCAAAAGGAGAGAAAGAGGAGCAGTGGCCCTGTACTCTCTTCCTCTCTTTAAAATGCAGCACATGTTATTCCTTCTATGATAGCTGGCCAAAGGACAAATCAGATTTCCCTTCCCAGACTTCACTTCAATGTTTATTTTTATGAAAGCAGCAAAAACATATTACACTCTCCACCCCATTCTCATTGTTTAAAAACATTTTTTTAATTAATATTGCTTCAGGCTGGGCATAGTGGCTCACACCTGTATCCTAGCACTTTGGGAGGCCGAGGCGGGAGGATCACTGGAGGCCAGGAGTTGGGGACCAGCCTGAGAAAGAACGAGACCTTGTCTCTACAAAAAAGGGAGAAAAATTAGCTAGCATGGTGGTGCACACCTGCAGTCCCAGCTACTGGGGAGGCTGAGGCAGGAGGATCACTTGAGCTTAGCAGTTGGGAGGTTGCAGTGAGCTATGATGATGCCACTGCACTCTAGCCCAGGCAACAAGGCGAGACCCTGTCTCAAAAAAAAAATAATAATAATAATATTGCATCTTTTGAAAGACCAACCCCACCTCTCTCTTCCTAATTAGGCCCAATTGAAATATAGAGTAACCATTCAACTTGGTAAGCCTCAAAAATCTTTATCAAGACCAGACTAATCATAGCATTTGATTCAGATGGGGTATTCTTTTCCCCCCACGTGATTGAAAGAACTTATGGTGGTTTCAAAATTTCAAAGTATTTCTAGAATTTGGGAAAAGACATTAAGTTTGTATATAACCTTTAATAAAACTATTGTGCTTTCCAGCCATGCTTTTCAGGTTAAAAGTTTTACACTTTTACTAGCTGCATCATTCTGGGGTTACATTTCTTCTGAGATGTTTTTCCAGCTAAGTTTAATCCAATAAACTAAAGAAGAGAAAGGATGTAAAACAGAACTCTCTACTTGTAGTCAGACATGGCATTTGCTTTTCATTGAGGGACACTAGGAAACTTCTCTCTGGTTGTCTAACTTTTTGCTGTAGCTGTCAGAGGGCAGAGGCCCTGGGAACAGCATGCAAATTTCAACACCGCCCCCCCATCCTCCATTCAACACACCTTAGCCACCATGAGATGCTAACCATTCACCCATGGAGGCCTTACCTGTCAGTTTTCTTGATCAGGATGGCCCTAAAGATGTGCTCAAGGGGCGTCTTCTCCTGCTGGTAAGTGGGCTGCACAAAGGGGTGCAGGGCCGCCAGCGAGAAGCCCTGCTGGTACAGCTCCAGGAGCTGGGTGGGCAGGTCCCGCAGAGAGGCCAGCCTCACCGCCGAGGACTGTGGGAGCTCCGCTGCAGTGGAGAGAGGAGAGGCTCATCAGAGACCCACCAAAACCACCCTCCAACCCCACCCAGGTCCCTCTCCTCTTGCCCTAGAGGAGGAGCCTCTACGTCATCTCTTGCTAAATATGTGTTTGTTCCCATCTTTACTGTCTTCAAAAACACTTTATAAGCAGACTGTCATTGTCATTTTCCAACTCATCTAAGGGCGTTAATAATTGGATGTCTTAAATCTACTAGAGTCGGTCTTCTCAGTGACCACGATCAAAAAGTCATTTCCACCCACTCAAAAAAAAAGAAAGAAAAAAAGGGAAGGGAAAAGGAGGGGAGGAGAGGGCAGAGAAGGGCAAGAAGAAGAAAAAGGCCATATGCAAATATAATATAAAAATGGCCATGGCAAAAAGCAGCATAAACAAAGTCAAAAGATAAACTGGAACAAAATTTGTATGACACTTAAAGAGCTAATTTCCTCAATTTGAAAAGAAGCTTCTCCCCACCCCCCAAAAAAAATACAAAAATAGGTAAAATATATGAACAGGAAATTGCCTAAAAAATGTAAAAGGCTAATCAATATACGCAAATCAAGAAAAGTAGTATTTTTTTACCTACTGAATTTGGATTTTAAATTTACTTATTTTTAAGAAGGGCAAAAAAGGTTAAAAAGAAAAAAGGTACAAATGTACATTCAGTGAAAAGTCTACAGCCCAGCCCTATTCCCTGCCTTCCAGGTTTTCCCCTAGGGGCCATCAACATTATTTTTTTTTTTTATTTTATTTTTTTTATAATTTATTTTTTTAATTTCAGAATATCATGGGGGTACAACACTTTGGCCATACACATTGCCCCTGTTCTGCCCGTGTCAGAGCCACAATCGTGGTCGTCTCCCAAACTGTGCTCCCCACATCCATTCAGTGAGAGTTTTTCCCATCCCTTCCACCCCCCTCCCACCCGCCCGCCTTCAGATGAATGTTATTGCCCTGTGTGATGTAAGTGTTCATCAGTTAGTACCAGTTTGATGGTGAGTACCAGTGGTGCTTGTTTTTCCAATCCTGTGACACTTCGCTTCGAAGAATGGGTTCTAGCTCCAACCAGGATAATACCAGATGTGTTAATTCACTGTTGTTCCTTATTGCTGAGTAATACTCCATGGTATACATATACCACATTTTATTGATCCACTCGTGTATTGATGGGCACCTGGGTTGTTTCCACAACTTTGCAATTGTGAATTGTGCTGCTATGAACATTCGAGAACAGATGTCTTTATTATAAAATGTCTTTTTTTCTTTTGGATAAATACCCAGTAGTGGGATTGCTGGGTCAAATGGTAATTCTACTTTTAATTCTTTGAGGCATCTCCATATTCTTTTCCATAGAGGTTGTACTAATTTGCAGTCCCACCAGCAGTGTATGAGTGTTCCTACCTGTCCACATCCCCGCCAACATTTGTTATTTGGGGATTTTTTGATATGAGCCAATCTCACTGGAGTTAAATGATATCTCATTGTGGTTTTGATTTGCATTTCCCTGATGATTAGAGAAGTTGAGCACTTTTTTATATGTTTGCTGGCCATCATTCTGTCTTCTTTGGAAAAGTTTTTGTTCATGTCCTTTGCCCATTTTTTAATAGGGTTGTTTGATTTTTTCTTGTTGATTTTCCTAAGTTCTGTATAGATTCTGGTTATAAGCCCTTTATCACAGGTGTAGCATGCAAATATTTTCTCCCATTCTGTAGGTTGTCTGTTCACTCTAGTGATAGTTTCCTTGGCTGTGCAGAAGCTTTTCAATTTGATCAGGTCCCATGTATTTATTTTTGTTGCTGCTGTGATTGCTTTGGGGGTCTTCTTCATAAATTCTTTGCCTAGGCCAATGTCCATAAGAGTTTTTCCAACATTTTCTTCGAGAATTCTTATGGTTTCATGTCTTAGGTTTAGATCTGTTATCCATTGTGAATTGATTTTTGTGAGAGGTGAGAGGTGTGGGTCCACTTTCAGTCTTCTACATATGGCCATCCAATTTTCCCAGCACCATTTGTTGAATAGGGAATCTTTTCCCCAGTGTACGTTTTTCTGGAATTTGTCAAAGATCAGGTGACTGTATGACGTTGGTTTTATATTTGGGTTCTCAGTCCTGTTCCATTGGTCTACGTCTCTGTTCTTGTGCCAATACCATGCAGTTTTGGTTACTATAGCCTTGTAGTATAGTTTGAAGTCTGGTAGACAGATGCCTCCCAATTTGTTCTTTTTGCTTAAGATTGCTTTGGCTAGACGGGGTCTTCTCTGGTTCCACACGAAGCGTAGAATTATTTTTTCTAGATTGGCAAAAAATGATGTTGGTATTTTGATAGGGATTGCATTGATTCTGTAAATTAATTTAGGTAGCAAAGCCATTTTTACTATGTTGACTCTGCCTATCCAAGAGCATGGTAAGGTTTTCCATCTATTTACATCCTCTGCAATTTCCTTTCTCAGTGTTTCATAATTCTCTCTATATAGGTCTTTGATCTCCTTAGTTAGATATATTCCTAAATATTTAATTTTCTTTGTTGCTATTGCAAAAGGTATAGCATCTTTAATTTGTTTCTCAGCTTGATTGTTATTAGCATATATGAAGGCTATGGATTTGTGTGTATTAATTTTGTATCCTGAGACTTTGCTGAATTCATTTATCAATTCCAGTAATCTCTTGGTTGAATCCTTGGGGTTTTCTATGTATAATATCATATCGTCTGCGAATAGTGAAAGTTTGACCTCTTCTGCCCCTATCTGGACGCCCCTGATTCCTCTGTCTTGTCTAATTGCTGTGGCCAGGACTTCCAGCACTATGTTGAAAAGAAGTGGAGATAGTGGACACCCTTGTCTGGTGCCAGTTTTAAGGGGAATGCCTTCAATTTTTCCCCATTCAGTATGATATTGGCTGTGGGTTTATCGTATATGGCTTTAATAGTTTCTAGGAATGAGCCATCTATGCCTCTATTGTTAAGAGTTCTTATCATAAAAGGGTGTTGGATTTTGTCAAAAGCCTTTTCTGCATCTATTGAAAGGATCATATAATCTTTGTTCTTGCTTTTATTTATATGGTGAATTACATTTATAGTTTTGCGTACGTTGAACCATCCCTGCATCTCGGGAATGAAGCCCACCTGATCATGATGGATTATTTTTTTGATGTACATTTGAATTCGGTTTGCAAGGATTTTATTGAGAATTTTTGCATCTATATTCATAAGGGATATTGGTCTGTAGTTTTCTTTTTTTGTTGTGTCCTTTCCTGGCTTCGGTATCAAGGTGATATTGGCTTCGTAGAATGAGTTTGGGAGGATTCCATCCTTCTGGATATTTTCAAATAATTTCTGCAGTATAGGCACCAGTTCTTCTTTGTAAACTTGGTAGAATTCAGGTGTGAACCCATCTGGTCCGGGACTTTTTTTTGTGGGTAGATTTTCAATTACTGCTTCAATTTCGGTGCTTGATATTGGTCTGTTTAGAAATTCAGTTTCTTCCTGGTTGAGCCTAGGGAGGTAGTGTGTTTCTAAGAATTTGTCCATTTCCTCCACGTTTTCGTGTTTGTGGGCATAGAGATTTTTGTAGTATTCAAAGATGATGTTTTGTATTTCCATGGTATCAGTTGTGACTTCTCCTTTTTCATTTCTAATTGAGCTTATTAGAGTCCTTTCCTTTTTGCTTCTGGTCAACCTGGCAAGTGGCCTGTCTATTTTGTTTATCTTTTCAAGGAACCAGCTATTCGTTTCATTGATCTTCTGTATTGTTCTTTTGTTCTCGATTTCATTTAATTCTGCTCTAATTTTGGTTATTTCTTTTCTTCTGCTGGTTTTAGGATTGCTTTGCTCTTCCTTTTCCATTTCCTTAAGATGATTCATTAGTTTACTGATTTGTGACTTTTCTGTCTTTTGGATGTGGGAATTTAGGGCGATAAGTTTTCCTCTCAGGACTGCTTTTGCTGTATCCCACAGATTTTGATAACTTGTGTCCCCATTATCGTTTAGTTCGAAGAATCTTTTGATTTCATTTTGAATCTCCTCTTTGACCCAATAATCATTCATCAATAGATTGTTTAGTTTCCAAGTTTTTGGAGGAAGATGTGAGTTTCTGTTGGAATTGATATCTAATTTTATTCCGCTGTGGTCTGAAAAGATACATGGTATGATTTCTATTTTTTTGAATTTGTTTAGATCTGTTTTGGCCTAGGATGTGGTCAATTTTAGAGAAAGTTCCATGAGCTGATGAGAAGAATGTATATTCAGTGTTATTTGGGTGGAGTGTTCTGTAGATATCTGTTAGGCCCAAATGTTCTAGAGTCCTGTTTAGGTCTTTTATTTCTCTATTTAATTTTTGTTTGGAGGATCTGTCCAGTTCCGTCAGTGGGGTGTTGAAGTCCCCTGCAATTATGGCATTCCTGCTTATTATGTTGTCTAGATCTAGCAGCATTTGCTTTATGTACCTGGGTGCTCCTGTGTTGGGTGCATAAATGTTTAGGATTGTTAAATCCTCTTGTGACATTTTTCCCTTCACCACTATATAGTGTCCATTTTTGTCCTTCTTTACTTTTATTGCTTTAAAGTTGATGTCATCTGAAATGAGGATGGCTACTCCAGATTTCTTTTGGTTTCCATTAGCCTGAAAAATTGTATTCCATCCTTTCACCTTGAGTCTGAATGCGTCTTTGTGTGTAAGGTGTGTTTCCTGAAGACAACAGATACTTGGTTTGTATTTTTTAATCCAGTCAGCCAGCCTATGTCTCTTCAATGGGCAGTTCAAGCCATTTACATTTATTGAGAGAATTGATATTTGGGGTAAATTTCTGATTATTCTGTTGGTTGTATCTTTTGTTTTACCTCTTGCGTCATTGTGGAATCTGGTTTCTGGGGTTTTAGCCTTTGCATAATTTTACATAGGTGGGTGTCTGTTGCGCTGGTTAGTGTATAATGCAGGTCTAAGCATTTCTTGCAAGGCCGGTCTGGATTTCGCAAATTCTATCAGTGATTGCTTATCTGGAAAGGTCTTTATTTCTCCCTCATATAAGAAGCTTAGTTTGGCAGGATACAGAATTCTGGGTTGACCTTTGTTTTGTTTTAGGAGATTGATGATGTCTCCCCATTCCCTTCTGGCTTGTAAGGTTTCAGCTGAGAAATCTGCAGTTAATCTGATGGGTTTCCCTTTGTAGGTTACCTCCTTTTTTGTCTTACAGCTCTGAGGAGTGCCTCTTTTGTGCTTACTTTGGTCAGTCTAATAATTATGTGGCGTGGTGAATGCCTTTTCACGTTGACTCTCCCAGGAGTCCTGTGTGCTTCTTGTACTTGGATGTCGAGATTTCTGGCTAAGCCATGGAAATTTTCCTCTATTATTCCTTCAAATAAATTTTCCAGCCCATGCAAATTTTCTTCCTCTCCCTCAGGGATACCTATTATCCTTATGTTTGGCCTCTTTACATAATCCCACATTTCTTGTATGCTTTTTTCCTGTCTCTTGTTTTTGTGTTCTTTCTCTTCAGCTGATTTATTTAGCGCATAGGAGCTGTCTTCTAGCTCTGAAATTCTTTCCTCTGCATGGTCCAGCCTATTCTTAAGGCTTTCCACTGTGTTTTGTAGATCCTTGAATGCTTCTTTCATTTCTAGGATTTCTATTTGATTTTTCCGTAATATTTCTATTTCTTTGGAGAATTTTTCATTCATTTCTTGCATTTTTCTTGTGGTTTCTTTGTGCTGGGATTCAATTTTCTCTTGAATTTCTTGAGCTTTCTTATAATCCATAAACGAAATTCCTCTTCTGTCATTCTACCCATTTCATTTGGGTTGGCATCCATTGCTGAGGAACTGATAATTTCTTTTGGGGGTGACTTTTCACTCTGATTTTTCATGTTCCCTGAGTTCTTTCGCTGGTTTTTTCTCATCTGGCCTCTTGGTCGAGAGCTGGGGGTGTTAGAGCTAGTTTATGGTCCTGTCACCAGGCCCACAATTATTTTTCCTTGGCAAAGCCAGGGAGAGAAGTAGTGGCCTGTATTGCCTTAGGTGTATTTTAGCAAGTTTGTTGGATCTTGAGTTAACTCTGACCTGTGGTCTTCTCCTCTTCCCAGTGGAGTGTGGTGAGAATGACCTCCCAGCTTGGGCTCTGAGCTAATGGATTGTACTTGAGAATATGAGTCCTCCGCTCCCTATTAGCTAGGTATTCTGTTATGTCCGTGGCAGACTCTGATTCCCCAGTTGGGGTATGCGAAAGCCCTGTGCTTTGGGAGGGTCTTGTAGCTCCTAGGGGTTACTTTGACCCTGCTCTTCCTGAGGTTCTGGTAGAAACACAATTTCCTTTGGCTGCAGTGTGAGAGCTGAGTTGGGAAAATTCTACACAGCTCAGAGGTTGCTCATCTAGCCACGTGTGGCTGCCCTTCTGATGTGTGTCTCCGCGTGAAACTGGTTGATAGGGGGATCTCCAATTGTGCACCCCTTTTCCACCACTAGACCTCAAGGCGAGGCAGGTGGCCGTCTCTATCCCCAGCAGTCTCCACGGGGGGATGTTCCCACGGGGAGGGGGGAGTAGTGGCAGCTGGAAGCACTCTTGGGTGGCGCGAAATTCCCTATTGAAGTGGGCAGGATTATGGGTAGCTGCTCTGGTTCAGCCTGTGGCTCTTGCGGTATTTGGTTGTCATGGGAACCAGCAGTTATACCAAATGAGGCACTATGGCCAGCAACCTTCAAAATGAGCGATCTCTGGGGTACAGGAGGGCTGGGACCTGAGGGGCGGGCACTAGGACCGGCATGGAGCGGAGTTGTCGGAGGCCAGAGCCGGGGTAGCAGAACCAGATGGACGAGCTGCAAACTGTTTCCAATACTCAAAGGTCCCACCTCTACAGTTCCGGGATCTCGTCCCACCTGGAACCCACGGATGCCGCTGTCCCTGGCCACCACAGGCAAAGCCTGTCTCGCCCCAGCAGAAGAGCCCCGGGCCGGGGCGGAGCTAGAGACGCGGCTCACAGCTCCGCGCAGGCGGCTGTAAAGATGGCGGCCGCCGCCAGCCTGGCGCACAACCGGGCTCCGATCGCGCCGGGAGCGCAGTTTTTCTCCGCCGGTAGTTGTTAGCAACCTCTAAGGGCGCGTCCCGCTCTCCGATAAACTCCTGGGCCCAGTCCCGCTGACTTCTAGGGCGCAGTGCCGGCCGGCGGGTTCCCGCGCACTGTCCCGGGAAGCTGAATCTCGGTCCCCGCCCAGTTCCTCCCCAGCCCTCGGCAGTCTCTGTATATTGCAGCTGCGAGTTGTGTCTGGCTCTGGCTACTTCCTCCTCTCCACAGGGCTCGCCGGCCCGAGCAACCGCTCTGTCCCAACTCTGGGCTTGTCCCTGACTGCGTGGATGGGCAGGCGCGTAACCGCTTGGGGGGCAGGTCGCGCTGCGCCGACCTGGCGAGCGCGTCCTTCCCGCGCTCTGGGCTCTATTGTGCTCCGTGCGCCCTCCGATCTTTGTGAAAATTTTGTACCTGTTTTCTTGGGCTGGGCGTTCGGCGTTGTTTCTCTGTCATTCGCAATGCTGTTTTCGGAGTGAGCGGTCCGTGCTCGCAGGCAGCTGCTGGCGTTCTTCACCTCCTTTCCTGGGAGCGGTACGGTGGGAGGACCCTATCACACCGCCATTTTTCCATCAACATTATTTTTTATATATGCATTAACAATCACTGAATTCATACTCAAGTAAATAGGCCAATATATCTCCCACTCCTTTTACACAAATGGCAGTGTAACATTGCACATCTGGCTTTTATCAATTTTTATCAATTAACAGTATACTTTTCTTACAGACCATTCCATAGCAATACACAAAGCTGTTCCTCATTCTTTTTCACAGACCCATTGTGTGATGTACCACAGATCATGCAAACTTTTGCTTTTATTAATGCTTTAATGAAAAATATCATTCCTACATGATTTCACATGTGCACACATAGTACAAGTAAAAAATAAATTCCTAGATGTGGAATTGCTGCGTTAAAGATATATGCATTATAATCTATTCAGATAAATGGAATGAATTTACCTGCCATTAGTGATATATAAAGGTGTTTCTTTTCCCATGCCCTGGCTATTTTCATGATTAAAAAATGATCCCTGTGAGGTGGTAATTTATATTTCTCTTATTATGTAATCTGTATTTTTTCTTATTAAACATTTCATATTTAACACTGTGTTTCCTTTTCTGTGAACTGTGCATAATCTTTGTGTAGTTTTCTATCGGGTTACTGGTCCTTTTTTCTATTGGTTTGTAAAGACTCTTTATATATTAGGAAATTAAGTTATTATTTGTGATACCAGTTGCAAATATCTTTCTTCAATTTGTTTGCCTTTTGACTTTGCATAAGGTGGGTTTTGCCATGAAGAATTTTTGATATGAAGTTGAATTTATCAATCTTGCTTTCAATGGCTTCTAAGTTATATGTCATGGCAGAAAGACCTGGGATGATAAAAACAATTCTCCTGTGAATTCCTGTAATACTTATTTCACTTTTTGCATGTAAATCTTTCATCTATTTGGAATTTATCCCATGTAAACTATGCAAGATGAATTCAACATTTCCCCTGTGTAGGGGTTTATCATTTTTCCTCGTTGATTTGAGATGTCACATTTATCATATAATCCATTCCTGAATATATTTAAGTTTATGACTGTGATCCATTAATCTATTTGGGTATGACACTACTTTTAACAACTTTAGTCATATTATGCTTTAATATCTGGTTAGGCTATTTCCTGAATCTTCCTATATCCCTGTCTGTTTTCTGAATCTTCCTGCCTAATTTGTTTCTCTAAATGATCTTCAAAAATCAGCTCATCAAATTTCCCCTTCTCCCAAAAATTTTTTTGATATTTTTATTGGGTCATGTTCAAATTATAGCTTAACTGAGCGAGAATATTTTCACCATGCTGCAAGTTGACATCCAAGAAGGACATGGCATAACTTTGATTTATTCCAGTCTTCTTTTGGGTCCCTTGGGAGCATATTAAAGTTTTCTTCACACAGATATTACAAATTTATTGTTTATTCCTAGTTATTTTATATTTTGTCACTATGAGAATAATAGATTTTCTTTTTTTACTTCTATAATATTCATTGTGGGCAAGGGTGTTGGAGAAAAAGGCACTCCCATCACAGTTGTTAGGAGTGAACCTTTTTGGAGGTCAGGACAGTGTTTGCCTTCAAATGTAAAAATGCACACACCCTCTGTCTAGCAACCCTGCTATTGGTATTAGTCTTATGGATGGACTCATAACTGTCTTTCAAGATATATGTACAAAGATATTTACTAAAAGGTTGTTCTTGGAACCAAAGAGTTCTTCACTGGAGGACTAAACACTGGGACACCCCAGTGATGAATCCTATGAACCACTGAGAAGATTAAAGTAAATCTGTTAAGTGCTGATAAAGAAACCTGTCCAAGTTATATTGCTAAGTTAAAAAAAAACAAAAACAAAAACAAAAAAACAAAGTGCCTAACAATGTTAATGGTATGGTTGCTTTTGCATTTAAAAAAAGTTAGAAGGATGGATAGACATAGACATAAATAAAAATATTTTTTCTGGAAGAAATCACAAAAACATCAAAACTGAAGAGAGGGACTAGAGTAGGGAGGAAGGGCTGGGAAGGTCGGCCTTATTTTATACTTTCAATACTATTACCATCAACAGGGATCATTTGGATGGAGGATTTACGAGACATTTTTATTTTCTTCTGTGCATATATTTAAAAGTTATTAATGTATTTTTTAAAAAATAATTCATTTTTAAAAACAAATTTATAAACAAAATCTAGGGGTACTTAATAAATACCACATAACATCAGATACTGTAGCTCTCATTTCCATACATCATGCGAGAAATTTACAGGAAAAAAAAATCTATAGCAATGATTCACTCTAAAGCAAGCATTCAGCATCCTGGAGAAAGTGCCATCAATAACAGTGACAAATAAAAGACTGGCCAGGAGAGCAGAAAAGTATGCAATCCTTCCCTTGAAGGGTACATTCTGGATACGCTGCTAGATAAACAAATCCAAAGGTAAGTCTAGTAAAGAATGCTGAGCTCCTCTAAGTTCCCCATGCACGGAAACCTGTCAAGGGGTCTCACAGCGGCTCCTCGGACCCAGGCAAGAGGGACCCCTACCCTACACCCTGAGCTTCAGAGAAAGGGTTCTGGTCCAGCAGCAGCAGCACCTGAGAACTTGTTAGAAATGGAGATCTTGGGCCCCACCCCAGACTTATGAAGTCATAATCTGAGCCATCTGTGTCTCCACAAGCCCTCCAGGAGATTTGCCAGCTCCACAGAGCTTTGCTTCGGCCCTCCTGCAGCCACTGTCCTCTCCACGAGCAAGGGAACTGATCCAAGTGCATGTGCCACCTGTGACCCTCACTCAACTTCACACAGCCCAGGCCCTGGAACTCCTCTGCCCTACCAGCCCCAGGCCCACTCTCGAAGCTACGCAGGCTTCTTCCCCAGCCTTTGGCAAGGGTGGACGGTGCCCCTACGTGCGCACCCCAAGGCCCAAGGCGGGGATGAAACGAGTGTGAGGGGAGTGAGGAGATACTCACCACAGGTGCAAAATTTAAGGGAGCACCAAAAACTCAGAGCCCAAGATAAATAAATATTTAATGCAATATGTTAAAAAACAAAAATTAATGCAAAAAATCATGATGAACAAAGCATCAAAAAATTTTTAATAAAACCAAGATCAGTATTATTGATTTTTCCTTTCACTTCAAGCTCTAACATGGCTCACTCAGCACTGTTACTGATCTTGTCATTATTTAAAATGTTCCCTCACTCCCCTCACCCTAATTTGGGCCCAAGGTCTCCCTTTGTACTCTAGTCCCAGGCCCTGCAAATGCTAGGTGTGGGCTTTATGGAAATCAGGAGCAGGCTTCCTCTGCTGTCAAGAGACTACGAAGCTACTGAACCAAAAGGGTGAAACCACATGTGGCAGAGACAATGCTTGTTTTATATGAAAAACTGAATTCTGAATGGACTTTTGGTAGAAGGGTAATTGCATGTTATCAATCAAACCTAAAAATACTATGCAGCACCAAGATCCCCTCTTCTTTGATAAAACTGTATATAAAGATCATCTGTGAGTCATCAAATATGAGACCTCAAACTCAGCCAGCCTCTACAGTTCAATATTTTTTAAGTTTTTCAAACTCTTCCTGCTATAATAAAATAAGCCTTTACTAAGATTTTGATAATTTATGTAAGATATGTTTCCTCTTTCACATCATATTATAATAAAAAATAAAAGCAGCCAATGTGTTTAGAAGACAGGATTTTAATATCAGCTGCACTCCTCACCAGCTGTTAGCCTCAGGCATGTGAGCACTGAGTTTCCGGGTATAAAATGGAGATAACACATCAGCCTATTGTCCATCATAGAGTGGTCGTGAGGATCAAATGGGATGATGTCTGTGTAAACCACAGAGCCCAAAGCGATTACAGTCAGCGGCCCTGGCAGTGGTAGACAGGTGCCTGGCCAGGGGGACTGGTTATCTGGGGATGGTGGTGACAATATGGTGCTAGGGCCACTAGATTGTTCTCCATCACCACCCACACCCCTTAACCTCCACACTCCAAGTCAGTACATAAGAAATATAAATCAACTGCTTCATAGTTAAATGCTTCCTGAATAAAACATCACATCTTTTAAATTTTTACCTTAAAATCTAAAGATGTATCTCCTGTCAAAACCAAGCAATTTTATGGCTTTAATTTTTCGTATGCATGCTGTCAAAGTAAGTTTAGCTTCATGGTTAAAAAACAAATAAAAATGAATCTCAACAATCTCAAAGCAATAAAAAAAAAAGCAGGCTCCTATTGTAAATATGATTAAAGGCCTTAATTTCATGATTCTATTTGAACCTTAACCTTAAATACAAAAACAAAAAAATCTAGTTCTTATGAAGTGACCAATCCCCTAATGTTATTACTAGAAAAATAAAACAAAGGGATGATTTATTTGTTTGGATAGACATACCAATTGTAGCCTGTTGGTCTGTTTCTCACCCTACCCACCAGAGTAACCTCTCTACTATTTTGTTTTGTAATAGTTGCCTGATTTCGTTTACAAATTACATAACCTTAGGCAAGCCACATAAGTTCCTCCCCATCTCTTGGGTCCCTCATTTATAAAATGAAGACTCTGGATAGGCAATTGCAAAAGGAGTTTCCAACTTTAAAAGGCAGTAATTTTGTTATTTCAATTTGGACACTAAGGTACCAGTTTCTAACTAAAAAGTGACATCAGATAATACAATAAATGTTTTCAATGTGAACTGAAAGAGTTACCCAAGACCAAAGCCCAAATGGGAATAAGGACTAAGCACACATGGGGGAGGGTGGTGGATGACAGAGAAGCAAGAAGACATCTGCTGCCTGAGTCCTAGCGTTCCGCCAGCCCAGGCACTAGGTGGGGGATTGTGCTGTTCTAACTGCCCCCCGGAAATGGGCAGAGCCTTCCAGGGGAGTTCTAGGGAAGAGATGCCTACACAGTGGTGGAAGAAAAGGGATGTTTTAAGGAGCATCTTTGGGGACAATGGGTCCCCTTCATCCTAGAGGACAGCTACAAGGAAATGGTGAGAGTTACTCTGAAGTTACTTTGCTTCCTGGCCTTTGACCAGGACTCTGCTTTAGGGCTGAACCACATAAGCCACCTCATCATAAGTTAAAATTTCTAATTATAACTTCATATTCTGAAGATGAGAGACATTGATGAAGCTGTCTTAGCCATTGCTACCCTACAGTGAGAGGAAATGCCAGCCTGCTCAGAGCTAGGGCCGGTCACACTTTTCTCTCCACTTCCTAATCTGTCACATTCCCTAGTCTTTATCTACAGTGGTCAGACTGCAAACCTCGTTCAGCCTGAACACCCACTGTACTCCCACAATGCCGCATCTTTGCCCCACACTGGGGCTTTGTCCTGCAGTGCATGGGACAGTTCTCTGGGGCTCCTCCCCACATGGCAGGAGCCAAGTCTCATCTCCTGACATGTCACTGGGACCCCAGGCAGCCAGGTAGATAAGGTAAACACAAGCCAGGGAAAGAG
Organism: Daubentonia madagascariensis; assembly: GCA_023783475.1. Classification (NCBI taxonomy): domain Eukaryota; kingdom Metazoa; phylum Chordata; class Mammalia; order Primates; family Daubentoniidae; genus Daubentonia; species Daubentonia madagascariensis. Next base: position 3,337,800 of record JAKFHU010002333.1, on the reverse strand, counting down.
CCATGAACACTGAAACCCTACCCCACCCAAGGGGGCAGCCCCTTGTCCTTCTAGCCTGGTTACTGCCAAGGGCATGTGGGCCCAATGGTGCCAGAAGTTCTAATTCTTACTTTCAAGAAGTCAGAAATGTTAATTCTCCTCATCTTTTAATCTGGCAAGTTATTGCAATTTTCTTTTCAACCCCATAAGGCCAAAGCCAAGACCTGTCAGGCTTGGGAGTATAGGTGGGGCATTTGATAAACGTGGGGCATCCACGCCCCGTGCTCCTTCCCACGCCTGATCCCGGCACTGAGCATCAGTTGTTAATGTATTGAACAGCCTGCCACTGTGCTCATTCCCACACCAGCCCGATCTACATCAAAGGCTTCAAGGACACACCCGCAGGTGTTTGACAGTGGCCTCTATTTCCTAATTTCTCCCTTTTCTGTATTGGCTTTAAGATGAACAAAGAGTTTAGAACCACATAATTATATTTTAAATCTTTTGGAAATCTTATGTTTTCTCCTGACTCAATTACACAACAGGCTTTTCTAAAATCAAAATATAGAAACCTATTGTGAAAAGGTATTTTGGGTGGCATGAGAGTCCAAAGGTTTTTTGAAATAAATGTTTTGTTTTTCTCTCAGAAAATAACTCCATATAAATAAATAAACCATTATTCCAAGAGTAAAAAAAAAAAAGTTATGAAAGCAGGGGCAAAAAAACATAATCCACAAAACCACACATTTCTTAACACTCCTGGGATAAAGTAAATTTTGTTTTTGCTATGACTATGTTTTGTTTAGCAAAAACATTCTGCAGCCATATCTATTCCCTGGAAACGAAGCCCTTAAGACATCTGCAGAAGAGCCAAAGCAACGTCTTTGCTATTTCAAACTTTATTACTGGGAAAGTACCAGCCTCCAACACAAGAAAGAAACCACTGCATACAGCAACTGCATGTTACACTCATAACTCTATAAAGCAGGAAATAGCAGGCTGAACTGCAACAGCTTCTATTATTTTGACCAGCAATCATTTGTGACTCTAACCTAATTATTCAGAGTCCGACTTTGCTTTTCTAATTACAGCCGCTAATGGATCTGTCAATACCAAGGAGTGCAACATGAGAGAGACACCATCTCCCTCGGGTAATTTCCCTCACAGGTGAGGCTCCCAATAATACTCTTCAACCAAATCTTTTTTTTTTTTTTTTTTTTTTTAAGTTCCCTCAAGACTGCTATTGCTATAACATCAATCTGCCTGGGCTTTGCAGTAGATCCAATTTAGCAAAACACTAAAATCAATCACTTTTCAATGCGAGACTTTTTATTATATAGGTAAGAAATAGGAATTGAACTTTTTAAATAGTATTTTCAGCCCATGTCTTATGTATGTACCATGAATCTGTGGAATAAGTTAAAACCTTTATTTTAGGGCTTTTAAAATTTAGATTCCTGTCACTTTCTGATTAAACCAATTCATGTTTCTGAAACTTAAGAAAAAAAAACCACATATCCAGGTTCAGGAGACCATACCCATTAAAGTTTTTTGTTTTTTTTTTTTTTAATTTGAAGTGAAATTCCCACAATACAAAATTAACCATTTTAAAGTGGACAATTCAGGGGCATTTTGTACATTCATAATGTGGAACCATCAACTCCATCTAGCTCTAAAACATCTTCACTCCAAAAGGAAACTCCACAGCCATTAAGCAGTTATTCCCCTACCCCTGGCAACCACCAATATGCTTTCATAAAATTTAAAAAAGAATAGTGTTTTAATTTTTTTATGGTGTATATTTAAGGTACACAACATATTGCTTTGATGTACATATACTTAGTGAAGTGATTATTACCATCAAGCAAATTAACATCTCTCACATAGTTACCTTTTTGTGTGTATGTGGTAGGAGTACCTAAAATCTATTGTCTTAGCAAGTTTCCAGTATACAATATTAACTATAGTCCTCATGTTGTACATTAAATCTCTGCATTTACTCATCCTACATAACTGCAACTTTGTACCCTTTGTCCTACATCTTCCCATCTCCCTGGACCCCAAACCACTGTTCTACTCTCTGTTTCTATGTATTTGATTTTTTTTTAATTCCACATGTAAGTGAGATAATACAATATTTTTCTTCCTGTGTCTAGTTTATTTCACTCAGCATAATGTCCTCTAGGTTCATCAATGTTGTTGCAAATGGAGGATCACCTTCTTTTTAAGAATGAATATTCCATTGTGAATACATACCACTTTATCTGTTCTTCTGCTGATGGACACTTAGGTTGTTTCCATATCTGCCTATTGTGAGAAATGCTGCAAAGAACATGGAAATGACAACATTTCTTTCAGCATACTGATTTCATTTCCTTTGGCTATATACCCAATAGTGGGATTGCTGGATTATATGGTAGTTCTACTTTTAATTTTTGAGGAACCTCCATACCGTTTTCCATAATGGCTGTACTACTTTACATTCCCACCAACACTGTGCAAGGGTTCCCTTCTTTCCACACCTTCACCAGCACTTATCTCTTGTCGTTTTGATAATAGCCATCCTAACAGGTGATAGCTGTTAGGAGGTGATAGCTCACTGTGGTTTTGATTTGCAACTCCCTGATGATTAGTGATGTTAATAAGCACCCTTTCATATACCTGTGGGCCTTTTTTACATCTTCTTTGGAGAAATGTCTATTCCGGTCTTTTGCCCATTTAAAAAATCAGGTTATTTGTTTTTTTTGCTATTGAGTTGTGTGAGTTCTAAAACACTATTCTTAATACCTTAATTGAATCATGGATAAACACACAGGGCAATCTCAGTCAGACTAAAAGAACTTCTTTAAGCTTATATAAAACCCAGGATTCTGCAGGTCCATCAGGGAGAAATTGGCAAAGCAACAGGTGCCTCATCAAATGCATTCTTAAGATGTAGGCCACCAGACCACAAATGATGGTTAAAGCGCCAGACTGCCATGACAACGGGGAACGGGGGAAGCAACAAGTTGTTGTTGGTTTGCTTGTCATTTCAAAGGGTCACACGTAGTCAGTGACTTACACACACAAACAGAACACTGTACTGTAAAAAATTCAGTGTCTAGGTGTTTGGAAAGAGACTGCCTGAGTAATTCCCATCGACTGCACCCACTGATCAAACCCAGAAGATGGCATTATTGCTCACCCCACCACTCCATTTTGTCAGAGAAGACATAGGCTAAGATTCCTCAAGAAGGCTTTACAAGAAACATCAGGTCCCCTGCCGCTTAGATTTACTAGTGGGCACTCAAATATTACAAGCAACCAGCTAGAAACTGAACCCAAAGCATTAACAAAATATTTCATATGTTTAAAAGTATTTTTGATAGAGAAAGGAAGACACAAAGGATCACCAAGAATTCAAACCTGCTAACCAAAGTCATCCACACCAAATCCAAAAAGAGCTGATCATGAATCAGAGGGAAGCTAGTTATCAATGTGTTAAGCTGTTTTCCTAAGTATGACAGCATGAGAGCTGACGTTCTTGGTATGCAGATTTCTATGATAAAGTCCCAAGACTTTGTACGCTAGGTCCTCCATGTCATTTTCTTCAATGTCATTTAGTTACAATGTTGATGAGAAAAAAAATAGCTTCCTGGCAAGGGCAACTGTCTGCATGGAGTTTGCATGTTCTCCCCATGTCTGCGTGGTTTTCTCCAGAGACTCAGGTTTCCTCCCATATCCCAAAGATGTGCACGTTAGGTGAACTGCTGTGTCTACATTGTCCCAGCATGAGTGAATGTGGATGCGTGTGAGTGTGCCCTGCAATGGGATGGCGTCCTGTCCAGGGTGGGTTCCTGCCTGTGCCTTGAGCTGCTGGGATATGCTTTGGCCACCTGCAACCCTGAACTGGCATAATTGGGTAAATAATGATCTTACTTGTTTTTATTAATCTTTCTTAAATATATGTATAGCTCATATTTATTTCAATGTTTAGTATTAGAAGTGTTTTGGTCTTTATTTAAAAGTTTGCTGATATTTTTGTGACCAGAAATATGCCATGGGAACTTAACTCTTGTTTATATCAGTTAGTCTGTGGTCAAACTGGTTTCATTATATTTCGTTTCGACTAAAGTTGCAGTTTCCAAGAATCTATCAATGGGTTTGAGTCTTTACTGTACAGAAATAATCAGTACTGAAAATAAAACGCTGTTGTGGGCAAGTTCTTAAAGAAGACAGAAAAGTAATGCATCGTGAAAAAGTGCTTTTGAGGGATCTTGGTTTCATCGTCAAGAGTGATTGTTCTGATATCTCCTCAGACAAGTGTGCTGAAAGCAGAGGACCCCGCTAAATGAGGCCTCCAGTGAGTAGCAGGTACTGAGCCCACAACATATTCTGACCTGGCGTTCCACATGGCCCCTCACAGCCCACATATGTTCTCACCCACACAGCATTTGAAAAGTCCCACTAGGAGCCAGGCAGGCCACCAGCTCTTTCAGAACAAGAAGGGACAAGGTACATTTCCCAAGCTGCTAAAACTGCCTGTTGTAATCTGAAACCAGTTTTATCTAATACCCAACCTGCTGTGACTTTACGACTAGTTTTATCCACCACTGACACTCACCAATCAGCGCTTGCCAGCTCTCCAGAACTCTACTAGTGCCAATGAACATTCTTTCAATTCAAAATATAACATTTCTCCTTTTTATAAAACCTCCAACCTTTTGTTTTTCACACATATCAAAGATGACCCCAGTCTGTGTGTATGTTCCAAATTGCAATTCTTGTTTCCCAAATAAAATGTTTTACATTTAGAGCTTTGTCTCTGTTATTTTATCTGATTTCAACAAGTTGGATTCATAGCTCTGACCTGGAGGGATATTTGGTATAGGATAAGAAAAGCATGACACACAGCGGTAAACACATTATATGTGCCCATTTTTGTAAAAACCAAACCAAACCCCTATAAATGTGTCTAGGTCTGTAGGAGCACGAAGGAGGTACCGAAGGAAACCCACTAGAAGGTGAACATTGTGAAATCAGGGGGTAGAACCTGGGCCTGGGGCAAATAGAGATCACCAACTCTTATTTTATTAGTTACTTTCGTAGTTTCATTTAAGAATAACAAAATAAATAATGTTAATGAGACAGAACTGTATAAGAGGATAATTACAGTGGAATAGACTATTAAGTTTTTCAGCAGCCAAAGTTAGGACCAGGATCATCCTCTAAATTTCATGGGCCTAATAAATTTAAGGAAGAGAAAGAGAGAGAAAGATAAAAAGGAGATAAAAGGAGGCTTTCTTTAACCACACCACCTAACTATGAGCCCCCACCACCACCCGCACAACTCTCTCTCCCTCTGTTTTCATTTGCCTGTCTCCTTCGTGTGCACGCACTCTCTCTCACACATACACACACACACAGCTCTCTATTTGTGCTGTCCAAGACATTAGCCACATGTGGCTATTGAACACTCAAAATGTGGCTAGTCTGAACTGTATGTGCTATAAGTGTAAAATATACATCCGATTTCAAAGACTTCGTTATTTTCTACTTTTTTCATGATAAGTGAGAATTTTTTATATTAATAACAGTGAAATGGCAACATTTTGGACCTATTAGGATTAAATAAAATATATTATTAATATTAATTCTACTTGTTTCTTTTTATCTTTTTAAAATGTGACTACTAGAAAATTTAAACATATGTGGCTCAAAGTACATTTCCATTGGACAGTGCTGTTCTGTATCATTACTTACCAATCATTGTTTCACAGCATCTGTCACAACTTTTAATTATACAAATTATTCATTGAATTTTTTTTCCTGTCTTCCCCATTAAAGAAGTTCCACCAGGCCAGAACCCATGCTGGATGTCTTCACCAACAAGCTGGCCAACCCAAGAGTGCCTGGGTAATGCTCATTAACAGCCATCATTAAACGAAGAAATTCTCCTCTGATGAGGCCACGGCCCACACCATGACTGCATCAGCACCTTTTCCATCAAAGAAAGTCCAATGCAAACTGCCACCTACAGTCCCTCTGGACGATGGTCTCCACACGCCCTGGGCCCCAAAGTTGGTTACTCACGAAACCAAGATGAAAAAACCATAATGGGTCTTGGAAAACCATCAGCCAGTGTAAAACTTGGAGGAAACTTGGAAACCCTTTTTGTAAATTGTGGTAAATTGTGGTCAAATATATAATACATAACATAAAATTTACTATTTTAACCCTTTTTAAGTAGCATTAGGTACATTGATGTTGTCATGCAACCATCATCACCATCTGTCTCCAGGAAGCCTTCTTTTAAACAACAGCATCAGCTGCATCTGCCACTCAAAGCTACACTTCAGTTCCAACAAGGAGAAAGGACACCTCACCTCCATTTCACTGTCTGTCCTTTCTCAGTCCCCGCTGGTGTGAGCAGGATATATGAGAGCAGCAAGAAGAAAAAAGAAACTGCTAAGAGTCAGAATAATTCACAAACATGCCACTGGAAAAATCAAAGGTTGATATGACAATGAAAGCAAAGGAAGAATGTAACAATGTCACTTTGTAGAGATAACCAAATAACAACAGGACAAAGACCGTGCTTGTATACAAAAAATGACTGGGAATCTTAACCCCAAACAGCAGAAAATGGAAAACGAGAAAATTCCCAAGCAGCATGGTGTTCAAGGGTGTGCGTTCACTTCAGTTTGGGATCTATACAAGACAAGAAATAATATTATCATTTATTTTTCTCCTGAGTTATTAATCAGGGTCTCAACTCTATAACAAAATTTCACATTGGCTTCTCAATAAAGTCTTTGCTTAGGAGAATTTAAAATTTCTGAATAATATAAAATAATGCACTATGGAAACTGTTGGAAAGCATAAACACTCACCATGTGCAAGACTAGTTTCAAGAGGTTTGAGAGTATAAACTCCACACTCTGGGGGCTTAGCACAACTTCCACCCACAAGAGAAGCTCATTCATTTATTCAAAAGTGCCACCCCCAAGACACAACAGCGAATTTCCATCAGTGGCTTCTCCTTTTTCTCACTGTAGTGGAGACATACCACACATTCAGTGGTACGATTATCTAAACCATTCATGAGGCTTACAAAAAGTTCCACACATTGTAAATGCATTTTAATAAATAATATTCTTCCATGTATGACATCACAAAAGAGTGAATAAAACTCAGTCAAATGAGAACAGAACCAGACGGTTCCAGTGCTCTAAAAAAGGCTTCCACACCTGCATTTTCAGCTTTGCATGAACAATTACCACATTCATGTGCAAACTCCCAAATTGGTGCATGGAAGTAGAAAATGGTACACACGAGTTGAACGGCTCCGGCTCCACTAACCAATTTGCATGCAAAATTATCATCAGCACTCTTTGGTTTATTTTTTGCTCATGTAAGAGCTGGTGTCTATGATGCCTTGGGAGGCTGCTCTTAAGAGGTATTTTGATTTCCCACTATAAAGAAGGGGTCCCTAACTGGTGTTTGGGATCTATGCATGCACACATGTCCCTCCCAGCTGCCTTCTCACGTATACCAGTAGAAAAGGAGAAACGCTGGAGAACGAGATCAAGTAGAACAGTTACGTGAGAGCAAATGGCCGGGGTTGGGGGGGAGTGTTCTTCAGAATAATAAAATAGAGAAGAAATTTGGTGAAAATCATTTCTACTTAAACCCGGAAAAATGCACCCTATCAACAACTGGCACAAGAAGGGAAAGATGGATGTTTAACCAGGCAGGAGAATGGACTTTCCTTACTTGCCAGTGATCATTTATCGAAATGGACCACCGGGAAGTCCGGCCTTCGAGACTGCCCATGAGGATCTGATAGGTATCATGTGCGTCTAAGGAATCCTTAGATTTCTTCTAACGTTTTCTTTATTCCCTCCCTTCCTCCCTCTCTCCCTCTTTTCCTTCCTTTCTTTTTTCCTTCTTTCCTCCCTTCCACTCCAGTAGCCACCAGCCATACGTGGCTACTGAGCACTTGACACGTGGCCCATGTGAACTGAGATGTCCCCGAAGTGTAAAACACACACACAATTTCAAAGACTTAGTAAAAACAAAGACTGCAATCTCTCAATAATAATTTTATATTGATTACATGTTGAAATGATGAATTTTCTAATATATCGGGTTAAACAAAATAAATCATTAAAGTTAATTTACCTATTTTTAATTTTTAATGTGGTTACTAACAAATTTAAAAATGGCATCCATGGGTCACATTACATTATATTTCTATTGGACAGGTCTGTTCTAGACCCTTTTGTTTTTAAATAGATGCATTTTATTGCAGTCCATAAAAACACGATATTTTGTCTACTTTTATGAAGATGCCAGTTTAATTCCTTATTAAGCATCCTTTAGCTACAGCTACGAGTAAGGTCACTTCTTTTTCCTAAAATAAACCCCTATCACCGAGGAAGGGAAAAACGCTGCCAAAATCCTTACAGTGTGGGATCAGATGACTAACCTTCCGTCAAGCATATTAAATCTTTGTTTTTTACTAGCTGTCACTATTCCAAATTGGAATAAAAAAGCAAAACTTCTTCCTGCCTTCACGTTTGATGGTTTGCTCCCTATGCCCCTTAAATACTTGATCTTCAAGAATCTCTAATAACATAATCACACAGCTTCTAAAGTGTTTACCTCTCAGGAGCCACTGGGTTCTTGACCCTTTTCTGCCCCTACACTGTTGGCAGTTCCATAACATCCTCCTGAATCACACCTCTCACCCCACGCGGGGATCACAGGCTTCGAATTACTGCTCTAGCAAAACTAGAAATAACTGCTGCAGGCAACCCGCCAGCCAGCATCCCACTGAGGTCATTTATAGCAGAAATATCAATAGACAGTAGACCTTCCAGTCGGTTGTATTGAGTCACTGGAAGTACTCTGTACTAGATTTTCCAAGATGATTTATGTTACACTCCAGAAATGCAACTTCTCCCTCACACACTTAATAAGTGCCTGTGGTTTTAATGTTTCAACTTAACAAAGCTTTCTCCCGTCCTGTGCTTCCTTGTCAGGTTCGTTGGGGAGTGGGGTGGGACGGCTTCATGATATCTGGAATTCCCACAAATCAGTAAGAAGTGAGTAGTAGTAGTATTGCTTTGCTTTTTTTTAACCGGAGTGCAGTTTGTCTTCATTCTAAATTATGCAGATACTATTAGGCAAATAAAGAACAGAAGTCTAGAATTGAATTACAGGATAGAAAGCTGGTTATTTATCAAATCTGGCTAAGGCAGACAGATGGGTGGTATACTGGCTAAAGTTCCTGCTCTGTAGCCAGATTACCTGGGTTCAAATCTCAGTGCCACCCCTTACTAGCTATATGATTTTGCATAAGTTATGACTCCTTACAGGCCTTAATTTTGTCTATATAGCAGTGGTTCCCAACCTTTTTGGCACCAGGGACCAGTTTGATGAAAGACAATCTTCCCACGGACCAGGGGTGGCGGGATAGTTCCAGGATGATTCAAGCACATTACGTTCATTGTGCAGTCAAACCTCTCTGCTAATGATAATCTATATTTTCAGCCACTCCCCAGTGCTAACATCGCCACCTCAGCTTCACCTCAAATCATCAGGCATTAGATCCTCATAAGGAGCGCACAACCTAGATCCCTCGCATGTGCAGTTTACAGTAGGGTTCCCACTCCTATGAGGATCTAATGCTGCCCCTGTTCTGAGAGGAGGCAGAGCTCACGCGGTGATTTGAGTGATGGGGAGCGGCTGCAAATACCGATGAAGCTTCGCTGGCCCACCCGCTGCTCACCTCCTGCTGGGCAGCCTGGCTCCTAACAGGCCATGGACCGCTAGGGGTTCACGGCCCAGGGGTTGGGGACTGTAGTATATAGGATAAAAATAACACCTATCTCATCAGCTAATATGAGGATTAGGTGAGCTAATGTATATATAGCACTAGACCTGGGCCTAGGACCCCACAGCTCCTCTATATATGGAAACTGCTAAAATCATTATTGTCATCACTATTATTAATAACCCTAATCCCCTCACAAACTGTTACCAGGCATGACAGATCGTCAGGTCCATAAATTGATCCTTATGTCTGAAATCACTCCAGCTCTGCATCAATATTCTTCAGTTTTCATACCTGATTTTAATTTTTCAGCCTAAGCCATAGACCTGCATATATTTTTGCAATTCTCTCCCAAATGTGAGTGTAGTTACTATTCATTTCTGAATGTGAGCCAAAATGGGTCTAGAACATCAAGACTCAGAAAAATAAATAAGGAAAAAGTCATGTTGAGGGGCTGCTGCCTCTGTGACTTACACCAGACTCTACTGTCAGTGTCTGTGATACTTCAGGACCGGGGCACGAGGAGGAAGGGGCAGGTGCGTCCTCAGTGGGACTGAAGAAGCCTAGAGAGCTGGTTCTAGAAAATGGCACCATCACTAAGAGTGACCAGAAACTAGCAGGAGATGAACAGCAGACGGCCCCAGTGAGGTACAACAGAGGAAAGAGGTGGAACCGTGGTGGGAATACATGGAGGGCACAGCACACAAGGGAAAGACAGAAGATGCGCCACTCTCACCCTGACCACTCTCCATGCCTGTCTAGAATCCATTCCAAGTTTGTAAAATTAAATGTGCAAACAGAAATATTTCCGTGAAGGAGTCATAATTTCAGCCTCTCCTCTTTCCTTACTAACTCACATTTTTTTAATTCCTCTTCTAACTGCTAGAACAAGGGTTCATATCCTAAATTCTCCTCCCACCTCAGGCCTACCTTGCCTGCAGCTCTACCTGGAAGCATTTCAGGCAAAACATTTAAAATGAAAAAACAAGCCCTCAATGTCTGTCCTCAGCTATGGCAAAGAAAGGGGAGGCTGAAGAGATAGTGCGTGGCCACGCCCAGGCACACAGCGGTGGCAGCCTCAAAGAGGGAGGGAAGGCAGGCTAGGGACCAAAGGCTTCCACTCCACTCCACCAGGGCTCTCCCACTGCACCATGATGCTGCATGACCTGAAGTCCACCAGCATCCTGTTCAGGTTAACATGTCTCCCATATCTGTGCTGCCTCAGATGGCTGGCACAGGCAAATTAGCTTCATCAACACAAAGTAGGCATTGACCTATCTCTAACTGCTAACCCAGAACCAAAATGGTAAGTTCAACAAATGCTATAAAACTAACCTAGTATCTGCTCCACATCCATAAAAGAAGGTGTTATTTTGCCTTCTCTTACCTTTTTAGCAGATCCTATTTTCAAGTCTCTCCCCCTGACCAATAAGAAAACAAAGCCAAAGGGGTGCCTGGGAAATGATGGGAGAGGGGATGGCAAGGGCAGCTTCTAGCACTCTGGCTCGGATGGACCTGAATGGACAGTAGTGACTTTCACTGCTTGGTTTTGGTCATGCTGACTGCAAAGGGCTTCTATGCTATCCTCAAGGAAACATCAGGAAGGTCATTGACACAGGGTCTGCAGCTGAGGAGTACTCTGGGTTGGAGATAATAAACCCGAGAATCATCTACCTGAGCATAAATGCTCATGGAGGCCTCGGGCTTGGATAAACTCTCATTATGAGAGAGCATGCAGACAGAAGAGCAGGCCTACACCCGAGCATTACCAAACCTAAATATTCAGTGGCCAAGCAGGGATGGGCAGATCTGCGAAGGAAACAGAGAAGCAGTCAAAGGGGTCAGAAGCAAACCAGGAGAGTGTTATGATAGAAGCTAAGGGAAGAGGGAACAGCAGAAAGTCTCGTAGGTGACCTCCTCTCACCCAGTGTGCCAGATTAACCAAAGCCCTTCATTCCTTCCAGGACATGTGGTGGATGCCCCCTGCACACTGGACATTCAGTCTAGCAGGGTCTTCTCTAGTACACCCACGACCTTCTCCTTCACCACCGTTGTAGGCTTACCAAAAGCTAGCTGACTATCATCTCAAACCTGACGGTGCCAATTGCACTGATTATAATGAGGAAGTTTACTCAAATATTACACAAACTGAAATAGAGTAGTCCCCCGTTATCTGCAGGGGATATATTCCAAGACCCCCAGGGGAAGCCTGAAACTGCAGATAGTACAGAACCTGGTTGCTGTCAATCCAAACAGTTTCTGTTCACGTCTTCCATCCACAAATTTAATGCCTTTTCCATCTTAACTAAGTGCTTGTCAGGGACCATGGCCATAACTCTTGCAGTTTGAGGTATGACAGCAAAACCACTAGCATGAGTTTCTTTTTCCTTCTTCACAATTTTACAGACAGATTTGCTCTTACCATACATCTTAGCAATCTCAGCATATGATTTGTTTTTCTTTTCTTATTAGGTTGAGAACTTTCACTTTTCATTTAAAGGAAGCACTTGACTGCTTCTCTTTGACATATCAGAATTGCCACATCACTACCCTTGTGCTTTGGGGCCATTATTAAGTAAAATAAGGGTACTTGAACACAAGCACTGCGACCCTCAGACGGTGGATCTGATCACTGAGATGACTACTAAGTGCCTAATGGGTGGGTAGTGCGGACGGCGTGGAAATGCGGGACAAAGGGATGATTCACATCCCAGGTGGGACAGAACTTGATGGCTCGAGATTTCATCACGCTACTCAGAATGGCATGCAATTTAAAACTTAGGAATTGTTTCTTTCTGGAATTTTCCATTTAATATTTTCAGCCCGTGGATAACTGAAAACAAAATCAAGGATGGGGGTTACTGTGTAAGTAGTGAACGAGAGTTATTCCTAAGAAACCAAAGATTCCATAAGAGAAAACTACTAACAAAAGTGTATGCCAAGGTAGACGAAAGTAAGGAAATAATAAAAGGCAAAGGGAGAAGTAATTTTAAAATGTACAAGGTATACTCTGATCTCTCTGTGAGCATCTAAGGTCTCCCTCCATCTTAAAAATTTTTAATTGAAATGTTTAGATGCTGTATCATGGATTTATGCAGAAAGATGATACAGATCTCTAGTCAGCAGAAACACTATCAAAGATCCCAGCCCTACACCTAAAGATGGGCAAATGAATGTACATTTTGTGTGTTATGCTAAAATAAAATGTTTAAATATATATATATATATACACACACACACACAGACTTTTTTAAAAAATAATTCCCTGTTCCAACCAACTTTCTTGATTTACTGACCAATTATGGCCTCAACTGTGACAATGAAGGAGTGGTCAGTGTTGCCAAGTAGTTTAGTAAGATGAGGAATGGAAGACATCCCCCTGGGTTTAGAGATAGCTCTGAGTGGAAAACTACAATGAAGTCAGGATGGAGATGAGTCAACTGTTACCTGACAACTTCACTGCCTGTTCTTTTCCAACTATCATTCTTTTATGCTTAGTGTTTTAGAATTTAAATACTGCTTTTGAATCTGTTTTGGGCAGATGGTTTCAAAGGATTTTACAGCTGAGAAAGCCCTTAAAGATGATGACGACAATGATGATGATAAAAGTATTACAAAAAATAATATTAACAACAAGATGGCTAGCTTCCATTGAACGTATGTTGTCCACCAGACATTGTTTTATGTGCTTTACAGGCATCTTTGTTTAATTCTCAATCTCTCAGCTATGTGCTACTGTTATCTCCATTTTAAAGATGAGGAAACTCTGGATCAGAGGCACTGAGTAACTTTCCTAACATTGCACAGGCAGTAAGTGATGGTTACATTCAAACTCAGGCACTCAGAGCCTATGCTCTTAACCTCTACGCTATGAAGTCTCCCTAATTAACTAAGGAAATCTTCCCATTCTACAGATTATAAAGTGATATCCAGAGAGATTAAACAATTGGCTACAGAGACACTGCAGAATCAGAACTATAGAAGAACTCTAGACTTCCAATCCCATACTCTTTCCACTGTCCCACAGCTGTAATGAGTGCAGGAGGATCAGAACAAAATGACTCCTAAAAACTAATGAGTGTTGTCTCCTTGCATCTGGCACAATTCTGTGCCTCAAGTTGTTCCTGCCTAGGCTCTGTATCTGTTTAGGTTCCATCAATAGTCAACTGCTTGGGCTCAGTGTTTTCCTTGATAGGTTGATCACAGCTAAGATAAAACCTTTCTTTAAAATGTAGTGTTTATTTCTTCAATGAATTTGGTGGCATAATTTTGATTGGAAAAAAAAAATAAAACATGAATGTCTGCAACATGTTTATTGCTGTGGAAGTCTACAATGAGAGAACCAGTAAAGAAAGAATAGCTACATAGCAATTATAAAATAACCACCCTAAATCAGACATGCTTAATTTCAGGGTATAATACAGAAAATAAACAAAGTAAGTGTTTAAAAGCAAATTTGATTTTCAAGTTTAAATTTTAATAGTGCTATTCAAAGAGACAGGGCAATGTAATTCAGGCAAGTATATGCAAATAACATGTTTTTGACTTTCTCCATGTCCCTGGACTTCCTGCCCACAGTGCAGAGATGGGAGGTAGGACAAGAGTCAAAGCCAGAGGTGAACAGGGTGTCTTGCCAGACCTCTACAAAAAGTATGAGTACTATCTGGTCTGAGCTTCTCTAGATAAGAGGGCTGCCACTTTAACCAGGTCTCCTGTCACCTCTCTGCTCTCCTAATGGTAATTACTTCCATAGTTTCCAGTGTTTTCTATCATGGTAATGCTTTTCTAAAAACCCATGCTCATATATCTTTATAGGCTCAAGATTTGATAGGAATTGCCAATTTCCCTACAATGGTCTTATCAATTCACAGTCCAATCTATGAAGTGAGACCATGTCTACTTCCCCACAACATTGCCGGTCTAATAGATGAAAAATCATCTCATTGCTTTAATATGAATTTCTGTAATTAGTAATGAGGTGAGAACCTTTTTATACCTTTCTTAGGCTAGGTATTTTATATTATATATTTCTTAAAGATACTTCTTTATGTATGTGTGTATATATATAATTATGTATGTCTCACTCTTCAGCTAAGATTCCTTCTGCCCATTTTTCCATAGCATCTTGTTTTAATTGATTTGTAGCAACATTTTATATAAGATGGATATTAGCCCTTTATCTGTTACACATATTGTGATTCTATTTGTCTTTTTACTACATACAACTTTTAAAATTGTATCTGGTCAAACCTTCTAAAACTTTAAGGCTTCTGGGTTACATGGCATATTTGGAAAGGATTGGGCCAATGTCTTTACATTTAAAATTCCCTCCATAGTTAAAGGTGATGCCAGATCATAACTAGAATTCAATAATATTTAGCAAATCAATACATGATTTAAAAAAAAAAAAGACAGAGCAAATATAGAACTAGTTACTGGAAAGGACAAGAGAGCAAAATCCAGCCTCCTCCACTCCACCATGTTGTCTCCCATGAAGATCCCCAGGTCTTCCAAAGGTAAAGACAGGCTGATAATGAAGACTGGTGGCCAGAAACCTTCTCACTGCAGCCAGGATCTGTCTCCAGGCTATAAACACCTCCTTCCTTGCTCAGGAGTCAGACCCTATTGGGATTAGGAAACAGCTGTAGTAACAGCCGTGGCATGACCATCCAGGTTTGTTTAAGTGGTGTGTGTTTGTGAGGAAAACTTGCTCTGTGGGGTTTTTCTTTAACTATCACTTGGAGGAGTGATGTTATTTTTAGGGGGTGGGAGGACACCAAAGAGGCTTATTTGGCAAACTTATACAATCTGCTCCCTTTCGCTTTGCATGGTATGTGAAAATTCTAGTAGCTGGGAGTTTTCAAATTTACTGGGAAGAGACTCCATAAACAAATTGGGGGCAGGAAAACAGAAACCCCAGGATGACAAGCGTGCATATTAACCCTGGAACCAGGCACAGAACTAGCGCTGACAGAAAATACTGAAGCTGGCCATGTGTAAAGGTTAGGGAAATTCTGAATGAGGGAGTATTCTGTCTGAAAGTTTTATTAAGCGAAGATTTAACACCAGTAATTTATGGGCCTCAAAGCCCAGTATAGTAGTGTTAGGGGAGGAGGTATCCACTGTGTCCAAAGGACGGTGGCACTGAAAATTCAGGACTCAGAGACACTGTCCTCTTAAGTCACTCCTGAAGCCCTCAGATCATTAACCAATAAAGTCAAAACAATCTAATCACGAACTACTAATGCATATGGCAAAAACACAACGGATATCCTATTCAACAGAATTATACATCGGCTGTTCTGTCAAGATGATAATGAAATAGCAGACAATCTGTGAGACTACGATGCCAAGAAGAAATACAAATTGAGCTCCTCCATCCCTCATGGAAATTAGGAGATTCTAAACTAATCAATTAGCTCAACATCCCCCTCCACCTCCCTCCATCTCTGCATTATTATTCCTCTTCACGAAATTTCCTGGGAATCCACTTACTATTCTGTGATCACGGACAACAAACGAAAATCAAGTTCTCCGCGGAACATGAGAGAAACGTTACATTATCACGTAAGACGAATTGATTAAGGGCACTTAATCTACGAACAGCTAATTCTTAAAACCTCGAAGCAGCGTGGATGAAATGTCAGGAAGGAGGAATGCAGCTTGGTTCTGATCACACAGGAAAACGGATTCTGGCACTCGGCGGGCTGCCTTATTCACAGTTACAGTTAACGTGGGCTGTCCTTTTGCAAACAATGCCGTGCAAGTTAGAATGAAGACCCGGTCTCTGGAGAACCGAGGTAAAAACTGTACCCTTCCTTCTAGAAAGTACATGGCTCAGGAACCTGAGAGTGCCCTGAAAGATGTCAAGTGTCTCAAAAAGGAGAATGGTTTATCTTTCTAATTTCATCTCACTCAACTTCTTACACATTGGAAGGCAATTGTAAACGCAGGTATTTTGGAATAAATTTATTATGAAAAAATAGCAAACACCTTCCGGTGACCAAACTCTTAGAGAAAAGGGTCTCAGAACCACTTTTCACTCTTAAAAATTCTTTAGGACTCCCTAAGAGCTTTTGTTTATATGAGTTACATCTATTGGTGTTTATCAACATTAGAACATTTAAAACATTTTTAAAACCAGAATATCTAAGCACACGTTAATTAGTGATGATGCCATCATGTGTCATGTAGCCGGCTAGAAAACTCCACCCTGTGCCTGTGGGAGAATAAAAGTGAAAAAGGCGAACAAAGATCTTAGCATCATTTTGAAAATAGTTTGGACCTTAGGAACTCTCAGGGGTCCCCAGTCCCCAGACCACACTCTGAGAACTTTTGGCCTAGAGTCCTGTCTGGTTGACACAGAGATGTGTTAGAGTTGCAGTGATGTGAACTCTTTCAAGAAACACTTCTGTCATAAAAACACTCTGTGTATTGTGTGCCAACAAAAAGTTTTTAAAAATGACAGATGCCAGCTCTGTAAGAACTTCAACAAGTGTATGTGAAACTCTCTGGTAACTGACAGGAAAACTGGCTCTTTAATCTTTTACAGTTCACCACATTTGTTTTATGGCCTCTGCAAGTACAGATGACTAACTGCTTCTACACAGAGCTGTGCAGTGTTTCCACCAAGAGCCAGGCCTGCCTGGGTAAATGCATTCCCTTCAACAAACACTGCATGCAGGCAGGTCACTTTCAAGAGGTGGTTTAGCTTAGTGGTTAAGAGCACAGGCTCTGGAATTAGACTTCAGCATTCAAATCCTGGCTTGGCCTCTTGCTAGGTAATGTTGGGTGAGTTACATCTCTCTCAGTGCCTCACTTTTCCCAAGTATAAAAAATGAGAATAATGATATTTACCTGGCAGGCTCTTCATAGGGAATCAAAGGGTCAGATGCCTGGGATATAGTAAGTACTCAATAAATACCAATTATCATTATACTTTCTTTTACTATATACCAGGTATCCCAAAAGTCTCAACACAGTTTCATGCTCAAACTTCAGAAGTGTAAGCCCTACAAACTTACCCCCAAAACCATTTACTTAGTTCTGTAAATTTTAAAGAATAAAATTTTAATTTTTGTCTTGTCCCTCTAACTAAACATGGCAAATGCTGCCTGAAACAAAAATTGCTAATCTCATAGCGGAGTGGGGAATGAGTATACAAATAATTCTTAGACAAAGAATACTTTTTACCATTAAGACTTAATTCAGTAGACACTGCTGTGGTCTGAATATGTCCCCCAAAATTTACGTGTTAGAAACTTAATCCTCAATGCAACAGTTCTGGGAGGTGGAGCCTTCTGAGAGGTATTTAGGTCACTAGGGCTCAGCCATCATGAATGGATTGGTGCTATTATAAATGGGTTTGATGAAGAGAGTTTGGTCCTTTTTGCCCTTCTGCCTTCCACCATGTGAGAAAACAGCGTTCCTTCCCTCCAGAGGATGCAGCAACAAGGTGCCATCTTGGTAGTGGAGACCAGGCCCTCACCAGACACCAAACCTGCTGGCCCCTTGATCTTAGACTTCCCATCCTCCAGAATTGTGAGAAATAAATCTCTGTTCTTTCCAAACTACCCAGTCTCAGGTACTTTGTTAGAGCAGCACAAAGTAGACTAAGACAGACATTTATTGAGCACCTACTATGTGCCAAGCTTATACTAGGTACCAGGAAGAGAAAAAGAAACCAGATGAGATATCTAGTCAATAGAGGTTTACAAAGTCTGGCAGGGGCAGGAGTGTTAATAGATTGATATGGCATGTGTCCTTCTGTGTTAGGAAGGCCCAAGTATGCTCAGGGTGCTGGGGCCTCAGATAGTGGAGTCTTTTGCCCAGATTACAGCAGAGAGGAAAGGGAAAAGTACCGTCCTTGCTGACATCTGAAAAATATTTTCCTGCCAGTGAGGTGAATTTTTCCTTTCACTTGTCATTAATTCTGTTCATCTGCAAGAAGCCCATCTATCTGCAGATTTACTTTTGCACCAGTTCTTCAACAGTGGATCTTTATTGAGCTTTTCTGTCTTTGTAAATTGTAAATTGTCCTTTCCACATCCATAATGACAAGCATTTTGACCCACACGCTCTATTTACATATCATAGTAACAGCCTCTTATTTAGATGTCAAATTCCAGCAACTAAAAACTCAGATTCACACAAACAACAAGAAGCCAAATAATTCTCAAAAACCATAACACTTTCAATAAAGTTCAGTCCCCTTTGGACAGTGCCTCAGGCCATAGCCATTCTTATTTTATACGTATATATAATGAATTTTTTCATCTTTTTATCTAGCAGATTAAAAGTACAAAAATCAAGAGAGTAATTTGAAAATATGATGCTGAGCTTCACAAAGTCCCTTAAAGTTACAAACCCAGTGCTACTGGGTTTTCTGAATGAAACTGATCTTAACAGAACCAGAAAGGACTAAGTAGCATCCACAAAGTATTTCAGACACTACGCTCTTACATGAAGAGACCTTTGTCCTAGTGAAAGACTATTTTGCATTTTCTCATGTCTCGAAAGATTGAAAATTAAAAATCAAACTCAACTGTACACTCAAAATTTTCTTAAAATTTTTCTTAAAAATTCTAGTCCATGTTCAGAATTCACTTGCTTAAATAGCTATCACTTATATCTATAAGGACCTAGTCAATATCATGATAGAGAAAAAAGATGAAAAATGAACATATTATAGAATTATTAGCCATTATTATTTATTAAATGCTAGGAAAAAAGTGAACTCTAAAATTTATATACAACAGGTGTTGAGAGAGTTTCATTTTTTGTTCCTATAACTTTTAGCTATGTGACATTTGCTAACTAAAATGGAAAACTAAGAAAATTCAATGTGATTTTTTTTCTTCTCAGATAACTAAAGCCAAGATGTTTTTAAGGATGTGAATTTTCCAAATGATTGACTTATTTCAACACTTTGAGTGAGCACAGCTTTGTTCTAAATTTTTATGAGTTTTACAGTTGGTCCAGAAATTACATGTGAACATTACATAAAATCTGATAGTGCAGTATGTAAAATACACATGGTGGAAAGAGTAAATTATGTGGATACTTCTTGCTCTGCAAAACACCAAAATTGTCTCAGTTTCTCTTTTCCCAATGTGATTTTTTATCTCTTGTGTTATTCCGACATTTGTACACTTACTGGAGGCTGGCAGAATGAGTTGCACATAGGGAGCTTTTATATTAACTAAATTTGGTTTTCATTTTAGGAACAAAATCCTCCTTTCCTCTTTTTTTCTTCCCCCAAAGCCCAATAGGCTTATAAATAAATACATAGCCCAGAGGGAAGACTTGAGGAGGTTCAGGTAGATATGTCATTTGAATTTCCTGAGCCTGGTTTTATCTTAACAGCCCCAGTACTCTTTGGACCACATCTGGGTAGGCAAAGCAAAGCAGGAAATAAAATATTCGGATCAATGATATCAACAACCAACACCACTGTCCAAGATCAAAACCTTACATTTCAATCAGAGGTTGGGTGGGGAACATATTTTTTTAACCTAAATTTTCTTCCCAGTTTTCTCCTTTTTTGGCTAGGGTAGAAATGTCATGTAAGAGGCCTGTTACACAGATAACTAATGTGAGAGACATGTGAGCAGACGTCACTTGAGCCTCGTTTTCCATGCCAAAAATTCAGGATTTACGGTCTAAAACCGTAAAGAATATTTTAGAGCCAGATGGTTCCAGAATATCTGAGACATGTGGCCATCACAGCTGTGACATGGCCCACTCTCTCCCACCTACTCAACCCAGAATTTCTTACCCTTCACAAGGCAGCCCCTCCTCTAGATCAGCCAGACTTCAACAAATGACAGACAAAGCACGTTTGGCCCCAATGTAAAAGGGAGAAGTCTCAGAACACACTGCTCCCTGCGTTGGAGAGAGAGAGGAAGAGGCCACATCACAGAGGCCCTCAGGGCACCACAGCACGGGCGGTGCCAGGAATTTGAAGCACCAAGTTAAATGTTTGTGATCCAACCGCAAAACCACAACATGGGCCCCATCAGACAAGGTTTAGGTAGAAGCTAATGAACTGAATCTAATTTTGCTTTGACCATCTTTGATGAGGAATAAGCTCTGCTATAGTGAGTTTCCTAGGCAATTCAAATGTAGAAATTACAGTAGGGCTCAACGAAAAATTCCTCTTACAAAGGAGCCAATCTCCTCAAATAGACTCTCAGGTGGTTTAACTTGGAGGTACATATTTCTTTAAAACTCTTACATGAATTATCAGCAACAATCAAATTTTAAAAATACTTCCTATATTTTCATTTTTATTTAAAAATATATACACACACATACATAAATACATACACATATATGTAGGAAACCCAAGCTAAGTACCTAGGATTTGTCTATGATAATCTAACACGCTATTACACTATAACCTAATGGCCAGGCCACAGACAATAGCAGATGCTTCAAGAAAAAGAATAGAGCCCTTTCAGCCAATTATACAATTACATAATATGACTATGTTTACATTATCAAAGGGAGGCGGACCAAATTACCTGGCTACTTCAAATTAATAACCCCATTTACCTCAATTATCTGGCAGGCAGGGTCTAAATAATCTGAGTAATTACCTCAATTCGTTCAGACAGTATAGATTTGGCCTGTGCGTCCACAAGTAATTTTTCCTTCCAGAACGCCTCTATCATCAGCAAATATCAAAATGCACAATAGCAAACTCACATCAGCTTCGTCTATAAGCAATATAAGCAAATTCTCTCCATTATCTGGCAGATTAAAATTGTTATACTCCTAATAATCCAAGTTGAATTTTCTTTTTTTCATAACAAAAGCTTATTGGACCACAGAATTTTAGAGCTACAAAGTATTGTCTAGGGCCCAAAGTCTAAAAGCCAGCTACTGGCAGCAGCAGCAGTCCAATCAGAAATCTAGCCTACTGACTAATGGCAGTTAAGGAAAGGAGGTCAAAGCCCAAATGCTTGGGTTCAGATCCTGGCTCTAC
Organism: Daubentonia madagascariensis; assembly: GCA_023783475.1. NCBI lineage: Eukaryota > Metazoa > Chordata > Mammalia > Primates > Daubentoniidae > Daubentonia > Daubentonia madagascariensis. Next base: position 3,316,012 of record JAKFHU010002333.1, on the reverse strand, counting down.
TACTTACTAGCTGCATGACCTTGGCAAGTTCCTTAATCTCTCTGAGCCTCAAAGTCCTCATCTGTACAATGGTAATAATAATGGAACCTAATTTATGCAGCCATTACAAAGATCAAACGAGATAAAGCATGTAATGAACTTAGCACAGTTCGTGGCACACAACTACTGTTTTCAAGCACTTACCATTATTATTATAGCATCATCACCTTTAATGGGCTCCCGCAAAGGGTATATCCTCCATGTCCCAATCCCCAGAACCTATGAATATTACCTTGTATGGCAAAAGATGTGATTAAGTTAAGGATCTTGAGAAGAAGGGTTTATCCTGGATTATATCAGTGGTCCCTCAATGCAATCACATGCATCCTCATGATAGGCAGAGAGAGTTTTGAGATAGACACACAGAAGAGGACATAGACACACAGAGCAGAAGGCAACATGAAGGCAGAGCACAGAGGGATGTAGCTATAAGTCAAGGAATGCTGACAGAAGCTGGAAGAAGCAAGGAATGGATTCTCCCTTTAGAGCCTCGTGGCCCTGATGATACCTTGATTTCAAGCTTCTGGCTTCCAGAACTGTGAGAGAATACATATCTGTTGCTTTAATCTACCATGTTTGTGGTAATTTATAACAACAGCCCTAGGAAACTAATACATGACCTTAATGGGTACAGCTCTTGTTTGACCTTTAAACTGTGTTGTGATGATGTTAACAATGACAATGACAAGGCCAAAGGTAAGAGTGCCTGGAAACAGGAAACACCAAGGGCTGGTGTTATGAATTGAGCTTGACAAAAGTAGAGAAGCAGGAAAATGCAAGAGACAAAGAGCAAAGAGGTCTGTTTGGAGGAAAGGGTTCAGGGAAGTAAATACGTTAAACACAAGCATGGAGGCTCATCCTGTAATGGGTCTCATCCACCAGGGACAGAAATCTAACATGCCAGTGTATGGTTTTTTTAAAATAACATGTTTATCCATTCAGTGCTCTAAGCTTTTTCTTTGTATTTATCATGCTTGGAGTTAGTACAACTTTTTGAACCTATAAAAAATAGATTCTTATAAATTTGGGGAAATTCTTAGCCATTCTCTCTGCTTCTACCCATTCTCTCCCTCCCTCTCCTCTCCTTCTGAGAATCCAATTACACGTATCTTAGACTTTTCATTGTGTCACACTTGTCTCTTATGCTCTTTTCCATATGTTCCATTTTTTTCCTCTCTGCACTTTGGTTTGGACTGTTTCCATTAACTTTTCTCCCAGATCACTAGTCTTGTCTTCTGCTAAATGATCTTCTGTTAAACCCCCATCCGTTGAGTTCTTAATTTCAGATATCTCTTACCAGTAATAGAATATCCACTTGATTTTTCTTTACAGATTCCAATCCTCTGTTGAAATCTCCCATGCTTTCATCTATTTTCTCCATTTAAAAAAAATTTCTTGAACATATTAATCATAGTTCTTTGAAAATCCTTTTTTGCTAAATCCAATTCTGTTAATTCTGGATCACCTGTGAATCTGTTTCTATTATTTGTTTTTCTCTCATTTTGGGGGGTCACATTGGCATGCCTAATAATTTTTGATTGACAACCAGGCATCATGTATTAAAAAAAGGGATTTCTGGTGAAGTTATCTTCCTCCAGAGATGGCTCTCCCTTTCTCTGCCAGGCAGAGAGTTGCAGATAGAGGTGAGGGCCAATCCCCTAAACCAATCAGGGACTATTCCAAGACTCAGGCTACTCCTGGTTTACCTCTGCTGCCAGGACTTGGCCTTCCAGGACTTTCAAAGGCCTTTCAACTGAGAGCCTGGTAATGTTCACCATGCACCCCGCCCTCCCACCCTCCCAAAGCAGGTCCTGACTTCTAATCCTTATTGTCTCAGCACTGTAAGACTGCTGAGCACTCCTACTTTCCAGAGGTACTCTGCTTTACTTTTGAAATTCCCATCCCATGCAGCTTCAGAATTTAGCAACCATCTTGAAGGTAAAATCAACTGTGTATTTGTGGCTCCTCAAGTCTCCAATTTTGTCTTTCCAGTCCAGTCCCATAAGACCAGCAAAAGCTCTGCTGGCTAGTTTCCCCAGAGCAACAGCACTCCATCCAAGCACAGCATGGATCCCTAGTCTCTTGCTAGCACTCGGAATCAGAAATCCCCCAGGAACACAGGAGCTGCAGGTCGTCGGGTCACCTCTCCACAGTTTTCCCTTCCTGGAATCTTTGCCTACCTCTTCCTCATTGTTTCAAAACTTCCCAGATGCCTTCATACAGATTTTTTTTATATAGTTTATATGGCTTTTCTTGTTCTTCCAGGGATCACGAGTTTGCCTCAAGCTGCCCAATCTTAGCCAGAAACAGAAATCCCTCCTTTATATCTTTCAAAACACTTTCACTACAATATTTAATTCTTCCCTTATAAACCTATAGAAAAAAGATAGGAAAAAGGAAAAAGAGGGAAGTATTTTTTACTCTGATATTCTAGACCAGTGCTGGGCAAACTATAGCTCACAGGCCAAGTCCAGCCCACTGCCTGTTCTTGTAAGTAAAGTTTTATTGGAACACAGCCACATCCATTCATTTACACGTTGTCTATGGCTGCTTTGGCACTATAAAAACTCTTGCAAAACTGAGTAGTTGTGATGGAGACCATATCGCCTGCAATGCCCAAAATATTTGCTATCTTTTCCTTTACAGAAAAAGTTTGCCAGCCCCTGTTTTACATGGAGGAAACTGGAGCTCAGATACATTCGGTGACTTGCAAGTTAACGCTGGAGGGAAGAATGCATGTAAGCTCCCCCTGGGTCTTATTCCAGCCACCTCCCTACTCTTCTAATTTGCTTCCCATCACAATGATTTCTTACAACCATTTTTTAAGATTAACACAACAAGGAAAGAGGGAGAGAGGGATGAGTTTGAAGCAGACAGTCTGAGTAAGGAGAAGGGAAGAGTCCCAGTGAACACAATTAAGGGTCTATCTTTGGATCATTCGGGGAATTTTGATAGTCACCTTGGAAATCTGCTAAAACAAATAATAGAAGGCAACTATTCAAGGACGCCACTTTGACGTAAGAAAGTCTTAACATTTCATAGGGGTTTTTGTTGTTGTTCAGAATATGAACATGTAAGGAAGAACAATGAAAAATATCCTGAAGAATGTGTTCAATTTTTATCTGTTTGACTGCTGAAAGCTTCCATTAAGGCAATTCTCTGAGCTGGGGGAAAGATATCCTCAACAGAGGATGACAGCTCAGAGGGACTGACACACACAATGTCTGACTGAACAACAACAAAAAAAAATCTGACACAGTTCCAAACTTAACATGACTTAAAAGAAAGGCCACTTGTTTCACCTTCCTTTTTCCCCTCTTCTGTTTAATATGAGCACATAGTAATTTGCTTCATTTTAATAAAATTGTACAATCTGATGAGTGGTGCAATTTAGCCCCCATGTCAATTATGGATGCTAAAAATTTTGGAGTCATAACATACCAGAGTTATCACACACACACACACACACACACAGACCTGTTGGGGGCAGCTAGTCTTTTTCTTTTCACTACATCTTATGCAGAAGGCTGAACAGCACATGTCTGCATCTTGCCAACTATGGAGTCCTATATTCCCAGGGATGGCTTGAGAGGGCAAAGTAAGGTGCAGGAGAGAGAAAGAACAATTTACAAAAGTAAGGGAATCATGCCCTTAAAAAAGAAACATGAACTCCTATAAGAAGGAAGAAAGGAAAGGTTCTCAAGGCCTCCCTGACAAGATTCCATAGTTTTCTCTCACAGTGCCTAGATTTCTTCAGAGATAGAAAGGCAAAAGCAGAATTTAGCTACATTCCTGTGAATGAACCATTTAAATGCCCATCACTCCATGTCACTGCCATGCTCTGAATTCTTTGATGGCTCCCCAATGCCCCGTGTTGGAGTTCAAGCCTCTGAAAGCAGGATACACAATGCACCACCATCCTGTATCTTGCATCACACTCAGTTTCCAGCCACTCTTTGCCTTGTATGTCCTGCTCTTGCAATGAAGAACACTTTTAAAATGCATCCACCCATGATCCCAACTCACAAAGGAATAAAGTTACACTGGAGGACCACATTCCTACTCCAGAATTTTACATGAAAAAAAGTTATAGTATTTTACTTTTAAAGATGTAATAGCTATAAAATCTCTATAGTTGTTTATTTATGATAGTAAAAATATTGCAAAAATTACTGAATTATAAACCTCGAAGAGACCTCCAATGTTGTCAGCTACTCCAAACTCCCCAATTGGTGGTTCATGAAGCCAAAAAAGAATGCAGAGGATTCCTTCTGCTCTCTGATAAACACCACAGACAAGGCAGTTTCAGAGCACCAGCCATTACCCTGCTTTCCTTCTGGGCCTTAACTCCTGATTTTCAAAGGAAAAAAAAAAAAAAACCCAAAAACACCAACCAGCCTCAGAAACCAATCCTTTTTATAGGCAGAAGTTTCCTCCAACGCATTACCAGAGAATTTCAAAAACATACCTCTCCTCTGCCAAACAAGAGTGCCAGCTCCACAAAGCAAGGACTATACTGAGGCAGGTACACACGTGTGCATGTACGCACACACACAGACACACAGAAAGACACAGACATACAGAGACACATAAAACATAGGGACACAGACACAGACATACAAGGACAGAGACACACACACACACACACATATACTTCTCATAGCTGAAAACATGGAAGGCAGTTCAGGGCTTAATTTGAGCACCTATAAGACATAATACTATGAAACATAAAAATGGGTCTCTGAGCCCAGGGAACTAATGATATAGTTGAGGAATTAAGACCAAAGAAATACATGAAATCTAACCATTGTAACACATAATATTTTAAAGAGCATCTTAACTATCCAACAAAGGTTATGAGATATGAGAGCAGGGAGTTAGAAATCCTCAATATATAAAAAACTTTAAAAATCAGTAAGCAAAATACATGCATCCCAATAGAAAATGTTAAAGACAAAAAAACAGCCATTTATTTCTAAAAATACAAATGACTCGTAACCAGTTAAAAAGTAAAGTTCAATCTTGGTAGTCAGCAGAGAAATGCCACCCTGGGGGGTAGAGGGTACAGGAAAACAGGGGTTTTTGCGGCTTACTGGAGGTAGATTAATCTCCAGCACATCTAACTGTTCTGGAGGACATGCAGGATGTGGGGGCCTCACTGCCAACCACTCTTCCTATCCCTGCTTGACCCAGACACTGGACTTCCTGCTGATCCTCAAATGCTCCAAGCACGTTCCCACCCGCCCGGGTGGGAGGGAATGCCACAGTTAAGGGCGGAGCAGAGAAAAGCACTTGAAGAGGAGTGTCCAGAAGAGACAAATGGTACCGTGCCACGGAGGGGAGGCGCAGCAGTCACGAAGCTAACTGCGGTTCACGAACAGCAAAAGCTTAAGGCGTGTAACAGTGAGTGGAAACAAAGTTCTGTCGAACTAAGGAAGGAAAGAAGAAAGAAATGGTGACAGTTGTTCACAACCAACAGCTCTGGCAGACAGAGCAGGGAGCGGACCCAGAGGGGAAGGACGCTGGGAAAGCCACTGTCCTCGCCCCCAAAGCGCACTTGAGCAGCGCGCACCTGCCGAGCGCGCTTTGGGGAACCAGGCTGGAGAAGCAGGCTTGCTCTTCCTACCCACCCCAACTAATTCCCCAGCAAATCTTTCCCATTTGTTACTGTCATCTTCTCTTCATAAATCAAGTCTGCCAGACTCCAAGACTGGGGCATTCAGGAAGTGCTTACTCATAGCATAGAAACATCAATATGAGACTACCGACCCTGGAATGATAATGGGGGAGACGTATTTAGATTCCACAGTTGCCGATGCCTCTGCACACTTTTCACTTTCTAGAAATCTGTCTGCTTAATTTACGTGGCTCATACCTCATTCCCTTTCGGGCGATGGCCTTTTTATCTTTTTCATTCGGAAACTGATCTTTAGGATTTTCCAAATCCTCACTGTGGTTAATTTTTGATGTGCCGAGTTCTGTCTGGAGTTGCTCATGGATAAGCAGGGCTCCCTTAGATGCTGTCTGCCTACACTCCACAACTGTCAAAGATGTCCCCACCCTGGGATCAGTCATCAGATCCTAACAGCACCAACAGAGTGGAAGAGGCACGTTTCCCCCCTTGGTGGGGTTTCCTCCTCCAAGCCACCGAAACACTTTAAGATGTTTTTCATATCTTTGCTATCTTTAGATCAGATGTTTATGCATAAATCAGCCCAAGCAGAATGATGGAGTAGGGGAAAAAGCTGAAGTATTTCCTCACATACAACCCGCCATTTGAGCTTTAAAAAAAAAAACCTTAGAAAAAAAATAAGGCTAAAATCAGATCTTAGATTATAAGTGGCAAGGAAACTGCGACTAGCTGAAGCCAATTCAAGCTGAGCCAATTATCACCAATCATAAAAGATGACTTACAAGAGGCCCCAGTCCTCCAGTACAATGGAGCAATTAAATCTTTATAACTGAGACCAAAAAATGCCACGTAATTAGACACAGTCAGAACAGGGTACACATGCTTCCCCTTCCTGTGGCTGACCCGTAAGGGCAGGCGTGCAGCCATCTCTATACTGGCACGAGGCCGGTCTTTACCCCTCACGCAGCCTCCTGAACCACACCTCCGACACCAGGCCGCTGAGGTGGAGTTTCCTTTGGCAACAGGCCACTAACAATCCTTGAGTTCCTTGCCTACCCCACATCCAAATAAGTACAAGAATAACAGTGTCCCTACCCCACAGGTTACGTGTGAAAAATATCTGGCTATGGATTGAAGTTAAAGGCATAGCTTCTGGAGCTAGGCACCGAGGTTCAGATACTAGCTGTGCTACTCCCTGGCAGTTTTCACATCTGTACAATGGGCATGATCATAGTATATACTTCACTAAGTGTTATGAGGATTAAAAGAGTTATTATATATTTGAAGGGGTTTGAACAGTGCCTGGCATATATGAAGTGCTATTTGAGTTGGCTGGTGGTGTTGCTGCTGTTATTATTATTATTAGGTACTTCCCAACAGCATCAGCATCATTATTATCAAGCACTTCACAATAGCAAGAGTTGCCATCAGCAGCCAGTTGTGAGACTGATACCCTCGTCCAAGCAGGACCAATCTGGGGCACTAGTTATAGGAATGGACAAAACAAGCCAACACCAAGAGACATTGCAAAGGCAGGGCCACAGCCTTCCGCAAAAGCCCAGGTAAGGAACCGGAGACACGAAGTGGAACTCCAAGGTGCCGCACCAGGGAAAGTGGGAGGACAAGCTCCACAGAAGGAAGGGAGGAGAAGAGAAGACCCAGAGCTTGGGGAGACGCACCAGGTCTGAGGCCCCTCCAAGACTTCCAGGGAGGACAGCCTTGAGCCTGGCAGACACTTGCTCACCTTGAACGTGAAGCTGCTTCTTTTTCCCTCCTTGAACAACCACACTGACTGGACACAGAGCCAAGGCCGACCCCGTGGGAAGATGGAACAAATAATCACAGCAAATACGTCCCCAAGGACCCTTTCTGTTGACAGAGACATTTCCTGAAGGTTGACTCTGCCCCAGCCACTCCAGATATGTCACTCATTTCACCCTGACGGCAACCCCGTGGAGCTGGGGGCTCAGAAAGGTTAAGTATTAATAACCTGCTCAAGATCACTGAGTTAGCAAGGAGCAGACGTGAAATCTGAACCTGGATCTGCCAGAGACTCTAAAACATGCCCTCTCCGCTGCATGCCACAGTGCCTGCCCCCCCCAGGAATGGTTTTTCAAGGAGCTTATCAGAATTGGCAGGAAGGCCTCTGGTATTCTCACAGGCCTTGAAGTAGAAAAGAAATTTCTCTTGGACAACTGCTAAGCCAACCATACAAGTAGAGAAGTAGATGGGCAGTGACAGAGAAGAAGAGAGGGGACCAGTCTGCCGACCCAGAATCTGTGTTCTGTCACCAGAGATGGGATCCCTCAGCACCGTCATTTGTCCATCTTTAAAATGGGGGTGGTAATATTTGTCCATCCAGTTCCATTTCTGGTATGACTGATGAAGCCTATCAGATCGACTCTCCTGTAGATAACAACTATAAACTCTGGACAAAACCCAAAACAAAGCAACTTTTTGAGGCACTGGAAAGGCAGCCAAGGCAAGCAGATGGTGGAGAGGCCAATGCTTGCAAGAAGAGTACTGGGCTGGGTGGGGAGTTGTTACTGATGGCTTTTAGCCCAAGGGCAGGCCCCAGTTTGTACCAGCAGCCAGTTGTGAGGCTGTTAACCTGATCCAAGCAGGACAAATCTGGGGCACTAGTTATAGGAATGGAGAAAACAAGCCAACACCAAGAGACACTGCAAAGGCAGGGCAGCTAAAACTCAGACAGAAGCCCACAGTCCTACTGGCTGAAGAAACAGAAGACAGAATACAGGGCTACTTCAGCTGCTGGAACATGAAGGGAGAATCCCAGAAAGGAGAGAGCCAGAGAAAGGGAACCCCAAATTCTGTGTATAAAGTCTGCCCAATTCTCTGTCTGATCCTTCAACCAAGCATGCACAAGGTACTCTTCAAGCAGCCCAGCTACGGCTAAAAGAACAAACAGATTTCATCTGCCACCCAAAAGACAGAGTTTGCAATTGGAGTCTAACTCCTTGTTCCCTCAAACAAAATTACTCATCAGAGGAATATAACAGAATCTAGAGTCTCCACAACAGTCACAACGTCCAGAATACAATCCAAAATTATTATAAAATGTCATCGAAAATGTTACCCACTTTCAAGAAAAATGGCAATCAATGAAGACCAACCCCAAATTACCGCAGATGTCAGAATTAACAAACAAGAATTTTAAAGCAACTATTATAACTAAACTCAATATCTGTCCAAACTACCTCATAGAGTTGTTCAAAGCTAAAATATGGTTGGGCAAGCAAAAAGTGCTTTGAAAAGTTTCATATACACTACACCTAAAAAATAAAAATAGAAGAGGTCCCTACTTTTCACATCTGTTCCCAGAAACCATACAATAAAGCAAACCATTTTAATATGCACCATCTTTCTTCTAAGAACAAGTTATACTCAAGGACTGATCAAAACCCTATTTTAAATAAGTCACAAAGATAAACAAAAATGTGTTATTATGAATCAAAGCCTATAATGCCCATATACCACAAATCATTTTTAAAAGATGGGCCACATGTCATAGTCTATTTTATGCAGTAGGAGGTACAGTATCATCATGGGCTTTAAAGTCAGACAGTCTGGGCTCAAATCCCAGCCTCATGACATAAAAACCGTCTCCCTGGATGAGTTACTTAGCCTCTCCGCACTTCAGTTTCCTACTGGAAAATGTCAATTTACCTGCCTCTCAGGATTGTTGCAATAATTCACATACAGGCCTGTGTAGCAATTTGGTAAATAGCCAAATGCTAAATGAACAGTAGCCACTGAAAAAGAGGTCAGGGAAAGGAAGTGATTTGTCCAGCATGGTCCATCTAGCCAGTTACAGAACTGGGAGTACAACCTGGATCCACTCTTCCATCGCTAAAACAGCTCATAAAAGTTTTTTAAATAGGTACACATGCCCTATGAATTGGTTATCCCAAGTTCCTTAAGCATTCTAAAATGTGCAAAAAACATAAAAATTACAGTTTATGGCACAAATTTGATGGAAAAGTTATGTATAGAAATGGGAATATTTTAAACTTTTTTTACTCCTTTGAATTTGAAAGGTCTTAAGATGTGGCTTAGAAGTACACTATCCTTTTTAAAAGGTGATCCTGGGAAATTTACACTGAGTGCCTTGTTTTTTCCCCATCACTTCCGCTGGCGCCCACACTGAGCTTCAGAATCCACCACACACAAAGCCCCCAACGGCATCTGCACATATGAGGGGCTCACTGCAGCCTCTGTCAGCAGAGACCAAGCACTTCCCCAATGGGGCTCTTGTATCCACCATTTGTTTTCTCTTTCTTCCCATTTCCCTAACTGCTGACACAGCATTAAAGAAGTTTAAGCTAAAGAAAAGAAAAAAAATAAACTGCCTGAGGAGCTTAGGAGGAAAAGCTGTATTTCTTTGCCTGAATAACGTGAGGAGTGTTATAATTGTTTATGAAATTTGGGACTTTGCCTTTAAAAAAACAACAGGTGTTGGGACAGGAAGCCACTGAGAGAGGCAACGTGTCCTTCCTCACACAGCCCTCTTTCCTCCCTGCGACTGAGTCAAGGGCTTGAGAAATGAAGTACAGGAATTAATTAAACACTGAATATAAGGAAGAAACAGATTATCCAAATAGATAGATACAAACCTGAGGCAGGAGCCTCTGGCCTAGTTCTCGTTCTGTGAGGAGAAGAAGAAATTAGAACCTTAAAACAGTTCTCAGAACAAGATCCTAAACAACTGAGGCCAGGAAGAGGACAGAGAGCTTGGAGAAGCCCAGAGGGTTGGAGAAACGTCCGACAGGTGTATGGTGGGAGGACTGGACCAGGAGGCATTGATGAGAACTCGGCTGGAACATTCTGGAATTACAAGGAACTGAGGAAGGTGTGGAACCTCGGCAAGGCAGGGACAACTCTCACTTATGTTTCCAACTCCAGGAGAACGTGACCTCCTGCTTGAAATGGAGGAGGGCTTTGGCCCAACACATGATGATCTTCACAGGCCTACATTCCAGTCTCCTAATTACCCAGGAGTGACAACGTCTGAAGCTGAAGTGATTAATACAATGTTAAACAATCAAAAGCCAAGGAAAGTGGCCAGTGTGGAACCACGCTGAGACCAGAAGCCGCCAAGAAATCTGGATTCTTCCAGAGGCTGGAGCCACCAGGTTAACTGGCCCTGGGCGAGTTCTTTCTCCACCAATGGCCTCAGTTTCCTCATCTGCACAGGGTCAGATGGGTGACCTCAGAGGCCCTTCTCCCTCCTAAACTTTACTAGGAAATCACTGTTGGCCATAAATGAACTCATCCATAACACCCATTTCCCATTTAGATTTTCTGAAGAAATGACTTTGAACCACCATGGCACACATACACGTACACACATACGGAGATAATAATTTCTGCAATCCCCTGTCTATGGCTTCAGCACAATTAGTCCAATACTGTTGGCTAGAGGACACTACCTCCACCCCCGAAACTGGGCCAGATGCCATAATACCAGGTCACTGGGGTGCTGTGGGGTGCCAAACTTCTACATATTGATCATCTTTTCACACCCATTGATAAACCCAGTAAGAACAGAAGTTCCTTATTATCGGATGATTAAATAAGGTCCACAAAAACACTCTGTATTCTTGAAAGCACTCTATTAAGACAAAGCATTACTACCTTCTCACACCTGCTGGCTTCTACCTCAGAGAGGGAGCTTTTCTCCAAAGCCTCTGAATGTTTCGTTATCCCGCCCTGTCCTTGGGGGCATCAAGCCTACCTCTCTGGGCTGCCCTCACCCTTGTGAATATTGACTTCTCCTCTGACCGATGCCTGTGGCCCTGGTGACCTGGTTTGTGCCACATCCCACACTGTTCTATTGTGCAGTTACCCTCCTAATATGATGAACAATGTCCCTTGGAGAGGGATAAATTACGGCAAACACCCTCATTTCGCAGATGAGGAAGTAACGATACAAAGAATCGTTTAAATCATTCCTGTCTTGGGTAGGAAATCCTATACTCATATTTGATTCTTCTTTGCATTTGGTATAATAAAAACAGCTACCATTTACTGAGAATTATCTGTGGGCCTTGTCAATGCCTTTTGGCTGTGGTCCCCAACCCCTGGGCCATGGACCGGGCTGCACAGCAGGAGGTGAGCAGTGGGTAGGGGAGCGAAGCTTCATCTGTATTTACAGCCACTCCCCATCGCTCACATCACCACCTGAGCTCCCTCCTGCCAGATCAGTGGCGGCATTAGAGTCTCATAGGAGCTGGAACCCTACTGTAAACTGTGCATCGGAGGGATCTAGGTTACATGCTGGAATCATCCCAAAACCATCCCCTACCCCCCCAACCCTGTGGAAAAATTGTCTTCCATGAAACCGGTTCCTGGTGCCAAAAAGGTTGGGGACAACTGCCTTATGTGATGCCTTCATTCAATTCTAACAACTCCAGGGAATGTATCCCATTTTACAGATAAGAAACTGAGACAGAGAGGGGATAAGTAACTCGCCTGAGGTCACAGAACAAATGAGAGAGACGGGTCTCCCACCAGATATGTGCTACGCCAAAGCCCATGCTTTTAATCACCCTACCGGTGCTGTTCCCTGATGTGCGGAGTGATGGACTGATCAACAGCCACTGATTAATTTGTGAACACTGCTATTTGCCCTCCTCCCCACAAGATAAACACAGGCTGCTCCTGGGCCCATCAGAAAGATGCCAGCACACCTCCAGGAAGTCAGCCAACCTTCAGGTGATGAGTGATGCTGGAACAGTGGTCTGGACGTCTACGGGCTTTGAAGCGATGGCCTCTTCAAAGCACTCAAGGAGAGATGAAGAAAAAAAATAGGCTTCCCTCCAAGGCCACTTTTTAGCCACTGATTCACCACGCAATGCAGTGATAAAGCCAAGAGAGCCCTAGCCACAACTGTGCTTGCAGGATTCCATACGTTGTTTCAAAAAGCACCATGTATTAGTCCAACATTCCCTGTGGAGCCAGTTGGGAGACAACATCCTGACAAGTTGGAGTTCACTCTTTCAAGACAAGGAATACAAGCTGAATCAGTTCTATTTCTTCCACAGCCAGAATATACAGGTCCAGCTGTTGAGGAGTAGAAACAGGAACGGCTCCTCTCCTCTTAAACCTAGGAGACTTAGAATTTTGCTTACTGGCCCCACAATTTTGGGATCTGCAGGTTTGGAGGTGTTGGTTCCTAACAGAGGAATGTTTCCTCCAGGGAGCACAGCAATGGTTTCCCTGAACTGGAAGTTAAGACTGCCCATTGGCCATTTTAGATTATGAATGCCACAGAAACAAAAAGCAAAGAAGGCAATTACCATCCTGGCTGGCGTGAAGGATCCCAATTTCCACAGGGAACTGAACCGCTGCTGTGCAGTGGGAGCAGGGAAGAGTGTGCCTGGCACCCAGGGGAGCCTCTGGAGTGCCGCTGGGTACCCCCAAGCCTGTGAGTAAGTGTCAATGGAAAACTACAGCAGCTAAGAGACAGACCAAGAACCGCTAAGGATTTAGATGCCTAGATCATCCTACCAAGTCATAAACAAATCCCAGCCACACGAGGGGCTGGCTGAGGGCAAAGGCCAACTCCCAGCAGCCACAGTTTCCATATCTGAGCAACACTAATGCCTCTTCTCAACCTGCCAGTCCCATCTGAATATTCTGTATCATAAAGACCAAACCAAGAAAATAACTCTTGTCACCTAGAGACTGACCCACCATGCCAGTTGGGACTTTATGTCTCCTCTTAAGAGTGAGCGCATTGTATGAAGTATAGATGCATCATAGGCAGAAACAACATTGTCTTCCTGTTGTTTCAAGTTAAAAATGTGCAGAAGGATGTGTGGATGCTGAGAATCTGAAGGGCTGGACTGTGTTGGTCATTTAGTTGCTATCCCTCAGATCCAAGTCCACTCCTCTAGATTCTGACCTGTGTGGTGGGGCTGGGACTGTGCACCCTGCATTCCTCCTTTGCCAGCTGACTTGCTACTGGGTTCTGCCAGTGGATCTCCAGATGGAGATTAGTTGGCAGGAGAGGGGAGAAGGGACCCCCTTCTCCTGTCTGCAGCACTTCATCCCGGCGGCAGAAGCTGGTACCAACCTCCAGCATCTTCTGATACTCTCAGAACCAGCCTCATCTAGCTCAGTGGTGGAGGCTGAGGACAGAGCACTTAATGAGATAGAAATGGCCTCTATCCTCAAGGGACTTCATGTCCAGCAAGGGAAAAGACACTGAACCAACAAGGAATTGTGATCAGTGCTGTGAGATGTATAGGTTCTCTAGGAGCATATTGCAGAAGGTCTGCTCCAAAGCCCACTGCCTCAGAATGAGGTCAATGGGATGGTTACATTCTGGGACTCCAGGCCATTGGCACAAATATTCAGAGGAGCAACTCAGACTGTGTCATCTGCCTGAAGTCAATATACCTTTAAAGAAGGCTCTTGTGCACATCCAAGATTTAAGTTATTCTGCATTATGGAGTTTTTATGTTAATCATTCACTCATTCAGTCACTCAACAAGTGCCCTCAGCACTGAGGGTCTGAGGGCTTAGCAGTGAACAAGGCAAAGTCATGCCCTAGTGGAGCATACATTATGTATGGTTGGAGGACATGGTAAATAACAACTAAATGATAAAATACAATGATTTCAGATACTGACAAGTTCCAAGAAGAAAGTGAGGCAAGGAGTGGAGGTTGAAAGTGAGTGGGCCAAGGGCAAGGGCTGTTTTGAGCAGGGTGGTAGGAGCAGGCCTCTCTGAGAAGGTGGCATTTGAGCAGAGACTCCGAGGACAGGAGGGAATGAGCCAGGAGAAGACGTGGGGCCAAGGCTCACAGACAGAGGGGCTCCATCACCCTGGCAGAGAGAAACACCCTGGGGCACGTGATGTGAGAGGTACTCGGAGCGATGCCACAGCGAGGGAGATGCTCCATCGTGGGGGGAGCTGTCTACTATATCCAGCGAACCTTACAAGTCAGACATAGCTCAGTGGTTGAGTTCACATCCCCACCCTGGCATGTGGTTATTTTTCTTTACTTTCAATTTACATCGCAAGCTGGAGAGAAATGAATTACATCCCCCTGGGTTTCTCTGTTCCATACAATTAAGAAAAGCTATTTCTTAGTCATAAGGCGGATGACGACACCAAGATTTCCCATTTTCTCTCCGCAGGGAGGCTGTCATCACTCAATATTAATTGATCCTACATTTCATCCATAAAGCGAGGGCTGAAACAAATTTTTGGTCACAGAAACAGCAACTATTAGAGTATTAAGGTAAATTATTAATGGTGTCTCCATTAAAGCACACCCCTGTTCACATGGCATCAGCTGCCGCAACTCATAGGATGTTTCTTTCATGGGGAAAAATGAGCAAATTATTAGATTTCTTCCCAATACTGGATTAATTGTCAGCACCTATCTCATTTAAGGTTGCTGGGGATTTTCCACCATTTCATCACAAGTAGGAACACACAGAAAGGGCATAATATTTCTTGGGTTCCCAGCAGGAGAGCATGTCAATCGAAGGCAATTTTATTTTCCTGCTAGAGAGAAAATACAGTGAAAACAGCAAGAAGACACAAGAAAGTCTCACAAATTGAGGAGCGCTATTATCATTTATATAAATATTTCCCTAGACAAAAAATTTGATGCTTATTTTTAGAGGGGAGGGACTGAATTAGAGGAATCTAGATTTAGAAAATAGAAAGGAAGAAAAAAAAAAAAACCAACCAGTTGTAGCTACAAGTAAACAACCCACAATGAACTGGGGACATATGGGAAGAGCCAAACCTCATTACTACTGACAGCAGTGACCAGATGCCGGCACCCAGTGAAGAACAATTCTCCAATTCAAGGGAGGGCTCTGCTGCCACCCCTGCCGACTCCTCTTCATTTATTTAAATGAGTGCTAGGGCCTGCAGAAGGCTAACCACAGGGCATTTGCATTTCATCAATATGTTTAAATGTCACAAATCCTGACTTTCACAGCTGGAAGCCAGGCTTAGCAACTTACAACCAGGCTGATGAATAACTGTGGTCGAGGTAGAAGGCATTTCTTAAACATATAATTTAGTCTTGAGAAGAGATGAGCTCTGTCAACAGGCCCAAGGCATGAAATTAGAAAAAGATGCTATGGATGTGTCTCCATGGCATCAAAGAAATGACAAGGATGGAAAAGTGAACACAATGGTCACTTGCTTCCAGAACACTGTAGGGATCACCCTGTGGAAGACCTTTAAGGGACCAGTGCACCCATTCCCCAGGTGTTGCGTTTTGGCTGCTAAGGACTCACAGCTGCCCCTTCCTGTGGAAAATTTCCCTCAACCAAACAGGAGCCTCCTGCTCTGGGAGTTTAAAAGGCTTGACAGAGTCACAAAAAACTCCTAATGTGACCCCTTCTTTATACTTGCCACAGCACAGACTATGGCCTGTGTCAAAACCCATTTCCACCCCTTCCTAGCTAATCTTCCTGGAATATAGAGGCTGGAAGCCACAAACTACATTTCCCATCTTCCAATGAGAAAACTGAGACACAGAAAAGTCAAGTGACTTTCCCAAGGTCACACAGCTAATAAGTGGCAGAGCCAGAATTTAAAGCCAGGCAGTACAGCTCAAGAGTCTGTGCTTCTGGTAACTCCATCATGCTGCCTCTCCTATAGGAGCAAGACTTTTAACGTAAACTACCTGTATTCATTATCTATTGATGTATAACAAATTACCACAAAACTGAGTGGCTTAAAACAACCAACATTATCCACAGTTTCTAAGAGTTAGGAATCCAGGTGAAGCTTATCTGGGTGCCTCTGGCTCAAGGTCTCTCATGAGGTTACCTCAGGATATGGGGCCAGGGCTCCACTGGAGGAGGATCCACTTCCATTCAAGCACATGGTTGCTGGCAGGACTCACTTCCTCCAGGGCTGTTCTCTGAGGGCCCCAGTTCCCCACTGGCTGTTAGCAGGAGGCCTCTCTTGTTCCTTGCCAAGTGGGTCTGTCCATAGGGCAGTTCACACCACGGCAGCTGGCTTCCCTCAGAGGGAGTGGGCAAGAGAGAGCGAGAGAGCCCAAGACGGAAGCCATAATCGTTTCATAACCTCATCTCAGAGGTGACAACCCATCACTTTGGCTGTACCCAGGATGTTCACTAGATGCAAGTCAGTAGTTCCAGCCCACACTCCAGGAGAAGGGATTACACTGGCTGTGAATGCCAGTAGGTGGGGACCACTGAGGGCCATCCTGGCACGTGGCCACCCCACTGCTCAATATCACAGTACTAACAAGCAGAAAAGTTGAGCTTAAAGCTGCTTTTTCCTCAGTTAACTTGGTTCCCAAATCCAAGCTCCGTACAGTGCTCCAACATTCCTCCCAGTTTGGAGAACAAAACTTTGGTTGGTTCACCTCTCCAGGACACTGGTGATACTGGTCCCCACCACTTGCCTTGAGCCACCTCTGACTTCACACTTTATAGTCAAGAATGTGAAGAGCACTAGGAGAAAAGGTAAGTTTTCTTGAATTTTAGTTGCTTTGGTCTAATCCACTTATATGACATCCACAGTAAAAAAGCCACTGTGTAGAAATGGCAGTAAATTTTGTTTTTATTTACAGTTTCTAGATTAGCGAGAAACAGCGGAAAGAAACGGAGCAGTGGGGCCATAGTTTGGGGGATAAAGCAAGGCAATCTAGGAAGACCAAACACCCTTGTCTATCCCTCTGGCATTATTTCGGCCCAGGCTCTAAGAAGCTGCAGCAGTAACTTTTCTTTCACAAGCTTCATCTCATGTCACTCTGGCCAAACAGGCCATTTCTCACCAAGAAAGCCAAAATGGACTGAAGACCTGCAAGCACACAACCCAGGGCATCTTCGATGCACCTATTAAGCCCCCAGAAGCTCAGCCATTGGCATTAGCAGCTCAGAGGAGTCCAACCAACCCCTAGGAAGCTGGCTTCACTGAGGTACTGACCCAAGAGTTTTCTAAGCTGCAGTTTGGTGGGCCTAAGGATCAGACTTGGTTTAGGATTTCCAGGGTCTTCCTGTACCCACCAAACAGCAGATAAATCTTTAGTCACACAGGGGCCACCAGGACAAAGAGAAATCACGGTCAGTCAAGGCAGATACTTCTCCAAGATAACAAACAGGCTCTCTTAGGGCTGTGCCCAAATGACTGGTTTCCAAATGTGGGAGAATAGCCACTGGACTAGGACATAATAACTCTGGATGTTATGGGGTGGGTATTTTAGACACTGTTTCCTACATTGAGAGACTTCACCATCTTGTTGATCACTGCATGCTCAACACAGAGCCTGAAAAAGAGTAGGTAATCAGTAAATATTCAATGAATTAATTTTGCTGAATAACCTCGCCAGACAAGACTGCTTTTTTCATTAAGGAAAGTCCACCCAACAAGCATTCCAGCTCCCTTAGGAATATATTACCAATCTTGTGTCAAAAGCAACATTCATTCCTCATGGTGCCAAGTTGTGTTCATGCTTACAAACTAATTCTGAATTTATATCAGGGATGCCCGACTGAAATAATCCCCTTCCTCTTTTAAGAGAGCCCAGTGAGGCTGTCAAACAAATGTATACTCCTCCCAGTCAATCCTATGTATGCACGTGAAAAGCATATTTATGCAACAGAATGGAAAAAAATCTCAGCTGCTAAGTGTAGCAGGTACTCCTTGCCTACATAATTTTTATTTATCAGGAGATCTGACCTGTAAACAAAGAACAGCATGTCTGAAACACAGAACTGAAGAAATGATTTTCCAGACTTGATAGTGACAAGAAACTTGAAGCCAGAATCACCTACCTTTTCACACTAGAATTGCTTTAGAAAATATTTCATAGATAAAATTCAACAGGCCTCCTTTCTTCTGAAGCATCAGTAAAATCTGGTCAAACTATAAAATGTACTGGACCCCAATGAAACTGGAGAAAGCCACTTTATAAAAATCCTTTGAAGCAATATCACTAATAATTAGTAGGGTGCATAGCACATTAACTTGTTTTCTGTTCTGCTTTAACCAAATTAGATAAAAATTATTACCACTACCACAGGGCTGCTTTTATGAATCCCTGCAGAAAAATAATTTGGTTTTGCTTTGACAGATAACAGTCATCACCAAGGAATTTCATTTTACTGAAGGCAGCCTTAAGTCGTTGAGATTTACTGCTTGGGTCACACACACACACACACACCACACACACACACACTTTCACACAAGACTGAGTGTTGTTTCTTGGTCTGGATTTAAAGTAGCTGGGAAAAGAGCAGGAAGAGTTTTTACATCAAGGAGGGAATGCAGAGAATGCCTTCCTTCCTCCTAAATCTAATCTTATTACCCCCATTGGTGAATATTTAACAATAACATCCATGCTAATAGACTTGGTTGCAACATCAAAAGCAACAATGCGGAAGATGGATATAGTAGCTTTGCTCAGCAAAGCTTAAAGCCATGTCACACATATTATCTCATTTATCTTTTTTTTAAAAAAAATCCCTGCAAACCGTAAGAGCGTATTTATCTGCCTTGAGCCACATTTTATGGGAACCGATTTCCTCACCACTCTTTGCATCTTCTGTTTAAAAACAGGGTCTGTTTTTAGCACACCTCCCAGCCAGGACCTCAACTCGTAACTCATAACTCATGCCATTGACTTCCTTGCAAGAATCTTAAAAACACAAACCAACTCTTAGCAGTTATAGAAACCGGAAACAAAAATGAAACACAGGTAGGAAATTAAATAACTTCACCCCGATCCACAATTGCTTTTACCCAAACCGAAATTAAATAAATACACACACACACTCTCCTTGAAAACTGCTACACAATTTATTAATGAACAGTGAAAGGAAACAAAAGCTGAAAGTGGGTCAGGAGGAACCATTTAATCTAATAGTCTGGAAATTATATCAGAAGGAACAGATGGTTTCACAGACATCAATGATACCTAGAGGAGCAAGGAGCGATTTTCTAGGAAAGAAAAATGTTTCCCTACCCTACTGTGCATACTATTTTCAGCAAAGGAGGAGTCTATATTCAGCACAGGATAAGTCCTGATTTTGGCATATTTACAAAACTGGGACTAAGTGGCAGCCATCCACACATAACCAAGTTCACACTCGGCCTTCTAAATCTGAGCTAGAGGTCAAACTTAGCCCTATTTTAAAACCAGCAACAAGCAGAAGCCAACACTATCCTCCAGTGGGTTATCAACCAACACTCAAGTTCTTGGTACGTAAGAAAAGTCGTCCCCAACAGGTGATGGGCAATGTGACCTTTAACGTGGTTTGCGACCCTCAGGGACCCCACAGGTCCTAGGCAGCAGCGAGACACACAGGCCACATGGAATGGGAAGACCTCAGTCCAAGCTTTGGCACCCCTCGATGGGGCCCCCTATCTGCCAAACAGAACTAAAAACATCACCTCTAGAGTTGTAAGGATTAATTGAGCTAAAGTATATGAAGCTGCACTGCCAACCACACAGCATAAGGCAACACACAGTTGCGAATCTCATTCCTACCGTCTATGATGCTCCAAAATATATGGGTAAACTCTCCCTAAAGCAGGGCTCAATGGAAGGGAAGGCTGTTACAGCTGGGGTCTTTGAATGACAGATCAGAGCCTGCCAAATCTCAAAGCCATACCTGGGGGACCTCTGGTACAGTCCACATTGCTAAAGAGCAAAGGTTTTGAAGACAGCAAGTCCAAATTCTGATTCTAGCCCACCGTGTACTCGCTGCAGGACCACGGGTGTGTTGGGCAACCTCACCAAGCCTCCTCTCCTAATTTGTAAAATCAGGATCCTTATGAGGGTTAATTAACGTGCACGGTGTGTAGCACGTCAGCTGTTATTACTGTTGCTACTGCTAATGATGATAATAGCACCATCTGCAGGGACCCCCGGCAAGGCCAGAGAGGGCACAGGGGCAGAACAGGCTGTCTGCCACTAAGATGAAGGACTGTACCAGGAGGACCCTCCCTCCAGGGTGAGCTTAAGGTGTGAGGGACATAAAAAGTCACCCTTCACCCAGCTCAGACAGGGGCCCCCTGCCTTATGCTACAATATCAAGGGATGCTTTGGGCATTCCTGCTAGCCGTTGACCTTCCCTCCTCCAGGGCTTCTGACATCTTGCTTCAAGGTTGGTTGGTTTGTTTTTACCTACAAAAAATGCCACCAATATCAGTGACTTTATGCTCAGTTCTGCTGAAGAGCTGCAAATGTTATAGATGAATTTGTTATGTTCTAAAACTGCAGGTATCATATTTAGAGAGAGATAATAAATACCTCATTAAGGGATGGCAAAACAAACACTTCAGGGCACTTGAGGCTCTATCTAAAGAAACCCCACGGTGAAACCCACTTTAAACCAAGAATCCTCCTGTAATGCAAATAACTACCCATCCCCCACAATTCCTTCCCCTCCTGGGCAGAGCTTCCAGTGTTGGTCTTCCCTGTAAAGGGGGCAGCACCTGCAGGCACCTGCAGCCAGGTGTGCCTCCTAGCCAATTCCCTGCTACAGCACAGACTTGAGATGAGTCCGTGAACACTTATTCTATATTGTCAATTCTAGGTCACTTCTGTGGGGCTTGGTCAGAGTGGCAAGAGCAAGCAAAGGAGTTGAAAAGGGCAGCTGCAGTGGAGGGAACAGAGGGGGTTGGAGACCAAATTAGGCCAAAGGCTTCCAGAAAAGAGCCCAGAAGGAGGCTGGACCATGTGACTGCTGGGGCCCAACCACAGCCTACAGGCCTGCTTCCAACAGGAGGCAGTTAGAGCTAAATGTGATGAGCCACGGAACTGAAAATAAAGGCCTCCCTACGTGTTGTGGTGTGACTGGGCCCCCACCATGCCACAGTCCTGACTGCCCCCAGAGCTGGACTATGCCCTCTGGCCCTCGATGAGGGTGAAGGGCACAGATACTCAGTAACCAAGGCCCCTGAGCCAAGAAGAGGCTGTCTGCAGACCCAAACCATCGTCTGCAAAACTACCGGCCAGCAAGAAACTGTTCCCCAAACCCACCTCTCAGTCTTCCTTCAGCTCAGCCCTAGCAACCTCCTTGCAAACTCATTCCCATCCACTCAGGCTCTCCCATCCCCAAAGCCATCCCTCCCCTGTGTATTTCTCCACTGTCCCCCTCCACTGTGGTTGGCAGAGCCCACAGCCCAGTTGTTCTCAAACTTTGGCAACATCAGAAGCACCTTGTGGGTGTGCGAAAACAGACTGCTGATCCCCTACCCCTAGAGTTTGTGATTCCGTAGGTCTGGAGTAGGGCCCAAGATTTTGCATTTCTGACAAGTTCGCAGGTACTGCTGCTGCGATTATGGGGACCACACTTTGAGAACCACTGGGTTAGACCACAGGGAGTAAATTCTCTAGCAGACAAACACGTCCTCTTCACTTGGGTCCCTGCATCTCAGGTGCAACTGAAACCCAGTTATCCCCAGGGCACATGTGACCTACCCAGGGTAACTTCAAACCCTAAATGGTCATCCATGAGAAAAGCTGAAATTCTCACACTGGCTCTTTCTGATCTGCCCTTCCCCTCCTCGCTATTCCTGACACAGAACCACACATTCCCGCTCCTGTCTTTCCTTGCGCCCTTTCCGTGTGGAGCACTGCCTCTCCTCTGCCACCCACTAAGGCTAATCTGGGTCCTTCCTCTCCTTCAAGGTCCAGGAAAAGCTTCACTTCCTATGGGGGCTGTTCCTGAGAGCCCAGCCCTTGAGGTGGCTTGTCTTCATGGCCGGCCAAGTTTTCACACCACTGACTGTACTGGGGCTTCCCAGCCTACGTCATGTCACACGTGGGTGAAACATTCTAGGAAAAGCGACCAGACTTCTGGGAAGTAGAGGCAACCTGCATGAGGTTCAAATAGCCCCCCAAGGGCTAAAGGGAAACACAACCTCCACGCACTGTGACCCACCTGAGCGTCATCCGTTGGGGTGCCCACATTCATACAAACCACCCGGCACCTAACACGTGCGCGCTCACTGGTTCTCAACCTCAGCTGCACATTGGCATCACCTATAGTTTCAAAAATAAATGCTGATGTCTGGGTCCCTTCCCCAGGATTAACTTAGTTCTTCTATTGTGCAGCCTGGGCAAGGGAATTTTTTAAGCAAAGTTTGAGAATCATAGTGCCATCTTGTATTATTTTGTTTAGGACTCTGGCCTATCCTCCTAAATATATTAGAAGCCATTTTAAGGAAATAAGTTAAATAATATAGGTAGTAAATAATATATAGGTAGGTATGTATTTATTGAATTTATTTTATACTAAAAAAAAAAATCACACCAGTATCATTTTTTCTGCCATCTCCACTCAGATAAAAAAAAAAAAATTTGTACTCCACATGGTCTTTTAAGGTTCTCAAAGTGTGGCCCCCAGACCAGCAGCATCAGCATCACTGGGAACTTGTTACATAGGCAGATTACCAGGCCATGCCCCAGACCTACTGACTCAGAGATTCTGAAGCTGGGGCCTAGGAATCTGGGTTTTAAGAAGCTCTCCAGATGATTCTGATTCACCTCAAGTTTGAGAATTATTACTTTAAGGTAATGATTCATTTTAAAGGCTTGTAGTCTTTTGCATGATATCTTAGAACTTGCCTATCACCTCCCTCATGAAATCAGAAAGGCTAACAGTGCCAGGATTTATAACTAGCCATCGGGCACCCAAGCTCTCAGCCCCTCTAAACTTTAATTCCTCAATTTTCAGAACATCATGTAAATCGTGATCCATCTTTTTAGATTAATCTTTTTCCCAGCTGTGAAGGGAGACGGAAAGGACATCTTATATAGACAGTGACTATCAGCTGCTTCTGTGGTTGTGTTTCGGACTAATGTCACCCAGTATGGAGGTTCAAGAAAAACTGGACCCTTAAATGATTCATTGCACAATATGTGTGTTTGAAATAAGGAATGTCATCCTGTGTTATTATCATGACCACCCAAAATTTATATACAGAGTTTAAGGCTAAAATGCTGGCAGCCAAAATCTAAATATGAGCCTGGTCAGCACAATGTCGAGGAAAGAATCCCAAGGGTCAGCTCTTAAAGACCTCTTACACAGGAAAACCACAAAGATGGGAATTTTAGAAATGTGGCAATGTGGACTGATCCTAGAAACTGAAACATGTGTCATGGGAATGTTTTATAAGAAAGAATTTAAGAGGAGAAATGGAAGACGAGCTTGAGAAAGGCAATGGAGCGTAAGTTACCTTTGAACTTTTTCACGTCAAAGCCCTTCAATCTCGTTTAAACTCCCCGTAGTATGCAGAGGATTTAGGAACCAATAAAGCTACTAACTCTCACAACATTGTTGCCAGAAATGTAAAATAGTACAACTGCTTTGGAAAACAGGTGGGCAGTGTCTTATGAAGGTAAACATACATTTATCAAACAACCCAGCAACTCTACTCCTACACACTTATTAATACCTAACAGAAATGAAAATATGTGTCCGTGCAAAAGACTTGTTCACAAACGTTCACAGCAACTTTTCACATAACAGTGCCAAACTCGAAATAGCCCAAATGTTCAACGGGAGAGTGGTTAAACAAATTGTGGCACATCCAAACAAGGGAATATCACTCAGAAACAAAAAGGAATGAACTCCTGATGCATACAACAGCCTGGATGAATCACAAACGTGTTATGCTGACTTAAAAAAGCCAGACACAAAAGCATACATGCTGTATGTTTCCATTTATATGTTATTCAAAAAGAAGCAAAACTAATCTACAGTGACAGACAGCAGATCAACAGTTGTCTTGGGTTGGGGGAGGCACATGAAGGAACTTTCTGGGGTAATGAAAAATTCTCTTATCTTGAGTGTGGTGTGGTGGTAGTTCACATTTATCAAAACTCATCAACCCATACTCTTAATATGCGTGTACTTCATTGTATATAAATCATACTTCAATAAAGTTACCCAAACAAATACCACTTAGACACCATTCAGTAGGACTGACAGTTAGCACTGAGCTCTCTTTCATGTGTAGTGGACAAGCCCTGTGTGAAGACAGCTGAAACTTCTCAGTGCTCTTGAGAGAGCCTAGACTCCTCAGCCCAACACCTAAGACCTTTTGTCATCTGGCCCCACTTACTTCTTCCCAAAAGCCACACTCCAACCAAACTGAACTGCCTGCAGCTCCCCATATATGCAATGTTGACTCTGGGTTTTGGTCCCTCCCACAGGTTTCCCCATCTGCATGGAGAGATTATCTCCTTCTACCCTCTTCTTCCTCCTATCTTTTGCCTAACTCCAAATCCAACTGAGGATCTCAAGCCTTCCTTGACACGTAGGCTCACTCCTCCATCGAGCCGGGGGGCTACCAACGTCCCCTCTGTCACCATCACTGTACTGGTACATCGAGTACTGGTTCTTCGTCTGTAAGAGAGTTTGAACCAAAATAGAGT
The DNA here is from genome assembly GCA_023783475.1 of Daubentonia madagascariensis. Classification (NCBI taxonomy): domain Eukaryota; kingdom Metazoa; phylum Chordata; class Mammalia; order Primates; family Daubentoniidae; genus Daubentonia; species Daubentonia madagascariensis. The sequence continues at coordinate 3,290,924 of JAKFHU010002333.1, read as the reverse complement.
AGTAGACTAGACCAGTGCTATGGACTGAATTGTGTCCCCCAAAATTCATATGTTGAAGCCCTAACTCCCAATGTGACTATATTTGGAGTAAGGAAGTAATACAGTCAAATCAGGCCATAAGGGTAGGGCACTAATCTGATAGCGCTCTCTCTCCCCCTCCCTCCATGTGCAAGCCAAGAAGAGGGCCCTCACCAGAAGTTGACCATGCTGGCACCCTGATCTCTAAGGTAGAAACTTCCAACCTCCAGAACTATGAGACAATAAATGTCTGTGGTTTAAACCACCCAGCCTACAGTACTTTGTCATAGAAGCCCAAGCTGACTAAGGCAACCAGGAAAATCTCCTGCCTGGCTTACCGACGTGTCCCCAGGACACAGCATCTGGCCCAACATTGACCGTCAGTAAATATCTGTGGAAATCAGTAAATCATCATCCTACGGTCGCTATGAACCCAAGGGCAAATGTTCATGATAAAATCATATATTATTCTAAACTAGAGACACAGATTCTGACCTGGAACTGAGTTTTCCTCCCTTGAAAACAGACTAGAACAGCACTGTCCCATGGAACTTTCTGCAGTGATGGAAACATCCTCTGTCTGCACTGTCCACTATAGCAGCCACCAGCCACACAGGGCTACTGAGCACTTGAAATGCGGCTACTGTGATGGAGGAACTGAATTTTTAATTTTATTTAATTCTAACTAATGATTACACTTAAATAACCATGTGGTTGGTGGCTCCTGCAACAGTTCAAACAAGGCCCAAGCCCTGGGCAATGGCCTCATTACACAGGTCGCTCACAGTGCCAAGTGTCCCCAGCACCAAACATGTATAAAACAGTCAATTTCCATGGAGCTGACACAGGTAGCTTTCAAGTGGTGTTGAGTGGCCCAGCATAGAGAAGCTGGCAAAACACACACATAAAAGGCATAATGAAGCACTGTCTGCAGAAACTGTGATGCTTTATGGGCCTCCGTCTGCGACAAAACCCATCACAGGGCAGGTTCATCCCTCGGTGACCAGAGTTAATTGAAAATTTAAGACCCAATCAAATCACCCAGAATTGAGATTTTTGGCAGCTTATGTGCTTCACTGTAAGATTCCTGCGGCTTTCGTCTCTGCCAACCCTGCAAGTGAGGCCGCATGTTCCAATATTGTCCACAATGACACCAAGCTTTAAGCAAGGGACAAACACAACAGTGTTAACTGTGATCCTGTTTAAAAAAAAAAATGCATATAATGCCATTCCTGCCTAAGCCACCAGGTGAGCATGGGCCAACACCCTTCCCCTGACTTGTCGTTGCTTAAGAGTTGAACGAGCATCTTCTCTATGAAAAATAGGCATATCAAGCACCACTTGAAAATCTTCTATGGCCAAACCTTATGGAAGAGGAGTATTTATATGCCCTTCTACATGATAGCACAAGTTTTCTAACAATGATGTTCCAATTGGTATTAATGCCTAGTTGCCTGGCATCTTGCAATCTAGCATCACTAGAGCTTTGTTACCCAAGATTCTAGAATTCTATGTTTCAATTCTGCCCCTGTAGCTCCTAGCACTGCATCTTTGGGCAAGTTACTTAACCTTTCTGAGCATCCATTTCCTCATCTACAGAAAGAAAGAAATATTGGTACACTGCAAAAATGTACCCATATACCTCACTGGGTTACTGCGAGGAGAAAATGACATAAGAAACCAAACAAAGATGAATGTTCACAGCAACTTAATTTATCATAGCCAAACCTGGAAAAAAACCAAATTATTCATCAACAGGTGAATGGAAAAATGAACTGTGGTATTCCATTCATACAATGGAATACTACTCAGCAATAAAATAGGGATGACCATGCCAAAAAACATAAATGAATCTCAAAATGAGTAAGCTGGGTGAGTGAAAAAAGCCAGACCAAAAAAAAGTCCATACTATGCAATTCCATTTATATAAAATTCTAGAAAATAAAATCAGCGACAGAAAGCAGATCAGTGTTTGCCTGAGGGTGGAGGGCTGGAGAAAGGGAGGAATGATGAAGGGGCGTGAGGAAACTTCTAGGGCGATGGAAATGTTCTGCATCTTGAGGTGGTGATGGTGTCGTGGGTTTGAACACTTTAAATATGTGCAGTATAGTGTGCTTCAATTATACTTTGATAAACTTGAAAAAAAATTAGGGAAAAAACTGAGATCAGGAACATAATGTCCTGTCACAGGACTTGGCACATAGTAGGCACTCAACAAATGTTAGCTCCATTCTGGAGAATAACAAATGATCTCATTAGAACTGCTGGGAAAAACCCGAGGCTGCCAGGGAAAGGAGTCAGCATGTGTAACATTTACTTCTGGGTTTACCAGGACCCAACTATTTACACAGGCTCTTCTCAGCAAGAAAGCATCGGCAAGGAAGACAGACAGAGAGAGGAACAAGGCCTGGGTTTTGCCCTGAAGGAAACACAAATAGTTTTAATATATGATGTAACACAAGTGTCAAAAGTATGGTATTGACAAACTACAGGCATGCAGCAGACAGTAATTTCGATGGTATGGTTGTCAGAGAGGAACAATTCCAGGTGGGTGGGACCCTGACAAGCAGTAAGGGGTGGGGCCTGTGTCACGGCACACGACCCTCCACAGGACAAGTGGGAGGGGGTCACAGAGCACCAGCTTGGACTTCAACTTCATTTATCTAGGGGAACTTGCCACAGAGTTGCGCATAATCAGATGCGTGTTTTACACAAGCAGATCCTATCTAGAGGGCAATCTGGCAACTTATCAAGCAAGAGTCTTGACATTCGCATCCTTCAACTCAGTAATTCCTGAGGAAATAGTCAGAAATGTGCACAAAGATTTATGTACAACATTGCTTATCACAACATTATTTATAATAGCCCGAAGCCCGAAATAACTTAAATGTCCAATAAAAGGGGACTGCTAAATAAATTATGGTACGCTGAGTGGTTAAATCATATATAGCCATTAAGTCAGACTTTCAGAGCATGCGGATGGGCAGGGTGCATGCCTCACTAAGCTGCAAAAAAGCAGGATACAAAAATCTATGTTGCATATTCATTCAACAAATATTTACTGATTGTGTACAAAGTGCTAGGCACTGTTCTAAGCACAGAGGGTACAACCGAGAATGAAATGAAGAAAATCCCTGCACTTGTGGGAAGGGATTCTAACTTCTAGTGAAGGAAAGCAGACAAACAAGGAAACACACAGCAATAAGCAAAATAAATAGCATGTTACATAGTAAGAAGTGCTATGGAGAAAACTAAGAAGGGAAAGATCTGGGGAGCTGGGGGAAGGTAGAAATGTCAAACAGGTGGCCAGAGAAAGTTTCCGGGAGAAGCAGGTAAGAAGACGGGCCAAGGGGTTGCCAGGGAGGACTCCCAGGCAGAGGAACAGGCAGCACCAAAGTCCTGAGGCCTGTGGGCTTGAGAAACAGCAAGGCCCAAGAGGCAGAGCACCAAAGGCAAATGGAGGGAGAATGAGGGAAAGGGAGCTGGTGCCACTCACGGGGTGGGGGAGCCATGGAGGGCTCTGAGCAGAGGGGTGGTGGGATCTGTGGGAGGACACGGGGCGGGGGCCAGGTGGGACTTCCCCAGCTCTTTATAATGGGTATGTGTTCATTTCATGATCAGAAAACAAAAGATAATTCCAGCAAGGAAAGCACAATGCAGAAAAGTAGTGTGGATGATGCAACGGGAGCACAGGGAAACAGGGAAGCAAATGAGGAGGTGAAGGAGATAGCTCAGATGACGGCGATGCAGCAGGGGCGTCAAAGGACGGCATGTGTTCATCGAGGTTTTATGAGCAAAATTACTCTCTGCGCGAGTAAAAGAAAACAACCACAATGCAAAAAAATAAAAATAACAGAGAGAAAAAGAACTCCCCCATAATCTCAGCATCCTAACAATCAACATTTAACATCTTGGTACACTTCCCTCCTGCCTTTTTTCTTAGACATGCTTTTGTTTTTGTTTAATCATCCTACAATGCCCAGCACATCGCAGGCATTCAAATAGTCACTGAACAAATAAATGGATGACCAAATGTTTCGAATAATTTTGTGTTACATTAGCTATATTAGAAGTGTTTTCAGACATGGTTTTAATAGGCTTGGGTGATGGAACAGCAGTTGTGGGCAGGGAGAAGACATGGTCATAGATGTCTGGCCACTTAAGAGGATGGCAGTGACATGATTTGAGGGCACCACAAGGAAGCAAACTAAGGAGGAAGATGCTGGGTGTGGTTTTCGTGACCGGGAGAAGTACACAGAATGCTCCTGCAGAGATGCCCAGATGTTCTTCTCTCTCAGGGTTCAAGAAGCAGTCAGAGCCTCAGCACAGGGATGGTGGCAGCAGGAATGGCAGCTGAGGAGGAGGAGGAAGAGCACCAGCAGCCCCCACCACACACCAGACACCATGCTAAGAGCTTCACACGAGTTCCATCTTCTACTCTTCGCCACTGCTCCATGAGGTGGACACTCACATGCTCATGTCATAGATGAGGACACTGCAGGCCTGAGAGGCTTAGTAACTCACCCAGTTACTCCAAAGCAGATCCCGGACTCCAAACCATCCATGTGGGGGCTTTTCCTACTCATTCTCCTTTCTGCTCATAGAAGCTTAAACTATACTCAGAAGCCCAGGGAGAAAGTGTCTGAAGATGCCTTAGTTATGCAGTGCCCAATTTTTGCTCTCAACCTCCTGAGACCCAAAAGGAAGAGCGCCCTCTTCCTCTCCCAAAAATACATTTCACATGTTTTCTAACTGACAATTTTAACCTGTTGAGTTCTTTTCCTTTTCATGTGTATGAGTCTTCTCTCCCCTACCAGGTAAGAAGCTCCGGAATACCAGAACATGCCTCCCAAACCTCCCCCTGCTGCACCAGCCCAACACTCTGCACATAGTAGGTGCTCAGCAAATGCTTTGGATGATGTTGACCATCCCCTGCCAGTCACCCCAGGGCCAGACCTTGGACACTGGTGGTGGTAGGTGAGCTGACTCCCTCTGGCTCAGGCGAAGTGAGGCCAAGTCCAGAGGGACAAGCCCTCTTGCAAGAGGGCGGGCAACGGGCAGGGGAATTCGGGTGGATGGGCCAGTTCACATGAGGAGAGAAGGCAAACCTTTCTTTTCCACGGGGCTTACTACAAAACAGTGCCTGCAAACTGGTTGGCCCATGGGCCAAATTTAGCCTATACATGTGTACTACTTAGTTCACACATGGTTTTCATTTGTTATAAGTTTAATCAGTTGCTATCTTTTAAAAAGTGAGAGGTTTCACATAAAAATCTGGGTTTCTGGAAGCCGTCCCTTGAGCCCGGCCTGCCCTTTCCTGGTTCCCACAGGCCCCACCCAGCCCACCTCTCTGGCTATGCCCCCCGCAGCCCTCAGCGCTGAGCGGAGCCTGGGTAGCCCCTGTCCGCCCAGTGTACTCACCAGCACTCAGAGTCGTGAACTCCAGGAAACGGTATTCATAGGACACATCTATCTTGGTTTCCACCTGAGGCCTCTTCAGAGTTGAATAAATATTCCCAGGCCGTTTTTCATCGCGTTTCTCTAACTTGTTCAATCCGCAACCCATTTCAGCAGCTGCCAGCAAAGGGAAAAAGGGGGGGGGGGGGTGATTTTTTTTCTGAGATGTTGTTTTTAACACCATAGTATAAAAGACGCCTTAATTTTCCTGAAGAATACATAAAGGACTTCAGCCTTTATGAAATCGTGAGTATATTTTAATATATTACCCGAACACAGAGGACTATGCTCAGTATCCAGGCTGGCTTCTCTTTCTGTTAAGACATAATTACCAGCCATCCTGTGATTTTTTAAATGACACCAAAAGCATACCTGTTTTATATCTTTTTTCCCCCTATCTGAGGAAAATAATACCTCAGAGTGCCTCAGTTCCACTATAATCTCGTATACATGATTAAAAAATGGGATCTAAAAAGCAATATGGTACATTATGGTGTCAGCCTGTCTGTAAAGATACAAGAGATGTGTCACCTTCACCATGGTTGCTAAGAGGGAATCAGTTGTTGTTACAATTTCCAAACTCCAGAGTCCTTTCTACCAACAATAATTATTTAGACAGGAAATTCATATTCATAAAACATCTCTAAAAGTAGATGGTCATATTTTTATGGGCCTTGTCTAAAAGTCCCCCTTTTCTTCTTTTTTAGACCAAACAGCAGGAAATAATAGCATGCTTCCATGCTCTTAGAGTCAGTTTAGACCAAAATGAAAACTGACTGAACACTAATAGCAGGGCTAGAGAAATTGGAAGCAGAAATCCACACGTATTAGAGCAAAGATCTGTAGCTATAGTTTGGAAAGAAAATGGAGAAATGTTAAAATCATGTGCCTATTAGGGTGGGCTGAGCTTCCAATCTTTCAGGGGATTAAAAACAATGAACATTCTCTATTTAGGCAAAATGACATTCATGAAATGACTTTTTATCCACTCCCTACACTTCAGCAGAAGATATTTTCCTTTTGTGTATTGAGCACGACCAATACTTCCCTCCTCTCTGGGGTGCCACTGCTGCCATCAGAACATATTTCACAAAAATATTAACTGGCCAAGAATATCACACACAGAAACGCGGTGACTGCTTCCTTTTAGAGATAAGAATTTCCTTTTGCTTAATACATTCACAAGGTACCCAGCTTCCTAAGGCAATTTGGCAAGCTCCAGAAAAACAAACTGAGCCTCAAAAAGGCAATGCGGGGGCGGGACGAGAGAGTGGAAGGACGTGGTGCAGTGACAACCAGACTATACTTTTCAGTAATTAAAAAAAAAAGTCTGAAAGAATGGATGAGAACAAGAAGCCTTACTTATTTATGCCTTAATAAGGGAACATTAGTGTCCAAAGGGTCACAGCAGACATGATTTATGTGCAATCTGCATGAACTGATTACTTGTAAAATACTCTGTAGTTCTGCAGATATAATAGCTGATATGTACAGAGGCTGCACATTTAGCTGCTAAAAAGCAAGCCGGCTGGCATCCACTGTGGCAAAGCAGAAGAGAAATGGACAGGGAGGATTCCAAGTGCCGGGAACATTAACCCTGGCCAGATGAGCACTACTGCCACCAGAACTGCAGAGCCCAGCGGCTCACCAGGTCACTCATTCGTGCAGATTTACCACATGCACGCTATGGGCAAAACACCATCAGCAAGTCAGTGTGGTCTTTGCTCTCAAGGAGTTCAGCCTGGTAAGAGAGGAGGGACATTCAAGTTATAACACAAGGTGGGAAGATGGCAGGGGCCTAGAGAAGGTATTTGATACGTGACCATGCAGAGACGGAGGGAGAGCACTGCAAAAGCAAAGGCATGGAGGCAGGAAAGGACAGCGTGTGAAGGGAAAGTACAGGCTGGAAAGGTAACGTGGGGTTACGGGTGTCAGAGAGCCAGGGCCACCACTAGCTCATAGGGTACCTTTGTGAGAAGTAGAAAAGGGGCCACCTCCTCTGAAGAACTCAGTCCTGTCTCAGCCATGGCTTCCTGAGTGGAGCAAGAGCTGGATCCAAGCTCCTGCTTACCCTTTGTGAACAACCTTTGTAACTGTACCTGGCTGTCCTCCATCAGTAGGGAAAAGCTAAGCAAAGTAGACTATTTCAAAACTGGTAATGATTAGCTAGCCATATAGATAAACATGAAGGTAGAGGCAAAGATTTCTTACACAGAACACAAAAAGCTCTAACCACAAAAGAAAATCTTGATAAAGTGGACTATGCTACGATTAAAAACTTCTGTTCCTCAAAATACACCTTAAAAAGTGAAAAGGTAATCCAGGGACTAAAAGAAGCTATTTGCAATACATCTATCTAGTGGTGTACTGGTAAACCAGCTCCCAAGAAGGGGAAAAGGCCCTGATTTGTAGTGTTTGCCAATTTCTGTGGTGTAAACTTGCCCACCACGACAGGTTTCAAGCTACCAACGTGATGCCTGAAGGCAGAGTTGGCAAGAGATGCCACAATCAGCTCTGGAAAGCCAGTGCATTAATTCAACAAAGGGCTCATATCTACAATCAAGGAACTCCTGCAAATCAATAAGGAAAAGATAGATTACCTGGTAGCAAATGGGTGAAATGCCTAAACAAGCACTCACAGGTGAGGATATGCAAATGGCCAAGAAACACATGAAAAGAGGCTCAACTTCATTCCTCATCAGAGAAATGAAAGGAAGACCACAATGAGATATAACATGCATCTACAGAATAGCTAAAAACATTTTAAAAACTGATAATACCAAGTGTTGGCAAGAATATGAAGCAAAATGAACTTCCCTACACTGATGGTGAGAGTGTAAACTGGTACAACCACTTTGGAAAATTGGCAATACGTAGGAGAGCTGAATATACGCCTATCCTGTGACCCAGAAATTCCTCTCCTGGGTATACACCAACAGAAATGTGTCCACATGCGTGTGCACATGGGCATCAAAAAGACACATACAAGAGGGCTCACAGTAGCACTCTTCATAATAGCCCATACTGGAAACTGCCCAAATGCCTTATGGTAGGATAGATGAATAAATTGTGGTAAATTCACACAACAAAGTATTATAAAGCAATAAAAATAAAGAAACTAGGGTTACACATAACAGCACAGATGAATGTCAAAATCAAAAAGCGGTGGGGGAGGGGGCAAGCCAGACACAAAAGAGTACCTACTTTCTTATTCCCTTTGTATGGAGTTCCAAAACAGGCAAAACTAATCTCTAGCGTTAGATGCTAGAGTATTGGTTACCCATGAGGGGTACAGTGACTGCATGGGAGTGTGAGGGGCCTTCTGGGATATGAGTCATGCTTGATCTGGGTGCTGGTTACACAGGTGTGTTCAGTTTGTGACAATTCACTGAGCCACTAAGCTGTCTGCTGATTAATCTGTGTGCTTTCCTAAACTTACATTACACTAAAAAGTTCAAAAATACATAAACTATTATGTGGCTCTGCAGATGTACAGAAACATCTTCAACAATAATGTTAAGTTGGAATAAAGGTAAAGCACAAAATCGTTCACATACTGGGTATAAATTCTTCTGAATAAAAACCGAAAGCAACATTTACAGTAGGCAGTTCATCTAATGCTAGCTTTACCAATAAAGTCACTTGTGTGTACACTATAGAGTTCTGAGAAGGAGAAAGGACTGTTCTCTATTTCGGGATAGAGGCATGTTCTCCGTGTTGGGCCCTACCTAGGATTTAATGGACACGAGGTGGAGTAGTGGATAGGGTGGCAAGCAAGAGAAGGTAGTCATGCTGTGCCCTGCCACATACTCAGGCAGATCTGCCTCACTCTGGAAGGCAGAGTGTTTGGGGACCTCCAAGAAGGATTTTCTTCCTCAAAAATCCTCCCATTTTTGTTACCCTATTATATAAATTCTAGCATTAGAAATTCATTCCTTTGAAATCAAAATTACTCTCCTTAAGAACCTCCTTTGAAACCACAAATATCTCCAAGTAAGGAGAACACTCTAAGCTCCTGGTAGCCACTAACACTTTTGTATGATTTAATTTTGTCTATAACTTTTAAATTTTAATTAATTTCTTCTACAAAGGACCGATTTCCTGACAGCAGAAAAAAGGAGAGGGTTACCAGGATGAGTAAGAAAGACTCAGAAAAAGTTTGGGTGGGGAGGTACCAAGAAGTATTAGAAAAACTCTTCTGATTCACAGCTTTGAATTTAAGGTTTCAATCAACTATCCCAAACTTGAGGCCTCTGCCCAAGTTCACCCCAAAGGGCACCGTGCTTGATATCATAGGACATAAAGGCACTCTGGACAAATCATCTGTGATCAGACACAGAAAAGATAAACAGTATGTTAAAGTAAATTTGGCCTGAGGATGCCTCCGTACTTGAGTCCTCAGGTAAGGAACTGCAACCCAACTTAGTATGTAAACAAGCTGAAAGCCTAACTTAGGAGCATACTTTTGTAACAAATAGCTGAGTCTCAGCCAATTGCAGCAGCCAAGCTTCAGTCAATGGTAGGCAGCCAACTGATCAGACCATGTTCAAATAAGGCAAACGCGGAGCTGTAACCAGTCCGGCTATAACCAATAGAGCTGTCTCTCTCTGTGCCTCACTTCCATTTTCTGTACCCAAATGCCGCCCGACCATGTTGCAGGCCACAGTTCTAAGGGCTGCCCAATTTGCAAGTCACTCTGCTCAATTAAACTCTGTTAAATTTAATTTGTTTTAAGTTTTTCTCAATACCAGCCAGCAGCTAAACTGTGATATTAGTGTACCCTTGGGGGGTCTCAAGCTTTAGAGACTCATTTCTTTGGAGTCCATACAACCCTTGTTAGGCAACTGCTTTTAAAGCACAGTTCTCTCTGGGAAAGGAGACACAGGTAGCAAGCAGTTGCTGGCCATCAAAACCTTAGTGTGAGCCTGTTCCTTGTGTAGAGGCCCTACCTTGCTCCCTGCTGGTGCACCTGCATCCCTTTTAATTCTCCCTGCATTCTTCCACCAACCTCCATCCCTGTCAAAATAGGAAAGACTTTAACATCATTCCAAAAATATCTATTATAGTCCCTACTCTGCTTAAAACAAATCAGAAAGATCTAGCTTACAAAAAGGAGGAAGAATAAGACATAACAGTGCCTTAAATTATCACAGAGTTTTATAAACTTCACTGTGAGATTGCCAAACCATGCTCACATTAAATCATGCAAGAGCCTGGATGGGTGGCCTTTGAGGGAAGTGGGAGGGGGGACAGAGGGAAGAGTCTAGGAACAGTATCACCAAGTTCGGGCAGAAGAGGTTGCACATTCCCTCACCTAGACATTCAGGGAGTGTCCCAGTAGGAGCACATCTCCCTCAGGGATCAAGGCCTCTAGTAGGGTGGAAGGTAAATGGTAAGTGGGATGGCTTTTAAATGTGGCACCAAAATCCACTGACGCTTCTCCCATGAGAGGTAGGGTCTATGTTACCTCCCCTGAATCTGGGCTCCATGGACACTTGAACAATAGAATATGACAGAATGACACAGTGCCAGTTTCTAGACCCACGCCTAAAGAAACTAGGAACATTCACTCCTTGACTCTGGGGATGGATGCTCCTGGATTGCAGCCACCATGCCATGAGGAAGCCCAAGCAGCTCCAAAGAGAGGCCCATGTGGAGAGGAACCGACAGCCAGGACCAACTTACCGGCCACCCTGCCAGTGAGCCATGGTGGAAGTAGATCCTCTGCCTCAGTCAAGCTGATGACGCCACATGGAGCAAAGACAAGCTGTTTGTACCAAACCCTGCCAAAACTGCAGATTCCCAAGCGAAATAAACTACTGTTGTTGTTTTAAGCCTCTGAGTTTTGGAGTGGTTCGTTTACACAATGGGTAACATACACCAAGTTTGCTTAAAACAACCACGGCCTGCCCCCGCTGAAGTCGGCCTGCATTTAGGGGCCCTACTGCAGCCATGCACCCTTTGAAGGACATTTGGATTGTTTCCAGTCAGGCTGATTATGAATAAAGTGGCTATAAACATTGAATAGGGGTTTTTATGTGGACATAAGTTTTCATTTCTCTAGAGTAAACACCCAAGAGCGGGGTTGCTGGTTATATGGTAAGTGCAGGGGCTTCTGTTTACACCCTCAGGGTGGCCAGATGCTGCCACCATGAGAGGTGTGTGGATAGTGAGACTTCTGAAGGACCAGCAGACCAGCCCTTCCTCCACCTGCTCACTCGGGGCATCAGCACACGGTGGAATCATGAACAGTGGTGCTATTCCTTGGCTATTTCTCTTTTTGATTTTTTTGTAAAAGACACATGCTAAAAATCACCCGTGTCTGATGAGACGCCCCCAGTACTTTATCTATGCTACATCCTACTCCTGTAGCTCTGCCCCTCCAAATTCCTAAGGTCATCTCACATTGACACTTAACGTAAACCAGGTTAATTATTTCACGTGGAAGTTGAGTGTTGGATCAGCTTTGATTGACAGCTGCACAGGTGTTTATTTTTCTTTTTTCAATCTTTTGTCTTCTCAGCAGACATCCCTGTAAGTAACTATGTGTATGGGTGTCCCTAGCATCAAGGCACCAAGAAAAACCTTCCAAGAGGTCTTCAAAGGTAGAGGAAAGAGAGGAAGTCTTTCCACATTCCTATGGTGAATCAGTGGGAAAATAGCCAAAATATACATACTGTTTTCTAAAGGAAATTGGTGAGAGCAATTAGGAACTAGATGCTTTCTAGGGAGGCAAATAAGGTAAGCAGAGGGAGGTTTGGAGACTCAAACTGCAAGAAGAGGACAGTAGACATTGCAAATGACCAGGAAGCAAAGATCACGTCTCCAACGGTGATGTTTTGGAAAAATTAATTCTTTCTAAATCAAACGTAAAGTAGGGTGTATCTTTGGTACATGGTGGAACAGCTTCACGCAGGAGTTGTCAGCTCCACGAGAGAAGACTTGTGTTCCAAATTCATTCATCCATCCATTCATTCAACACACATTTATTAAGGTCTGCTTTGAGTCAGGCACTCGGTTAGGAAACACGAAAACTGGGAAGGCCAGGCCCTGCTTTCAAGGAGATCACAGATGAGAGGAGAAGAAAGGCAATGAACAGAGACACATGGCGCTGTGGGGCTGGCTGGAAGTCTGGACAAAGTACAGGGCATTTGGAGAAAATTGATGTTGTATAATACACAGAGCACACCACCATAGTCTTGGCTCCAGAAGAAGCTGACCAGCGATGGGGCACAATGTCCTGTGGCATTTTAAATGTCGAAATGTTGAAATTATTATTTTTAAAAGTATTGCCAATTTGTTTCTGAAATGGTTCTCAAAATGCCCATGAAACACTGGAAAATCACTTCGAAAGGATCACCTTCTTAAAAGATTATTTTTCAGCCAGAATTTATAAAAGCCTCAGTTTAAAAATTCATTTTTACTATCAACTAGCATGCATGCATTTAAATAATGGGGGCAATAAATGTAGTTATATTTTCAAATACAAATTAGTTTCATTAAGAATGAGCCCTCATTTACCACACTTGCTGCTAATCGGAGGCAGCCTGTAAAGCTAATTTTAACAAATGCCAACAGCTTGTGACAAGCAACCAGAGATGGGGTAATCATATGCAATGATGCTGGATCAGCTGGCAAGCTCATTTTTTATTTCTACACTCAAATTCCATATTTGAAGACGCAAGCATGTTTATTACTTCAGTCATCCAAAGTAAAAACTGATCATCCAAATTAAGAAGTCTTTACATAATGACATCTCTGGCAATCCAGAAATATAAATGAAAACTTCAAAATTCAGTCTACTATTCAGATGGTATCAAATTTTGATATTCCGCAAACATAGTCTAAGAAACCCAAGGATAACTAAAATGTACCTGTGGAAAGTGTCCCTGATCCAATGCCAAGAGTAAAGAGCAATCTATATAAAACAATGTTATTGTATAGTACCACTTTTTAAAAGTGCCTATGTGTCTATTTGCATATAAAATCCACATTTTTAAAAAACTGGCAGGACATGGGCCACATGTTAACAGAACTTTCCTCTGGGCCATGAGATTATGGGTGACATTTCCAGGTTTTCTGTGTTGAGGATGCATTATTCTCACAGTTGAAAACAACAAGGGCTGTCATAGCCAGTCTCCCAGATGGCCCTCCACAATCCTACCGGTATTCAAGCCCTTGTGTGGTCCCCTCCCACAATGAAAAGGACTGGCCTGTGTAGCCCACAGGATCTTGTGGAAATGACGGAGTGTGATTTCCAAGGATAGGTCATAGGGGACATTATGGGTTTTACCTTGCTCTCACAGATCTCATGTTGTGAGTACATTCTATCCACCCGATGGAGAAGTCCCCAGTGCAGGGAAGTGAGGCCTCCTCCCATCAGCCAGAACCAACCTAACACCATGTGGAAGCGGATCCTTCAGCCCAGCTGACATCTGGTCTGCAACCTCTTGAGGGACCCTAAGTCAGAACCCACCCGGCTAAGCCACCGCTGGATTCCTGACTCACAGAAACCATGTGAGATAATACATGTTTGTTTTTTTCAGCCTCTAGGTATTGGAGTAATTTGTTACACAACAAAAGATACCTAATACAAGTGGGGTTGACATTATAAAAAGAAAACACTTCCTTCCCACCCCTCCCCCCACCCCCACCACCTACCAATGTCTCAGTGGGGGTCTAACCAGAGTACATTTCTGCTCTGCTGCTCTCCCCATCGCAGCCACCCTTCCCTAAACACAGCCCCCTCACAGAACTGGCTGTTAAGTGTGGACCTCAGACCAGCAGCATCGGCAGCATCCGGGAGCTTGTGAGAAATGCAGAATCCCAGGCCCCATCCCAGACCTCCTGAATCAGAAGCATTTGAACAAAAGTGATTCATTGAAGTTTGACTCAAAGTAAAGTCTGAGAGCCCCTGGGCTGTGGCAGTGGTTCTCATCCAGGCTGCACACTGGAATCATCTGGGGAGCTGCTGAAAGTCCTGGTGCCCAGGCATCTGGGGGTGGGGCCCAAGCACCATTATTTTTTAAAATCCCCAGCTGACTCTAGCATGCGCCAGGGTTGAGGATCAATGCTCTCGGTGGAGCAAACCCAGGCTTTTTCCACTCCCAACCCTCTCCAATCACCTAACAGCCAGGGCTCAGCGGGCAGGGATCTTCCCTGAGGCTCACATCCGGGACTGAGAACCACAATCCAGAACTCAGCCCCACGGGTCCCCTTGGTTCCACACCCCCAATCTCTTGAATTTCTTTCTACTTCAGATGCCCCCTTCCCAGGCCCCGCTGCTGCCCTCCCAAACACAGGCAAACCCCTAAATTTCCATCCTCAGCCTTCCTCCTGCCTCACTTTCCTAAAATTATTTTATTTAATAATTATAAACCACTTCAAACATATGGAAAAGCATAGAAAATGAGACACCTATGTACCCACCACCTGGTTTTAACAAATGCTTACATTTTGCCTTGTTTGCTTCACATCTTTTATTTTTGCATTAATAAGACCTCTTGGACACAGCACCCAAACCCTTCCTCGTCTCCCTATCCATCTATCCCTGCATTTACTATTTTACAATCTACATATAACACCCAGAACAACATATGGCAGAGATCCTGAGACACTCTGAGTTCATGGCATCCTTAGTTTCTTATTATGTTTTTTATGGTACCCCCTAGGCTAAAAGAATACCTAACAGTTCCCTTTACTAAGTAGTTAGGTCCAAACAACTTAATACTTAATTTATAGCCTAACAATTTACTAGCCTTTTGGAAAAAATAGTACACATAAACTGAAAAAAATTTTTTCTTTCATTCTTAACTAACCACAGTTGCTTACTAATGGGGATGTGTGCATATGTTGGGTACTGCACAATTTCTCAAATCTGGGAACCACACTGGACACCACCACCCTCATTTTCTGTTCCACAATGATTTTCTTAGCAACCACCCAAGATCCAGCTTCAGAAAGCTATGACATCACCCAAAGGAAAGAGGTGCTGTCTAATGTTGGTATTGTGAAGTACCTCAGGCTAGTAGTTACTGTGGTGTCCAACAGATGTCAAGCATTGCTGCCTCTCCCTCAAAAACGTAAAATATCCCTTGGCTCCCCTGTGAGTTGTTGCAATGCCCTGGGGTATCTAAGCAAAGAATTTGGAAACCACCGATATATGTGTGCTCAAAAAAGTCACGTACATGATATGTCCCCTCTAAGCATTCACATGCCCTCTCTTGCCCCAACTTAACCTGCTCCAGGCAAAAGCTCCCCAGTCTCTCTCCCCAGGCTGTCTTCTCTCCAGCTCCAGGTAGACATCTCCAAGGACCTGTGTTGACATCCTCACCTGGAACTTTTCCAGTACTTCCGGAAGAATCTGCCCCAAAGAGAGCGCAACACCCTGCCCAACAAGCCTGCTCTTTCTCCTGCATGTCTCATCTCTGCCGGTAGTGCCACTGCCCTCCTAACATCCAGGCTCAAAACCCCAGGTGTCAGCCGGCTCCTGCCCCCATGCTCACCCTGACACTGGCCTGCCCAGCACTGGTGGATGCTTTCCATTCCTCCACTTCATTCTCTAACACACCTGCCATTTCAGGACAATCTGATGCCTTCCTTGAACCTGGCTTCCCTTCATCCATTTAATTCCTATCACCAGCTTTTGCCAGATTAACCATTCTGCACCAAACGGTGGCTCAAAAAGCACAACCGCAGGCGCTATCCAGCTTGGACAACCTCAGTCTCACCCCACCCTCCCTCCTTTCTAGTCCTGCTCCTACTGTTTCGCTTCACTACTGACCCCAGAGTCAAGTCGGGCTAAGCCACTGCGATCTTTTGAAGACACTCAGAACTCTCCAGACACCACTCCTTTACTGGACTTCCACCTGGCATTCCTTTCCCTTCCACCTGGGCCCTCTATATTAGGCAAGGTTCTCCAGAGAAACAGAATCAATCAGATGTGTACATATGTGTGTATATCTAGATAGATGGAGAGATGCAGAGATAGATAGATAGGGAGAGACAAAGAGATATTTATTATAAAGAATAGGCTCATGCAATCGTGGGCACTGACAAGTCCAAACTCTTCGGGGCAGGTCAGAAGGCTGCAAACCCAGGGAAGAATTGATGTTCCAGTCTTTTAGTCGTCTTTTTTTTTTTGAGACAGTCTCACTCTGTCGCCCGGGCTAGAGTGCAGTGGCATCATCCTAGTTCACTGCAGCCTCCAACTCCTGGGCTCAAGCGATCCTCCTGCCTCAGCCTCCCAAGTAGCTGGGATGCCAGGTGCACACCACCACACCCAGCTAATTTTTCCTATTTTTAGTAGAAACAGGGTCTCACTCAGGCTGGTCTCAAACTTCTGAGCTCAAGCAATCCTCCTGCCTTGGCCTCCCAGAGCTCTAGGATTACAGGCATGAGCCACTGCACCCAGCCAACCAAATCTTTTCTTATCCAACTTTATGAATAAGATCTATTACAATAGTTTCCCCAAATCTGAGTGAGGAAGTTGAGAGCTATTCCATATAACTTCAAGGATTCCTCAGGATGAAGGGTGAAATGCAAAGGAGGGAGTTTCAAAACACATAAACATACACACACACACACACCACACACACAAGCACGGCAGCTGATAATCCTCTGTAAAGAATAAATTCTGACCCTGAAGGAGGTCTGCCTATGGAACAACAAAATGACATTTCAGGTGTAAAAGCCAAAGAAAGCTGTCAGTGAGTGCATCTGATTTCCTGGCTGAAAGAGTGTGGAAACCTCTAATACAGGATCATAAAGTAGCATAAGAGTTGGTCAGCATCAAACAAACTGAACAAAACATAGCTTCTGTTGATTTTCCACCTCTGGCTGGCCTGACACCTGAGGATTGGCTCCCCACTTCCTTTGAACCTGATTCTGGAGTAGTATACACCACAAAAGAGGGGAGACCTGAGGTAACATCCTTCCATTGTCCCATGTAACTGGGACACTGAAGTTGCCAGCCCTTGCCATCACTCCCCGTACCCCAGAGGCAGATCAGACCCAGGAAAATCCCAAAGCAAGCTTTCAAGTACCCCAAATGGTGTCTCCTCCATCTCAGCCTTGGCAGGTAGCCATCACTGCAGAATGCAACCTGATTTTCCAGCTCTTTGGTTCTGGCCCACTGAGAGCGATTTTTCTTCCTGAATTCAGCCCAGGTAGGGAGTAAGTCACACAAATGCATATTTAAAAGCTGAACCGAATTCTTATTTGGAGAGCAAGGAATCAGCAGGGCTCAAGCGGTGGCTATCGCTTGCCTGCTACACAGATCTTTTATGAGAAAGCATCTTGATAAAATATGCAATGATAATAATGAAAGCTCCTTGGGGGGGCCAAGGAGAAAAGGGAAACTCAAATTTATGTCAAAATCGGATGCGAATGGAAGGATCACACACATGCACACACACACAAATCTTTAAAAGGTAAACATAAAAGAAACTTCTGACTAAATTTATCTCTTTGTCAGTGAAAAATAGCCTAAGCCTTAGCCAAGTCTGTTACCAATTCTTAAACTGAAGGCAAAAAAGGAAATGCTTACAATAGAGCAGCACTATCAAACAGAACTTTCAGCAATGATGCAAATACTCTCTATCCAATTCAGTAGCCACTAACCACATGTGGCTCTGGACCACTTGAAATGTGGCTAGTAAGACTGAGGAATTTTTAATTTTATTTAATTTATTTCATTTACATTTAAATGTAAATAGCCACATGTAGCTAGTGGCTACTGTATTGGACAGCTCAGCTACAGACACTCAAACCAAACAGCTGGCAATGTCTTCCTGTTCCTTCAATAAAATTATAATTCTAATCAACCAATAATATCTTAAATTATCACCAAAATTAGTACAGGTCCCTAGCCGTACCAAATTCAGCAAGCTTAAAAGAAAAAGAAAAAGAAAACAGAAACTAAAGAAAGTTATTCCAGTGTGACATTTCCTGTAACTTTGTTCTAACTACCCAGTTCACATTTCTGTTATACTATGGCTTCGTGTATTTAGAAATCTGTGCTTGTAGGTGGATTCTGCATTTACTGAACCAAAATGTCATAGTCTCTCCCCTTAAGGTCCTCGGAAACATGAAAATGTGAACTCAGAGTAAGTTAACCTCACTAAGCTTCAGTATCCTCAAGGCTAAAGTGCAGATAATATTAGTACTCCCAGATAATGCATATAAAGTGCCCAACAGTGCCTTGCAAAGAGTAAGCACCCAGCAAGGGGTAGCTATAATTATTAGTATTCTGTAATAACAATATTAAAATCTGCAATAAAAAAGAACGGTGCTAATACTATGAAAGTTTACAGTCAGCAAAGTTTTCCTAGTCCCAAATATTTTGAATGTGTTTCCCAGGCTATGGTAAAGTGGCCTCTAGTAAAATACATGTTGGGGCCCTGACATCTTGGCACCCACTGTCAAGCTCCAGGGAGGCAATAAGCAAGACAGGTACCACGAGTCACAAAAATCATTCAATTAATGTTTATTTACTGCGCCCCTACCCACTGGCAGGCACTGTACTAGGTAGGCTCTGGAGGATGAGGGCAACCGAACCCAAACACAGTGTGATGTCTCAAGACTCTGCACCATCTGTCATCTGACCCCTGCAAAGCATGGTAAGCACTGGGACACCTTGATGAGATGCAAAAATTTCATCCTGGGGTCCCACTCTGGCAGAAAGGTACAATTCCTGTTTCCTGGACCAGCCAAGACAAGGTTCTGCTGCTGGCCCCACAGTGAGGGACTAAGGTATAAGGGAATCTGAGGGTCACAGGCCCATTTTCTCAGACAGGACAATAAGAGAGGTAGTGACAGGCCCTGTTTCTCACTAATAGGCCAAATCACTTTTACAGGAGAGCCTTCTTTGAGTCTTCAAAAAGCCAAATTGACTTGCCTCACAAAGCAAACACAGCCTATTTCTACAGCGGCTGCCCAAGCCAGTGAAATCCAAGGGGAATCTCCACCAAGTTCACATCAGCCAGACCAATAGGCCCCAGAAATCTCCCAGGAGTTTCTAAGCAGAAGTTTAGTGGAATTCTGTGGGGTTTGGGGGTCATTTTTCTTTTTATAGAAAGTGCTCAATCTTCTTTCATAACTGAGCGTACATTCCCCTATGGAATTCCCTTCTCTGAGGATATCTAAAAATAAAATATTCATCTGATCGCCTACAATAATTTAAGTTTAAACCCATTTACTGGCAGAGTCAGGGATTTCCTACATCCTCTCCACCTATGAAAAGAACATGCTCCAGACTGCGTCAGGCGGTCCCAATTTCTGGGTCTCTCTGGCCCCAGAAGAACACTAGTCAAATCATACTCTGGTCTTTGAGATAGGAAAGATAAGGTTGTCGTATCTGGAATCTCATACTTGTATTCTTTGCTGGTGGGAGTGTAAAATGGCATAACCATGTTGGGAAAAGTTCCGACAGTTTTCTTATCAGGTTCACATAAACCACCTCTACGACCCAGCAATTCACAGCTAGGTATTTACCCACAAGAAATGAGAACATATGTCCCTAGGAAGACTTATACACAAATGGTCATAGCTTTGTTCATAACCAAAAAAAAGGAATAACCCATGTGCCCTTCAACAAAAGAATATCTAAACAAACTGTAGAATAGACATACCCAGGAATATGACTCAGCAATAAAAAAGACTGCATTACTGATACAACAGGGATGAATCCCAAAAACATGCTGAGTGAAAAAAGCTTTACACAATACTGTTGAATTCCATTTATATGAAGTTCAAGGACAGGCTAAACTAACCTATGATGAGAAACAGGGCAGTGGTTGCCACTGGGAGGTGGGGGCAGGGATGAAGGAACCTTCTGGGGTGATAGTAATGTTCTCTGTCTTGATAGGGACTAGGGTTACACAGGTGTATGCATCTGTCAAAACATCATGCAAATAGTACTCTCTAGATTTGTGCATTTCACTGTGTATATAAATTTCACCTTAAGAAAACCATGAACATATATACTGAACTCTAAATAATAAAATGTGTGCTGAAATGTTTAGGAGCAACCTGTACTAATGTCTGTAAATGCATAAAAAAATCATCTGGACTGATGGATGGATGGACAAAGGGATGGATGGATGGATGGAAAGATGTGTAATAAAGCCAATAAAACAAGGTGTTAATTACAGACTTCAGGTGTGTGTATTTAGGTGGTCACAGTTCTTGCAACTTTTCTATATCTTAAAAAATGGGATGGAGGGGGTAGAGTCACAGTGTTCCCTCCTTAATCCACCAACTTAGAAATTTGGCAAGGCACTCATGCCCACCAAGCCATGGGACCACATAGTTTCAATCCTGCTGAAAAGGGAAGACTGGAAGAACACAAGCAGCTTTACAGGAACTCACATCACTCATGCCAAAGATTTTCTGCCTGTTCCCCTACAGACAAAGCAATTATTTGAATGTAAGCCAAAAATTCCTGCTCAAGAGGGAGAAAAAGAACTCACTGACTTGTATTCCCAAATTATTCTCTTTCAATTCCTGCACCAAATCTATTAGCTAACTGCACAACACTCTACTTCCATTTGCCCCATGTCCATGCAGCCAAAAAACAAACAAAGAAAAACCAATCCAGTGACTTATACAAATGCAGCCAGAGAATGATGTCCCAGCTCTTGGGCTTGAATTACGCAGGCAGGCCAGAAACCCCACTGAAGGCAAAAGAGGATGGATGCACAGCTCAGGCTGAGGTTAAAGTGATTTCACTGAGGTTAGCACACATGCACCAAACAGCCCCCAAGAGCTTGTTGCTTAACCCTTCTGTGGGGTTTGGTGACACCTAGGGTCACCTGAACTACTTCGGAATTCAGCTGTTTAGAGATACAAATTAGGAATCCCGGCAGCGGGGGGCACGTGGGGAGCACAGTGGCCCTACCCACAGGCCCAGAGGTCGCTCACATTACACCCGGCTTCCTTCCTGGCAAGGCCTTACTTATCCTGAGATGACACACGATGGCAGGGGTTGGAGGACGCCTAGTCTGCTTGCCCGTCCAGCATCTGAAAACAGCTGTACCGACTGCAAGAGGGGCTGTTGCTGGAAACTGGCGCGCCCATTCACAGATAGATAGAAATTTGTGCTAGACTTTTTTTAAAAACACTTTTTGTTTGTTTGTTTTTAAGCCCCTAAAGAAACTCGCTGACACCACCCAGCGTTCTGGGACTACCCACAACCACGCAGGGCGGCTGAGGGCGAGCAACAGAGGCAGCAGGGAGCGCGCCTGGGTCTAGAACCTTGGCCTCCACGCGGTTCTCGCTGCCAAAGACAGCGATACCCGAGGTGAAGGGCACCAGTCCTGGGCCAGAAGCAGGGTGCGCATGCCACAACGGGGCTTCCTGAAATATACACCACCTCCTCCCCGCCCAGACCCGTACCCATCCTGGCGTCCCCTGAGCCTAGGAAAGTGGGTTAGGACAAGGGAAGAAAATCCCTTACAGAAGAGGAGATCCCCGTTTTCAGTGCTGGGGACTCTCCGCGCCCCGAGTCTCCGTGCATCCAGTGGCTGCGGCGCTTCCCCTGAGCGCGCGGTATGTTTGCTCCCACCCACCCAGCACCTCTGCCCCCAGAGCAAACCCACCTCCGAGGGCACACGCCGAGGGGTAGCCGGGCGCCACCTCCACCCCGACCCAGCCCAGCCGCGCGCACCCCTGAAACCTGGACTCCGTGGCCAGCTCCTGCCGGATCTTTGCGGAGGACCCCCTGCAGCAGTGTGCCCTGGACCCACCTGTAGCCTCAAAGATCCCCCTCCGCGTCCTTCCTAGGCGCCCCTAAGCCTGCAGAGCCCATGACCACCAACAGGCTGCTCTGGAGTGCCTCTCCCAACAACGCACCAGGGATGACTTGCCCCCCCCCCCACAAAAAAAAAAGTTGGCCCAAGACCCTGGCGTCCTATCGATCTGCCCCGTCCCCTCCTACCCGGGCCAGGGTGGGCTCTTTTGGAAGCTCCGGAGCCTCGGAGCAGAGCAACCTGCAGGGAGGCGCTACGCGGGGCTCGCCCTGCCCGCCGGGGACCCGGTCTGCGGGTCCCAGTGAAGAGGCCTGTGCCCGCCTACACCACAAACTCTGTCGTGCCCCTACCTACCGTTTGGGACCGGCGGAGGAGAAGGCGCGGGCGCGGGCTCCCTGAGACAGCGTGTTCTGTCCCGGGAGGAAAGTTTGTGCCATACAGAGGAGGCGGCGCAGGGAGAACGTGGGCGCCAGTGGGTGGGGCGGAGAAGTGGCGGCGCAGCGTGCTGGAGTGTCTGTCACTCCGGCGAGGCGATCGGTGCGTCTGTCCCTCCGCGGAGCCCGCGGCCGCCGCGCTCTCGCTCGCTGCGCCCTGCGCCCGGCGCGCTCCGGCTCCAGCCCCGACGCGCCCCCGCCGCCGCCGCGCGTCCGCCGGCTACACTTCCTCTTCCTCTGAACTCATGTGCAAAATATGCTGCGCTGCATCTTCAGGGGAAGCCGTGCGGCCCCTGACAGCCGCCATGGGAGCGGTGGGCCCGCCCAGCCCCCCCTCCGCGCCCTGAGCCCCTCTGAGTTCCGCACGATCACCTCCACGCGGCCACGCCATGAGCGACCCTCGCAGCCTCACGACCCAGGGGTCCGAGGCTCACCTACCCTCCCTCTCGACCCCTCCAAATTAAGGTTGTGTGCTGTCAGGAGAGCGCGTGGGAGACTGGGACCCCCTAGAATTTGAGCAAGGATGCTGAAGGAGCGAATGCCACCAAGGTCCTGATGGCTGGGGCCGGGGCCGGGGGGTGGGGGGGGAGACTTAAGAGAGACCATTCCTTGGACCCCATTCCACAGGTGGGAGCGTCCCCAGACATCTCGGGTGCTGCCGAAGTTATTTCTTGGGAGTTAGTGCTTCAGGAGAAGGATAATGCCACTGTCCCCCCTGCCACGCCCTATTCCACCTACTTCAGCTGTCCAGCGATTTGAGATCTGGGAAATCATCTTGCCTGGCTACTTGAGGCGCCCAAGGAGAAAATAATAGAAATAAAGCGCCGGGACAGGGCTCCATTATTAAAGTGCAGATGTGAGGAAATGAACCCATTTATAAAAGATTTTCTTCCTGAAACTATTTAAACAAAGCAAAATTACAGTTGTAGGGGATAACATCGGGAACCCTAAAGCCAAATGATCGGATTGGCTTCTGTACTTACTGCTGTGTGACTTTGGGTAAGTGGCTTAACTGCTCTGGGACTGTTCATTTGTCAGATAGCACTTCCTCGTAGGTTATTATAAGTAAAGGATTTAGGAAGCACTCTATAATTTAGCTATTATCATTATTATTATCATTACTATAAGGCGGCTGGAACAGGAGACTGAAATAATCTAGTTAATTATCTCCATTTTCTGGTTGGGCAAAGAAGGGTCCTTAGGCGCTGGAGCCCACCCGGTGGAGAGCTGGTTTTAATGAGGTCCTTGTAGTACTAATAACAGTCCCCCAGGAGGTAAGGAAGCATTCTTTTGTTTTCAGGAACTCTCTGTGTTGCCACCGTTTCTCAGAGATTTTCTTCCTTGTTTTCTTTTCCAGTAGCCATCCCAGTTGTTTTCCTTCCCCCTGCCCCACCACTGTTTTGTTTTGGGCTCTGGTTTTTTTCTCCTTTCCCTTTCCACCCTACCACTTCCTGACATCGCTCACCACCTCCACCCGATGTCCCCCATCACCCCCCAAACTTGAGCTTGCCCTCTGGGAAAAATTAACAAGACCAGGTGATGGCCCAGTGCAGGTTCAAACAATAGTGTGCGGGTACAAGCGTCCAGTGGCACCGATAGTTGTGAGCGCCCATTGTGAAGCCAAAGGGAGGGATCTTCATGTTATTTACCTGCCTGAGGCCTTGAGTTGCTGCAAGTCAGGGCCCATCTGAAATCTTTCTGATCCTTCGATGGCCACTAGGTTGGAGAAAAAAAGAACATTTGTATTAATAATACTCCATGGTGTGTGTGAGTGTATATATATATATTATATACACACACCACATTTTTTCAAAAAAAGAACATTTATAGGTGTTAACCGGTAGTTCACAAGTAAAGGCAGGGTATTTAAAAGAAGATAAAGAGAAAAAGTGGGGAAATGCAGCATAACCTGGTTGTGGTGGGGGAGGTGGTTGATTTAAGCAAATCATTTTCATTCTATAAAACTTTGGCACACAGTTGGTTTTTGGTGGTGTCTTTTATTTTTTTTTGAACACCAGGTCCTTGAGGTTAATATGCTATTCTGATTGTTTCCATTTTCCCCCACTCAGTGTTCTCCTGAGTACTAATGGTGTGTAAAGGTCTTAAATTATTTTTTCCTTGCTTGGATCTGCATTTTTGAGGGTTTTCTAGAATTCTTGACCTTTCCTCACAGATATTCTGATACTTCCTATCTAGCACATAGTAGGTGTTCAATAAACATTTATAGACTGAATGGATGAGCCTAGGGCATCCAGACCTTTTAAGGCTCTGTGTAATCTACGTTGAACAATTATCCAGAGTGTTCTAATTCTCTTTCACCTGGAATGTTTAATAAGGAGCCAAACGGTGGATTCATTTGCATTGTGTGGAGAGCTGTCTTGATTTTTAACTTGGCTGCCACGGACTGGCCAGCCAGGGGATAGACCCTGGGCAGCTGGACCTCACCTCTAACTGACCTCGCCTACCCAGCGTCAACCCCAAAGATGCTGGAACTGTATCCTAGTGGGTTACCTTGGCAACCTCACAATGTCATCTGTTAGAATGTCCTAGGGCGGCAGCTTTTAATTCTATCACAGCAGTCTCATCGGGGGTCATGTAATAGTGCTGTTTTTCCTCTGCTCACACTTCCTCCCCCTATGATTTAACACTAAGTACTCGGGAAGGGAGCCGAACACGGGGAAAACCAAGCTATTACTGCATGACAGGTCACAGATGGCCCCAGAACTGGGATCCTGAGCATTCACAGTCGATAAGATGCAGGCCCCAAGTTAATGGGGAAGCTGGTTCCCCTCACACCCCCCATGGAAAGGAGAGGAGTTAAGCCAGCCTAGGCAAGTGTAAGAAGCCTGCCGTGGCCAGACTGCACAATTCTTGTAAAAGCTCAGTGAAAGGAGCCCCCCACTGGAGTGATTCTTTTCTGGCCTCAGCAGCACCACCCCACTCTGGAGATGATTAAGGCCATGGGTACCAGCAGCCGGAGCAATTTTGCTGCATCCTAGCTATGCTGAGGCTTGGAGGGAAGGAGAATCCCAGCTAACCTTCTATTCTGCCCACTGTCTCCCCACACGCCCCACCCCTAACCCTATGATTTCACCCCACTCAGGCCCACCCTACTCCTAACTTAGCTCAAAATAATTCAATTCCCCCTTATTCTATAGACAGTAATAAAAACTTACGGCAGAAAATGAACCCAACAAAAGCTTTGGAACCTGAAGAGCTATTGTCCTAATTGTTTATTTACAGGACCACAAAACTCAGATCTTATACATGCCAGCTGAACAGCAATGTTTCAGGGCTGGTGGGAGAGATAACTGAACTCATCTATGCCCCAGAGGTGCAAGAATTATTCATCTTTATCATTACAGTTAATATTTTAAGTAGGCTTGCAGCCCCATGAGATCACAGTTTGGCCAGCTGCTCCATACTAAATGGTTATAGGAAGCTGGCCGCACGTAGGGTAACAATCGTGCCTATAAGGAGGCATGGTGGCAGAGGCCTGAGTTCTGTACCGCAGAGCCAGTGTTTTTGGAGGAGCCCCCAGCCTTTGTTCATCATGAAAGGCACAGCCCACACGGGCATAGCCCTGGGAAGACCTTGGCACTCCTGGTCACGCTAGAGCAGAGCACACTTGTGCCAATGTCAAAACATGCCTTTGACTCCCCAGTGATGTGGGAGTGTGAATTGGGGCGGGGGCAGGGAGTTCATTAGGGTGTTTTTTGCATATGCATTGATCAGCCAAGGCCAGGGACTTTTGTCTAAAATATAGTCAAACCAAGACCCTGAAAATGCCACCCACAGACGTCGCCAATTTGAGGAAATGTTGGATGACAACCGAATGTTTCATTCACCCCCATACAAAAAAAAAAAAAATTTATTGTTATTCTGCTCCTAAATCCACTCCTCATTTTACCTCTGAATTCCCAGTCTGAGTCAGGCAGTTCAGGGGAGCAGGGGCCCTCCTGTGGCTGAGACAGAATTTGCTCTCTGGAGCAAAGAGCCATTCGAGACTGAATTTCAGGAACATTGCGTGCAGCACACTGCTATTTGCAGTCTGTTTCCCTCACGCAGCCTGACCATCCACATCCACACCCCTTTACTGGTTATTCCATTCGTGGGACACATTTGTTGACTTGCATTGTGAATAAGGTTTATTATCAGAGAGAAGCAGGGAAATGTACATGTATATATGTATTTACATATATATATGTAGGAAGCCTATATATTCCACAGATGTCAAAAAAGGAGATTGTGGAAATAAATCATTATTAAATGAATGGTGAGGTAATATTTTGATATGTTAATTGATCTGATTCCCCTTCCTCCACCCCACCCACCCCCACTGTATTTCTTGCTGTGCCATACCAACTCTCTTCTCATCAATTTACACGGCCAGAAGAGACACAGTTGTCACAGGAAGAGTTATCATAACAATACCGGAAAAAAGTCAAATTCTTGCTTTTGAGTTTCAAAAGTCAATGTCCAGATATAAAAAGAAAAGATATGGAAAAATGGGAAATCTAGCAGAACCATGGTCCCTTCTCATATCTTTTTTCCTTCAGCCCCCCATGCTCCTATCCCATACACACACCTCCTGCATGGATAGATAAAAGCTGCCTGACTGGAGAAAGGGGGGCAAGGAGAGGCAGACAGTAGACAGTGCTTGGTAGGACCCAAGGACTGACCAGAGTCAGAGTCCAGAAATGCACTACCCTCGGCTCAAGTGAAAATCATCCATGCACAGCACTTGGGAACCCCATGGACAACTGCTCAGCTCTTGGAATTTGTCCAGCAAAAGCACTATAGACCTTCAATAGAAGAAAGAAATAAACTGTTCATCCTTCCCACTAACAATGGATGATGAACTCCCATCCACAGCAGCCACAGCACAACCTGTGGACCATCCAGAAAGACTAACTCCTAGTCCATGATTCAGCCCTCATTTAAATAGCCTAAGATGCAGGTAAGCTCTTGAGATGGAGGGTAGGGCCCTGGGCCCCCAAGCCGCAGTGAGAAGACCCATGGGTATGAAAAGATGCTCCCGGCTGTACTTAGCAGAACCTGGATGGACTAGTTCAGGATGCCCCTCACAAGGCAGGACTGGGCTGATCATCAGTGCTGTTCCCCAGATATTTCTGATCCTCCCCTTCTGGCCCCATGGTAATTGCTCTTCCTAGCTCCTTGTGTTTGGGAGAAGCTGTAACTAGTTCTGGCCAATGAATTGTGAGCAGAAGTAGTATGTATCACTTCCTCAGCAATTAATTGTTAGGACAAGACCCTCCAGGGCTTTCTCTTCCCTCTAGCAAGGGCCCCGGGCAACATTCCACATGGTGACCACTCATCAGTCTGTGTCACTGCGTGACTGTGAGAAGCTGAGCCCTCTATCTGACCTGTGCTCTTTATGTAACATGATTGAGAAATGACTTGTGTTTTAGGCTGCTGAGACTACAAGTTGTCTGTTTCTGACGCATAACCCGGCCTGTACTGACTGATTCATCCCACTAGAATGCATCCAAAGTTCTGGAAGGCATCATGAGCATGTCTAGGAGCTGGAAGGCCAAAGGAAAGGTCCAATTAGAGGAGCATTTCCCACATTAATCTGGAATCCTAGTAATTCTCAAGGTGTCTAGTTAGAGAAGCCCATGATCAAAAATGCTATAAGAGCTCTTATTTACTCATTCATTTAACATGCGTTTGTTTAGGATCTACTGTGCCAGCACTATGGTAGGAACAGGGGATCCAGCAGGGAATGAATAGGCACCATTCCTACCCTCAGAAAA
The DNA here is from genome assembly GCA_023783475.1 of Daubentonia madagascariensis. Taxonomy (NCBI): domain Eukaryota; kingdom Metazoa; phylum Chordata; class Mammalia; order Primates; family Daubentoniidae; genus Daubentonia; species Daubentonia madagascariensis. The sequence goes on along the minus strand of JAKFHU010002333.1, from coordinate 3,262,490 downwards.
GTTTCAGACTAGTAGTACCACCACTTACTGCATGAAAATGAAACTATGGCCTACAAAAATTGAGAGATTTGCCCAAGGTAACACAGTTAATAAATGGTGAACTGGGGCTTACCTTGAGCTTTCTGAGTCTAAATTTTGTGCTTTCTTCCCCCTTCCAAGCCACCTAAAAATGATAGAATCAGTATAACTTTGAATCTGCTGTAAAGAATAGGTGAAATTTAACTCTGGACTGCCTTATGCCTCCCTCCTTAATGTTTGCTGATACCTGAAATCTCTTTAATAAGCAAAACTTTTCATTCCATAATTAGTACCTAGAACAGGGCCTGAAAAATAATAGGCACTCTCTAAATGTTTGTTGAATGAGCAAAGCATGCTTGAATGAATAAGAAGGCTTAAATGATTATAACTATTGATTTTAATATCAGATGTGCTCAATCTTGTTCCTACTAAGCCAGAAGCCAACAATAGGTGTTACATCTGATACACAGGAACAATTTTTTTGAAATATTAATTGATGGTCTTTAAAATCCCAATATATCCTGTTATCTCTTCTCTTTTCTTCAATTTGGGAACCAACTGAACTATGTGGCATCTGTATCTCAGAGGATGGTTGTTTCAGCAGAAAAGCAAAGCAAAGTCTTTGATGTCTCAAAAGCTTGGACTTTTGAATTTTAAATGCCCAAAGGGACTCCAAATTTAGAAAAAAAAATTAAAGAGGCATAAAAAAGTCTTCCCAACCTCTCAAGTGCATAACACACCCCCAGACTGCAGGGAGGAGAAAGGAACACGACGGCAAGCAGGAATGTGTGGACGCTGTAAGTCCCTGATAAAAGATGAGCCAATATCCTGCCCCTATAGTTTATTCAAAAGGAAGGGCAGCAAAAATTCCACTCTGCCATAGTAAAGTAGCTTGCATTGAACCAACTATGCTGCAGACAAACTCTGCACAAACTCTCAAAAACAACTCTCCGAAGCAGTGGAAAACAACTACGAATAGGCAGAAACTAGAAGGGAGGTGACACTTGAAAAATGGAAACATCACTGGATGGGATTCCCATTTTTTATGGCTTTTCACCTGAGGGCATGCCTCAGTTAGTGTCCCACCAGGGCAGCCAAAACTTGGACAGAAACCCACAGCCCTACCAGCTGAGCAATCAGGACAGTCACTCAGAGTGACCACAGCAGCCGAATAGATGGGCCTGAGGGAGCCTCCGGGTTCCCTCGACCCTGACATACTGTGGAAGACATAGAATGCCTCCTGAGCACCAGAAGGAAGGACAGAAGTGAAAAGGGGCTGCAAATAGTCCCCCAACGATTCCTCTAGTCATTGGGGACACAAAAGCTTTCATGTCCTGCAAGGAGCAGGAGAGTTAGCTGAGAGACCTGGACCAACAGGGCCTTGTGACAGACCTTGGGGATAACACAGCAGAGAGCAGGATGAAACAGTAGGCAGCCAGAAGATGCGAAGATGTCCCCACGGATACCATCCTGGATGGCGATGACAGATCCACATACTAAATCCTGTTCATGCATTGGCATGATGTGAGCCCCCCAGAACTTATGTGTAACTCTCACGACACTTAGGGGAGCTGAGATCAATCCTGCAATTGACTAGGAATGAGTTTTCTATCACCTCTTCCACCCTCTGAAATGTTGTTATAGAAACACAAGTTATGTTTTCTTCCTAGAGCATCTGAGTATCTACTATGCTAGTATGAGATAAATGAGTGTGTTTGAGATGAGGGGCAGATTAGAGCATTGAATGCTGACACTTACGATTAGCAGACAAACGTAAGGGCCTCTTCCCACCTTCCCTGTGCTATATGAATGGAAACTCTGCTTAGAGTTATTTCCCCCGTAACTGTCAGCATGTGGTTCAGGATCTAAGGTGCGAGCACAGCTTTTCAAGATATCTGCTACCACCCCCACTCCCCCAGCCCCCCACAACCAAACATAACTTTGTATAAAGGGACTTCCTTCCAAGACGTTTTGTGAACTGACATATAACTGCATTGCCTGATACAGTAGCCATTTATTCCTCTCCTATTTCCCCAACCACACGTGGGGTCTGATCTGGTCACTTCCCCATTTCTCAGAATGAGAAATATAAATATAAAATAACATGATGAACAAATGCATGAACAAGGAGCTGAATGAATGAATAAACAAATGAATACCTTTCATACCAGGAGCTAATGCTTATCTACTAGATTAATGTTTCTTACAAACCTGCTCTTTCCCTCCTCCTGACTCATTCTGCCCTCCCCATCCCTTTTTGAATCACATTTAGAGAGTTTAAAGGTCAGGGGCTGCAGGCCCACTTTCCTCCCTCTCATTGTCGGTGGTCTTTCTGCTCAGCTGAAATGGGCGTTTTGGAATAGAGGTCTCCGTCAATCACCACGAGGCCTCTTCTCCCAGCCCTGGAGTTTCTAGGCCCCAGGGTGAGAGTCAGGCTGACAGCCACGGCAGTCGGGGGAAAGAGCATGAGAGGCTTTTTAACAGGCCTGAAACCCTGGTTTTGGCACTCAGCCTCAGCTGAGAAACAGCTGGATGGCAATAGGCCAGGCTCAAACATCTGCCTCTCTCTCCAGGCATTAGTATCAAGCATCTCTGCTAATGCTATCATTACAGAATTATCAATGTTTTACAAGTATTATCACTTCTTGAAAAGACAGCTAATTAAGTCACACAGGACAGGACCTTGGCGGTCAGGACATAACAAGGAAAGGCCTTACGCTCGTCTCTCTTTTCCTCTCAAGGTCATTATACTGATTATCTTAAGGAGGGAAACCCTGACTCCAAAAGCTACCTCTCCCCTGTGTTTTCTCTAACCTCAGTTTGGGGTTCTAAGCAAGTAAACTTCAATTTAAATAATAAAGAGTGTGCCAGCCAGCGTTCTTATTGTATACCAGAGAGATGGGCTCTGGTCACCTTAAGGTATAAAGAAAATTAAAAAGACTTTTGGGTAGCTCACAGAACAGCTGGTGATGCTGAGGAAGCAGGCTTGTGAAGTGTGGCCATTCTCCCCTGAAAAGATCAAAAAGTAGAGTCTAATTCCCTCTTCTTCATCTGGGCAGTTTGTGACAACTCGTAACCAGTAGAATGTGGCATAAGTAAAGCTGTGTGACTTCTGTGGCTAGTAGGCAATGTAGTTTCCACCTAGATAGCTGGAGTTCACTTATGAAACATTCAGCCACCGTGCAAGTAGTCCAACTGCCTTGAGGCCACCATGTTTTGAGAAAGCCCAAACTAGCGGGCATGGAGCCCACACAGAAAGGAGTCGGGACTACACAGAGAGAGAGAGAACTGCCCAGCCAGCCCCAGCTGCTCCAGCCCTCACTGACTTAAACTGCATGGGAGACCCACACCAGAGCCACCCAGCCTGGCCTTCCCCAAATCCTGAGCCACAAAAATTATGGGAAATAGCAAAATGACTGTTGCTTCAAGCCAGTATGTTTTGGGGTTCCTGGTTATGCAGCAATAGCCAAGGCAGAACAGTCAGGAACAAAGGAACGTAAGAAAAGGATCGGAAATAGTTTCTTCAAACAGGACCCTCTCATCAGCTTCATTCCCTCCACCTCACCCAGACTTCATGCTGCTCAGGCCCTGGTTCTATAGAGATACAAGAAAATGAGCAGTAAATGTAAACCCTGAATTGTCAGAGTGGCATACAGATTGTTTTCTTAAGTGTAATAATCTGAAGCAAAAAATCAGACCGCTCACAGTGGCTCGTGCCTGTAATTCTAGCACTTTGGGAGGCCAAGGCAGGAGGATCACTTGAGCCCAGGAGTTCCAGGCTGCAGTGAGCTATGATGGGGCCAGGGCACTACAGCCTGGGTGACAGAGCGAGACCCTGTCTCAGAAAAGAAAAAGAAAATGAAGCAAAAATCCTCAGAAGCATTCTCCCCATCTCTCCCTCCTGTCTTTCTTACTGTCCCCACTATAAGATAAAACTAAGCCAGAGATATCAGGTGCTGTTTTGTCTGGGTAGGCACCTATTTTGTGACTATATATATATTTTAAAGAAGGGGCCACATTTTTTTGATGTTCATTTTTACGTTTTAAAAATGTTGGTAGAAATATGCAAGAAAAGTACCTCTAAGCCCTTTAAAACAAACACATGTACACACACGCATTCCCACACTTTGTGAGACTTATATATTAATACTCATCAACCCTTAGATCACTTGGGGAGAGAGCCCTGTGGCCAACAAGGGGACAATGACAAAAAGTGATCCGGCTACTTGTTGAGAACCACTAGCTTACCTCAGCTTCAAGTTCCTATTTTTGGTTCTCATTATGACAGTTAGAAGAAACCTTCATTAGCATTTTTACTTAAACGAAACCAAGGCACAATTAGCAGCTGCTTCAGGATTTTCCCTGACATCTGGGAATTTCCTGGAAAATGTTATGAATATAACAAGTAAAATGTATTCAGGAGGGAAACTACAGCCCCTGACTCATCTGCCTGACCACACAGCAAGTAGAGTGCCCTCTATTTCTGATACATACGCCCTCCTGGGTACCAGTGGAATGACAGTGATAACCCACAAGTGCCTTTCTTGCCCCATTTTCAGATGGTAGAAACCTGGAAAGCCACAACTTCTCCACATGTGTTTGTCAGCAGCTCTGTCAACAGCTGCTGCCAAGACTTGACTTTTTTGAGCTGCCAAACAGGACCAGAGAAGATCAGGTCAAAACACACATTTAATAAAGGCTGAGGACTGGTGTCTTGCACTTGTTTCAGATTTTATCACTGAACAACAAATCACTCCCAAATGTATTGACTTAAAACAACAGCAGACATTTTTTAAATCTCTCACAGTTTCTGTGCATCAGGTATTCAAGAAGGGCTCAGCTGGGTGGTTTTGGCTCAGGGTCTCCCATGTGGCTGTAGTCAGATGGCAGCTGGAGCTGGGACGCTGAGCAGCTGGGGCTAGCCAGGGTGCGCTCTCTCTCTGCAATCTCAGCCTCTTCAAGTGTTTTCTTTACATGGGCTAATCAAAGCACTCACATGGAGGCTAAAGTTTCCATAGCAAGTATTCACATGAGCAAGGCAGAAGCAGAAACTCCACCACCTTTTATGACCTAGCCTTGGAGTCACAGAGAATCACTTTCACCATACTCTGTTGGTCAAAACTGTCACAAGCCCATCCAGATTCTAGGGAAGAGGACATAGAGGACTCTGCTCCAGTGGGAGGAGTCACATGTAAGAAAAGCACGTGAGATGTGGCTGCCGTCTCTGGAAACTACAACTTGCCACAGGTCGGGTTCCCTAGAAGCAGAGGTTGAGATAGGAATTCTTGCCCGAGTCATTTGTTAAGGAATAGGGAAAGGGAGAAGCTAAGCAAGGACATGGTTTCAAGTAAAGTCGAGCCTCAGCCTGATTTCTCAGGGAGCTCTGGAGCATACATCGTCGGCAGCATATGTCCCTTGTTGAGGCAAGAATTAGAGCTTTGTACACCCACATCAGCCAGAGCCTCGGTTACCGTAGAATATGCGGATATGTGGACATATTCAAGGGCTAAGTTATAGGGACTAGCAGGTAAGGACCTGACTTTCAAGGGAAGTCCAGGAGGTCAGTCATTAGGATGGGAGATGTTAAAGGGTTGAGCAGAAGGTACGTGCTTGGCATTTCCACGATGTCTAATTTAAACAAGATTTGGGGACCTGGTCAGAAGATACTTGGGGTTCAAGGCAGAAAATCCACTTAAATTGGCTCATGGAGAGAATGAAATATATGGTTCATGAAATGAGAAAGTCAGTAGAAGGTACAGATCTGGGCTGGATCCAGGGCTTTGGGGTATGGCTTTCCCTCTGTGCCACCTCTTCTTCAATCAGTGCTTTTTATACACTCTATTCTGAGGAGGCTTTCCCCTTTTTTTTTTTTTTTTTGTTGAGACCAGGTCTCATTCTGTTGCCCAGGCCGAAGTGCAGTGGCATTATTATGGCTCACTGCAACCTCCAACTCCAAGGCTCAAGCAATCCTCCTGGCTCAGCCTCCCAAGTAGCTGGGACTACACATATGCACCCCCATGCCTGGCTAATATTTTATTTTCTGCAGAGCCAGGGTCTCACTATTGCCCTGGATAGTCTACAACTCCTGACCTCAAGCAATCCTACAGCCTTGGCCTCCAAAAGTGCTAGGATTACAGGCATGAGCCACCACGCCCGGCCTGGCTTTTTCCTTTTTGGTGACAAGATGACTGTCGGTAATGCCAGGACCATATCCTCTTCTCTCAGCAACCTCTGTGACAAAAGGGCTTTCCCTTCCCAATCAAGCTTACAGACATGCCATCACTGAGCGTCACTGGCTCTGATTAGCCTGACTTGGTCACATGGCCATCTCTGAACCAACCACAGTGGCCAAAGTGATGTGATGCTCTAATTGGCCAGGCCTGAGTCACATGCCCATCTTTGGGGCCAAAGATGAAGTTAATTCCACTAGAACCATAAGGATTGAGAGGAAAGGAAAGGCAATGTCACAGGAAAATCAGGGTGTTGTTTCCAGAAGAAGTGGGATAAGACCAGAAAGGGAAAATACCTCTAACAAAGGAAAGTAAAAGCCATGCGGGCTGGGCGTGGTGGCTCACGCCTGTAATTCCAGCTTCTCTGGGAGGCCGAGGCGGGTGGATCGCTTGTTCAAGCGAGACCTCGTCTCAAGGAAAAAAAAACCAAAACAGCCGCGTGTCCTGGCGCGCACCTGTAGTCCCAGCTACTCGGGAGGCTGAGGCAGGAAGATCGCTGGGCCCAGGAATTGGAGGTTGCAGTGAGCTGCAGTGACGCCACTGCACTCCACCCAGGGCGACGGGGCGAGGAACTCTTGTCTCCACAAAAAAAGAAGGAAAAAAAAAAAACCATGCGAAGTCACTGGTGAACTAGAAGAGCAAGGTTAAAATGATCATGGTAAGTGACTCCTTTCAGAGCCAGACATCCCTGAGCCTAAGCTGCATCCAATTCCTCTGCCCAGGGACAATCTTGATTCCAGAATTTGGAGCAAGAGCTATGGATATGAAGACAGTCACCCAGGAGAGACAGTGTGGCTCTGGCTTTGTGGCTGGGGGATTTGAAAGCAGGCCAAAAAGTCATTACAATTTTGTTTTCCAGCTAGACTAGAGGTCCTTAGTGACCACATAGGCTATTAAAAACTCTACCTGTAGATTTTGTTTGATCAAATCTCACATAAAGATTTAGAAATTTGAAAAATGAGATCTATGAAGAAAGTCAAAGAAATTGGCGCTAATTAACCAGGAAAAACAAACTGAAACACACACACACACACAAACACCCAACAGAGATGGAAAAGTATTTTAATTAAGTCATCTTCCCTATTAAGAAAAAGATGGTAACTAGCCATTCTTGAGCTCTATTGAGGATGAAATAAAAAGCAAATGGGCTTAATTGAAACATTGGGGAATTAAACATGAGAAGGAATTCTTTGTTCAACATTGGCCTAAATTTTAAGCTCTATTTAATTGTAAGCTTCCTCTGGGTAAAAGAATTGTGTCTTCTTCATCTTCCCCAAAGTTTGAAATGATAGAGAACTGAAAACTCTAAGAGTGAAACAGAGAGAGACAGAGACCTATACCAAGTTCTGTAATTTTTGAGATTTTATTTCTGGCTACAAATAGATCTGACTTATCCATTGTATGAGTTAGGAGTATTTTGACTGCACGTACAAGATAATCTGACTTTAGTGGTTTAAACAAATGGGGGGTTTCTTTTTTTATATAACAAATATCTGAAGACAGCAGCTGCTGGCCCTGGTTTGTAGCTCATGATGCTACTGTCCTTTCCCTCGTGGTTGCAAAATGGCTGCTGAAACTCTAGGTATCACAACCACCTTCCATAAGAAAGAAAAAAGAAAAGGGAGGGGACAACATGCACATCAAGGAAAGATATGCTTGCCTAAGAACTACAGATTAAACATGCACTTATGTCTTATTGGTCACAATTGTGTAGCTTGGCCACCTCCACCTGAAAGTTTACTATGGGCAAGGGGTTGGGAATGGGAGTTAGATCAACCCAATCCACAGTGTTGCATTATTTTTGCAAATATATACCTATGAACAAGGTGTGACAAGTAAATATTTGCCCTAGCTAATGATCTCATTCTTAGAATTTGAGCAGACCAATTGTCTCTCTCAATCTCAGCTTTTCTAATTAATTAACCATTCACAATTGGCTCTGCATTTTGCTTTGGGGAGTGCTTCTCCCCAGGCTTAATCATGAGATTCTGGGGCACTATTGATCCTAGGAGATAGATGTCCCGGCCATAGGTGTGGGCACTTTACCTGGGCCCAGCCATTCCTAATAACCCAATCACCTGGTCCCAGTGATTAGTACACGGGAGGTCAGGTGGCTTCAGCAGGGCCCATCAGTATTCTTTCCTGGGATTTTTTATTTCTCTCCTTTAGAGAAAAGGAGGTCTTATCATTTTTGGTGGTAGAGCTGGAAATAGGGGCCCCTGGCAAACATCTTCCCTGCTATGTGAGGAAGGCGTATCTTTAGAATGAGCAAATGAGGCCACAACCGCACAGAGATGCACAGAGTATAGAGAGCACGTGAGAGCAAAAGGGAGAGAATGAACTATAATACGATCTTGACAATTTTGTTTAAGTCTCTGAATCCAACTGTGAACGGACTTGCACTTCTATGAGCCATAAATTCCCCCTTCTTTCTCAAACTGGTGTAGTTAGATTTCCATCCACTGCACGTAAGAATCTTGATTAATTAATAGGTTGGACAAACACCCAATAATGCAAATGCCATTTGTTTGGAATTAAGGAAAAAGCTTGCCAAGGGGAAACTAGGGAAATGCTTTATGTATTTATATAAAGCTAGTAAGATTTTTTTAAGCACTTAGAAATATCAGAATATGCAAATGCTGCTGTCAATTACATTTCTGTAATTGTTTTCTGTCTGTTTTAGAGGCCACGTAAGGATCTCTAAGAGGAGCGCATATGCTGGCTGCCCCTCTGCTGTCATCACTTTATGTACTAGAAAATGCTGCAATGGAGAGCACCTGAGGAAAACAGCCTGGTCAGATGGGGATGGCCTGGAATAGGAGCCAGATACCTGTGCTGTGCTATTTAAGTGCTGTGTGGACTAGTACCAGTCACTTGGCCTCTCTGGGCTTCAGCTTCTTTACCTGTTTAACCAAAGGCATGAACCAAAAGCCTTCAGAGGTCCCCTTGACTTCTACTGTTCTATGTCAATATGATCAATAAGATCAACTCCCACAAGGTCCAGGGGCTTCCCAGGTCACACAGCCAGGACACAGTCTGGAACCTAGCCCTTTGACTCTCAGGCTGTCCTCTAGGGCAGACTTCCTTGGTTGCCCATTATAGGAGAGGAGCAGGGCTCTATTAGGTTATTAGGACTTACTTTCTTTGATTACAGAACCTCCTATTTTGCTCCATTTTTCCAAGCATGAAGAATGAGGCTCAGGTCCCAAACCTGATCCCTGTGTAGACCACTTAACTTCCCCCGCTTCATGGCCCAGGAGCTCCCCCAGTATCTGACTGCTATCTCACCAACGTGTGACCTTGGCGCAGAAGGGCTAGGAGGGAGAGTACAAGTGCATCCTGGAGGCCTATCAGGGTGCGATGGAGAAAAAGCCATTTGGTGGCCACGTGCCATGGTGGTGGGTCTCTGAGTCACATGGGAAATGTCCAGCCATCAAGAGGCTTGGTTGGACACCAAGGAGGTGTCCCACCACCTCCCTCACCCTGGTATAGTGAGCAATCAACTGAGCCTGGGCCGTGTCCCTCCACAGTCATGTCTGGGGAAGAGTCACAGGTTCTCCTGGGTGGTTACAAATAAAAGGTAGGGTGGGGGGAGGACTTAGTGCTCAAATACGTTTGCAAATTTCCTCATTTAATAGATTTGATGATGCAGACAGAGACTTTAGTACCCTTGTGTATCCCCAGGCAGACTTTCTTCTATGAGAATCAGTCACTTGCTCAGGGTGATTCTGCCAATGTGACGAGGAAATCCCTTTTGAAAGGCATGCTTTGGTTGATAAATGAATCCTGGAGAAATGTTGAAGTAGATGATCCCACTAGATCAGAATTTTCCAAACATTTTTGACCATGATCCAGAGTAAGAAACACATTTCACCCCATGACCTGACACAAACACATCTGTATGTAAAAAACTGAAACAAGGCGTTCAGGATGCAAAACTGACTCCTACTTTGTGTGAAGTACCCTGATCGTTGCACTCTGCTCTGTTCTCTTCTGTTTGATTCTATTTCCATTTTTTTAAATGGTGATTGAGGCTCACTGAATTGACCCAGAAAGGGGTCACAACCCACATTTTAGAAAACGTTGCTTCTCAGACTTTTCGTGGCTGTTTGTTGAGTGCCTAGGACTTTGCTTCCTCTGTGCAAGGTGCTGTGGCTGCTGCTTACCTGTCCTGGGGAATGATAGGAAAAAACTACATAAAACACATTCCACTTCAGGGAGCCAACTATGGAGGCAAGAAACTGAAGTAATGAAAATACAAACAGCAGCATACAAGCTCAAGAGCAACATACGTCGGCCACCTAGAAGGTGTCACTAGGCAACCAGGATGTAACTTTGGGCCAAGTCAGTGCTGACTTTTCATTCATTCATTCATTCCCTCTATGTGAGTTGGATCCTCTGAGAAGCAGATGCCAAGATGGGATTAAACTTTCAAGGATTTTATCAGGGGAAATGCCCCTGCTAGAGAAAGTTGGGGGGGGAGCGAGGCAAGGCTTGGAGAATGGTCACATGGTAATGCAAGTCTGACCTAATGAAGGAGACCTAATGAAGGAGAGAGGGAAGGAAGACTGGTGGACTTCAGACTTCTGTGTAGTCTGAAGAAGGTTCAGCAAGGCTGTTAGGGAGCCCTCAAGCCAAAGGTGCCATCCAAGAAGTCCCATGTCCCCAGGAACAGGACTGCCCCAGTGTTCCTGCTGTGCTTGCCATCAGTTGGGAGCAGCAGTGTGGAGCTGGGCCTCACAGCCCAGCAGCGGGGCCCTTGACCACCTGAGCTTCTCTGCTCGGAGGGCTGCTGGGTGTGCACTTGTGGCCACCACACCCTCCTCCTCCTCTCCCTCCCTCTCCTGCTCCTTCCTTCAATGGACATTAAATGGGTCTCCATCCCAGGCCAGCTATTGTAGCAGAGACTGGAGACAGCGGTGAGCCAAACCCAGTCCCCACCTCCTGGAACCCGTGGTCTGGTGGGGACACGGATATGAAGGAAAAATTCCCCAAGAGGATGCAGAGTGATCAGTGTGGGAAATGCTCCTGCGTGGAGGGCCTGGGGATGGTGAGAACTTAAAAGAGGGGGTTTAGGAGCTCAGAGGAGGTGTCCCTGAGCCAATGATGTGGATCTGTGATCTGGGGGATGAGTAGAAGTTAACTGGGTAAAGAGCAAAGGGAAGAGTGTCCCTGGCAGAGGGACTAGCGTGTGCCCGGGCTATGCGGTTTCTGGGAGATGGCAGGAATCCGAGCCAGAACTCAGCCAGGGTAGATTGAGTGAAGCCTGGGGAGTGGGGTGCTGGGAGAAGGTGGGGGTGTGGGCAGGGCACACTGAACCTAGAAGGTTTCCTGACACCCCTGGAGGTTTTCATGGGGGTGGACATGATCAGATTTGCGTTTTGAGAAGGCTGCGCTGCCTGTGGTGTGGAAGATGGGTTGGGGTTCAGAGGAGATGTAGGGGTACTGATTGCCCAAGTCATTGGGAGTAATGGGGCAGTAACAGTGGAAAGGGGGAGAAAATGGCAAAGCAGGAGACTAAAGATGGCACCTGGAGATGGAACAAACGTGGGCATGAGAGGTGACAGGGATGCCTCCATGTCCCCAGCTGCACCACACCAAAGCCTCCTTGAAGAACCAGACATGGGCAGCTAGTATAGAGACAGAAGCACTGCCCTGCCAGGTCCCCTCCTCTTGTTAATGGGACCGCCTGTGCTCTCTCCCCCCAAGCATCCTTTCACACGCCCTCCCGCTCCCTGCCAACCTCAGCATCTCTGCTGCCCTCTTGCTGCTCTGTGACCCCAGCTGCACTGTCCAGTGTTCTGGATTCAGCCTGCAAGGAAGCCGCATGTGACAGGAGTCATGGATCCCTGAAGACCTGGAGTAAGATTTACATAATTCCAGAGCAGTCCTTCCAAAGCATGATGGGCAACTCTGTTTTGTGGCTGGAGTGGCTTCTCCCTGTGCCAGCAGCACAAACCTACCTTTTCACGAACTCAGTCTGCCACTCAGAAATACTACCAGATCCTTGACAAGCTTTTAAATTTAAGAGGTTGAATTATTTTGTGTCTTGTATATAAAATGAGACTTTGCATTTTTATACTGCTGTTTAGAATGTATATAATGCAAATTCATGTAGACTATTGTTACTTTGGGTTTCTGCTTTCCTGAGGCCTCTGCAGTTTGCAGACAGCCTTTAACACCTAACAGAGCCAGATGCTTGTATTCACATCTGCCCAAGATCTCGGACTTCTGCCGCAAGCTCTGGCCTGGTCCTTCTCAACTTGGTCAAGACCTGTGAGCAGACCTTGAAGAGAAAGACAGAGTTCCTTGTGCAGAAACAGGCTCAGAGGGTTAGTTGGAGATGGGAGAACTAGAACAGAGCTTTGAAGCATGGGCCCGGCCAGTGGAGATGGGAGGCAGTGGGGGAGGTAAGGGGGCTCAGCACAGCATACTGGGGGCCACTGATTAGGTGGTCTCAGGGATGGGTGCAAGGGATGGAGTAGGTTTTTAGAGAAATTAATATTTCTCTATTCCCCGTGTCCAGGTATCTGTTTTGGCTTCCACAGAAGGGACAGAGACGCTGTTTTACATATCTTTGCATTGCCAGAGCTCAGCACAGTGCCGTATAGTCAGAATGCAATAAGAATTTACTGAGTAAGTGAATGAAAGTATTACACAGGGTCAAAAGATATTTGTCCTACTTAACTGCTGATTTATTTTCCAATGTTTTATTATTGAAATTTAATTTTCAAACCAACTAAAAAGTTCAAAGAATTGTGCAGTGATCTCCATATACTCTCCACCTAAATTCTAATTTTATAGCTTATTATACTTGGTTTATCACATATCTAGCCCTCAGTTCATCCATCTATCCATCCATCCATATATCATATTTTTTGATGCATTGCAAAGTTGCAGACACAGTACATTTCATCCCTAAATGTTTCAGCACGCACATCATTAACTAGAGTCCAATATTTTTTCTTTTTAATATTAAAAAAAAGTTTTGAATTGTGGGAAAACACATAATATCAAACTTACCATCTTAACTATTTTTAAGTGTACAGTTCAGTGCGTTAAGCACGTTCACATTCCTGTGCAAACATCACCACCATTCATCTCCCTAACTCTTTTCATCTTGAAAAACTGAAATAATAGCTCCTCCATTCCCCCCTCTTCCCAGCCCATGGCAACCACCATTCTATTTTATGTCTCTATGAATTTGACTAGTCTAGATACCTCATATAAGTGAAATCATACAGTATTTGTCCTTTTGTGACTAACTTATTTCACTTAGCATAATGTCCTCAAGGTTCATCCATGCTGTAGCATGTGTCAGAATTTCCTTCCTTTTTAAAGCTGAAAAATATTTCATTGTATGTATATATCATATTTTGCATACCTGTTCATCTGTCCTTGGACACTTGGTTGCTTCCACCTTTTGGCCATTGTAAATAATGCTGCTATGAACATGGGTACACAAATACCTGTTCAATTCTCTGCTTTTAATTCTTTTGGGTTATACCCAGAAGTGGAATTGTTAGATCATATGGTAATTCTACTTTCAATTTTTTGAGGAACTGCTGTACTGTTTTTTACAGTGTCTGCACCATTTTACATTCCCACCAACAGTGCACAAGGGTTCCAGTTTCCCCACATCCTCTGAACATCTGTTGTTGTTGTTTTTAATAGTAGCCATTCTAACGGATGTCAGGTGGTATTTCACTGTGGTTTGGGTTTGCATTTCCCTAATGATCGGTGACGTTGAGCATCTTTTCAAGTGCCTTTTTGGTCATTTGTATACCTTCTTTGGAGAAATGTCTGTTTGAAGTCTTTTGCCTCTTTTTTCCTTTCAAGGTAAAATTGACATACAATGAAATGTACACATCTTAATTGTACCATTATATGAGTTCTGGCAGATGCATCTTAAACTCTGTCAAGGTACAGAACATTACCACCACTCCAGAAATTTCCTTCAAATCCCTTCGCAATCATTCTATTCTCCTACCCTCCACAGGCAACCACTATCCTGGGTTTTTTTCCTACCGTAGTTTAATCTTGCCTGTTGTAGAACTTTAAATATGTGGAATCATACAGTATGCGCTCTTTTGTGTTTGGCTTCTTTCACTCAGCATAATGATTTTGAGATTCATCCATGTTTCATATATTATTTGCTCATTCCTTTTGATTGCTGAGCAGTATTCTTTTGTATGAATAGGCCAGAGTTTGTTTATCTATTCTTTTGTTGATGGACTGGGCTGTTTCCAGGTTTGGGCTGTAATGAATAAAGCTTGTTAAGTGCTTATTTTTTATTATAACAAAAGCAAAATGTCATGAGCTTGAAGCCTGGATAAAAATCTCCAACTAAGCCTAATATCCTTTGGATAGAAAAATAAACAAATATATAAGAGCTACCCTTTGTGGAGGGCTTACAAAGTGCCAGGCCGTCTGCTGAGAGTTTTCTTCCATCAATCATTCCATTCAATCCTCACAGCCCCATTTTCCAGATGAGCAAACTGAGGCTTAGAGAAGAGAACTGACTTGCCCCAGCTCTAATAGCTTGCACATGGCAGACCCTATTTTGCCTTTTGGAAAGTGCCGTGAACATCAATAGTGATCCAAGGCCAAGAAGAGATTGGTGTCTTGTTTTTTCAGTTATCCCACTTTATTATGATACTGATGTCATTTTTATTTGCCTTCTTTGATGGGCCTTAATTATAATAAGGGAAAGCAAAGAACTAAGGAGTACAACTTTAAAAAGAAAGACCATTCCTTTACTAAGAAATCTTCAGTGACAGCAAGGAACTTAAAAAAATTAATGGTGCATTAAAAAAACTTTCCTGTTATGAAATACTAGAAAATAATAAGTGCTCCAAAAGATAAGTGCTTGATCAGCTTTTTGTCCATATATAAAAGCAGATATGACCAAATTAGAAAGTTTTGCCAGGAAACTTGTAGAGGAAGGAAGGAAAGATTTATGACTAGTGTTTATCTAGTACACACTAAGTATCAGGAAAGCCCCCCGCTGGACAACTTATGTACATTTAACTCATTTTATCTTCCCAGCAACCTCAGTACCCATTTCCCCTTCTTTATTAGCAATGGGACTCCTGACTTTTAGCAAGACATGTGGCCTCACAGAATAAAGGTGTTTCGCTGCTTCCTTGACAGCTAGGTTTGGCACGTGACTGAATTCTGACCAATGGGATGTCAACTGAAGGGGCACATGAAACGTCCAGGAAGGGAGTGATCTTAAAGGGAGGTGTGCCCTTCTTTGCCTCTTCTGCCTTCCAGATGAATGGATACAGATGTAGTAGCTGGAGCTAGAGCAGCTATTTAGGACCATGAGGTGGAAGAAATGTGGTGAGAATGGCAGAACAAAAATGGCAGAACAAAAGAAATCCTGGGCACTTGATGATCATGAGCTGCCATACAAGCTCTGGATTGTAATCTCCAGAATTTGCTTATGTCAGAGAGAAATACATGCTTCTTGTTAAGCTACTGTTACTCTGTGTTTTCTGTCATTCTGGCTCAATCGAATTCTGTTAGAGGAGGAGTTGTCATCCCATGTTGCAGATGAAGAGACTGAGTCTCAAATTTCCATAGCTAGGGTGCACTTTAGTTCCTTGAGGAGAATTGCCCCTTCCTTGAGGTTGGTTAATTCATTCAACTCCCAAAGCTGATAATATTGAAAGGCCAAAAAATGTCCCCCTCACGCTTCACTCCCTGGAGCCACGTAGTGTGCCCTCAGGTATGGAAATTCGTAACACTTTCCCTGAAGGTTAGCCCTAGGGAGACGTCAAACCTCTGTGGGTATGAAGCCAGGTTTCGAAGAGCAACAGATCTGGTTATGTGACTCTGGGAAAATTACTTACCGTACAAGCCTCAGTTTCTTCTTCTCTAAAATGGGATGATGGTAATAGTACCTACGACAGAGTCATTGGGAAGTCCACACAAAAGGATGCAGAGTGCCTGGTACTGACTAATTGACCAATAAATGGGAGTTTTTACTATTATTCCCTGGGACTGGGCTGGAGTCAGACCCCCTAATTATTTCTTGTTCCATATCTTCCTTTCTTCCATTTTGGGGCCTATACCCTCTACCCTCCTCCCCAATCAAGATTAATCAAATGTCCCCTTTCTCTTTGCAGATTGCACGCCCTAGCCCGCCCTCAGCTACGTCCACACGAAGCCCTCGCACGATCAACTGCACCTCAGCCTCAGCTGGAAAACAAAACATGCAGTGTATGGTTGCCAACACCTGGCCACGGGTTCAAGTTTGCAAGCACAAGACAGGTTTAGCAAGAAATTTTGTGTTGCTAAGATTAGGACTCGCATTTCTTATATTTCCACTGCTCATACTCGAAAAGAGTTGGCTCAAAAAAACCCCAAATCATGAGGCAGCAAAATTTGTTTTTTAAAGGCATCCTCTAAGCTAAGGGCCCTCTCAGAGGTACCTGCAGAACCCACTTCAGGTTCCCTCGGGGCCATCCTCTACGGATCTGGGGGAGCAGCAGAGACTCCAGCACGACACATCTGTCTGGGTGCTATTTCCCTATGCCCTGCTCTCTGTCAAATGAATCCTTCTGATGTGATAATGAATACTGCACAGATTAATGCAGTGGTTCCCCATCTATAGGCCAGCAGGCATTTTTCGGGGGACACAGAGTTTTGCAAGATGATCTTTAAATCCACCTGCATGCCTAGTGTCCATGGACTCAATCTTTTTTGTGTCTCCCACAGGGTTGTACCACTATTTTTCAAATGTATATACATGTTATTCTGATGAATAAATACTTTATTTAAAAGCATTATATAAAGCATAGGATAATCAATAGATACTAAATACACACCTACTGTCATGCAAGGGTTAACTAACTCCTAGCTAATGCCACTCGACAAGAACTTTCTAGAAATAGTTCCACAGCTAGTGGCTCTCATGGTGGAGCTTCAGACACAAAAACAAGTTAAAGAATGGATACATGGAGGCCACCAGACCATTTGGCCACCTTCAAATCACACTGAGATGGGAACTCAGCTTGTGCACAGTACAGGTGTACAGAGAAACACAAACCCAGAGCCTTGGGCTGGGGCTGCTTGTGCCCAGGGAGCACAGGATTCACCACCTCTTCCACCCCCTTGTGCAGGAAGGAGGGTAAGGCCCCACACGCATCCAGCACCCAGTGCCCAGCAATCCCAACAACAGGCAGCAGGGAGATGAAGCAGAAAGCATGAGGGAACTAGCAGTGGGAACGTGTGTGGGCAGGAAAGTTATTAACCCTTTTGTTTCATCCAGGGTTATCTAATTGCAAGCAGCAGAAATCCACTCTGGACAACCTAAGCCAGAAGGGAAGTATTGGAAGGTAAGCTGAAGAACCAGACCTCAGAAAGGAAAGAAGGGGGATCGTGGTAGCAGATAGTTTGGGGGAGATAGGAATCAGTTCCAACCATTTTCTATCTGCATGTTACTCTACCAAGATTTGGATTCTTTGGGGAGAGCATAGGACTGTCCAGGGCATACCATGAGTTTTAGCTTCCTGGCATCTGTCCACCAACACAGGGGAAGGAATATTCCTCAAAGAAAACCAAGGTGCTGGCACCAGGAAAAGGAGAAAGGATGCTGAGCACTGAGGAAATAGAGGTGTCTATTATATCTCTCTAGGACTTCATCTCTTCATCTGTAAAATGGGAACAACTGTGGCTACATTTTGAAAATTTAATGAGACAACACAAAGCATACTGTAGCATCTGGGAAGTGCCTAATACATAATAGTCTCCAAATCTTTTCTCCAGAGAGTGAAGATACTTCATTGGCTCTGCAAAGAATGAATCCTCAGCACAGATCAAAGGCCTTTCAAGTGCTGATTTTATAGATCCAAACCTCAACCTAGAGCAAGCAGTGGATCTCTGCACATTTGATACATACCTTCCTGCTCCAGTAAGAGTTTTGCAAAAGTCCTTTCCCATAGGCAGGCAGGGGCTCTGGGGGAAGTCAACCCCATGGCCAATCCATCTGAAGTCAAGGCTAATAGAGTTGTTTATATTAAAGATCTGATATTAAAGATCTCCCTCTGGCACCGCATTCTTTATGGTGCGTGGCCAATCACCCACCGAGGAAGCTATTGCAGCCTGAACAATTTTATTCCAAAATCATATCATTTTATTTTTATTTCCCACTGACACACACACACACACACACCCCTTCCTTTAAAAAAAAAAGTGACTATTGGTCAAAGTTACGTTTTGCCCACACGTTTTTCAACTTTTGGGATGGCGTTTTCCTGTCTGGATGTGGGCACTTACCAGGCCCTGCCTGATGGATGGGCTCGGCTGTTTTCCCCATCCTTTCTTGGCTCGAATTCTTGCCAACTTACATGTTTTTGCTTAGCTTCAACATCTTCTTTCCATCAAACCAGATGTTTCTGTTGTTTTGCCATTTCAGTTTTTGTTCCCATCAAAAGTATGAAATTTGACGGATTATTTACTGATGGTTAGTGAAAGATGAAGCTATTGCAAGTTATGAGTTTAAAAATCTAGCTCTGCTAAATTTGAAATAATCAACTATATGAGATGTGTGTGTGTGTATCTACCTCATACTTCAGGGTTTTTTTTAAATGTTAAAAAACAAAGTGATAATGCTGGACTTCTCAGCCTGTTAATGATTTTGGTTTTCATGCTAAGAACAATGGGAAGACATTGAATGATCTTTGGCAGAAGATAAAGTGATCAGATTTGTGTTTTTAACAGATCTCTCTAGCTATTGAAAATGAACTGGAAAATGGGGGGTCGGGAGAGAGAAGGGGGCAAGCAAAGCAGAGAAAAGGTGGTTGTGTTAACATGAGCAGGAGATGGGCAGCCTGTACCAGGATGGTGGTAGTGGAGCTGGAGAGAAGTGGATAACATGACAGGATTGATTAAACTAGGTGATTAGCAAGATAAAGCTGAATCAAAAATTAAGACAAGCAAAATAATTCTACATACAAAAAATTCAGAATTGCATTCATAATTATATAGTCTAATCTTCAGAGTGAATATTATGGCCAAAATATAGTCTTTGGTGTTGCATCCACTTCCTTTGGATTTGCCTCTGAGCTCAAGAAGGTCGCTATCCAAAAGCCTAAATTCTTAATGTTTTTAGATGATAACTATAGTTCATTTAAAATAGAAAGCCTGTTTTGAATAACTAGCCTACCAAAAATTTCAAGAAAAATCCATTGTCCCCCTTCTCCACCACAGACACACTTTAAATTGGACATTAAGCAGATTTATGAAAGAAACATTCTCTGTATGCTTTTTTTCCCAAGATGGATGGTGTTCTTACTCAGAGTTATAAGTGTTGGAATAAAGAATGCCCATGAGGTTGGACTGTATGATGTTTTAGTAAAGTGAGATAAACATTCTCAGAAACACGATTATGACTTTAAAAAAAAAAAACAATTTTCCATAGAGGAATTCTCCTCTGGGGACAGAAACTTTTCTTTATAATTTTTACAGCCACACAGAGATGAAGAATGTAGAAAAGGCACAATATATCAGTTATGAAAACACGGTCACATTTTAAGAGAACACAGCCTTTTTCCAAATACATCTTAAATCTTCAACTCAGGAATTCTAGATAGAAATAGAATTGAGAGCTCTTGTTCTAAAATCATTCTAATTTCCTTCTTGTTAAACCTTTTGCCTCAGTAACACTATAGATTAGTACAAAAAAAGTTTGTGGATAAGAAACTATTCAGAAAAGGGCACCGTATTAGTCAGACTATCTACTTACAAATAAAAACCGATTCTGGCTCTCTTGAATGGAAAGGAGAGTAATTGGAAGGATATCTTGATGTTAGGCAGGGGATCCCAGAGCCAAGGAGGTTCGGAATGGACCATGTAATGGGAACTACCTGATGCACACTCCCCCTTAGCCCGAGATACACCATGACCACCACCTGCTCCAGGGCTTGCAGGATTCAGAGTCTTCAGGGAAAGCTGAGCCCAAGAACTAAAACCTTCCTCCCTGGCTGTGTTCCCACCTCCCAACGCCCCACATGATGCAAAATCCCTCAAGAGGGGCAGTCACAGAGGGGAGTGGATGTCAGGCAACCTCTGAATGACCAGTGTTGACTACAGGGCCACCTCTCAGATTGTTCTTTACTAGGTTTCTTGAATTTGATAGATTTACCCAAAACAGTTATTAACTCAGATCCTACTAATTTGATGTTATTATATAAGGATGCACACAGAGGGAGGAATGGAGTTTAACAGTGACATTCACAAAGATAAAAAAATGTTTTCAATAAACAAAAGCATCAATAAAATGGAAGACTGTTTAATTACTTAAAAGAATTAAACATTTTGGGAGCCTGATAAATTTATTGTTAGTCAAACCACCTAAGTAGGTAAGCTATTGGGGCTGGAATTTGACTTTCTTTATTCATTAAAACTTAGCCTCTAAGTGGCAACCCTTAAGTGTATTTCTGAACTGCTTTTGAACAAATAAAGTTTGATTTTTAAAAAAAGGAAGAAAGAGATTTGATTATTTAGACCCTGCACTAATTCAGGCTTTCCTTCCCACCAACAAGCCCCTTTAAGATGGTTCCTTGAAGCCAGCCATGGTGGCTCATGCCTGTAATCCTAGCACTTTGGGAGGGTGAGGTGGGAGGATCACTTGAGGCCAGGAGTTCAAGACCAGGCTGAGAAAGAGTGAGACCCTGTCTCTACAAAAAAATAGAAAAAACTTGCCAGGTGTGGTGGGCATGCCTGTAGTCCCAGCTACTCAGGAGGGTGAGGCAGGAGGATCACTTGAGGCCAGGAGTTTGAGGTTGCAGTGAACTATGATTATGCCACTGCACTCTAGCCCAGGCTACAGAGCAAGACCCTGTCTCAAAAAAAAAAAAAAAAGAAAAAAAAAAGATGGTCCCTTGAGTCAGTAATATCTTCTTAAATGTTTCATTAATGAAGACTACTTATATTTACATAACACTTTTCCAAATATTTTCATGGTTATTATCCAATTTCCACCACCATAAGGTACACAAGGTTAATACATTGTTCCCATTTTATAGATGAGAAACCTGACACTGAAGAAACTTACCCCAGGTCGCACACCAGTAAGTGTCCAGTATTCTTTTCCTTATACTTCCCATGGCCCCTTGTTGCTATTTTTTTTTTCATAAGCCACCTCTTATTACTGTTTCAGAAGCAAATCCAAAATCTATAAGAATGGAAGAGGTCAATGTTTTGCCTATTCACCATCATATGTTTGCTGAACCCTGCTGTATTGGTTAGGGAATGGGCTAACCTGCTGTAACAAAGAGACCCTAAGTACAAAAGAGACCCTCAAATAAAACAGAAGTTTGTTTCTCTCTCCTAACAGTGCAGAGGTCATGGGCAGTTCAGGGTGGCTGATTCAGTACTCAAGTTTCTTTTAGCTTGTTGTTGCTGCTCCCTAGCTTCTAAGGCAGAGATTCCCACATGTCTCAGTTCAAAGCTCCCTTACTATTGCAGTAATTGTTTCATGGCACCTGTAAGTCAAAAGAAATACCCAGATAATTTGTTTATTAATTAATCAGGTCCAAACAATTTAATAATTATTTAGGTCCTAACAACTTAGTAGCTATTTGGGAAAAAAATTAACACAATAGATTGAAATAAAAGTATTTTATTTCTGTTTTAAATAACTACAATTTCTTAATAATGGGATATGTGTGCGTGTTGCTCAAACCCTGGACTCAGATTGGATACTGCCATAGTCATTTCCTATTCTACATTGATTTTTTCACAATGCATGGGTTTTTTTTTTAATCATCTGAAACCCAGCTTCACAAAGACATGATGTCATAATCTAATATTGAAACTGTGAACTACTTCAAGCTAGTAGTTTTGTACAGTATATGACAGATGTTAATGAGTTTCACTCAAAAATATAAACTATTTTGCAGTGCTCCTGTGTGTTCACTGGGGTACCTCAGGGTGCTGCAGCATACAATTTGAGAACCATGGCCCTAGAGTGTTATCTTTGTCCCATGGCTGCACAAGTCACTGTGCTATGGCTAGATATGGCTCTTCTGGAGGAGTAGTACCTTCTGACCTCCCTGGAAATCACTTCCTCTGCCCTTCCCAGACTACTGTCATTACATATCAGCCCAAGTATTATGGCAGGAGGAGTGAGTGCTAATGATTTTGCCAGCAATTTCCTTGCTACCATTTCTCAGCCAGTGGCGACCAACGTTCTCCATCCTGTTTGCCTTACCCCAGTAAGAAGACTAAAGCAAAACACAACCCATTTAAAAAATAAAGGTGACGGTTTGTAGGCTCCTGCATATATTCTCAAATTACGTACATTCCTCATCCCATGCTCATGACCTTGATAAGACCTTAAACTAGATTGAATCTTGAAGAAAAACCAAGCTTCCTGTGCTTCCGTATGTGCTCCATTCAAATACTGGAAACTGTAAGTCTTATATGGTAGAGGGTGGAGGAGAATCCATTCTAATTAGAGCCAAATGCTATAGAGACAGCCCAGGCTTCTCCTGGGGAAGGAGACCTGAAGCACTGGGCATCTCAAGAACTTTTTGGTGTTAAGGTACTGTCGGGACAATTCAGTGTAGTGAGTACCACGTGCAGCCTCCAAGCAGGTGAGTGCGAAGCCTAACTATCTTTGTTGGACTATGACTGAATTCGATTTCTACTTCAAACTCTTATTCTGCTGGATGGGAGGAACTAAATCACAGGCAGTTCAGGGTTGCCTATGACATTACACTGAATAATATGAAGTTGCTGCTATTTAACTATTTCTAAACAACAAAAATGGCAACTGTATACGGTTCCAAGGACAATTTGGCTTCATGGCTCCCAGGGTTTTTGTCTAAGTTGCAGGGGTCTCGCGTGGCAGACACATTCCCAGGGCCCACCTGGTCCCCAATCTCTGCCCACTCTGTCATGCCTTCACTGTCCTACGAGCTCCATCCCTGGCCCCTGAAGCCCTACTCACTGTCCGTGCCCGTGCATGGCCTCCCCGAGGCTGCACCTCTCTCAGCGGTTCCCACGTCCCCCGGGCAGAAAAATGTTCACCAGGGGAGCAAAGCACAGTCTCCCTTCCCAGTGAGATTCAACACCCAAACTCCCGTGGTCCTTCCGTCCCTGTCCCTCCCCTCTCGTGCTCTCTGCAGCGAGAAGAACCAGCTCTTGCAGCTTCATTCACTCTTTCAAGTCTATTGTTTCTGGCATCAGCTTGGTGCCTTAACTCCTTTAAGGCTCAGGTTTTTAAGCTCCTGCATTCCAAAAGCTTTGGTGTGGGAGACAGAAAACATTAGTTTCTATTTCTGTGCCTAATCATCCCTCCTCTGAGACAGCGGATACCTCCCAGGGTATTTCCAATGGGAGAAAGCCCTGGGGGAAAAATCATTAGGAGAATCAGTACCAGCACGTTACCCTTGTCTCTCCAGGTGTGTGGAAAACACCGGACAGGGAATCAGAGACTGGGTGAGAGACAGTCCTGACCTCACGTTTCCAAGCTGTGCAACCTGGACAGGCTGCTGCACTTGTCTCCAAACAGCCATTTCCTCAGGCCCTCAGGGTTAGAAAACATCAATAGGCCAATGCTCATCCTGTGTGGTCAAAGACAGTTAGGCAGAGAGATGAAAATCTTCCAGATTCAATGAAAATGTAACTACCTCCTGTTGCATCAGGAGTAGCAAAACTGAATGGTTTTTAAAAAGCCTAAAGATAGTATATTTGAAGTAATCTGTGTGTACTTTATTTCCCCTCATATATCCATCCCCCAGCTAGCCCAAATGAAAAAGGATACAAAGCACATTTCTGGCACTGCTATTGCCTGTGAGATGTAAGGTGTGGTGATATGCCCATTTTCCCACTCAGCTGTATTTGTATTTATTCCTGTGAGCACATGGTCTCTAAAATTGGCAATGACTTTCTCTTTGTTATATTTACCTTCCTTTCGGGGCCAGCCCAGACTCCTGGGTGGATTCATTTCCCATTGAATTACCAGAATAGGGCAGAATCTGATCGGAAGAACTGCGTGGAAGGAAGCTCGGTTCCCAGGGCCTTACACAAGGGGATTTGTTCTTCCCTCGATGCCAGAGCTTGGGGGCTGCGAGGGAATTGAAACGGGACATCCTGTCCCCTCCACCAGCATTCTTTCCCCACCAAGCAGTGGCATTTTCCTTTGTGTTCTCACACAATTCACAATTCAGACTAGGTGGAGTAGCCCACGTGGCAGGACTGGAGAGACCCCTCTGAGCAGAAGTATTCCCCTTCTCCTCGCCAGCGCTACAGCCCCAGAGCCCACTTGGCAGCCCCCTTCTTTGGGGTGTCTCTGCCTGTGGTCCTTTTAAAGAAGAAATACTCTGCGAATGGGCTGAAACACCAAGCAAGTATAAACCAGAGGCTTCACAATCTTCGTTTTTGAGGAGGCAGGACAGCCCCGACCTCCAGTAACTGAGAAAGAGTACATAAGGGGCCCTGAAGACAGACTGCTTTGCCAAGGACCAGCCTTAGGGTGTAGGAGAGAGAAAGGCCGGAGCTGCCTGCCTGACCACGCCGCAGCCACGCAGAGACAGGTCTCCCTCATGCCTGCCCTGTCCTGAGTATGGACATGTCTCTGACCCAGAGGCCCCAAGACGTCCCACTTCCTAAATGTGTGACCCTGGATAAGTGACTTAACCTCTACCTGAACCTCAATTTCTTCATCTGTAAAATAGGAATAATAAACCTACCTACCTCATAAGGTTGTTTTGAAGCTTCAGTGAGATAAAATGTGTGTCTAAGGGTTTTATGATTTGTAAAGCACCATGTGAATGTAAGTATCATTTTTCCTGACTTATCTTAGAATCTTTTGGAAGAGGCCTTAAATAAGTTCTCTAAGTTCAACCTTTACTAATGCAGGAATCCTGGACAAAGGTCATCTACCCTCTGCTTGAATCCCTCCTATGATGGGAAACTCACTACCACAAAGCTTTATGACTTGAGCTCGCTCTGGTTATATCACAGCCACTTCACAAAAGCTCCAAAAGAAATGGGAAGGGTGAACTTTACTCACCCAACAATTGTAGAAGGATCATCATGTAGATCAGGTTGGCCAGATATTTATCTAAAACCTAAAGTGATTGTCATTCATCTTCCCTTTTGAAAGTTAAGTGTGTTTGTTTTTGTTTTCATTATCAGAAATATATTAAAATGGATTAGGGGCATTGTTCAGAAAAATGAATGGAAAAGGTAAATTCACAGATGTTCAGGGTAGCATATTCATCACATGAACGTGGAGTAAAATGCTTTGTCCCAAGATTATTTCACTTTGTCCGTCTAGAGAGGTCTCCTGTGACCTGCATAAATGTGAAAGAAAGCTTTGTTCATTTCTTTTTAGCCAAGATAGTTCAAATGACATTTTAAAAAATATCAGGGAAACTCCTAACTTAAATCTGTGCTATGAAGTGCCACTGAGGACACTGATGTGGTCCCTAAAGCCAAGAACTTTGTATAGCTTTAGTTTCAGCATGAAAGTAAATCAGCTTTCACTTTTGGATTAAGGTTTGGCAAGCATGTGAAATAAAGTAACACTTTGGGGGATTTTTATAAGGGGAGCTAGGATATTATGAGTGTTAGGGTTCAGGATTTAAATCTGCAATTAGGATGAATACGCAAAGGTCAGCCTAAAGAGACGCAGGCCCCTGTGATCTGTAGAGGTACACATTAGGAGAGAGAAGTTGGTGAACAGTTTTGCAAACAGTTGTGCAACAGAAGTTCAAATTCTCATGCATTGCATCAGTGGCCTAGAAGAAATCAGATAAAGGACTTAGGAGAAATCAAGGGTGAGGAATCACCATCCCACAGAGAAAATATCACTGACCTTAAGCCTCACAGAGGTAAATGACAATTATGGAAGAAGCTGTTGGTCACCAACCCAACAACAATTACCTTCTTTGTTAACAGAAAACTAAGTCTGTTCAGGAACTGAGCAGCAGATAGTTCTGGGAGTCTGGACTCCACTGAAGTCTCAGAGTACATATCTTGATTAGTCTGTGTCCAAAATTGTAATTCTGTTTCCCTTGTCAGTGATTGGTTTAAGATGGTGCATGTGACACAATTCTGGCCAATAAGAAGTCTGCTGGAGGTACTTCTAGAAAAGTTTTCCACATTCTTAAAAAAGAAGAAACCAATAAGACTTTCTGTTTCTGTCATTTGGCTGTTGCTGGGAGAGAATGTGATGCTTGGAACTGTTGCAGCCATTTTATGACCACAAGGAGAGAAGCCTGAGGCAAAGGCAACATGCTTAGGGTGGCAGAGTAAGAAGATGGAAAAATCCTGAGTCCTGTATTATGCTGAGCTGCTAAACCAATCAATAATCATACTGCCTTCCTATGGACTTATTATTATGTGAGAAAATAAATCTTTTTATTTACTGAGTCTTTCAGAAATAAACCTATAGCATGAAACTTCCCAGGTTCAAATTCCAACTTTACTACTTACCAGCTGTGTGAATTTGGAGTTCTCTGATTTGTAAAATGCAGATACTGATAATACCTCCCTGTAGTATTGTTGTTAGAATTAAATGAATTAATACATGGAGAATGCTAGAACCATACCTGACCACTCAAACATTTAAAAATTTTAATCATTTAAGTAATTTTGTGTTGAGTCTCCTAGTTTTTCTTTTGAAAGCATCCTATGTAAAAGAGAAACTTTCAGTTAACTTTTTTCCTTTCAAAAAGTTAGCAAATCAACAACAAAAAGACAAACAATCCCTTAAAAAATGGCCAAAGGACTTGAATAAATATTTCTCCAAAAAGCAAAGAGGATGTCCCACAAAAGGTGACCATCAGTAAATGAGTGGATAAATAATGGAATAATATTCAGCCATAAAAAATTAGAAAACATAATGAGGAAAATATCCCATTCACAGAAGCAACAAAAATCATGGAATACTTAGGACTAAATACAGAAGAAATACAAAACTTGACCTCAGGACATGCAAGAAGACTTGAAAGGCAGGGAAACATCATGCACCTAAACGGGAAGGCTCAGGGCTGTCAAGATATCAATTATTTCCAAATCAACCTGTGAACTTAATATATCTTTAATTTTTTAATTTTAAATTCTACTGGAAGAATACATTTGTGAGAATAACTAAAATAATTTTTTAAAATTAAAGGGGTACAGACCCTACTAGACAGTAAAATATATCTCAAAAATACTATAATTTAGGAAGTTTGTTACCAACCTAGGAATGAAAAATTGATTATTGGGCCAGAAATCCAGAAATCAGAATTTACCATATACTAAGATTGGTATTTATAATAGGTATGAAAAGGATAGATTAATTAGTCTGGGAACAACTGGCTCAAAACTAATATGCTAAAATAAATTCCAAGTGGACTAAATGTTTAAATTAAAAAAACCACAATAGAACTAGAAGAAAACATAAGTAAATCTCTATGTCATATTAGGGTAAGGAAGGCCTGCCTAAACATGACTTCAAGGGCAGAAATTATAAGGAAATGATTGCTAGATACATTTGACTATATAAAATTTAAAAATAAATGTCTGTATATAAGAAAGGCAACTGAAAAACTGGGGAAGATATTTGCAATACATATCATAATAAGGAATACCCAAAATATGTAACGAGCCCTTATAAATCAATAATAAAACAGTAATATCTCAATAGAAAAACAGAACAAACATATGAAGAGAAAATTATTAGAAGAACAAACGTATGAAAAAGACTTCACTAAAAACTTTATTAGTAATTAAAAATATGTCATAACAATGAGTTTTATCCAATTGGAAATATTTTTAAAGTTATAATACTCAGCAAGAATGCAGGGAAAAGGGCATTTGTGTTCTGTAATTTGGTAGAACCTTTCTGGAAGGCAATTTGGCAGTATGTATCAAAAGTCTTTGACATGTGCCTGTGCATCAACCCACAAATTCCATATTCGGAAATTTATGTTAAGAAAATAACAAAGGATATGGGCAAAAATTTATGATGTTTAACAAATATAGAACTCAAAAAATTATCCCATAGCTACAGAATGGAATGTTACATAGCCACTGAAATAGTCTTACTGAAATATGTTTTCCAACATGTAAAGATGTTTGATATATTAAGTGGAAAAAAACTGGTTTTAAAATGGTATGCATAATATGATACCATTTTATAAAAATCATACCATTTTTATAGCCACACAGTAAGGTATGAACCATGTTTTTCTCTGAGCATTTGGGATTGTGGACATTTTTTCCCCCTTCCTTGGCCCATATGTATTTTCTGATTATTCTTTAATAAATACATCATGTTTTTGAAATAAGAAAGTTGTTATTAAACTTGAAACATTATCCTAAATAAAAGAAATGAAAAATAAATATCTATATGCACTTCATTTGTACATTTACTTGTACTTTATTTTGACCAACTGGTATGTCATAAGGCAAAAGAATGAAAAGGAAATTGAAAAGAAGGGTAATATATAGGAGAAAAAATATTCCAGAACAGGAGAGAGTCAGAAAGAGAGAAATGTAAACATTTCTTGGCTGCCCTACGTTAAGCAGAAGTGTTAGTTGAAAATGGCAAGCCCTAACTCAAACCACCCTGACCAGAAAGGAGCGTTTATTCAAGGATACTGAAGTATCTCAAACAATCAAAGGAGAGATTGTCAAAATGAGTCATGTATTCGACAAACATTTCTTGAGTTCTTACCCTGAGCCAGGTACAGTGTAAGCATTGGTTCTCAGGCTCCAAAGATCTAAGACACAGTCCTGCCTTCTCAGATAGTTTAGGCTATGCTTCAATAACAAGTTATTGTTATTGAATGACATCTCAATGGCTTAACACAAGAAAAATGATTTCTCTCTCTTGTCACACGTCCAACGCAGGTCGGTAGGTGAAGGGAGCTTTGCTCTACACAGCCACTCCACCATCTTGGAGGAACACCATTTGGAGCACGTGGCCGACAAGAGAGGTTGGCAGAGACACACTGGTTCTTGGGTGCCTCAGCCTGTGACCCATCAGTTCCACCCACATTCCCGTCTGCCAGAACTCATCCACATGGCTCAACTCAAATACAGGGGAGGCCGGGAAATGTACGTGGCTCTTTGGGAAGTACTCATTGGGAGTATCACTGTCATAGATACCTATCCAATTTCTAGGCATGAGGGAAAGGATTAAACAAAGGGTTGAAAATGATGGGCTTTCTGCCTAATCCCCCTGTTTATCAAAAAATTCCAATACCCAAAATACACCATTCCATAATTATAATTGATTGTATAGGCAAGGCTTCCATTTCTCATTTGATGATCTTTGTACATCTTTATAAGGAGCAAATTGTTAACTGCTGTTCAAACTGTGTATTGGAATTATATCTGTTCTCATTCTCTTGTTAATAATGAAGTGTGAATAATAGATGACAAGGGCTAACTTTGGAGTGATTGGTTCACAATTCCTTGCTAGTGGGAAATACCAAAAACAAGGGTGTTTTGATTTAACAGTAGATTCACCATAGCATGCTGGTGGTCAAAACTGATCTGGCACTCTGGGTGAAGCTCCTCACATTCTCTTACACTTGCAAGAAAAGGAGCAGGTAAAGCAGGGCAGGCCTGGGCCCCCATTCAACATCAGGGCAGAAGCAGGTACAATGGAGCTGTCAGTGTGGTCATCCCTGCTGTGCCCAGCCAATTTGCTTGAACTTGACAGAGAAGTGTTAACCTCATGGAGTGCAAGTCCATCCATCCTCTGCTTTTTTCCTCGCTGGGGCTTTCAGCAGCTCTTGTTAGGGGGAAAAGGTTCTTGTTTTATTCCTAATTGTGCAGAGCAGCTGATCACTGTACCATTTCTTGAACAAAGACTGTATTTCAGACCTTCTTATTGCTTCTTACTTCATTTAAAATTTAACAGATGTCAATTGTGACACATAAACACTCTCTCCCTTGGCGATGGATTAAGGCAAATTTCATTTTACGCCTAGCATGAAAGCCAAGCTATATTGTGTATTGAAAGACCATTTTTTTAAAAGAAAGAGGGAAAGAAAGGAAAAACCATTCTGACTTCAAATCCCGTAATAATGGCAGAAAACCAATTTCCACAAAGGCATTGTCCTGGAAAGCTTTGTTGGTTTAAGGCGCCACCTAATGGGGATGTGGCAGATCACACAGGGCTGCTGCGTCAGGTTGTCATAATGGTGAACACACTGGCGGTGTGTGGCTGGGAATGCCATTTATGCCGATGCCTGTGCGGGCAGTGATGTTATCTTCAAGTTCTGTGTCTGCTTCTAATTAGTTATATAACCTTGGGCAAGTTCCTTAACCCCTCTGAACTCGAGGATCCTCACCTAAATGGAGGTCCTGGATGCCTCCTTTATGAGGCTGTTGAGAGGATTAAGAAAGGGTGTATTTGAAAGTGGGATGTAAACCAGGGCTCCTAAACTCAGGTCACTAACAGTCACAAATTAATAAAATCATGCGACCCTACATACTCTGTTTTTATCCTTTTGGTATAGGCTTGGGTTTAGAAGTATGTTTTTCAACCCTACGAAAAATTATAGCACCAGCATGAAAATAAACTGCAGTTGATGGCTGCCCTCAGGGTCGGAGAGGTGATAGGAAATTGTGGGGACTGTGGGGAACTGGACAACACTTGTCTGGCCTCGGGGGGATGGCCACTGTCAGCCCAGCTGAGAATGACCTGGAGGTGTGGCCAGATTTTCCTGTCTGCCAAAAGAAACCAACCGTGTGGGATCTCCTGTTTGTAAATGTCGGCCAAATTTTTTAAACACTACAGGGGCTAAAGAAATCATCCGTGGGGACTGAGTTTGGCATGCAGGTCTCCAGGTTGCACTTTTGTTGTTCATTTCTATAGCCATGCAAGAAGGTAGGTGCTAGTAGGTGTGCAGCCTGCTCTATCTGGGATGCTGTGTGGAGAAGGGGGCGCTCGGCGTTCCGAGTCTGGGGAGAGGGCAGTGGGCATCTAACGATATGAATTGGGGGGTCTGAAATCACCATCGTACTGGCCCTGAGGTGAGAGGCTCAGCCTGGTGGGGGCGTAGGTAAGCCTCTCCCCTGTTGTCAGTTCTCCCTTCCTCATCCCCATCTCTTCCTCTCTTCCTCCTTGAGACAAGTCTCCCTGAAGCCTGCAGGTTTCCCTGCTGGGATCCCCGCAAGAGCCAGACAGTCCCTGGAGACCACTGAGAAGGATGCCAGACTGAGAGTCAGACCCTGAGGATACACATCTGCTGCGTGGCCTTGGGCAGGTACCTCCACCTCTGTGGGTCCTTGTTTCATCATTTGTAAAGTGGGGAGGAAGACAAACTCCTCTCCTGGCTTCTTCTCAGGATGGCACCCAGGTCATGTGAGATGATAACGTGAGGCGGTGCTTTGCAGACTTAAAAGCGCTGAGCAGTATTTGGCTATTTTAAAACTATGCCATCTACTTTGGATAATTCTTAAATGCTGGTACAGCATCAAGAAAACATCATCCCTGTGCTTAGTCAATCATTCATTCAATAACTATGTATTGAGCCTCCATTATGTGCCAGGTTCTTCTAAGCAATGACTAAGACAAACATGGATCTTCCTGTCATGGAATGTCAATTCTAGAGTAGAGGCAGAGACTAGGGAGGGAGGGAAGGAGGGGAGGGATGGAAGGAAGGAGAGAGGGAGAGAGAAAAGAAGGAAGGAAAAAAAGGAAGGAAGGGAGGGGGGAAGAGAGGAAGGAAGGAAGGTTGAAATTGGCCACTGGAGCCAGAGGTCAGATCCCAAGAGTGAGGAGCCTTGGGAGGATCCCAAGCACAGGAAAAACACTCCTGTCCATTTTATTCACTTCCCAAGGTCCCTCTTCTGCCATGTGGAGAAGAGGCAGTAGCTGAGCACAGCAGCAGTGGGGCAGCCTAGAAGGCCACGGCAGTAATCCAGCTCCAGGTGCAGGGGCATGAGTCAGGCTAATGGTGCAGCGGCAAGATGTGGATGATTGGGGTGTGGGGGGGGGCAGGGCTGACAGCATTTGCCCATGGATTGGCTATGGGGGAGAGGTGGAGACACAGCTAGTGAGTCATACAGACAATCCCTGTCCATGAGGAGCTTATGGTTAAGTAACAGGCCATCAGCTAGGAGTTCCACAAGTAAGTACTCAGTCGTACTGGCTATCAATGACATAGAACACAGGAAACCTCAGGGGCACCTAGCCTAGTCTGGAAATGACATTTAAGCTTTATCAAGGTGAGGTATGGTACAATTATGTAGCCATGGAAATATTTCTGCCACAACTCTGATTTGGCGCTGCAAACACCTGAGTCCCCAAACATGTCAGTAGTTAGCAGTGGACTGTGGCGGGGAGGAATCAGCATTCACAAGCTACCTCCCCACAAACTTCCACATCTTGCCTGTTGGGTCCGAATCCTTTGTGAGCTGCTGGAGTAATGAGGCAGAGTGGAGATGCAAATGAAATGGAAAAGCTGAGAGAACAGGTTGTCCACTGGGAAGGGTATGCCAAAGGAGGCTAGGGCGCTAGTGGGAGAGGACTCGATAGAGATTGGGAAAGAGAAAGCTCTGGAGGAGAGCAGGTGCCCTAATGAGGGGCATCATGAGGAAGGAGATGGTGAAAAGCAACTACAAATGATGGTTGCTTTCCCCCACTGAGTTTTGGTGAGGTTTGTGACACAGCAATAGCTGGCTGGTGCAGAGCTTTTACTATGTGTCCTGTAATGTAATTTCTCCATTGGCCTTTCTTCGTAAGACTTAAGTAAAGACTTGAATTACTTCTAAATGCTTTCCAGATGGTTAATTACTGCTTCTTTTGACAGTATCACCCTGTTGAGACTGGGCAGGAGGTGGCCCTTGTACAACCCAATTCAGAAACGTTTTATGAAATCAGGTACCTACAGTCACTCCTTATCATTATCCATAGAAAGCTGAACTATGGAGTTTTCAGAAAAACTGACAATAACTATAGCTCTTTTGTGTAATCATTTGCTTTGCTCACATCTGGGACCCTCTATTTATTAATCTTCATACACCTACTATTCTTATGCTGGTAAAAATTTTCAAGGAAATAATGAGCCATTTCTCACCTATGTGTCAACGCACATTCTAAATCCCATTCCCAAATTATTTTTAACATCAAAGGATTTAGGTTCCATCCCTCTCATTCAATATTTTTCAAAGTAATGTCTGTTGATCAACTGTAACTAAGTCATAAAGATCACCTGGAGAACTTGCTAAAAGTGCAAGTCATGTTTCCTCTTCCTTTTCCCTTACCTTAACAAATAATTCAGACCTCAAACTGTCAGCTGGGCCAGAGCAAGGCAGACATCTGCACCAGTCTTGGGGTGGAAGAAGGGTGAGCCATGGTGACACAGCAGCTCAGAGCATGTGACAGAGCCCAAGCAGGGCAAGGAGGAGGGTGTCCACACAGGTGTGCTGCTGGCACAGTGTCAGAGCCTGAGCAGGGTGAGATGGTGACCGTGAGGGAGAGGCAGCCCAGCAGGGGAGTTGGATCCTGTGCAGGATGGGCACGACGTACACACAGGGGGTGGCCTGCAGCGGGGCGGCAGATCCCCAGCAGGGGAAAGAGGGCATCCATGCGGAGAAGCTGTATGACATAGGATTTCAAAGCCCAAGTGGGATGAGGTGGGTTTCCATGTGAGGGGGACATGGCCCAGAGTGCAGTTTCAGAGCCCAAGCAGGGCTGTCCTGGTACAAAGTGTTGGGTCCCAAGTGGGATGAGAAGGACATCTGTGTCAGGAAGAGGGTGTGGTGTATATGGGAGATTGGGATAATCAAAATAAAGATTGATATTGATGTTTTATAACGCATTGAATATGATAGGAAATCTTGAGTTCATTTAGATGTAAACAAATGAACAAATGAATGAATCGGTCAGGAGGAAGGCATATTTATATTGTTTCAGTGTCGCTCCCCACAAAATATATATTATAAAGAGGAAAAGAGTACCTCTCAGTGGAGAGGCTTGGCACCCCCTCAATAAAGTAATTCAAGTGGGCAGCATCAGTAATGGGACAAATTTGAATTGTGCACCACTTGACAGGATGTGAGAAGAACCAGCATCAGTTCTGTGACATTTCTACCAAAGATGCATAATTTGAATCTAATCAAGAGGAAATATCAGAAAAACCTAAGTTGTGGGACATTCTAGCAAATAACTGGCCTGTAATCTTCCAAAGTGTTGAAAGCAAGGAAATCCAGGAAAGACTGAGGAAATCTTCCAGATTGAAGGAGATTAAAGACACAAGACAATGAAATGCAATATGTGATTCTGAACTGGATCCTTTTGCTTTAAAGAACATTTTTGGGACAATTGGGGAAACTTGAATGAAGTCTGAGGATTAGATTGTTGAATTGAGTCAGTGTTAATTTTCCTGATGTTAATGGTTGTATTGTGATTACATAAAAGAATGCCCGTGGCCTGGCGCGGTGGCTCATGCCTGTAATCCTAACACTTTGGGAGGCTGAGGCAGGAGGATCTCTTGAGATCAGGAGTTCCAGACCACCCTGAGCAAGAGCGACACCCTGTCTCTACTAAAAAAAAATAGAAAAATTAGCCGGGCAAGAAGGCAAGTGCCTGTAAGTCCCAGTTATTCGGGAGGCTGAGGCAAGAGGATCACTTGAGCCCAGCAGCTTAAGGTTGCAGTGAGTTACAATGCACTCTACCTGGGGTGACAGAGTGAGACTCTGTCTCAAAAAAAAAAAAAAAAAAAAGGAGAAAAAAAGCATGCAGCTGTTTGTAGGAAATACAGACTGAAATATTTGGGGATGATGGCACATCAGTTCAACAACTTACTCTTTAAAAGTTTACTGTACTTTTACCTTTTCTATCAATTTGTGATTGTTTGAAAAATTTAATGCAGTTTTCAGGGTCTTACTCCAGAGCTTCCAAATCGGAGTTGATAGAAGCAGGCCCAGGTAATTATTATGCAGACCCTTCAATTCCTCACATGGCAGATTTGTGTAAAAACCACTCCTTCCTCAAGACACTTTACTGCCACTTGCTGGGAAATTGTCTTAATAAACAAATCTACAGTTGACTCCAATTATAGAAAGTGCCCCCTAGAATTTTGCCACATACAATTTGTACAACCAACTGTATGTGGCAGCCCTGTTGTAGTATGTGTTGTACGCACACTGAAATAAGCACCCTTCCTCCTCATCAAAATAACTAGGGAGGACTTCCACCTGCACCCAAGATAGAGTAACAACAACTATATTTATCTTCCCATTAGAAACACCAAAATCAAAACATGAAACATATGACACAATGGTTTTCAAGACACTGACATCAGGCCAGTAACAAATAAGGTGAGCCCTACAATCACACCTGCTCACTTCCT
Organism: Daubentonia madagascariensis; assembly: GCA_023783475.1. Classification (NCBI taxonomy): domain Eukaryota; kingdom Metazoa; phylum Chordata; class Mammalia; order Primates; family Daubentoniidae; genus Daubentonia; species Daubentonia madagascariensis. The sequence continues at coordinate 3,226,918 of JAKFHU010002333.1, read as the reverse complement.
TTAGCAAGTTTTCAGGCTACAGCATGGGGAGGGGAAACTGAGGTAAAGCACAGGGAACTCCTTGAATGGAGGAGACAGCTGAGAGTCCAGGGAGATCAAGGCAGCTGGAGTTGTTAAGACAAAGTACATTGAGGACAGGGCTATACAGAAAGAGAGCTCCAAAGACGTGTAAATGGTCCCCCTCAAGTAGCAGAGTGCTGATCTGTACATGCATAAGAGGAAACTATCTGAGGCAGGGAAAGACCCATCTAAAAGAATTGGAGAACAGTGCCCAGCACTCATGCTTAATGGCACAGAGTTTCTGTTTGGGATAATGAAATTGTGTTGAAAATAGATAGTGGTGATGATTGTGAAATACTGTGAATGTAATTAACACCACTGAGAGTTGTACACTTAAAAATGGCTAAAATAGTAAATTTCATGTATATTTTATCACAATAAAGATTACCAAATAAGAGATAATTGACTATTAAACAAAAATAATAACTATGTATTGTAGGGGTTATCACCTATATAAATTTAAAAAAGGAAACAATAGCATAAAGGCTGGGTGGGGAAGAAAGAGAAGTATACTAATGTAAGATTCAAACTATATGTGGACAGATATAATATCACTCAAATATATAGTGGCAAGATAAAAATGTATGCTACCACTAAAATAATAAAATAAAGACTTAAAGCTAATAAGTCTATTAAAGAAATAAAAATAGAACCATACAAACACTCAATTAATTCAAATTAATCCAATTAACCTAAACTAGTCCAATTAATCTAAGAGAAGACAGACAGAGGAAAAAGGGAACAAAGAACAGATGGAACAAACATAAAACAAATACCAAGATGATAGAGTTCAAGCTAGCCATTACATTTAAGATTAAATATAAATAGTCCAAATAACCCATTAAAAGGCAGAGACCGTCAGATTGGATAAAAAAGCAAGACCTAACTTTATGCTGCCTACAAGAAATGCATGTCAAATACACAGATACAAATAGGTTGCAAGTGAGAGTCTTGACAAGGGTATACCATGCTAACACTGGTCAAAAGGAAGCTGGAGTGGTTGAGAAATTGGCTCCGGGGTAGAACCCCAAGTGTGAATTTTCAGGCTCAACCACAGGCCATTACAAAGGCTTAACTGGCAGACCTCACAGGAGGGTGAGCTCCCTGGGCCCTCAGGGAGATCTGCCCTCCCCACCTCAGCCTCGGGGTGTACTGCAGTCCCCAGGGGCTGTTGCAGTCAAGGACTCAGCTCCCCCAACCCGCATGGTCTTACAACACACCTGCATTCCCAGCCCAGGCACTATTCAGAGGCCTCCTTATCAGGCGGCCCTCTCAGAGGCCTTTCCCAGGTGCTTCTGCCAAGAGCACATTATTGAGGACCCTGAAGACATTTTCTCCATTCTAATTCAATATTAGTACTTTTCCACTCCTAGCCTTCCCCACCTATCCAACCAGCCCCTACCACAGGGTCCATAAGATAATGAAAAAAGCAAAATAGCTGAAGCTTTTTGTTTGGCACTCCCTCTCCCTCAGCAGGGAGATAATCCTCCTGTCTGTGCTGATACATGGGAAAAAGATGGAACGTTGTGGGAGCTGACACTTTTTCCTGTCTTGCCTCTTGCTTATGCTAGCACAGTCAGTGAACAGTCTTAACAGTTGCTTTCAGTTTGGCCTGTTTCCTTAACCGATCTCCTTGATACCTGGCAGCTCAGCTTTCTCTCCAGCTTGGCTCTTGACAAGGGCTATACTAATATCAAAAAAATAGATTTCAGAGTGAAAAATATTACCAGGGATAAAGAATGTCATTTCATAGTGATAAAGTGGTCAACTAATGAAGATGTGACAATCCTTAATGTTTATGTCATAAGAGGGCTTCAAAATACATGTGGCAAATATTGATAGACTGCAAGGAGAAATAGATCCATCATTGTAGTCGGAGATTTCAATAATCCTTTCTTGATAATTAATTGAGCAAGCTGACAGAAAATCAGCAAAAATGTAGTAGACTCGAACAATACTATCAAGCAATTTGTCCTAATTGACATTTATACAACACCCCACCCAACAACAGCAGAATACATACTGTTTTCAAGTACACATGGGTCATTAACAAAGACGGACTACATTCTGAGCCATAAAACAATTCCCAATATTTGTAAAAAGATTCAAGTCATACAAATATGTTTTTTAACCACAATGGGATTAAATTAGAAATCAATAACAGAGAAATATCTGAAAAATGCCCAAATATTTGGAAACAAAATAACTTGCTTCTAAATAATCCATAGGTTAAAGAAGAAATTAAAAGGGAAATTACAAAGTATTTTAAACTGAGTGAAAATGAAAACACAACATATTAGAATTTGTGGGATACCACTAATGCAGTACTTTTGGGAAATTTTATAGCACCAAATGCTGATTTTACAAAAGAAGAGAGGACTCAAAGCAATGGCCTCAGGATCTATCTTAAGAAATCAATTTGAAAAATGCAAATTAAAACCAAAGTAAACAGACAATGAGAAATAATAAAGATCAAAACAGGAATCAATGAAATAGAAAACAGAAAAACAATAAGAAAATCCATGAAAACTAAGCTGATTCTTTGACAAGAAAAATAAAATTAATAAACCTCTGGCTAGACTGATTAGGGAAAAAAGAGAGATGACACAAATTACTAATGTTAGGAATGAGAGAAATGACATTACTAGTTTCTACAGATATTAAAAGGATAAAAAGAGAATATTACTTTAAAAATTTTGTGCCTATAAATTTTATAAATGAGATGAAATTGACAAATTTCCTAAAAGATACAAAATATCAAAGCTGAGTCAAGAAGAAACAGATAATCTGAACAGCCTATGATTTTAAAGAAATTCAATTTGTAGTTAGAAATCTTCCCACAAGGACAATTCCAGGCCAAGGTAGCTTCACTGGTGAATTCTCCAAACATTTAAGGAAGAAATTATACCAATTCTATACAAACTATTCCAGAAAACTTAAGAGATGAGAATACCTCTATGAGTTCAGAATTACCCTGATACTAAAACCATACAAAGACATTATAAGCAAAGCAAACTATAGGCTAATATCCTTCATGAACATAGAAGAAAAATTTTAAGCAAAATTTTACCAAGTCGAATCTAAAAATATATAAAAAGAATAATATATCATGACCAATTGGGATTTTTTTTTCAGGAATGTAGAATGACTTAACATTGAAAATAAATCAATGTAATTCTCCATATTAGCAAAAAAGAAAAACCATATGATCTTTTCAATAGACATAGAAAAAGCATTTGGCAAAAATCTAACACCCACTATTAATGAAAACTCTCAGGAAACTAAACATAGAAGGGAATTACCTCAAACTGTTATAAAAAACCTATAGCTAACAGGGTACTTAATGGTAAAAGACTGAATGCTTTCCTTCTGTGATCAAGAACAAGACCAGGATGTCTGCTCTCACCACTTGTATTCAATCTAGTACTGGAAGTTCTCGCACATACAATCAGACAAGAAAAATAAGTAAAAGGCATCCAGAGTGGAAAGGAAAAGAAGTAAAACTGTCTTTATATATAGCCAATATGGTCATCTATGTAGAAAATCTAATAGAATCCACAGAAACGTTAGAAGTAAGAATTGATTTTAGCTAAGGTTTCAGGATAAAAGATCAATATAAGAAATCAATTGTATTTCTACCAACTAGCAAAGAACAACTAGAAATTGCAATTTTAAAAAATCATTAAAAATAACATCAAAAATATCAAACAGGGATAAATCTGACAAAAGATGTGAAAGATTTATACACTATAAACTATAAGACATTTCTGAGAGAAATTAAAGACCTATATAAACGGAGAGACATACCTTGCTTATGGGTTAAAAGACTTAATATTGCTAATATGTCAATATCTCCAAATAAACCTATAGATTCAATGCAATCCCAATCAAAATCCCAGCAGACATTTTATAGAAATTGACAAGATGATTCTAAGATTAATATGGAAATAAAAAGAACCTAGACTAGACAAAACAATTTTGAAAAAGAAGAACTAAGCTGGACAGTTAACACTACCTCACTTTAAGACTTACTGCAAAGCTGCAAAGCTATAGTAATCAAAGTAGTGTAGTGTTGACATCAAGATAGACAAAGAATATCATGAAACAAAATAAATAACCCAGAAAGAGACCCACACATATATGGAAACTGATTTGTGTTTTTTTGTTTTTTATTTTTGTTTGTTTTTTAAACAAAGGTGCAAATACAATTAAGTGGAGAAAGGATAGTGTTGTCAACAAATAATGTTAGAATAATTGGAGATTATATGCAAAATTAAAAAAGATCTATACTTCATACCATATATAGAAATAAACTGAAAATGGGTTATAGACCTAAATGTAAAAACAAAACTATAAAAATTCTAGAAGAAAAGATAGGAGAAAATCTTTTTGACTTTGGGTCAGGCAAAGATTTCTTAGATATGACACAAAAATATGACCCATAAAAGAATAAATTGATAAACTGGATTTCATCAAAATTTAAAATTTCTGTACTTCAGATTACACTGTTAAGAAAGTAAGAAAAAAAGCCAGAGGCTGGGAGAAAATATTTGCACAGATAAGAGACTTGCATCCAGAATGTATAGAGAACTCTCAAAACTCAATAATTAAAAAAACAAACAACTCAATAAACAATGTACAAAAGATTTGAACAGCCATCTTCCACAAAGAAGATAGATGGATAGAGAGCAAATAAGTACATGAGATCATTTGTCATTAGGGAAATGCAAATTAAAACCACCACACACCTATCAGAACAGCTAAATTAAAAAGACTGACCATATCAAGTGTTGGCAAGGAGATGGAGGAATTGGAACTATTATACCCTGCTGGTAGGAATGCAAAGTGGAAAACAGCCTGGCAGTTTCTTAAAGAGTCAAACATACACCAAGTATATAATCTAGCCATTGCACTCCCATGTATTTATACATGAAGACTTAAACAGAAATGTTTACAGCAGCTTTATTTGTAAAAGCCTCAAACTGGAAATAACCCAAATGTCCATAAATAGGTGAATAGACAAAGAAATTTTGGTATATTCATACAATGAAATACTATTTAGCAATAAAAAGGACATTCCATTGATACATACAACAACATGGATGAATGTTAAAATAATTATGCTGAGTGAAAGAAGCCAGACCAAAAAAAAAAAAAGAGCATTTACTATATTATTCCATTTCTATAAACCTCTAGAAAATTCAAACTAGTGTATGTGACAGGAAGCATATCAGTGGTTGCCTGAGGAGAGGGTATGCAGAGAGAGAGATGGGAGGGAGAGATTATAAAGGGGTACAAGGAAACTTCTTTGGGTGATGTATATATGCTCACTATGTTGACTAGTTTCATGGGTGTATACGTATGTCAAAACTTATCAAACAATACACTAAAGATGTACACTTATTTAAGTATACTTATTATTTTGTCACTTACACTTCAAAATGCTATTTAAAAACCTCAATAAATTAGACATAGAAGGAATGTACTTCAACATAATAAAGGCCATATATTACAAGCCCACAGCTAATATCATATTCAAGTGAATAATATGAAAGCTGAAACTTTTCCTCTAAGATTGGAAACAAAGCAAGGATGCCCACTCTCACCAATTCTGTTCAATATAGTACTGGAAGTCCTAGCTAAAGTAATTAGGCAAGATAAAGAAATAAAAGGCATCTAAATTGGAAAAGAAGTAAAATTGTCTCTGTGGAAGACATGATCACATGTATAGAAAACCCTAAAGATGCCACCAAAAAACTATTACACCTAATAAATGAATTCAGTAAAGTTGCAGAATACAAAATCAACATACAAAAATCAATTGCATTTCTATATACTAACAAAAACTATCTGAAAAAGAAACAAACAAACAAAAATCCCATCAAACATTAAAGGCATCAAAACAATAAAAATACTTAGGAATAAATTTAACAAAGGAGGTTAAATACCTGTACATTGAAAACTATAAGACATTGATGAAAGAAATTGAAGATGACACAAAAAAATGGAAAGATATCACATGTTGATGGGTCAGAAGAATTAATATCATTAAAATCTCCATAGTACTCAAAGTGGTCTATAGATTCAATGCAATCCCTATCAAAATTCCATGGCATTCTTCACAGAAATAGAAAAAAATAATCCTCAAATTCATATGGAACCACAAAAGACCCTGAATAGCCAAAGCACTCGTAAGAAAGAAGAACAAATCCAGAGTCATCCCACACCCTAATTTCAAACTATGTTACAAAGCTATAGTCATCAAAATATCATCATACTGGCATAAAAACAGACACATAGACCAATGGAACAGCATAGAAAGCCCAGAAATAAATCCACACATTTACAGTCAACTGATTTTTGACAAAGGTGCCAAAAACACACAATAGGGAAAGGACAGTCTCTTCAATAAATGGTGTTGGGAAAACTGGATATCCACATGCAGAAGAATGAAACTAGACCCCTCTCTCACACCATGTATAAAAATCAACTCAAAATGAATTAAAGACTTAAATGTAAGACTCCAAAGTATGAAACTACTAGATGATAACACAGGGGAAAAGCTCCATGACATTGGTCTGCACAATGATTTTTTGGATATGACCTCAAAAGCACAGGCAACAAAAGCAAAAATAGACAAATGGGGTTAAATCAAACTAAAAAGCTTCTGCACAGCAAAGAAAACAATCCACAGAGTGAAGACAACCTACAGAATGGGAGAAGATATTTGCAAACTATACATCCGATAAAGGTTTAATATCTAAAATATATAAAAAAACTCAGACAACTCAACAGCAAGAAAACAACTCCAGTAAAAAATGGGCAAAAGACCTGAATAGACATTTCAAAGGAAGACATACAAATGACCAACAGGTATATGAAGAAATCCTCAACATCACTAATCATCAGGGAAATGCCAATAAAAATCACACTGAGGTATCACCTCACTCTTGTTAGAATGGTTGTTATCAAGAAGATAAAAGATAACAAGCATTGGCAAGGATGTGGAGAAAAGGGAACCCTTGTGCGCTGTTGATGGGAATGTAAATTAGTACAGCCATTATGAAAAACACTATGGAGCTTCCTCAGAAAATTAGAAATAGAACTACCATATGATCCAGCAAGCCCACTACTGGATATATATCCAAGGGAAATGAAATCAATACGATGAAGAGATGTCTATACTCCCATGTTTATCGCAGCACTATTCACAATAGCCAAGATAGGGAATCAATCTAAGTGTCCACCAAAGGATGATGGATAAAGAAAACTGATATTAATATATATACACACAGTGGAATACTAGTCAGCCATAAAAAGAATGAAATCCTGTCATTTGCAACAACATGGGTGAACCTGGAGGACATTATGCTGAGTGAAATAAGCCGGATACAGACAAATGATCTCACTTATATTAATATGTCGAATCTAAAAAAAGTCAAACCCACAGAAACAGAGTAGAGTGGTGCTAGCCAGGGGCGGGGGGTGGGGGAAATGGGGAGATGTTGACCAAAGCTTACAAACTTTCAGTTATCAGATGAATAAGTCCTGGGGATCTAATGTACAGCATGGGTGGTGATGGATATGTTAGTTAATTTGATTGTGATATTCATTACACAGTATATACATATATTAAATCATCACATAATACACCTTGAGTATATACAATCTTTATTTGTCAATTAAGTATTTTAAATAAATAACACTTTAAAAAAAGGAAAGAAAAAAGGGCAGATGAAGTCAATAACTAAGAGTCTAGGCCAGGTGCAGTGGCTCATGCCTGTAATCTCAGCACTTTGGGAGACTGAGGAGGAAGGCTCACTTGAGGCCAGGAGTTTGAGACCAGCCTGGGCAATATAGTGAAACCCCGTCTCTACAAAAAATGTTTTAAAAAATTAGCCAGGTGTGGTGGCACACACCTGTAATCCTAGTTACTCGGGAGGCTGAGGCGGGAGGCTCTCTTGAGCCCGGGAGTTGGAGGTTGCAGTGAGCAATGATCACACCACTGCACTCAAGCCTGGGTGACAGAGTGAGACCCTGTCTTTAAAAGAATAAAATAATAATATTAATAATAATAATAATAAAGTATAAAAGAAGGAAAGGTCAGTTAAGATTCTGCTTGTAGTTAGAGAATAAATGGAGCCGAATGGGTGGGTAAAATTTTCCTTATTCAATTAAATATCAGTGAAAAATTGGAACCAACTCAAATGTCTGCCAATTGTGCAATGGATTTGTACAGTGTGGTAATGTACATTTTCAAATATTATGCAGATATTTTAAAAAATCATTGTGACAATGTTTATGGGCTAATGCTAAGTGAATAAAGGAGACTAAAATTGTGCCTAAAACTGTGGGTGACAACTTTTCTTCTTACTATCAAAACTTGATTTGAGCAGTAACTAGTAAAAAAAAAAAATAGGAATGGAAATATTTTTAAAGCTATTAATTTGAAATTGATGGCTTAAGGAAAATCACTCCTAATTATTTTTTCTATGATTCAAAAATGAAACAGGTAGTTTATGGAGGAAAACCCAGCACTTTTTGAGGAGTGTAAGTAATCAGGCAATTGACCACATCAAGCAAATGAACTTCTAAGTACAGGGTGAGTATCTCTTATCCAAAATGCTTGGGACCAGAAGTGTTTTGGATTTAGGATTTTTTCAGATTCTAGAATACTTGCATATGCATAAGATATTATGGGGATAGGAGCCAAGTCTAACCATGAAATTCATTTATGTTTAATATACACCTCATACACATAGTCTAAAGATAATTTTATATAATACTTTAAATAATTTTGTGCATGAAACAAAGTTTGTTTACATTGAACCATCAGAAAGCAAAGGTGTTACTATCTCATGTTGGCACTCAAAAAGTTTCAGATTTTGGAGCATTTTGGATTTTGGATTTTCAGATTAGGGATGCTCAACATGTACTGATTTTTAAAGTAGGGTTTCCTGGGAATGATACAGCCTAAAAGTAATGGCACTGTCATTAAAACAAAAAACCTAGATTGAAATATTATCAGAATAAAGTTGCCACATCACTGATTCTTCACTAAAACTTTTCTGTTGAAAGGCCCAATTTTTGTACATTGCTGAAGTAGCACCTAAGACCAGGCATCACAAATCTGCAAACTTACCATTTAGGCTTCTTACAACTTTCTTACCAGGATCCCCGGTCTCCTGAGTGCCATGGCAACTCCAATCAGGAAAGAGATGAAACTCCCTTCAGCTAGAACCTGTGTTCATGTCATTCCTGAGGTCCCCTAGGTATCTACTGAAGATTATATAAGCTACAGTTCACAAAAGAACTTTACATTCATTCCACAAGCCTTACCGAACACCTAATTTTATAGTAGGTTCCACATGCTGGGCAGACAACAATGAATGAAACACAGTTCATGCCCTAGAAGAATTTACAAAGAAATAGTGGTACTACAGGTGCTGTGCAACTACAAAGAGCATGTAAATGTTAGCTTAATGGTATCTTTTTAACATCAAACATTTTTAATTTTATTTCTTCTGTTTTTACATTCTTATTGTGGAAAACTCCAACAATTCAGAAAAGAATAAAGAAGAAAATTAAAAACTCCCCTAACTCCTACCATTATGAAATAAGCATCACTAACATTTGGTGAACATCTTTCTCATGCCTTCATGTATTAAATACATGGGAATTATACACTAAATGCTATTTCTCAACCTTCCTTTTCTAAGCAGAAGTATGTAGTAGATCTCTTGAGATGTACATATATATCTTTTCTTAATGTGATGTTAGCTATTATCATTATATGCCTTGGCCTATCATAAAAGTCTGAAGAATGCAACTCAAGCCACCTCTCTTCACTCACCTCCACCTTATCCTGTAGGTACTGTCTCTTGTCCCAGGGTGGAAGAAACCCTGACCTTACAATTGATAAGTCTTGGTTCTGGTACGGACACTGTTCTGACCCTGGGCCATTGCTTAAACCTCCCTAATTTCCAATTTTTCTCTTCTGTAAAACAAGAATAGTAAATATTTGCCCTGCCTGTCTCCTTTGCACTGGCTGTTCCCTCCACTAGAAACTGGGCTAGGAATAGAGGAGACAACAAACCTGTCCTTGACCTCCAGGAGTCTACAGGCCACTGGAGGAGACAGATAAGAAGAAATTACAAAACACTGTTAAGGGCCACCTCTACCCAGCATCCAGAGTGGCTCTTCAAATACATAAATCAAATCATGTCACTGCTCTACTCAAAAACATTTCTGTGACTATTAACTCATTTAGAGTAAAAGCCAAGGTCCTCACTATGACCTACGAGGGCCTATATGACTCGGCCGCCCATCACCAATTTGTCCTAATCTTCTACTGTTCTTCCCTCCCCTACTCCGCCCCAGCCACACTGACCACCTTGCTGTTCCTCAAGATCCCCAGGCATGCTTCTCCTCAGGGCCTTTGCACTGGCTGTCCCCTCTGTCTAGAATGCTCTTCCTTAAGATATCAATATGGTTTCCTACTTAACCTCTTTCAAGTCTTTGCAACTTTCTAAGTAAGGCCTGTTCTGACCATTCTATTTAAAGTGGAAACCCCACACTGCTGCAGCACTCTGGATCTCCCTTACCACCCTGCTCTGTTACCACTTTCTAACATACTATATACTTCACTCTTTATTCTGCTTATTGTCTTTCTCCCTGACTAGAATGTAAGCTCTACAAGGGCAGACATTTTTGTCTGCTTTATTTGCTGATATTTCTGCAGTGCCTAAAACAATGTCTAACATGGTAGATGCCAAATAAATGTTTGTTGAATTAATTGGACAGAGCTGCATAGAGAATGGAAGATGAGAGGGCTGCTTCATCACACCATTCCAGGGGCACCCCTCACACTGTGAACAGCATCTCCTGGAATTGTGCAGTACACAGGCTGCACAGCTGTATGTGATGACCCTAACAACAACTGTGGAATTACTTTGTCAAAGAGTATAAATTATTTAAGGAAAATATTTTTTCTAGTAATAAAAATATACAAAAACATAAAGAAGAAAAAATCATCCCAAATTCTTCATCCTAATGATAATATCTCCATTAACATTTGCTGAACATTCTTCTAGACATTTCTCTATTGATATGTACACATATAAATCTTCATTTTACATAAGTAGCATCATATTATACATGCTAAATTAAAATTTACTTTTTAAAAATTTTACCCAATAGTGCATTATAATGAGCTCTCCATGTCACTAAAATACAAATCCATATCATCTCTTTAAACCAGGGGTCTGCAAATTAAGGACCATAAGCCAAATCCATCCACTTTTTTAAATAAATAGAGTTTTATTGGAACACAACAATGCCAATTCCTTTACATATTATCTTGGCTGCTTCTGTGCTCCAATAGCATACGGCCCACAAATCTACAATATTTACTATCTGTTCTTTTACAGAAAAGTCTGCCAACCCCTGCTTTCTGACTAAGTATTAAATAGTATGAAAATGTCCTATCTGAATTATTCCATTAGTACACATTTAGCTTGTTGCCAATTTTTGTTGATGAACAGGTCATATACACATCTTTCGACACATGTCCATTATATCACCTTTGGGTAACTTCCTAGAAGTGGATTGCCTGGGTCAGGCATGAGCTCTGTAAAGGTTCTTGATACATATGATTAAAATGCCCACAGCACAGAAACATATGCTCTGTGACCTAATCTATTTCTCTGCTTTTGCATTTTCTTTGTGTAGTTTGTTTCTGTTTAATTGGCTCAAGTAAAATTAGCCCCTTTTGAAAAAGTTCAGCCTGTATCAGTTCAACTAAGGGGATCAGGAATTTCCATCCACATCCAGGCCAGTGGTCTGCCAGAGGCCAAGAGAGGTCCTGTCTAGGCAGCCCCAAGGAAAAGAGGCCAGAGATCTAGTGGGGAATGGAGAAAAATGGAGAATGAAAATTTAGGAGCAAGCAGCCAGGGCCTGGCACAGTATACTTTGACTCTGCCCTTGAGGCGTCCTTTGGACTCTGGATGTTTCCACTCTGTCCTTCTGACCTCATCCAGTAACTGAGAGTTTAACCCCCAGGCACCACACAACGGCGGACTTTCTTCTCCTTCTGTGGACTATATCTCTATCTCCATTAAATTACCCCAAATCTTCTCATTGATTATCTAGGTAATACTACCAATTTTTGCCTAACTCATAATTGCTTTTACTGGTAGAAATAATCAACACAAAATAAAACTGATAACAGATGAAACTACACATGGCAAAAATTGCTACTGCTTAAAAAATAGACAGAGGATCAAATTTTCTTGACAAAATTTAGATCTGCAAAATTTGACCTCAGGGAAATATGGATTTGGAAAACAAAAACAAAAATTTGCAGTGGTTGAAACTAAGTACGAAATAATTAATATGGTTCAAGAAACTGATCAATGAATCTAATTTGTGTAAAAACAATGAAAATAGAAAAAGAATAACTGCAGGGAAAGAATTCCAACAAAATAAAAATAAACACAGCAAACATTGAAAATGGTTTTATTGCATTGTACAGAATACCAATGAAGGGATCAAGTTGGCTTGAGATTGCTCTGGAAAATATTTTCGTGATGAAAATCCACCCATGTTGGAGATGAGATTTCTTTAGACCCAGAGCTAGACTAATAACTTTCTACTCATTACTGGACATTTTTCATTAGCCACTTTTCCACAAGATTTTGGGGGTCTCTGAAACCACTAAAGCCCCAAGGAAAAGGAAAAGGAAATCTACTTTCTATCAGCTACTCTGTGCAGAATCTGTTTTGCAAACAAGTGGCAGCCAATTTTAACAATTCTCACACTGACCTTACCTTTTTTTAGAAGATAAATTTCTGCATAGACACTGCCTAAGTATTATATATCACTTTCTAACAGTTCAGGGAGGTAGACATTATTGTGCCATTTCAAAGTATTTTTAAAGTGTAACTTTAATAGAAAATAAGAGAATATTGTACAATTTAATTACATCATTTTATATGTGAATTTGGTTTGGTTTATAGGCCATATTATTTTCATCCATCTATTTCTTTACTATGCTTCTGGTGAAGATTTTATGATGTTATGCTAATTTGTCTTATTTTTATTAGAATATTCTGTTTATTGAAGATTTTCTATATCAAAAAAAAACAAGGGAGAGAGATAAAATACAAAGATCACAAATCAGCCATGGCCTCTGTGGTGTGTAGGCACAAGTATGCAAATACCAGGGGCAAAGTATGTTCATTTTATTTTTATTGTTATGACTCCCTGTGACCTCACTGGAAGACATTGTTCCCAAAGTTGAATTATGTATGAAAGCAAGTATGGGAGAAATGTAGCAGGGAAGGAAAAGTGCAAAATCAATAAATCAACATCTCAAACACCATGAATGATTCTGTTACCTCTTTCCCCCCATCAGGACTGACCCTAGACCAGGGCTGCAAAATTCCAAGTTGACCAGTTAAAAACCAAACTGTCTGAAATGACTGTGGTTACACAGGTGAAATTTGATTTGCTTAACAGAGAGAAAAAAAAACTTGACTGCCAGCTCCTTGAGGGCAAGGGTATTATTATATTATTTCTGTATTCCCAACACTTACTAAAGAGCTGGAACAGCTGTTTCTGAGTAAATGAATGGGTGAGTGAAAAAAATTAATGTATAAATAAAAATATCTGTCATTATTTAAACACTTGGAACTCATTTTCTAGTCTAGCTCAGTGGTTCTCAACCTTGGCTGCACATTAGAATCATTTAGGGAGTTATTTTTCCTTCACTTTTGAGTGATGTACAGAAATGTACACATATCTAAGGGAGCTTTTAAAAACAGCTAATGCTCCCTAGAGTGATTAACATTTAAAAGATTGACAATACCTGATGTTGTGGCAAAAATGTAGAGCAACTGAACACTTATACATTGGTGGTGGGAATGCAAAATAGTACAACTACTTTGGGAAATGGTTTGGAAGTTTCTTATAAAGTTAAATAGACACTTACCATATGACCCAGCAATTTTACTCCTTACCCAAGAGAAATGAAAACATATCCACACACAAAGACTTTTATATGAATGTTCATAGGAACTCTATTCATAACAGTCAATAACTGGAAACAGCCCAGATATCCATCAACAGGTGAATGGATAAAAATAAGTGGTACCTCCATACAATGAAATACTAATCATCAGTAAAAAATAACAAACTACTGATACATGTAACAATATGATGACTCTCAGAAACATTATGAGTGGAAGAAGCCACACTGATTTCGTTTACGTGGAATTCTAGATATAAAATAAGCACAATTAATCTATAGTGACAAATTAGATCAGTTGGTTGCCTGGGATGGAATGGGGAGGTATTTTGGGGTGATGGAAATATTCTATACTTGATTAGAGTGGTGTTTATAGGGGGGGATATACATTTGTAAAACTATCAACTGTAGACTTTAAATAAATCCATTTGATTGTACATAAATCACACTTCAAAAAAGTTGATTAAAGAAACCCAAAACTGTTGACACCCAGACTCCACCTCAGACCAAGTAAATTAGAATTTCTGATGGAATCCAGATATTGGACCTATTTAAAAGAGCTCCCTGAGTAGTCTGATGTGAGAGGTGAGCCAGAGGTAAGAACCATTGGCCCTAACTTTAAAAGCATACTGGGGGAAAATAAAACAATAAAATAATTTTTTTAAAAGAGTGACATGAAGGATCCCAGATGATTTTTATTTTCTTCTTTAAACTATTTTTGGATTTTTCCATCATGAATTACTTGCATAATTTTAAAAAGACAGTGTTATTTATTTACCTATTCTGTTTCTCTCAATATCTCAAATTTTGCTCTACCATTCATTTTGGTTCTTAAGTCATCATCATATTTGTTCAGATAAACCTTACCTGACATTCATTCATCAAAGATTGATTAAACACCCACCTTATGCAAAGAACTGTTTTAGGAACTAAAGGAGCAAAAAAGAATAAAGAAATCTTCTCCAGGCAATTGACGGCACAGGTGACATAGATGTACACATTTATTTTTATAAGTAGCACAAACATTATAATAGCACAAAGGTGACAGGAGATAAAATGATGTTAATTTATTCTTGTGTGTTTCCAGAATACAGTCTGGAATTTCTTTAAAAAGTGCAATACCCCTCCTATAGGACCTAGCCATTCAATTTCTAGGTGTTAACCAAAAATAAATGAACCATATGTCCATACAAAGACTTGTGCACGAATGTTCATAGCAACTTTATTTGTAATAGCTCCAAACTGAAAACAACCCAAATGCCTATATATAGAAGAATGGATAAACAAATTGTAGAAAATCCATATTACAGAATACTACTCAGCAATAAAAAGGAAGAAATTGCTGATACATGCAACAACATGGATGAATCTAAAAATAATTATGTGAAGTGAAAGAAGCCACACACCAAAGAATATATATTGTATATATTACAGAGCCTAGTCAACAATACTTCTGTCTTTTTGGTGATTCCATTTATATAAATTTCTAGAAAGTGCAAACTAATCTATAGTGACAGAAAACAGATTAGTACTTGGGGGGGGGTAGGGAATGAATTACAAAGAGGTGATGGAAACAATTTTTATCTTGACTGTTGTGATGGTTTCACAGTTGTATACATGTGTCAGAACTCATCAAATCGTACAACTTAAATACTTGTAATTTACTGCACAGAAATTATATTGCAAAAAAGCTGTTAAAATATAATAGAAGAAAGAAAGCAAAGAAGGAAGGTAGGAAGGAAAAATGAAACCAAACACGACTACAAATGGGCCTGAATGGGATCCATGGCATCCAATATGTATCTCTCCTTCAATAGAGAACCATTTTGTGGGCCATGCCTAGAGAGAAGCCTGGTGACTCCCTAGACTTTGGAGAAGCAGCCAATGAAGAGGTAGACACTTGGGATGGGCCATCTCAGATCCCTGAGAAGAGCCTGCTGGGATGGCAGACATATCAAGGAAACATGGGGCAGAGCCCACATACTTCCTGTTTTCATTGATTCTTCAGATTATGCTAACATGATTTTAATCACTCAAGATTCTATGAAGGAAAAGGCGCCAAGACCTTTCAGTGGGAGAAAGAATGGTCTATTCAACAGATGGTGATGGGACATCTGAACATTCACATGCCAAAGAATGAAGTTGTACCCCTATCTCATACCATGTAAAAAATTAACTAAAAAATGGATCAGTGACCTAAATACAAGAGCTAAAACTGTAACTTTAAGAAAACAGGTGTAAATCATCACGATTTTGGATTTGGCAATGGTTTATTACATAGGACACCAAAAACACATTTAACAACAACAAAAAATAGATAAATTAGACTTCATCAAAATTAAAAACTTTTGTGCATCAAAGGAAGGACATTATCAAGAAAGTGAAAATCCAACCTATGAAATGGGAGAAAATATTTGCAAATCATATCCTTGATAAGCATCTAGAATCCAAAATATATGTATAAAAAACCTTCAACAACTCAACAACAAAAAGACAACTCAACCAAAAAATGAGCAAATGACTGAAAAGACATTTCTACAAAGGGTGTTGTGAGGATTAAATGAGGTGAACTACCTACCGCAATTTTGTATAGAGTCTGGCACATGGTTAAGTTTTAGCTCAATGTATCCTAAGAGATTTTTTTTTCTCCCTCAAATGTTAAGTTGTCCATTTCAAATTCTGGTCCTAGTACAGCGTTTACAGAGCCTAGTCAACAATACTTCTGTCTTTTGGGTTAATCAAGAGCAAGATGGCCATCTAGAAGCCCCTAGTGCTTGTTCCCATCACAGGTGCCAGAACAATGAATAAATGAGTACATTTTAACAAAATAACCAAAGGAGAGCACTGGAGTACATCAGAGGAATAACAGGAATCCTGGTGAGCACAGAAACTGAGGATAGTCACACAGAGAATGGAAGGAAATTCCAGGCCTCCACAACCCCATCCTTTAATGGGAATCAGCTGGGAACCAGGAAGAACTTCTCCCTACAGCAAGGAGGTAAGCAAGAGGATCCCAGCAGCCCCCATCAACAGTCTGGACACCTAGGACACCTACAGACCTGACTACTGGGGTCCCCCCCTGCAGTCTGCACAGGCACTAAGCCAAGCTAAGGGAGCTACCTGGAGTCCACATGTTGTGCTCCCCCCAGAGAAGGAGTTGACACTTGACACTATGTCCTGCCCCTGTGGCCAGCATGGCTATTGTGCTACCCCATCCTGGGATTTGAACTATACCTGGAGTATGTCTTGCTCCGGAGGTGAGTAGCCATGGCTCCCCTTCATCCCTGAGGCTAAGCCACCACTGAACCACTCCAGCTTGGTGGCTTGACATGTTACAACCTTCCCCAGGAGGCCAAGTGCAGGTGGAGCCGCTTCACCTATCACACTCCCCCAACCCCTCAGGCTGGACCTGAAACACTACCCTGCCTCCTGGGAGAACAGTACCTTGGCTGCTCAGAGTAGTCACGCCTCCCTGGTGCCTAAATTAAAGCAGCATCTCAAGTGCTGCAGCTGCTTGTAGGCCAAGTCAGGCCTGACACCAAGAGGAATACCCTTGCCTAAATCTCCTCAATGTGGGGAAAACAAGAATAAAAGGACACCAAAAGCCCTTAACACTGAGGATATTAATAACCCATACCACCATCACTGCCACAGACTTCTACAGCCTAGGCCAGTGAGGCACCCACAATTATTGCTGACACTGAATGCAGCTGAAGACCATACCACTGAACCTATCTGGAAACAGAGTCACCACGCCCTTCCCAATTGGCACACTAAAACCCAACTGTAGTTTTCTCTACATAAGCTACTCTAGAAGTGTGGAAGAGATGGTAGTTCCACCAGATATACAGATTTCAACACAGGGACACAGAAACATGAAAAAGCAAGGAAATATGACACAACCAAAGGAACATAATGACTCTCTAGTAACAGACCCCAATAAAAAGGAAATCAGTGAATTGTTGGAAAAGGAATTCAAAATAATGATCTCAAGGAAACAATGAGATACAAGAAAATACGGATATACAATTCAATGAAATTAGGAAAACAATTCACCATATGAATAAGAAATTCAACAGAGATAGAAATCATAAACAAGAACTAAACAGAAACCCTACAGCTGAAGAATTCAATGAATGAAATTAAAAAAAAATAGAGAGCTTCAACAACAGACTTGATAAAGGAGAAGAAAGAATCTCTGGACTTAAAGATAGGTCATTTGAAATTACCCAGTCAGAGAAAAAAAAAAAGAAATAAGAACAAAAATGAGTGAAGAAAGCCTACAAGACTTATGGGACACTATTAAGCAAATAAATATTTATATTATGGGATTTCCAGAGGGAGAAGGGAAAAGGTGTAGAAAACCTATTTAATGAAATAATAGCTGAAAAACTTCCCAAGTCTGGGGAGAGATATGGGCATTCAGATCCAGGAACCAAATTGTCCCCAAATAGATTCAACCTCTATTGAAGGTCTCCCTGGGGCACTTTATAGTAAAATTGTCAAAAGTCAAAGACAAAGAATTCTAAAAACAGCAAAAGGGTCAAGTCACATATAAGGGAATCCCATTAGACTAACAGTAGATGTCTCTGCAGAAAACTCACAGACCAAGAGAGAATGGGATGATATACTCAAAGTGCTAAAAGAAAAAAAAAATTGACAACCAAGAATACTATGCTGAGCAAAACCGTTCTTCAGAAATGAGGGAGAAATAAAGTCTTTCCTAGACAAGCAAGAACTCAGGGAATTCATCACCACTAGACCAGCCTTACAAGAAATGCTCAAGGGGAAGTCTTACATCTGTTAGTGAAAAGATGATAATCATTACCATTAAAACACACAAAAGTATAAAACTCACTGGTAGAGAAGATATACAAAAGAGAAAGAAAAGAATCAAAGCTTATCACTACAGAAAACCACCAAACTGCAATGATAAACAATAAGAGAGGAAGAAAGAAACAGGATATATAAAACAACCAGAAAATAATTTACAAAATGATAGGCATAAGTTCACACCTATCAATAATAACTTTGAATGTAAACAGAACAGATTCCTCACATAAAAGATATAGACTAGCTGAATGGATTTAAAAAACATGATCCAACTCTATGCTGCCTTCAGGTAACTCACTTCAACCATAAAGACACATATAGACTGAAAGTGAAGGGATGGAAAAAGATATTCCACACAAACAAAAACCAAAAGCTGGTAGGAGTAGCTATACTTATATCAGATAAAACAGACTTTAAGTAAAAAATTGTAAAAAGAGATAAAAAAAGGTCATGACATAATGATAAAGGGATCAGTTCAGCAAGAACTGTGAATAGCAATTGTGAATATATATGCACCCAACACCAAGCACTAAAACAAATATTAGATCTAAAGGGAAAGATAGACTCCAGTACAATAATAGTTGAGGACTTCATCACCCTACTCTCAGCATTAGAAAGATCATTCAGGCAAAAGATTAACAAAGAAACACTGACTCTAAACTGCACTTTAGACCAAATGGGCCTAACAGACATTTACAGAAAATTTCATCCAATAGCTACAGAATACACATTCTTTTCATCAGCACATGTAATATTCTCCAGGACAGACCACATGTTAGGCAACAAAACAAGTCTCAACAAGTTTAAAAGAACAGAATCACAGCAAGTATCTTTTCTGATCACAACGGAATAAAACTAGAAATCAATAACAAGAAGTAGTTTCAAAATTATACAAACAAATGGAAATTAAGCATGCTCCTGAATGACCAATGGATCAATGAAAAAAATTAAGAAGAAAATTTAAAAATTTCTTGAAACAAATGAAAACAGAAACACAATATTACCAAAACCTGTGGGACACAGTAAAAGCAGTATTAAGAGGGAAATTTACAACAATAAATGCCTACATCAGAAAAGTAGAAAGATCTCAAATAAACAACCTAATGATACATCTCAAGGAACTAGAAATGCAAGAACAAACCAAGTCCAAAATTAGTAGAAGAAAAGAAGTAATAAAGATCAGAGCAGAAACAAACAAAATTGAGACTAAAAAAATTTTTGAGGCTGGTTATTAAGCTAATAAACATTTAGGATTGTTATAAAAAAAAAAACAAAAGATCAATGAAATGGAAAATGACTTTTTTGAAAAAATAAACAAAATCAACAAATTAGCTAGACTAACCAAGAAGAAAAAGAAAAGACTCAAATAAAATCAGAAATGAAAAAGGAGATGTTACAACTGATAATACAGAAATATTAATAAATGGATCATTACAGACTATTACAAACAACTATGCATCAAGAAGTTAGAAAACCTACAGGAAATTAATAAATTCCTGGACACATGCAACCTACCAAGATTGAGCAAGAAGAAATAGAAAACCTGAACAGCTCAACTACGAGTAACAAGATTAAATCTGTAATAAGAAGTCTCCCATCAAAGAAAAGCCCAGGACCCAATGGCTTCACTGCTGAATTCTACCGAACACTTAAAAAAGAACTAAAACCAATTCTTCTCAAACTTTTCTGGGAAATCAAAGAGGAGAAAATTCTTCCAAGCTCAATCTATGAAGCCAGCATTACCCTAATACAAAAACCAGACAAGGACACAACAGAAAAAGAAGACTATAGGCCAATATCCCTGATGAACACAGATGCAAAAATCCTCAACAAAATACTAGCAAACAGAATCCAGCAGCACATTAAAAAGATCATTCCCCATATCAAGTTAGATTTATCCCAGGTATGCAAGGATGATTCAACATATGCAAATCAATAAAGGTGATGCAGGACATCAATAGGATGAAGGACAAAGTATGATCATCCTGACAGACCTAGAACAAGCATTTGATCAAATTCAACAACTGTTCATGATAAAAGCTTTCAACAAGTTAGTTAGGTTCATTGCAGCATTATTCACAATAGCCAAGATACGGAATCAACCTAAGTGTCCGCCAACAGATGAATGGATAAAGAAGTGTGGTATATACACACAATGGAATATACTATTCAGCCATAAAAAAGAATGAAATCTTGTCATTTGCAACAACATGGATGGTACTGGAGGGCATTATATTAAATGAAATAAGCCATGCACAGAAAGACAAATATTTCATGTTCTCACTCATATGTGGGAGCTAGAAAAATTGATCTCAGGGAGAAAGTAAAATGGTGGTTATCACATGTTGGGAAGGGTTGGGGGGCTGGGAGGGATGAAGGGAGCTTGGTTAATGGGTACAAAAATAGAGTTAGATAAAAGAAATAAGTGCTAGTGTTCAATAGCCCAGTAGGGCAACTATAGTTAACAAAAATTGATTGTTTAGCTCAAAATAGTTGTAACAGAAAATTAGGAATGTTCCCACACAAAGAAATGATAAATGTTTGAGGTGCTGGATAACCCAATTACCCTGGACTTGATCATTACACATTGTTTGCATGTAGCAAAATATCACATGTACCCCATAAATATGTACAACTATTATGTATCACAAAATATTCTCCTATCTTTTGTATTTGGATAGTCTGCTGTCTATGAGATAGTAGAAAAGGCAATGGACCAGCTCTGTAAACTCCCAGTTTCTTACTTCTCCCAATCCCAGGGTGTGTAAATTTAGGGAAATCATACCTGAAACCCAGGTGTGTCCAACCTTCAAAGGAGTTGGTGAAGACCAAATGAGATCATGTATGTAAATTAGCTCTGAAAATCCTATAGCACTGTACAAATATCAGGGAGTATTCTTATGATGAAAATACTGGGATATCAAATCCTGCCAGCTACCTCCAGCATTTTAAGGAGGAAGAACATCAAAACTGTGTTTAAGGAATGCTGGCCCATGCACAGTTCTTGCATTCATTTATTAAGTGTTCTACTCATTCAAGGCCACCCCAGAGAAAGAAAGGAGAACCATTCTAGAATATATCCTGAAAGCCCTAGCATAATAAGCTGCTTTCTGCTACCAAGGAAGGTGCACAAAATACTACATGTCAGGATTCAGCCTCCTACTCATTCACTACTAAACCATGGCCAGTCTGTACATGTAACATTTGTGAAGTGGTCATTGAAATGTAAAGGCTAGAGAAAACCTATGTGGTATTGAGTGGGAGGCAGGTGGGTAGAGTGGGTAGATGGGAAGCTAACCACATTGATATGCTGCCCAATTTAATCTCACAGTAACCTTATAAAGTAGGTATTAGAATTATTGTTGTGCAGAGGAGGAAACAGACAAGTACGGTTATCTCTAACTCCACAGTGTCCACTCTACTTGCTCCCAGCCAAGCCCAGTTGCTCTTCCTCTGCTTGCCTGCACTTGGCCTTGGAATCCAGAGCTGCCTCTGCTATCACTCCCTCCTACCACTCATTTCTGGCCACAAGTCTTAGTTTTCAGACTTTATTCAATTTACTTTTCAGCCTGTTCATGAGTCAACCTTGCCTTGGGACAACTGGCACTCATGGGCACATGCTTGGCAGGGAAAGATGAATTAAGCCAACAAAATCCCCTAAGAAAGAGTCATAATGGACTGGACAGGACTGTTCTCCAAATCCAGCTATCCTAAAACTGGGGGTAGCCTGAGATGATATAATGAGAGATCCTCATCTGGGACAATATTTCTCTAAGTGCATGTTGCAGAAGTCAGAATCACCTGGGGCACTTATTAAAAATGCAGATTACTGGGCTCACAGCCCATCAGAATCAGAGCATCTGAGAATGGGGCCCAGGAGTCTGCATCTCTAAAAAACACTCCCTGATGATGGTTCTGATGTTCTTTGATTTCCCTGTGAAATTGCTATCATTGAGGAAACTCACTCTATCAAATACTGGACTGATCTAATCATGGATATAACCTTGAATGGTAAGTTTATTGGTTTTTTTGTTAAAAGACACCACCAAACAGAACCACCAGCAACCAAGTCATATTCCCCTCCCCCCAAAAAAAGTGCCAAGTTAAAACTTCTTATATAGCAGGTGTACTGCTTAAATACTGTTCAGATTTTACTCATAGTTAAGCAGCTCAAACACTAGGTAGCAGGGTCAGCTTAGGTAAAAACAGAGAAAATGTCCTCTGTATTTTAAATTACCTCTCTCCATTCTCACTGGCTCAGCCAGATTTGTTGGGAGGGAGGAGGTTCATACCTAAATTTTTTAACAATTATACAAGGGTAGAGGGTACATGCTCACTGTGAACAGTTGGTCTAGCTGTATCAGTGTCAGCCCTGCCTTTCTTCAATATTAAATAAAGAGTTTCTTCCAAGATTGAGCCAGAATGGAGTGTGTCTCTATCCATTTTATTTTGGGGAAAGACAAAAGATGTGATTAGAGCCTTAATGTACTTTTGCTAGATTTGTTTTCTGTAAAAAAGAACTAATTAAGGATTATAAAATCTCCAACTTTCTGAACTGCTTGAAATGTTACCATTGCTTCAAATTTATAAAGAGCTTTCATGACCTGAATATCCCAGTACGCAAGCATTTGTTCTATTGGTAAAGACCTAGTAAACTGGTATCTGAAACTTTTATATATGGGAAAAGGCACATTCCTGGCATGCAGCCTTAATGGAGGTGCACATAAGATACAAAGCCTTGCCTTGGGAAAATGAACTACAGACTCAACTAGAAAACTTTCTGTTTCAGACCAGTTAAAAATGTAAAATATAGCTACCATAGAGCGTAATTGTACAGTGGTAGTTTCAACTTCCGTACCAGGAGACAATTTTTTTCATTTTCTTGGAATTGGCCCACAGCTACAGCCATATTGGACAGATGTTTTTAACTCTAAATGCAATGCAGAATTACCTATCATTTCTTTGCTATGCAGACTGAATATTTTGCATGAGCATTCAAAAACACATGTTTATAGTTTGAACTTATTATGTTTATTGTTTTCTACCACCAAATGTACTGTCTACAGATGGAAAACTCAGGAGTCTTTGATGGGTGGTGAGGAATTGCTCAAAAGAATCAGTTACACACAGAGAGACATATTACACATAATGTTGGGAAGGGCTAGATTACACAGTTATCAAAATATGTACAGGAGCAATCCTCATCTAGAAGTGTTTCAGGGATTCCAAATGATCATACTCAACAGCTGGCCCTATTTGCAAGACTTGGTCAATGGAAAATACTGCTGCTTTTCCCCCCTCATTCTTCCCCACCCTCTCTACTGCCATCTTTGTGAAAGCAGAGTGGCACACTGCCTTATTGTTGCTGCTTATTACCCTCAAATGACAGCAATGAAAGCAGGCAAGGCGATTAAGCAATGTGGCAGCCTATTTTTATGAGTTTACCTTTAGAGACAACTGAGAGAATTTTAGAGAAGTGGGTAGAGGGGCTTTACAACCACAGGGAACTGCTGTGAAGTATTTATTTTTGAAAGTCAATGACTTCCTTGGCATAAGGATGCTAATAAATTTTGGATAATTATTTTGAACAATTGTAAAGGTAATGTGTTTTTAGAAAAAACCTACACAGAATACATTTCTTAAAGGGTGACCAACCTTTTTGTAGTTGATTTTGCTGTAACTTCAACTTTTTATAAAAAAGTGCTGAATAGAAATTTTTCAATTCCAAAGACTTGGTTTTGTGTTGAGAATTTTGTGGTAATACTCAATTGTGAATATGCTTGACATACCATCAAGCAGGTTTAAAACAAGTGTTTCAAGAGATATGTAGTCTTGTTTTGGGCTCTCAAAATATTATAAACTTACTCAGCTTGTTCAAGTATAACCAAATATTCTGGATAAGGGTTAGCATGTATGTAACCATACACACACACACGTGTATACATACATATTTACATATATACAAATACATATGCATATTTAAGGATTTCTAATTTTCAGCAAATTATTATACACTAAACATCAAAATTTATTTTTTGGTGATTCAGAAAGCACTCTTTTATCTTGCAGTATCTTGGTGTCATAATCAATTTTCTGGTAATAAGTCAGTTAATAACAGCTTATCAACTGATGGAATATAGGAGTGTACAGAGGAGAGAATTTCCTCTCCCATGGCTTCAGCTTATACAATTTAGAGTACTAGAACTAAAACTGGAAGAGGTGGTAAGTACTGATTTTCTGGGTGCACCCTCATATGAAATAAATGCAGTGTGAAAAATCTAAGCACTATTACACAACTGCAATGCCCCAAACTAAAGAGGTTAGATATTAGGACGATGTGTGCAGTAGACAAAACGATTCATAGGCGCTAAAATGAGAGGGACTTTGACCATGAGATAGCAGAGTCAGATGTGTTCTCTCCAGCATTCCTACTAGGCAGTGCTCTGTTGATACACTGCAGTGGAACCCACTGTTATCCATTTCCAATTCAACACTGGAGAGATTATTCTTTCATGAAAACTCATCTCTTAATTTCATAGGAGAAAGCAACAAAAATACAATGTACCAGAATTTGCTTTTATAAACTAACTGTGCTAGAGTAGTAAACTGAACAATATTTATACTTTTGAATCACAATCTAAACCTTGTTACACATTTCCCACCCAACTCTCCACCATTTATTTAGATAATGACATGAATAAGTAGGTCAAAAACCCTTTTGAAAAAAAGAAGTTTCTTTATTTCTATTTATTCATTTATGCAAAGAAAGTATCAGTAATAGGTAATAGGAACTTATTTTTATATTTTTAAGTTTAAAATTAATTTTCCATTTTGAAAGGTTCAGGACTTTGTCTCTTCTTTCTACCATACTCTTTTAAATACTTCACTCCAACAAAATACCAGACAAAAGTTTATTCCTTTACTTTTCCTTAAGGTCATACTGAGATAATCAGAATTGGCTCTTTAGAATTTAGGTATCATTTACAGTAAGCTGGAGATTTAATCACAGAATGATACATGTAAGAATGTTATAGCACCAAAAAAAGTAGAGAGAATTTTTAAAAGGGCAAATTTCAGGGCACTTTCAAATTTGAGGTGTAATAAAGCCCTCTTGGGGATCCTCAAAAGACTCTTCCCTTCAGATTCAGAATGAAAATTATTAGGACTTACAGACTGCAATGGGTACTAGTAATATGTTCCATGGTAGCAACATTAGGTTAGGGATAAATAAGAGTTTCCACATTTTAGGGAAGGGGCCAATGGAAGAAAGGCCAGGAAGCCACTTTAAACTCACGTCCATGGAAGATAAAATGACACTGATACAACTGTTTCCCTTGGAAAGGTATTATCCCATGCTACCTTTCCAAGGCTTAGCCCTTGAACTGCTCATATGGCTACTTCCCTTCTTTACATTACCAGTTCTAGGAGCAAACCTCCTGGAGGAATGGTAACATAGACTGAAAAAGCAAGGCTGTTGGTACAGAAAAGGGGCTCTGGTGCTCCAGTTGTTTGTCACAATGTACAATGTACAATGAGGAGAACAGCTAATCTAGAATGTTGTTAACTCTGACTCTAGCAAATTCTTGGGGTACACTTTTTAAACAACTTTTGTGGTTTAGATGTGCCAAAACTACCTACTTTGACTCTTTTGGACATATTTTATTTTACAAAAGGAAATATAATAGGCTAAAAAACAAAAATAAAAATCTACTCTGTAACAAATACTATTTCAATGTTTTTACAAAAACAATTCCTTTCAGATACTCTGATTAACCTTTAAGTGACATAAAAAAGTTTCAGCATTCTTTAATACCAACATTTTTCACAATTTAAGACACAGCCATTGAGTTTAGCATTTCAAGGAAAAAAAAATTTTTTATAAAAAGAATGGTAACTCACTGAGAAGCTTATGTACCTAGTAAAGTTTAGTTTGTCTTGGATTCTTTTAAAAAATTAGGTCCAGAATTTTATTTATCCTAATTACTATCCCAATCAAATAGGATATATATGTGTGGATTCCAGATAAAGGATAAAATATTTTGAATAAACGTAAGACCCACTGATTGGACTGTTTGCTTAGAATATGTTTTACTGGGTTTAGACAAGGAAGACTTCAATAAAGCTAACTATATACTGAGTTCCACTGATTAAAAATGCAGTTTTAAAAATTCTGCTTTTGTGGTAAATTTCTAGATAAATCATAAATGCAAAGAACAATACTATAGATATTATACTGTTCATAGGTACTTGTTGGAGAAGTGAAATGCCTGTATTCAAACTATCAAAATTCTGACCTTTCAAAATAGGTTAAAACAATTTGTTGAAAATCAGTATTTGCTTTTAAACTCTTAAAATGCCAATTTCAATTTAAAAAAATCCTTGCAGGTAAATCTTAAAGTTATTCCTTTTAGTCTCAGTTATTTTTTTACTTTCAACTATATATTTAACACAGAACCAGTTTCTAAATAAACATCTAATGAAGAACAGTTTCAGTGTAAGATAAAACTAGACAATCTAATAATATAACGTAAAGTCTAAGTGTGATTTATCAAAATTCAGAATTAAATTTCTATTTCTATAGTAGTGAAAAACTATCAGCCTCTTCTTAATATTCAAAACGAGCAACTTCCCACGAGACTAGAAAGTTGTAGGGAGGATCAAACAGATTTAAGCACTGCCCGACTTCTTCTAAAGTGATGCACTCTTTTGTCCTAGAAAAGATAGAAACAGTACTTTTTACTTCATTGAAAATTTCCTATTACCATTACGACCTAAACAGAGTTGCAAAAAACTTAAAAGCATTTATTTTGGGTTTAAATATTATAAATAATGAGAAAAAAGGTAATTTTTTTTTTTTTTGAGACAGGGTCTTGATCTGTTACCCAGGCTAGAGTGCAGCGGCGTCATCATAGCTCACTGCAACCTCAAACTCCTGGGCTCAATCCATCCTCCTACATCAGCCTCCCAAGTAGCTGGGGCTACAGGCATTTGCCACCATGTCCAGCTAATTTTGGGAAGCATTCTTGAACTTTGGGATAATAAAATGTACCAAGATGGCTAGTTTTATTAAACAGTTAGGTAAAAAAAAGAAATCCCAGTAAATTCAGAAATAGAGGACTTAGAATCAATATTTCATGTTCTTCTTAATTAATGATTTGGCAGTGATGTCCCCAAAGATAGCTGGTGGAAAAGGTACATAATTTTAAAAAGTATTGTTTTTAATAACTGAATTGCATTGGACAGAAATCACAGCTTGAGAACAGCACTCCAATCTGAAATCCTATGCTTTTAGGTTAAAAGATACAAGTTTCAGCATATTTAAAGGCATATCCTTAACCTGTGAAGACATAGCATTCTTTACAAAATGAAGACAAAAAATTTAAATATATGCACAATTTTCTTTTCACTCTATGTTGCCTACAGATAAGCAGATAGAAGGAAGTGAGGTCTTTCAAAGAGGAATGGGACAGAGTAAACCAGTAGTAACATAATAGTACTTTTTTCTCTTCAGTTAGATGAACTGTACCCTTTTCCTAGTTATTAAATTCGGTTGTCAAATAAAGAAGAGTGACTTCTGGAAGTTATTTAATCTGTCAGCAGGGTAATATCCTATTTAGGTTAAACCCTAGAAAAGTGGTCACAAACTCACATATCTTCACAGGTCAGGTAGGAAACAAGAATATAAAGGGGCTGGAATTAAGATAACGAAAAGTAAAATTTGCCACGGAAACAGTAAATGCATTCAAATTCAATCAAAACACCATACAGCCAATCAAAATGGGTCTAGAAGCCAGACAACTGCAGGATGCCAACTTCTGACTCTTAGCTCAAAGGAGCAGAAAGTAAGGGAGTTCAAAGTAAGGCCTTTGTCTAGTATCAGGCAAAAATGAAGTTTAAAGACTATTTTCTGTTTTGCAAACACATCATTTAAGTACTATCTATTTAACCTTCAGAACTTTGGACAAGGTAGGCTGTCATACAACCCCAGTTCTTTCCTTTCTAAATTCTACTGCATGTAGAATGAAGCAACAAGAGAACAAATATCAACTTTAAATAAATATGTTCACCCCCTGTTACAAAGATGGTAAGAACTTAATCCTGCTATAGGTCTACCCTTCTGCATTATGGGAGGTCCTTAGTACACCCTTTAAGAAAGCTTTAAGCTTCATCCTATTTCCATTCATCGATGAAAAAAAGCTATTCTTCCTCTGCTTTAAGACACAAAGTGATGGTTAAAAATTTCCCTTTGAATATAAATGGTGCAGCCATTTTGGACAAATTCTGGCAGTTCCATAAAAGGTTAAATATAGTTACCATACAACTCAGCAATTCCATTCCTAGGTATATACTCAAGAGAAAAAAAACATGTGTCCACACAATAACCTGTACATGAATGTTCATAGCATTATTTATAATACCTAAAAAGTGGAAACAACCCAAACATCCTTCAACTGATGAGTGGATAAACAAAATGTGGTATTATCCATAAACAAAAAGAAAGTACTGACACATGCTATAACATTGATGAACCTTGAAAACATTACGCTAAGTGAAAGAAGCCAGTCACAAAGGGCCACCTATTGTATGATTCTATTTCTATGAAATGTCCAGAATAGGAAAATCCTTAGAGAAAGAAAATAAATTAGGTAAATTAGTGGTTGCCTAGGGCTAGAGGGACTGGGGGAAAATGGGGAGTGACTGCTTATTGGTAGTGGGGGGTTATTTTTGGGGTGATTAAAGTATTCCAAAATTGTGGTCATGGTTGCAAAACTGTGAATATACTAAAAACCATTGAATTGCACACTTTAAATGGGCGAATTGTATGGTATCTCAATAAACCTATTAATCTCAAAATATATATTTCACAGGAAAAAATAC
The DNA here is from genome assembly GCA_023783475.1 of Daubentonia madagascariensis. NCBI lineage: Eukaryota > Metazoa > Chordata > Mammalia > Primates > Daubentoniidae > Daubentonia > Daubentonia madagascariensis. The sequence continues at coordinate 3,197,121 of JAKFHU010002333.1, read as the reverse complement.
TTAAAAGCTAACAAATGTGCTTTTTATCCTGCATATTATTCCTTTCGTACCTTGAAGTAGTCATCCTGAGTAACAAGAGAGTTTCTCAGTCTATTCTCTGGATTAAATAGACAAGACACCACTGTCTGTATGCTTCGGTCCACAGATTTCTGAAACACACAAGTTTTCAGTAATCTAAAGATGATTCCTCCTTTTACTCCCTGTTAATAAGCTTCTTTTGGACAGTTTAATGAACATAATTTGCTTATTACTAAAGAATTTTTATGTGATTCATAATTCTTACATCACTTAGCATGCAGGTTTTCTGACAAATTAAAGAACTAGTTTAGACCTTTAGTGATAAAATATTGGTTTAAAAATCTGAATTTATTAAAACCCTAAATGAACGCCAATGTTGTAAGAAAGAATATTCAGGACAGAACCTGATAATTATACTGTAAGCTACTTTAATGTTTTTTCAAATTTTAAAATCGAGTATCAAATCAGAGATTTTTTTTCACCATACATTTCAGGAGTACTCAACATTTTTTTTCCACTGAGAAACACATGGACGAAGTTCATACACTCTAATGAGAATCCTTCAGTGTTACATACATTCCCAGCACATCAACTATTTCCACACTCCACCCGTTCAACAAAACATATGCAAATTTAAGAGTGAGAGTATTGCAGAAATCTGCTCTAATGATTAAAAAAACCCTTTATTTCAGTATTTGAATAATTACTACTCACTCCACCACTTTTGAGAGCTGCTGCCGTTTTTATGTTAGCACACCATAAAAAATGTGTTTTACTATTTAGCTAAGTAAATGTTTAAGAAAATGTAAAAGAAGAGGCAGATATAATTCATACAGATCTCTCTTTTGAAAATTAGAATTCTTGAGGACACCTGCCAATTGCATTCTGCCAAATCATATTAATACAATATTTATTAAGGTATGGTTAAAAAAACAATGAAATTGGAAGAGAGGAAAGGACTGCTGAATCAGAAACTACATGTACACATTGAAAGTTTGGGAGTGTCTGAAATTACACCAACCTTTACATTAAATGCTGAATATTAGCCAATTAAGCTCTATAATTTATGGTTTCCATCTTTAAATTTGGGCAAAGATGCTTGCTTCTTAAAGAACCATTAAAATTTGAAAAAATAAATATGAAATATAAATATTAATAAACAAAATTAGATGTTTGCCTTTTGTGGGCCATTTCCAGAGGATGGAGCAGCTTCATGAACTGAGCACTCATTTGGCAAAACTTCAGCTCCTGGATCAACTTCATTACAGTGGTAGTTAACAGCTGTATAAGCCTACATTTAAAAAAATAAAAGTGTAAGTAGAGAGATATTCAGACACATTTAAAAGCCATCTATTCTTCAAAATGGTGAGCTGATATTGAAAATTTTAATGTAGGTTGTTTTGAAATTCAGTTACATTATTTCAGAAACTTTGCTTTAAACTCAATAGTTGAAATGCAGTGAGGCAGCCTTTTATTTTAAAATGTCTTCTAAGCTTCAACCTAATCAGAATTAGAAGGACTCTAAGAAAAAGAAACTCTAATAAGTAATAAGAGAGTGCTTGGAAATTTAACTCTTATATCCTTCAAATATTCAATCCTGTTGAAAGACAGAAAGTAACAAAAGCTCAGGTGTTTTAGAAGTAACACTCCCTTTTGTTTTATTCTTTATCTTATTTAACGGTATTAACAGCAAATCATTTCTGTTTTTCTTCAACAGACTTTTTATGGGTAGCAAAGCCAGAGGCAGATCAATGCTATTTCTAACTCCGTATTAATACTACTTTTCTTGGATTATATATTACACTGTATGCAGAACAGCCACTGCTTAAGCATACATAAACTTGAGAAACAAAAAGCACAGTTTCTCCCATGGGAGTTTATAATTGAGTTAATAAGAAATTAACAGAACATAATACATAATATAAAGGGAAATTTAAGAATATTTACAGGCATTTATGACATGGCAAAAGGTCAAGAAATATATAATAGTTAAATTAGAAAATACTTTTAAATAAAGAATAGGAAGTATATGTTTGGCTAATTCACTTTACCGGAGGTATGACATAACTCCGTTGTTCTCCAGCAGGCCACTGTGGTGGCATCTTAAAAAAAAAAAGGAAATAAATTATAAATTATTCAAATATTCCTACATATTTTCACAAAGATATGAGAAAGACAATGTTGAAGTATTTATCATGCTGGCTCCTTTGTTATTATAATAAAAGAAATGAAATGGAAGAAATACTTTATGTTTCTAATACTTGAAGTTCTTGTTACTTCCATATATAAACTTCATCTTTTTCTCAGTTTTCTGGAGCTGGCATTCAGGAAAACTCAAAAAGTAGTAATTATTTGAGTCATACCCATGAAAAGGAATTCACAGAACTACTATCTTATAGCAGCCAGCTAAAATAAACACTGTCAAATATAATTAGAATTCTGTGCTCTAAGAATTGAGTAATAATTTTATTTCAACCTATCCCCCTGAAAAAATTTATAAAAGTCAGCCTGCACGCTTCAGCTATTTGACAGCAAAGATGGAAGAATACATGTTGAAATATAGAAGGGGACACCAAATCTTACAAAAACAGTTATAGAGAAAAGTTCTTGCTATGTACATTCCTGTAAAAATTTTACTCTATTATTTAAAAATAACATATAGGCCTTAATTCTAGACTAATTCCAATTTTTTTCTTAAATTTTAGGTACTCTTCACTATTTTAAATGACAAACTATTTGGGATATTTATATAAATTAATTAAAGGCTTCAATAATATTCCATAGTAAATCACTTTGTTCCCTCTTAAATTACCTGATAATTATATACAGGCAGCTGATATCCAGTGATGACCTGAACTGGTGAACTTGGATAAGGAGGATATGCCTGAAAATAAAGTTTACAGAAAGAATGGATTAATAGGATAAATTTTTTTAATTAGAAAGAAGGAATATTATTACCAATATAAAATATGAAAAATTTAAAAATCTTATTTTTCTGTATATGACAATATAAGATTTTAAATGAATGACTAACTTTATGAAGAAAAAAACATTCTCTGTCAAACATTAGCCTTTTGGGTTAGAGGAAGGGATAAATGATGAGGGAAGTGACTTTGCCAGCCTAAGTTTACCTTATTTGTATACTTATCTCCACCTAGAAGTTCTTTCTTACACTGGTGATAAGGCTCTATTAAGACAGATTTCCACATACATTAAAAATTAATACTTCTACTATTGCTTTGTAAAAATACTTTTAGACAGTTTTGTATTCCTTTGACAATATTATGGAGTAACATGTAGTCCTCCTACAGATTTTATGGCTTTTCCTGTATTTCATTGCTAAAAATTAAGGACAGTATATAATCCAAAACTGGGAGACAGTACAATGACTTACATGTTTCAATAAATACTTATAGGTTGAAAACATACAGGTAGTAACATACATTAATACACCAGATTAAGTATTAGCTCACTGTAAATGTTAGAAGCAAGCAGAACTTTTTTTCTAGCCATGTTTAGAGCAGGAAAAACAAGAAAAGATATACCCTACATTTCAGGTAAATGGAAAATGTAAACAAGTGACAGACACTGCAGAACTATTTCAGTATTATTTTGTTTCTTTTCCAGCAAAGAAAATGTCTTTTGAACCGAATAAAGTAAAATGAACTAAGAAAATAAATGTTATTTATCAGCAATAAGAGATAGTAAGTATGTCAAATCCTACTTTAAATAGTAAAGTAACCAGGATAAGACAAATTTTATGACAGAAATTCATAGAGTTTATAGACATAGTAAAATACATCAGAAATCTACCCTTTCCAGAACCAGAATATATCCAGAAGTCAGCAATCCATCTATATGAGGAAGGATCTGGAAATCATTGCAGATAAAGAATAGCTAGACATAATCCTAATCTTAGAGAAAAATAAACTAGGCAGACATATAAGGAAAGCTGCTTTCAAATACTCTAGGAGTTATTATACAGGGGGAAAAAAGGATGAGATTTGTTCTATGTGGCTACAGAGGTCAGTTCTAACATAAAGGCTTGCAAACTATATAGAAACAAATTTTTAGCTTATAAAAAAGAAGAACACTAAGAATGAGAGATTTCTAACAAAAGTAACATTTCCCATCACTCAAAGTATTCAAACAGGAACTGTATCACCACTTATCATGGAAATTGTAGATATAATTTCCCAGAGGGTATCTGACTATAATAAAGGAGAGAACAGGAATGTAGGCAATTCTTACCTGAACGTACTGAGTTATAGGATTCATCATGGTTGGAGGCTGCATGTAAGTTTCAGTGTTTGGATTACTCCAGACACTCTGAAACTGTGGTGGAGGAGGAGGATTAAAAACCAAAGGACGTGGCTGCACATGATAAGCACCTTTTTAAAAAATAAGAAGAAAACAAAGCCCATTTTTAGTTCTTTGAACGTTCTTTGAACATTAACAAGAACACTTTCTTTTTTTACTCACATAAATTTTGTTTCCTGATTGCAGGGCCCAGTTTCAGCTTTTTACCATGGAAATTTATCTGTGACTGAAAATAAAATAGTAACAAAAGTAGAATTAATTTTCAAGTCTTTACTTCCAAGACTTAAGTAAACATCCCAAGTCCTCTAAAGTTCCTACTTTAATCAGAAAAACCAGTGGTAAGTACATACCAAATCAAAAATTTTCACCATGAAGATACCCTACTCTAATCAAAGTGTCAAGAGGCATCAGTGAAATTTAGTCAAAAACGTTTCATCACTGGATCTCCAACCCTTCCTGTCTCTAGTTCATGAAGGTAGGTGCCCAGTAAAAAATAAACAGGTTCTGACAAGTTATATAAGATTACTCTATGTTGGGATTCCAAACAGGAAGTATATCTTTCTCCAAATTTTACACAAGACTGAGTATATTACTTGACACTAAACAATGCATCAATAAAATAGAGATTTTTCCATAAGATTACTTACTTCCACTATCTTCTGCACATCCACGTCATTATAAAATGAAACAAATCCATAGCTAGAAAAGCAGATAAATGAAGTATAAAATCACCACCATACAGTACATGGTTTAGAACTTCTAGTATTCTATGAAATAATACATGGAATAAAATTTAAGATACTGTAAAGAAAACAATTCTTTGACAAAACTGATTAATTCACTTGTGTGAAATAAAAACAGGAAAATTTAAATACAAACATTAGGAAAATAATTAAATAAAAGAGCTGGCAACACACTTTTATCCTCTACATGTAAGAAATTAACAAACCAACAAATTTCATTTATATAAGCACCAGTTTTGAAGTCGTCCTCTCAGATACTCTACAGATGCCAAAGTTCAGATATTTTTGATAATTTATAATAAACATATATTTTACTTACCCTTTGGACACACCAGTTCGGTCCGTGATTATCTTCACTTCTTTTACTGAACCATATCTAGCAAAGAAACTTCTAATTTCGGATTCATCCATCTATGGAAAAGAATTGAACTTCAAGAGTAAAAATTCAACATTCAGAATTTTCAATTCTACTATAAAGGAGGTTTGATGATGTGGAAGTTCTTCCCCCAAGTATCCCTGTAGCTCTTTGTCAAAACTATATTTAGTACCTAGGGGTAATTCTAGGTACTAGAATTCTTTTTGCATGAAGTACAAAAAACTTTAGGTTTGTAACAGGGCCCAAATACCATTATTCACAACATATTTTAAGGTATAAATGAGACATGATACAATACCCTAACATCAATTCCACCAACAAAAACGGTGTTTGGCATGATTTTGCCTTCTGGTAAAACATAGCCTTGGCTGGTTGTAGCTGATGAGGACTGGGTGCTAGCCTCTCTGGAGATGGTTGAGTTTGGAGTCTCAGAATTTGCAGCAGACTGTAATTTGGAAAACAGACATCATAACTAGATATACTGACAAAAACTATACACAATATGAAACATAATTTTGTACTTAAAGTATAAAATATTTTATATAAATTACTTTCATTGTAAATTAGTTACCAATACAGCTTAGTTCAGGCTCAGGATTTAAAGTAACCAGAGTAGACCAGCATGAAATTTTAACAAAAGGATATATACACACTCTACTTTCTTAAATCCAGTGTTGCTCATTACCATCTCTTATACAGTGCTATGGAAGAATATGGATTTTATATTTTGTGAAAACACTATGTGAGTTGGTAAAAAAAAAAAATTAGAAAGTTCAGATTTGGAAAAACTAAGGTTATTAAAATCATCCTGTTCTATATTGATAGATAATTTTTCATTTTACTAAATACATTAATAAAAAGCATGATAAATCTTTTTAAAAAAGTAAACCAAAAAAGTCTGCATCAAAAAGAAAACAAGCATCAAAGTCTTAAACCAATTTGTCTTGCTTCACCTTTCTATTCACCAAAATTAACATAAATTTTATAATTTTAACACTCCCTGTGTTAGTATGCCTGCTTTATTTTGGAAATAGATCATAAAAACATTATTTGCTCACATATCACAGCTTCTGCTAAGGGGGCTATAATCCTCTTCCCTAATGCTAGGGCATTCAAAGTATCTTTTGAAGTAAAGTTTTTCTTCTTGAATAATACCAAATCAGTCCCACTGATAATTCTCATTTTCACAGTGGGCTGACAGATATAAATGATACCATCTTTATTTTCAGATAAAGAAACCCACACATATTACTCATTATTTTTCTGGATTCTGATCAGAACTCTGTTTTTAGTCTTGTCACAGTAGACTCTAAGGTTAATGTAAAATTATATCTAAAGTAAAATTTACATATTTTATTTATTTATTTATATATATATATAGGAGAAGGAGTATAGCACAGTGAAACAAAAACTGATTTAGTCAGATCTAGGTTCATGTCCCTTACTAGGTTATAAGCACTTACTTGCCAGCTGTGTATCCCTGGGAAAAGTGCTTTGAAAATGAAATGAAATAACATCTGTGAATTCATTGTATAAAGTGGTGTGCCAATAAAAGTTAGTGTCCTATTACTTGAATTTATTTTCAGTAGATTTTTTTAAAAGTTTCTTTCCTGGTTTTATCATTTTAGCTGACTGATTCTGAAGATACTTTATTAATTAACAACTAATTGGAACTTCAGGAAGCTACCTTATGACACATCACTCATTTGAAATTCATTTATGAAGTGCCTATTGATTATAAGAAGTAAATACAAAAGGCCGTAAAAGCGAGAAAGCTATTACACACATACACCTGTTTATGAAAGAAACCAGAAACAAGGGAAAAAAAAACAACTATCTTTTTTAAAAGGTAAGCTTAATTTCATAGAAATTAGTAACAGTGAGAAAGTAGGCAGAATTCTTGCTATGTTAATTAGATGTCAGAAGTTACCAATAAAATTAAGATGCCACAAACTACTATACCAATTAGAAATGAAATCTAAATTGTCAAGTCACCAATGTTGACTCTTTTGCTTTTCTCTATTCATTTATGCTTACACTTGCTATTTTGGGTTTCTACTTGAATACTTCCTAATTCTTTCCTTTAACTATGGTACAGTGATATTTTATGACAATGAATGGAAGAGAATAGAAAATTATTTCTAAAGTTTTTCTTTTTTAAAATGTCTTATAATTTTAGTTTTTTCTATCTGGGAAAATATTACATAAGCTACATAGCTTGAACTACTGAGAACTTGATCAGATTTCCCTTCCCTACAGACAATTTACCAATCCCTTCTCAATTAGCTCATTTAAAAATCCAAAACCGAAAATAAAACAGTGGTTCTGAAATTCTTATAGACTTTCTTTCCTCCTTTTCATCCACAAATGAAGAGGAAATTGAACTTTGGATATATTACTTGATAAATAAACTATTTATAGTATTGTCTGTCTCTGCACCATAATGTATGGATGAATTTTAATTCAGAAGTTTAACATCTGGCTAGAAAACCATGCCAGATTAGAAGGGGTTATAATAACGCATTGATTCGCAACCAGTGAAGATTTTTGAGCCCCAGAGGCATTTGACAATGCCTGGAGACATTTTTGGTTGTCACAACTGAGGTGTACTTCTGGCATCTGGTGGGTATAAGGTCAGTGATACTACTAAACATCCTACAATGCAAAGGATAGCCTCTTACAACAAATTATTTGGCTCAAAATTTGAAGAGGGATGTTGTTGAGAAACCTTGTGACAGTGCCACCAGAATTGAAGAGAAAAATTATTGTTTTGGAAGAACTTGATTTTAATTGTTTAGTAAAGTAAGTCTTTTCAGGACCTCAGTCTCCTTGCCTGAAAAATGAGCGGTTGGAAAAGATCTCTGATGTCTCTCTCTAATTCTCATATTGTATTTACAAAAGTAAAATGGATACTTGAGACAACAGTCATTTTGTAAAGAGGAAAAAAGACATCAGATCATCAAATATTACAGAAGTCTGGTTTTGGCTTGGATTCTACAAATTAGCTGCCTACTTAATTGGGATAATAAATATAAAATTCATTGAATCACTTTAATAGTGTAATAGTGCCTTAAATTAAGGAAGGCACCATCATGACCTAGTCCTCAGCCAGCAGGTGGCACTCAAAGCTAACAAAGTAAGCAAAGTATTTCATTTTAAGATTTGGTTAGGAGGGATTGTTAAACTACTGTGTGTGTTTATATATAATTATAATTTATAGATAAAACACCCACAATCGACAACCTTTGGTTACTTTAAACTATGACCAAATATATAAATGAATGCTTAGGATAAGCAAAAGTCTGACATTAAAGAAAGTATAATCTTAACCATCAATAGTATATTAAAAATAAATTGCATTATATGTAAGAAGCAATTATTTTTCTTAATTATACCTTCAAATGAGTTTTGAAATGAGAAATGTTGGAATAGTAAATAGGGGTGAGCTTGGAGACCATCACATACACAATTCTCATCACTACTATTTACAGTAATATATTCGGTTATATTTGTATAACCAAGTGACTGAGATAACTAAAAACTGAAAAAAATTTATCATTATTAAAGCTTCTGGGATGTCAGCAGCTTTGACAACATTATTTGATTCAATTACTATGTCTACATGTAAGCAAACTGAGATCTATGTAAATTGACCAGGAAAAAGCCTCTAATTTATAGTCATCAAAGTTGTATCCACTGCAAAAGAAAGGAGCTAATAAAGAAAAAAGCTAAAATTAAGAAAATAGGAAATAAAAATCAGAATAAAAACTTCAAGCAAACTCAAGAGTAGATTCTTGAAGGGCGTGGGGGTGAAACCCAAGCAACTAACAATCCTGGCAAACCTAAGCTAGAAAAAAGCAAGAAAGCAAAAGTATACATTAGACATGGAAATCTATTATGACTAGATTATATTATAAAAGAATGCCACATATAAACTCTAAGGAAATAAATGTGGAAATCTTGAAGAAATGGCTAACTTTATACAGAAATATAAATTTTTACAAAACAATCTTAAGAAGAGAAAGAATGACGCCTGGCTCAGTTTCACTGGGGGTTTCTTCAACCTGTAAAGAAACAACTGTGTATGCGTGCATGCATGCGTGTGTGTGTGTGTGTGTGTTTGAGAGAGAGAGTGAGAGAGTGAGAGAGTGAGAGAGAGGGAGAGAGGGAGAGAGAGGGAGAGAGGGAGAGGAGGAGAGAGGGAGAGAGGGAGGAGGAGGGAGGGAGGGAGGGAAGGAGGGAGAGGTGCGCACACACACAGGTAGAAGAGGCAGAAGAGGAGAAAGATAAATTCAAACACTTTTCCTAAGAAAATTCTCAGAGGAAAGAATATTTGTCAATGCATTTTAAAAAGCTAACTCACCTAAATAACAAAGCCTCATCAAGATGGTCCACCCCTGCCCTCAACAGAGATGCAAAATTCCAGCAGTATACAAAGAATATACCATAATTAACTACAGTTTATACTGGAAATGCAAGGGTGTTTCTTTCATAGGTTATCTGTTACTTTAATTCATCACTGAAAAAGCATTTGATAAAACATGACATTCATTTTTTAATTTTTAAAAAACTCAAATGAAACAAATAAAGCTTAAAGTGAAATACTAGAGTCACTTCCATCAAACTTAGAAATAAGGTAAAGGTACCTCCTTACTACTGCTATAATTTTTTTCCACTATATATGACAAATTCTAATGTTACTACAGAGTTGTTATGAATCAGTAAGAAAAAGAAAAATGTACAAGTAGGAAGGTGGACTAAGAATTTATAAAAAAGAAACTTACAAAAGAAATTTATAAAAAAGAAAGCTAGTGACCAGTGATAAACTCCAACTTCACTAGTGATAAAAAAAAAAAATTATCTCTCTTTGGAAAGGGTGTGGAGAAGAGATCACTCCACACACAATCAGTGGGAAAATATTGGTACATGCTTTGCCAAGAGTAGCTTGGAAAGACGTATCATAATTTGAAATTGTTATAAAAGGGGCAAGGCCCTTTCACTCGACAATTCCACTTCTGGCAATTTATCTCAAGGAATTAATAGTACAAGTATCCCTAAATACTTGCACAACAATATGTATTATAGCATTGTTTTAAAATTGAAAAATTATTCATCATAAGGGAATTCAGTAAAGTAATGATACAACCCTCAACATGAAATATTAAAGTTATCTTTGCAATAATGCCCACTACATTAACTGAAAGATGCAGGTTATGAAACAGTATTTTATAGAACGGTACAATTTTTGTTAAATAAAATTTACCTATCTATATGCAATACATGCATAAAAATAGCTTAGAAGAGCATATACACATCAAAATTGAACAGTGGTTACAGGTGTTGGGATTAAGATGGATCTCTATTTTCTTATGGTAATTATTTTCAAAAGTAAATATGATACTTTTATAATCAGAAAAAAATCAACAAAGCTACTAGTATTCCCCCCCTTTACCTCTAAAAATGGAGTAAAGAAATTATTGTAAATAATTATTACTTATACTAAGTCATGGTGATTATTAAATAATTACTAGCATGGAGACTACATGTTACACAATTACACAATAGTTATTTACATAAAATATATTTTTATTTTAATACTTAAATATAAAAAAATAAATTATATATAAATTTCCTCCCTTTATCTGTAAAGATGGAGAGACTAAGAATTATAATAATATAGATAAATACACCCAGGATATAATACACACGTTTGTGACTCAAAGGTTGGTCAACGTGTTCAGAGCTGTATCCTGTGGTGGTAGTGACCCAACTCTACGCGTTTACCTAAACTCACACAAAGGTCCACCAACAAGGACAGCTACAAAATGTACATTTTGTCAGAAGTTCCCGGTTCATCGAGAGGGAAAAAAGTGTTCCCTGAGTTAAAAAATTCGAAAATTCTCAATGGCAACTACTGAATCCAACCTCGTGCCGCAAGGATGGCGTCAGGCGAGTTTTATGTGCCCGATGTCACCCCACGAGGGAGCCACCTGCAGGTCGCCTCACCGGCGGGCTGGGAGGCCCGAGCAGCCCCCTCAGCTCCCGGCCGCGCGTTCAGGACGCCCTTGCCCACCGCTCCTCCCTGCCCGTACCCCACAGACACCCGCCACCTGAGGGTCCCCAAACCCCGCAGATCCCACCCCTCACAGGGACCTGAGAGAGCCACTTCCTCAGGAAGCGCCGGCCTCCGAGTCCAAACAAGCAAGTGCCTCAGCAGGACCGCGCCAGGCGGCGTTGGGCGCTGCACGCAGGCCGGGCGCCATCTCGCGGAGGCCGCCCCCGTGTTGAGTCCGCACCGCGGGAGCGCGGGAAGGTGGGGTGGGGGTGGGGCGAGGGCGGGGGAGCGCGTGGGGTACCCCGCACACCAAACCTCGGCCGGGCGGAGAACCCGCCACTCGTCGGCACCGAGGCGGGAAGAGGGTGCCGCGCGAAGGCCGCGGACCTTGCACGTGGCCTGCCGGGCCAGCGGCGAGCACAGCACAGCGGGGTCCCAGGGCCCGCCCCTGCCACGACACCCCCAGGCATCTGCCGCAGCCTCGCCCGCCCGTCTGTGCCTTGTAGGCCGCGCCGCTCGCTGTGAGGCCGCCTCTCCCCTCACCCTGCAGGCCGGCGCCCCAGAACGAGAAAGCCAGGGTGACCCCGTTTCCGCCCCCACCTCTCGCGCTGCACCCCCAGAACCGAGTTTCACCCACCCTCGAATACCCTGCCAAGCTTGCGCCCCTCAGGCCTCCCCCTCAACTCACCATGATGGCGGCAGCCAGCAGTTCCCGCTCACGGGGCTCGAGTAGGAGCAGAGCTGTGCTTTCTGGCACACTCCTGGGCTGTTAGGCTGCGCAAGCCCGCTGCCCGGCTTCGAGGCGGCCAAGGAACCAAAGGCAGAGGAGTGAGGAAAATCAAAGCAGGGCGACGAGGCTGAGGAGCCCTGAAGGGCGTGCGGCGAGGCTGAAGGGCGCAGGCGGACTGCGGCGTGGCCCGTGGGGCGCCCGGAGGTGGCTCCTGCGCTGGGTGCGGGGCTCGTGGTAGCCGCCTCAGCCAATGGGTGACAGCGCCCCCGCCCCCTGCAGGGGGGGTTTGGGGGGGACGACGGCGTGGCCGGGGCTGCGCAGGGGGTGCGCGCGTGCCGGTGCCTTGCACCCAGGCAGGCGCCGCCCTCTCGCAGCCACAAAGACCTACGGGAACGCGTGTTGCCTCGAAAATGCCTTTGAAGCACCCTGGAACTAAGTATGCCTACTTACATATATGGTGAAATTAAAAAAAAATTATAATCTAATGTGTCTAGGCTTTAGTTTCAAAATGGCGTCTTGAACGCAGGGCATGAGCCTGATCACAATTAGCTTCATCACCTGCCAAAAATCTATTGAAATGTCTACAGAAATAGAAAATAGGAGCAAATCTATGGAAAACATGGAGGGAGACATAACCAGGCTACGAACCTGGATGCCTTTCTGTCGAGTCTGAGGTAGATGGGCTTGGATTGGAGGACATGCCAGCCGCCGCCAGCTAGTTTGGCATTCAGGACATTCATTTTTTCTGTAAACGGTTATTGAATGCCCACCATTACCAGATACCACAGATGCAGGAGTGAACAAAATAAGAGAACATATCTTCCCTCAGGGAGTTTAAATTGTAATGGGAGAGTTTACCTTCTAGGCCTTACAGGAAGAAGCTAGGCCTGCCTAGAAAATTCTAGAACATTCTCAAGGATGGAGAAACAGGGCCTTGAGCAAGGGCGATCTGTGAGGCGGGTGGTACAACCAATCACACAACTTTGGGAACCACTCCAGCACTTTATTTATACACACAGGGGTAACTGGCTATGACTTTTACTGTCAAACTCCACTTTTGTTCTGATGAAAAGCATTTAAATATTACTTTCTGAGCTGGAAAAGTGATAGACTTCTGTAACATGAAAACTCTATCATTACTAACACCTAGCAATGCTGGATAAAATAATAACTAACTGTATTTTCAATACACAGCTACACTCATAAGAAATGAGGAGAAATTTCAAGGTGCCAGAAATGAAAATAAACTGAAAACCAGAGCAGTGACCTGTTGAACTGATTCTTCTCTGGCCCCGGGTACAGGGGCTGGGTTGTAGGGTAACCAGTCATACGAGTTTGCCCAGGACTTTCCTGGTTTTAGCACTCAAAATGGTTTGCTTGCTCTGGTCACCGTAAGTATGGGCAATATGGTGTTAATCTCAGTCACCTGAGGCCTGGATGTATAGGGGCAGGAGGTAAGGGCTCAGAGTGGGAGCTGGAACTGAGTACTGGCAGAAAGCCAAAGTCCCTGAAAAAGGCGGCATCCTCAGGAAGAGGGCGGAGTAGAGAAAATGTAAAACATCCATGGACAAAGCAGATGAGGAAGCTTGTCCCATCTGTCAATAAAAAGAAAAAACATATTTAACTTTAATTAAAATTTGAAACCCTAGACCTGCATTTCATCAGCGTTTAGAGTTTACATTTATAGCACTTATGAGTTATTGAAATCTCAAAGCCAAAAAATGGATCCTCCTCCCTCCATCACCTCCGTCCCCCCAAAAAGATCCCAGACGTGGTGCATCTGGCATGCCTGGCAGAAACAAACATACAACTAACTGGGAGGGATGCTTCCACAACCTAGGCTGAAAGGGATTCTCTAAGAAAAGGACCCTTTAAAAATCAGCTCACAATAAAAAATTATGGAACATTATTTATCATGAAGGAGAATGGCATAGAAAAAAGAAAGTTAAAGTATCAAAAACTTACAGAAGAGCCTTCTTTTGGATTATGTAAATGTGTATTTTTTCTACCTGAAATATTTTATTTTGCCCTTGTTTCTTCACAATAATTCTGCTGGATATATAATTCTAGGTTTACAGGTTTTTTTTTCAGAATATTGAACATATTGTTCTGTTATCTTCTGGTTTCTATTGCTACTGAGAATTCTGCTGTCGGTCTTATTGCTGATTAAGATCTACTTTTCTTTGGTGTTCTGAAATTTCACGATGACATAACTAGGTATGGGGTTTAAAAAATGTCTCCTGCCTAGGAATTTTAGGGCTCTCTGGATTTGTGTATTAGCTCTCAACAATTCTAAGCCATTTCACCCATTTTCTTGTCAAAGATTAGCTGCTTAAGGAATTTAACCTATTCTTCATATTTTATATTCCATTAGTGATTCTTATATTTTTCTTTAGATCATGAATTTTTCAAAGGTTGGTGCTGTTTTCTTGAAACTATATGAAATCTCTTAATAGAAAAAGAATTGTTATTTAAGATCAAAATTGACTATAACCATTTCAATATGTTAAGATTAGTAGCATAATTCATATCAATTCAGAAATAAATCTCTGTATTGCTTCCTTACCCTCCAGAGACCGATAGAAAAGGGAGGAAAAAAAAAAAAAGGCTGATATCTTTTACCACCTCTGCCAGGTCATCTATACTCCCAAAGCCCAGGACTTTGGATAGAAGGCTCACATTAGTATAGGCACTCTCCAACTTCATTCACTTGCAAACTATTTTCATGATTTTTGTTGTATCTGCCCTGAATCTCTATCATTATTTACCTATTTTTTAAAAAATTGACTTATGTTGTCCTAAGCAATATTTGTGAAATCAGACTTACTTAGTTAGTTACATATTTTAACAATGCATATTAAAATAAATATAGAACTATTAAAACTTAAAACAATGACCACACATCACTTTGACTCACATTCTCCCAGGGCAACAGATAATATACTTTTGGGAAACACTGGATTAGCAGAACTCTTTAGATATGCAAAATAATGCCCAAGGGACTAAGAGGTAGAATGTCAAATTGTTCTGCATAAGACATGAGAGTAATGACACGGGCAGTGCATGGGCAATATATATAGCCAAAATAGTGTACCCCCATAATATTCTGAAATAAAAAAAAAAAAGACATGAGAGTAATCGAATTTCAAGGGGGGGAGTCAAGCAAGGTAGGGAAAGTGGAAATCTTAGATATTGGGGAAAAGAAATAACCTTGCAAAGTGACAGGAAGTTGGAGCCTGCAGTGAAAGGTGCTATCCTAGTACATTAGAATCATCGGGGAGCTTTAAAAAGTTCATATGCCCATGCCGCACCCCAGACCAATTAAATCAGCTGGGGGCGAGACCCAGATGTCCGTATTTTTTCAAAAATATTTTTCAAGTTATTCTAATATGCAGCCAAGTTTGAAAATTGGTGCTATAGAGGCTTGTCACTCAAAGTGTAATCCTCAGAACAGCAGTTTCACGTAACTTGGGTGCTGTAGAATCTCAGGCCCCACGCTGGATCTACTGAATCAGAATCTGCATTTTAACGAGATCTCCAAATGGCTCACATGCACACTGAAGTTTAAGAAGCATTGCTATAGAGAACATTTGTCATAAACAACTTGCATTCTTGGATTTGAGAATCCGTCACCTTACAAGAGCCCATTTTCCTAGCCTCCCTAGCAGCTAGAACCTAGGCACATGAGTTATACAACACCAATGAGATGCACCCAGCCTAAATTTTGAATAAGGTTCTAATGATGCCATAAAGGAGGGACTGCAGAGAATATATTCTGGAGAAGGGTATCAACAGCAGCAGTAGCCATGGCGTTAGTTAAAGCTGCAATGTCCACCACTGTCAGTTGTGCAAGCCATGGTGTAACTCAGTGCCCAGCAGTGACAGCTGAGGCTTCTTCACTGGACCGGTTCTGCAGCATGATTTTGTGTGTCCTTCCTGGAGACATAGACTTCCAACCTGGCTCTCAGTTCTTTTTGAGATTCTGTGAGCTAGTTACCCAATAAATTTTAATAAGTTCTTTTCCTGCTTAAATCAGCCAAAACTTCTGTGGCTCTTGTTTGCAACAAAGAACCCTGACTAAAATAGGTGACAAGTGAGGTCAGCCAAACTGCTTTTAAGAAGACCGTTAACAGCTAAAAGATTTATGACTCTTTGCTCTGTGATTGTGTAGCATAATGCCCCTCTATTGCTCCCAACCTTTAGTAGGGTTCTACTACATACAAAATGATACTTTGTGAAGGGTGTCAAGGAAAGGGCCTCTTTTCCCTCTTTGTTGCAACATGGTGTAGAGACTGCATGTTGGGCAGCAAGATGATCCACAGATGAAATAATTCAGCAGGAAAAGTAGCTTGGAGCCAAAAGTGACCTGGAAATGCATAAATCATACTCTTAGAATTCCCAGAGAGATAGGAAGAGGTATGTGCGATTCTCACTGCATATGAGCTGAGGTTTAAGCCAATTCCATTTAAATCTCAAGGTATGGTGTCTCATCTTCTATTGGGTCTGTATTCACATGGTCCAGCATAGCAACACACACCTTGCACACACTTGTGCACACTTGGCAGAGATGTCTATCCACTGAGCAATGTTGCTTAAGCCCTGCTTGTTCACCTTTAACCCTAGTACCTGCATAATAGTTTATTCATTCAGCACTTAATCTCCTAAGCAGGTTGCCTGAATTTGGGGGTTGATCTGAAGCAAACTGACCTAATCTTCACAATGGACTCATAAGACTTGCCTAAATATGTAACTCTGAAAAGTGATTAACTTGTTAAAAATAACAATAATGACACTATGTACCAATACTAGGTACCGACATGGTACATACTATGTGCCAGGCATTATTCTAACCATTTTACTTCTATTAATTCATCTAATTTTTATAACAGTAATAGGTACTATATAATCCCCATTATACAGAGAAGGAAGCAGAGGTACACTTAGGTTATATAACTTGCCCACGATCACACAGCTGGTAAGTATCAGAACTGCAATTTAAACACAGTCTGGCTTTAGAGTCAGAGTTCTCAACCACTATACTATATTAGCAAACTACACGGAGGAAGAAAGGGCTAATACAGTGGGACAAAGTTATGTTTTAAATCCAGAGAGTAGCCAAATAAAGAGGGAGTCTGTGAAGTCTTTTCTCATTAAAAAAGGTTTTCAGTCATTTCTGGCATGTCTATATTAAAAGCAGGGTCAGGATCAAGATTTTAGACATTCCATCAAAATGAAGCAAAGTCCCAAACCTAAACCAAAACTAACTGCTGTGGTCTGAATGTTTGTCTCTTCCCTACCAATTCATATGTTGAAATCCTAGTCCCCAAGGTGATGGTATTAGGAGGTGAGGTCTTTGGGAGATGATTAAGTTCTGAGAGCAGAGCCTTCATGAATGGGATTAGTGCCCTTATAAAAAAGGCTGGAGGGAGCTCAGTCACTCCTTCTACCAGGTAAAGATGCAGCAAGAAGTCAACTGTCTGCAACCCAGAAAACGGTCCTCACCAGAACCTGACCATGCGGATGCCCTGATCTTGGACTTTCCAGCCTCCAGACTGTGAGAAATAAATGTCTGTTGTTTACAAGCCACCAGTTTAAGGTATTTTTGTTACAGGAGCCGGAATAGACCAAGACAGGAAATTGGTACTGGGAGTAGGGTGCTGCTGTAACAAACATCTAAAAATGTGGAATCAGCTTTGGGATTGGGTGATAGGTAGAGGCTGGAAGAGTTTTGAAGTGCATCCTAGAAAAAGCCTATACTGCTGTGAATGCACTGGGCTATAAAGGGTGATTCTGGTGAGTGCTAGAAGGAGAGGAGAGCTGTAGAGAAAGCCTCAGTCTTCCTACAGAGTACCTAAGTGCTTGTGAACACACTGTTGGTAGAAATATGGACAGTAAAGGCCATTCTGATGAGGTCTCAGACAGGAATGAGAACGTTATTGGAAACTGGAGGAGAGGCAATCCTTGTTACAAAGTTGCAACAGACTTGGATGAATCATGTTTGTGTCCTAGAGTTTTGTGGTGTGTGCTTTTGTTATAGCAGCCTGAATGGACAGAGACACCAACCTACACCAGTGAATTGCTTCAACACAGTCAGCCTTTGAGGAGGCTATCTGCTTAACAAAAATTAAATTTCCACATTTCCTTCTGAAGTTTGCCTGTTAGTAAATCTCCCGGTACTTGTCCCACGTGTTGGGATCAAACCTAAAGTATTTGACAACCTTATCTCTAGCCTTGGTCCACATCATTGACTCCCTACTCAAGCACATACTCCTCTCATTTGCTTTGAAACTGCTTTTTCTGCATCAAGAGGCATCACTGAGCAAACCTTTGCAAACAGAGAATCAGAAGCTGTTGAGCACTTGTGGAAGGAGCTGGTAGAACTTTCTCTTTTTCCTTTCCTCCTGCCTAGTTACTCTCATCTCCATTTCCATAGTTTTAGTCTATGTTTAAATTTTGTTTCTTTTCCTTATCATTTTTTGACAATACAAGTAATACGTGGATGTGTAAAAATTAAAAGCATTAAAGGTGAGGCTTAAATCATCTTTTGACCACCAACTCTGCATCCCACATCCCTCCCCAGACGTAACCACTGTTGGTAATTTGGTGTGAATCCTTTCAGATCTTTTTCTAGGCATTCCCTTTTATACACTTATATAAAATATTTGTTATTTGTACTTATAGGAAGAAATTGTACTAATAGAAAATACATAGTACTTTTATTATACTTCCAGAAGATATATTCTTATGCTGTATATTTGTACTTAAAAGATATATAGACAGAATATATATATTTTTTTAACAAAATGGCATCATAACATATGTAACTTGATTTTTTTCCTTTAACAATATGACTCAGAAATATATTTTTTTCTTTCTTTTTTTTCTTTTTGTAGAGACAGGGTCTCACTCTGTTGCCCAGGCTGGCCTGGAACTCCTGGGCTCAAGCAATCCTCCTACCTCAGCTTCCTGAGTAGCTGGGACTACAGGTATGGACCACCACACCCAACTACTCCAAAATTTCTCATGACCATATACAGGTCTACCTAATTCCTTTTAACTGAGGCATACTTTCATAATAATATGGATATGCCGTAGTTATTAGCCATTCCCCAGTCAACAAATGTTTGTTTCCAAACAAACATTTAGGTTGTTTCTACTTTTTCATTGTTACAAATAATACATGATGAAACTGTCTCATTGAGCTACATGAGTATTTTTCTGGGGTGAACACCAAGAAGCATAACTGCTGGGTCATGAATATGCACATTTCAGATTTTAATAGATACCATGAAACTAAAGTGTTGTATCAATAGATATCAATTTACACTCCACCATCTATGAGTGACTTCATTTGTCTATCTACTTTCCAATATTGATATTAACCACTCTTTAATTTGCCAACCTATGGGCAAGAAATGGCATCTCATTTTCATTTTACTTTGCATTTCCCTGATTGATTGTGGAGTTGAGTGGGTTGGTTTGTTTTTGCTGTTTGTTAACTGTTCAAGTTCCTCTATCGCAAAGGGCCTAATCATAGCCTTTGGCCATTTTTCTCTCGGGTTGCTTGTCTTTTCATATTGCTTTGTGAGAGTCTGGCTTCCTCCTTTATTTTCCTCCTCAGCCCCTCAGGCAAAGGTGCAGTGGTATTGGTGACTCTTTGAAGTTCTAGTCCAGTGTAATGAACTAGAGTTATATTCATTTCCAAGAATTTCTTTCCCTAAACTGAAGAGATTTAAGCCACAAACGAGAAAAAGAAATGTCTGGTGTAAACACTGAAACTTCTACTGCCTTTGACCATCTTTCTTGGACATCTTCCTAACAAACCAGATGAGGGCTGTTACTTAAGTCAGTCAGCCCTCCATTTTCAAACAACATTTGTTAGGAACTCAGAATTGCCAGAGAGAGGGAGAACTGTTAGGAGTGATTTCTAAAGAGCTATTCTATATATTGCATTTTTTAGGCAATGTGATAATCTCAAAGCAATTTGCTGAGGGCAAGAGTGTGTTGAGGTCTAACAACTTTTGAAGTTCTATTCTTGCCCCTGATCCCCTCCATTTAGAGTGAGAATATCTGTAGAGAAAAGAGGTGAAACATCAGGTGAATAAATACAACATTCACAGGATCAGCATTTAGAGAGTAACAGGAAAGGCTCTGACAACAACTTGATTAACACAAAGATAAATTAATATCTGATTACTATAAAAAGGAGAAGATAAGATGTTTCCTTTTCCCTATGAAGGATTTTTCCTGTGTCTTATGTGAAATTGACTGAAAAAAATCTGCCTATAATTTCAAAACCCTTTTGGCAAAAGTTGTGTCTTATGTAGCTGCAGCTAGCATTTCAGCCAGCATGGACAAGAAAGAGGAAGTAAGAAGACAGCAGAATAGAGCACAAGTCAAAGGAAAATCACAGAGTAAAGAAAAACAAGACACAAAGAGAATATACTTACTTAAGGAAGAAAAAAAAGAAAAGATAGTTGAGGGTAACATTCTTTGTCGTTTCCTGTATCTGGTCAGTCAACAAGTTCTATTAGTTTTCCTTTAAATTGATTCTATAACTCATCTTCCTTTCCATTCCACCACTTTCTTTTAGACCATAAGACATATCTTTGGTTAAAAAACATCAGGCCATGTTCTCTTCATTTTGCGGCTGAACAATTCCAATAGTTATCCATGCCACCTTAAATCTCCATCTACTACTGTCCATATATTGCTCTTCTGCTCTGCTCACAAACCTTCTAGTGTTCCCTAGTACCAACTTCACTATATTAAATTTAAGCTTTTCAGCCTGGCTCTTAGAATCCTATAACATATGACCCAACCCTGCCTACCCCTCATCGGACTGTCTTACCAACATTCCCTTCTCATACAGTCTTCTGTGTTCCTTCCATTTAGAATGCACTTCCAGCTTTGCTTTTCCTCTCTGAATTCTACCTATTCTTGAAAGTCTAGTCAAGTTTCCCCTTCTCTGTGAAATTTTCTCTGTCTGTTCCACCTTTATCTTCCCCTTTCATAGCCATTTCAGTGCCCATAGTATGTAATGTGCCATTTTGGATGGCAGTATCTGAGAAAGTGAGGAGGGAGTCTTTGGATTTGCAAGTCTTTGGATTTGCACTGGGTTACTATTGTCTCTGGCTCTGTACTAAATGACACTGGGCAATATACTTACCCTCTCTGAAGCTCCATGTTCTCATCCATGAAAAGGAGATAATGTCATTTTACCTTAGAGGATCAGGAAAAGGATAGGCTAGATGGAAAGATGGATATATAGCACTTAAAACCATGCCTGGCACATGAAAAACTACCAGAAATGTCAATAATTTCCTTCCTACACTCATACCGCCTTCTGAAAGAACCTACCCCTGCCACAGCCCCAGAAGAGATACCTACCATTTTAGATGCTTTTGGATCTAGGTCACAGAATGCATGACTAAAAGTGATTAAATAATACTTATTTAAAAAACAAAACTAAACTAAATTAACATGAAGTCTGAATGTAAGCCATGCCAGTGCTGGTGTCAAGGCTCAATAGTACAGGGCTCTGAATTGGCATCTTTGGGAATCGGTTAGTACCATAAAGCATGACTTATACTCATGCAGCAGAGTCATCTTGAAATTAGATGAACCCTGATGAAGCCACAGACTCACTTATAGGGTTTCTAATAATAATCACTAAAATAATAAAATAATAGCTATTATAATATTTATTGTCCTCCCCACCCCCCACCAGAGACAGGGTCTCACTCTGTCACCCAGGCTGGAGTGTAGTGCAGTGGCACAATCATAGCTCACTGTAGCCTCGAACTCCTGGGCTCACGTGATCCTTTTGCCACAGCCTCCCAAGTAGCTGGGACTATAGGCGTGTGCTACCATGCCCAAGCTAGCTTTTTAAAAAAATTTTTTGTAGAGACAGGGTCTCGCTGTGTTGCCCAGACTGGTCTCAAACTCCTGATCTCAAGCAACCCTCCTGCCTCGGCCTCCAAAAGTGCTGGGATTACAGGTATGAAACACTGCACCCGGCCCTATTTTGTTTTTTTTAATGGTTTCCTACGTGTTTGTCTTATCATGCATATAACCTGTATGTTCTGTAAGGCATAAATCAATCATATGCATTATTTCCCATAGTTCTTAAAGCAGCATTAACTACAAAGTATGATGAGATCCCTTGATATTTGTTGGTTGATTGTTTGATTGGTTGGTTGCTGCCTTTTTTAGTTAATATTTTAAGCTATTTTAGAAGCAGATAAAAAGAGAAACATAGTGATATATTATCTACCAGATTAGCAAAATGTAATTCCAGATTGCTGGTTTGATAGATTTAAAGTCTTTTAAAATATAGCAAATTGACAAAAGCATAAAGAGATATACTCTAATATAGAATCAGTGGTTGTGTTATCACTTAGAGTTAGGATTTATGGATCCCATCTATGGGTCTATCTTCATCATATTAATCTAAACCTTTCAAATTTTCCACACAGGACATGCATTAATTTCAGAATCTCTTAAAAAGGAAGTTAATAATTTCAAAACAGGCAATCGCAAAAAATCATATTTAGCCATTTAGTACAAGTTTCTTAATTTCCTTCTTTTGTTTACCGGCATGCTAACAAATAAACGGTAACATTAGAGACACCAACTTTGGCCTTAATTGAATAGTGTAAAAGTTGGATTTTGATTTCCTTTTACCTTAGAATACTAGTAATCTCATAGGAAAGTTCAACACAATTTTAATCACACATGATAGCAAATTATAAGTCTTCTCTTAAAGAACTTTAAAAATTCTTATTTAATTTAAAACATGATTTAAAAATGAACAGAAGTCTGTTTGGCTATGTTTTAAGTCTAAAATCATTTGAGTTTTCTTGACATTTCTGCTCATTGTTTAAAAGGAATGCTTCTCTGTTAACAGACCATTCAAATGTTTAATGGGCATTTGTGCAAAGTCTGACAAGTAAAACAAAATTCCCCAGAATCCAATATCACCAAAGCTTTTGTTTTAAGCCACAAATTGAACAAATGTGTTTTTTTCTAACACTGAACATTTTATATCAAACAGCCCCAATTTAAGTAAATATCCATCTCTTTAAAAAACAAAATTAATATTAGAAATATTTTTGTTTGTAAAAAGAGTTAGATTGAACAGATTCCAGATGTTGCAACTGGATCACAGATGTATCCAAAATAACAAAAAGGGGAATACATTTTTTATTTTGATTCCAAGCAGAAACAATCTCCACTTATGAATTCACATTAGGGCTACAAAAAAATTGTACTCTCGTATCCAATAAGTAAATGCTATTGTTTTAGCATAGTGCTGTGAGACATGATGTTATGTAAGTAGCACACTTTCCTATCACAGGATTGGTAGTAGATACACAGATTTCTCATCTTCAAAAAACCACTGCTATTGATATTATAAGGGTTGCCAGGGCCAAATATTCACCCATGCTTCAGATGTGGGAGCAAAGGGCAGCTTCCTTATATATTTTACTTTCATCAGCAGCCCTCCCTGGGGTCTCAGGAGGAGGGTGGGAATGGGAGGCAGACAAGCTCTAATCTGGCCTGTCAGTAACATTTCAGCCTCTGCTGGTGTCACCCCTTTGGGGTAAATTCAGTCCCTGCTTTTCAGGATCAGATTAAAGCTGCTTTCTCTGATTCTCTCAAAAATGTCAGCCAGCAGATGGGCATTTTATAAGGCTTTATGGCAGTGGAGGAAGAAGGGCCTCTGTTCCATGCCGGGCCCTCACTTTTTGTGGCTACAGGTGGCCAGCTGCGCCTGCTGTCTGTTCTGGTGGCCCCTGGGAGCCCAGCCTGGCTTGGTCCTTGTGTGAGCAACTCCCCAGTTACCTGGCCCCACATGGGCTCTACAGAGCTGCAGGTTGCATGGTGGCAGCCATATGCCCAGCCGGAAGGGTATAGAAGAACGTATAGAATTTTACTATAGAAGAAAGGGGCTGGGTGGGCATGGTGGCTCATGCCTGTAATCCTAGCACTTTGGGAGGCCAAGGTGGGAGGATCGCGTGAGCCCAGGAGTATAAGATCAGCCTGAGCAACCCAGGTGCTACAAAAAATAAAAAAATTAGCCAGACGTGGTGGCATGTGCGTGTATTCCTAGCTGCTAGGGAGGTTAAGGCAGGAAGATAGCCTGAATTTGAGGTTGCAGTGAGCTGTGAAGACAAAGATGCTACTGCACTCTAGCCTAGGCACAACAGAGCAAAACAGGAGGAGGAGAAGGAGGAGGAGGAGGAGGAGGAGGAGGAGGAGGAAGAGGAAAGAAAGAAGAAGAAAGGGAACATGGTCATTGGGAGACAGCCAGAAGCCTCTTGCTTGATAAGTTTTTATTATTCTATCCTTAAACAGGTTGTAGGAATACATTCCTGAGTTTCTAACTTTATGTTGTAGAGAAAGGGTGTTTGATTAAAAGTAAAAAAATATCCTTACATTCTAGTTCCAGCTTTTCTATTAGCTTTTTGTGTGGCCTTGAGGAATTCAGTACTCCTGATTTTGATTTCCTTTTCTATAAAATAAGGAGGGGTATTAGATATTTCAGAAGGTTCCTTGGAGCTCTGATTGTGTATGTGTTCATAAATCCAATGGTAATTTTAAATGCCTATGTTTCATAATTTTTACTTTTACTTTACATAAATATCAGAACTTACCATGACAGGGATACATGGGAACATAAATTCTTCAATCCAATCTTATGTGCATTAGAAAACTGTGTTAGTGTAATGAAATTGCCCAATATTGCCCATAGTTCTTATCCTGAACACTTGACTATAGTTTCATTGATCTGATTTTCAAATCTTACTCATCTGATGGAGGATACAGAACATATTAACCTAAGTGGTTATAATGAGATGGATATATGTATAAATAACTACACAACACATTACCTACTGGTATTGGCTCAAAGTTGCTTTGAAGACATTATGGATATGTTTA
This sequence comes from Daubentonia madagascariensis, assembly GCA_023783475.1. Taxonomy (NCBI): domain Eukaryota; kingdom Metazoa; phylum Chordata; class Mammalia; order Primates; family Daubentoniidae; genus Daubentonia; species Daubentonia madagascariensis. The sequence goes on along the minus strand of JAKFHU010002333.1, from coordinate 3,171,934 downwards.
TACTAGATTAATAAAGAAAAGATGGGGATATTCTTAGTCTCTGAGATTGAGGTCATGTAGCTTAACTACACTCTCTCAGAAAAATTCTGCATTTCATCAGAGACAAAATTATTGGCTTTGGCTAGTTAAATAGCTGTTGTGGTCCTGAATGCCATTTAAAACATTTTCTCATGAATTAGACCTACAACGAAACCTTGGGCATATCTTGGCACATTTAGAAAACTGGACATATCATTTGGCATGGGTACTTACTCTCACTGCCTAAGTGCCCCCCTCATCTTAAGTGCAAATGGGGTTGCATATTGATTCCATATTTGTTTTTTCTTTAAGGTCTTTATAGAGAATTTTTCCTATCTTACGTGGTTTTTCTGAGAACATAAGTTCCAAAATATATTTTTCTCTTTTTGTACTATATATTTTTGGTGGGTAGGAAGAAGTGGCAGAGGAGATGACAGAAATAAGACCTCAGTTTGTGTTTGCAAACTCTCTGGAAATCATGTTTAGCTACAATGTTGAGAATCTTTTAGAGTTTCTCAACTCAAAACTAAGTGGCCACTTTTGTCTCCTATCTATTTCTGGGATTTCTTTTCCCCCTTGAGGAGTAGGTAGAGGATCTGACAGCAGCCATTAAGCCCTGTTCTGCTCTGAAGACCAGCAGATGGGGGAGAGAGAGATCCTGAGACACTCTGTTATCCTCAACACTGCTATCAGTGTTTATTGGAGGAGTCATCAGGGTGCTGCAAAACATCAGGTGAGGACAGACACATTGCAGATAACTCCATTTACATTGAACAGACTGAACAGGCAAATTTAAACATGTGTGCAAAGTTTTGCTTAAGACTGAGATATGAATCCATTTCCTCTTGCTCCACATTTCCCTGCATCTCACTAAACCCAAAGAATAATATTGTCATATGTACCTTGGCAATAATTATATTTGCCTTTGCTTTTCCCCTTAACCTTTGTTTACTATTGGCTTTAGCACACAGACTATTTGAATTTTTAGGCTTTTATTTGTCCATCCCCCTTTGGAAGTTTGGTAGTGTTTTTACAACTAAATTTGTGTTGTACCTGTAACTGGAAGATTCTATCAAGAAAGACAGCAAATTATTTTGAAACAGATTTTTTATTTAGGGAAGAATCACTTAAAACGGTCTTCCTTGCTTATCTAGAGATACCCATTTCCCTGGGGAAAGAATGCAGTGGAAATTTTTTATGCCCTGTTACAAGCAGGCCCTTCACATGGGCTATATTGGTACATGTTAGGAAGTCAAATAGTGAGGAGTAAAATTGAAAATAAAATATTCAAGTGTAATCAGGTTCAGTTAGTATGTTTTAAATTAATAATCATGAAAAATGAGCTCAAACCAAGAACAGAAGAAAAAATGCAAGGATGGTGAAAATTGGATAGGTTGGGTTAATATTGACTGGTATCCCTCAGATATAACAGAAAGCAGGTATCTAGTTGTTTGCATAATTTTGCTCACCAAAGAATAATATTTCTTACACACACTTGGATGAAAACCAACTGGCATTAGACTGCTCACCAAGGAAGGACTGCTCAAACAAGGAAGCTTGGCACACTAACCACTCCCCATAGCAAAATCATGTGGTTTCACAAGAAGGTGAATGCAAATGCTTAATTTGGGCACAGAAGTAGGTGACCTTGTGGGAACTGTACAAACCAGACAAAGAGATACTGGGTAAAACCCCTCAAAAGAGGATTCCTGGCAGACATTGTAGGCTGGATGACCTAAATTCAACTTCTAACTCCTCCCTGACCTGTCTCAACTACAGAGGCTGTAAAAGCTGAAAATTTTATCTCCTAGCCTCTGTTACAGCTAGGGGACCAGATGAGATGCTTCAAATAAATGGGATGCAGGCAGAGCTCCTGGAGAAAGCCTGTAGTATGTCACTTCCTAAATAAAAAGGCAAAGCCTCTTAAAGAGAAGCCCCTTGTCCATTGTCCCTTCCTTTCTCTTTTCCTTCTTGGACATGGTAATGAGGCTTGGAGGGGCAGCAGCCATTGGAGGACCGTGACTTGACCAACACAGACATGAAAACCATTACATGAAAGATGGAGAAGTAGAGAAAGAGAAAGAGCCTGGGTCTTTGATAGTATCATTGGCTTTTTTCTGTAGAAACTCTGCTTAGCTTAGAACTTCATGTTACGTGAAAGAAAATTCTGCCTTAAATACCTAGTTATTTAAGCCACAATTTTTGGAGTTTTCTTTATTTTCAAGTGAATGTAATCTTAACTGATACAGTGATCAAAGAAGGGAAGGGTCTTAGATTTAGAATAAATATATAAATGCAAGCATGCATGTTTGAGAACTTCTTGAGTGCTGTAGACATACTACTTCTGCTGACACTAATTGATTCTATTGTTTTATATCCAAGGTGTGGCACTTATTCTACAACTATTCAACATCGCTGCATTGAAGAAATCATGAACAGGGAAGAAATGGTGGCTCAAACTTTTGAAGCCCTGTATGACTGGGCCTGGGATTGGAGCTAGCTATGTAACCCATTACTCAGATGGCTCTGCTATCCAGACATTGCCTCTGAATAGGGAGTGGAGGAGCAGCCAACAGAATGCTGCACGTATTGACAAGAAGGAAGGAGAACAACTTGTATAAGCCTAGGGCCTTCTTGGAGGGAAGAGTCTGAGACTCCAGTCCCTACTCTCTGAGATTCCAAGTTAGGGAAACATAGTTGGGTAGAATGAAATAGCCTTGACTAGAAGAGGTGGTCCCAGCGTAAAAGGGCCCAAAATACCCCAAAGAAGAACTCACTGAGAGGAAAAGAAAGTATGGCTTGTTAGATACATACAAGGTCCAAGGATTTGTAGGGCTTGTTGGTTCTGATCCTTCAGCTGACTTCTGTACTGTTCACTCAAATTCAGTGGCCCCACTGGAGTGCTCCTCCCCTGAAAGGATTATATAATACATCTCCACCCTGTGAACTTGGACATGACAGTGATTTGCTTTGGCCAGTGAAATGTAGGAGGCAGTAACGTGTCACTTCCGGGCAAGGCAAAGAGCTGGTGTGTAGTCCACCCTGGCTCTCTTTCCTCCATGGGGTGGCTGCTCTGTCAGTGGGGGTCCTGGAGTGAGGATAATGCAGAGTGGAGCCACAGCAGACCCACATGGGCATACAGCTAAGTGAGAAACAAACCTTTGTTATTAGAAGCCAGTTTGACTTGGGGGCTGTTTGTTTCTGCAACAAAGCCTAACTATCCTGATTCCTCAACTGGGACTACTTGAGGGAACTTAATGTTACTAAGCTCAAAAGAGAGAGTCTGTGCCTGCATGCTCTGGGTGCCTCATTTCTCAAACATGGTTCCACAGAGGGCTAAGGTTGTACCAGGCATTAATGGGATTCCATGGGGGAAAAACTAATATTAGTGAATTTCTTTCTTCTTAAATATCTAAGACAAATACTAACCTATAGCTACTCTTAGTATCCTGGGATAATTTATTATTAAGAAATGGTATGATGTTACTGAGAACACTGCTGTGTAGAATAACATTGAGAATTATCAACTGGTGCTCTTCTTACCTCTGTCCTTCCACTTCAAAGTTGTATATCAAAATCAAATTCCTTCACTTGAACCTTTCACCTCTTCCTTTCTCCAGTCCAGGTAGCCAGACACAAATCACCCTCTCCACTGGGGGATGGGGTGAAAATGAAGGTAGTATATTTGAGTCTTGAACTGGTATAGAAGAAAGGTAGAAAATTACAGAAGTGGCTAAAGGCAGAATAGGTAAAAAGAACCCACAGGATGGGGAGGTTATATGGGAAAGAATTGGGAAGAACCACTTGAAAGGGCTGCAGCATACGAGTGAGAGACCGTAAGTGCATGCAGAATCAGCACAATGTGTTACCAGTCCCAGGAGGCCCCCTAAAAGTCAAGCATGGGCTGTTTGTGCTACCTGTTGTGTTCCAGAGAGGACTGCCAATAGACACTTGCCAGCACAATGCTTGTCAATCATCCAGCACAAATGCTGCCCATGACTTACCATGAGTGGAGGATGCTCAGGAGCCCCTCTAAAATGTTGGGTAGGGTGTGGGCATCTGGTAGAGGGTGGTGGTGGTGATGGTGGCTTAAGGGGAAAGCTCCTGCTGGACCCCTGGGAACAAAAAGGTCAGCCTTAAATTTCCTAGGATGCCTCTGTTCCCCAGGAAGTCAGGCCATGCCTGATGCAGAAGCAGGATGTTTAATCTGCACTTTGCTGCATGGGCAGCATTTACTCAAGTCTGTTTTACCTATTTTGTCTTAAAAGTTATTTTTTATCTTAAAATTTTAATTTGACTCAAGAAAATTGAAAATATATTTTCACATAAAAACTTGTATATAAAAAACTGTAGATGCTGGTGTGGATGCAGAGAGAAAGGAATGCTTATACACTGTTGATTGGACTGCAAATTAGTACAACCTCTATGGAAAATAGTATGGAGATTCCTCAAAGAACTAAAAGCAGACCTACCATTTGATCCAGCAATGCCACTACTGGGTATCTACCCAAAGGAAAAGAAGTCATTTTATCAAAAAGACACCTGCACTCAAATGTTTATTGCAGCACAATTTATGATTACAGAGATGTGAAATCAACCCAAGTGCCCATCAATTCATGAGTGGATTAACAAAATGTGGTATATGTATATCACGGAGTACTACTCAGCCATAAAAAAGGATGAGTTAATGCCTTTTGCAACAATTTGGATGGAACTGGAAACCATTATCCTAAGTGAAATATCTGAAGAATGGAAAAACAAACACCACATGTACACACTATTAAACTGGAACTAACTGACAAGCACGCATATGCACAGCAGGAAGCAAAACTCATCGAAAACCAAGCAGGGGGGAGTGGGGAGGAGGGAAGGGGCAAAAACATACCTAACAGGTACAATGAACACTATCTGGGTGATGGGGACACTTACAGCCATGACTCAAGCATTACAAAAGCAATCCATGTAACCAAAAACATTTGTATCTCCTTAATATTTTGAAATTAAAAAAACCCTTGTATATAAATTCTAATAGCAGCATTATTCCTAACAGCCAAAAAATGGAAACAACCCAAATGTCCATCAACTGATGAATGTATAAACAAAATGAGTCCATCCTCCATACAATGGGATATTACTCAGCAATAAAAAGGAATGAAGTACTGATTCGTGCTATAGCATTGGTGAAACTTGAAAACAAAATATTTATACTACCTGAACTTGTTCTCTGTGGATCTGAGATTGAAAGAAGAAAGTTTTAAACATAAGGAAAAGTCTTGATAGCTCACAAACTATGTCTATCTCAAACAAGCAAAAAGTGAGTGCTTCAAAGTGAAATTGAAAAATCACAGACTTTGTTTGCTAAAAAAGGAAGTGAGCTATTGAATTTTGGAGAAGCCTACTTCAGGTAGTCCCCAAAGCAAACTAATCATATTGTTCTTGAGTTTTTGGGAAATATGATTTTTTTCAGATCATTATACAGTAAAGACAAAATTAAGGAATGGACTATATGCTGTCCTTGATCAGCAACATTATTTCTAATATTGTACAGGCTCATAATTTTGAAAAAGTCACAAAAACATTATTTTCACAAAAAAATTTTGGTGAAGCATAATTTATTTTGAAAAGTAAAAATAGATGATCTTGATATAGTTTATTCTGAATATAAAAATTATTTATTTTTGGTTTTGTGCTATGAAAAATAAGACATGAAAATTGAATTTTGATCATTGACTCAACTAATTGATCAGTGTGACTGCTTTTGCTGTCTTAGTATAATCTAAGTATGCATTGTATCTCATGAGCTCTCATTAATATCCTGTTAATAAATTACATTTTCAAGAGTGTTCTGTGGTCAAGCAAGTTTGGGAAATGCTGCTGTGTCATAATTCTCTGCAGACCTTTACATCAGAAAACTGTACTTAGCAGTATGTTAGATTGTGCTAAAGGAATTAACAATCCTCAAATCTCAATTGCATATTTAAAAAGTTTATTTTGAGCTCATGTTCCATATCTCAGGTGGGTCAGTATCTCAGCTTACAGTCAGCATGACTGTGGTTCAGTCTCCACGTTCTCTTCCATGGTTTCTTTGGAGGGCACTGTAGGGTTGTGCATGGCAACTAAATGCACTGCCCAGAAGCAGCATGTCTCTTCCACTCACATGTCATTGGCCAAAGCAAATTACATAACCACACCTGATTTCAAAGGGGATAGGGACAGGCAATCCTGGAAGTATGCCAGGAAGGATGAGAACCCAACTATTGAAAGGCCCTAATGTCTACCCCAGGGGTGGGGAACCTGCAGCCTTAAGGCCATATGTGGCCTCCTATGTCCTTAAGTGTGGCCTTTTGACTGAATCCAAATTTTACAGAACAAATCTATTTATTTTTATTAGTACATTTTTGTTTGTCTTTTATATTTTTATTTTATTTTAAAAATGAACATATTTAAAATACCCCAAAAAATGAAATATGTTTTGACAAAATAATCCTCCCAGATTGACCAGCACAATTAGAACATTAATAAGCCACAAGGGCTAAATTGACGGCTGCTACACTCATGATTTAGTTCTAACTTCTCCCGCCTGACTGGTGACACTACCACACGAGGCTGGTTGGCAAGAGTTTATGGGGGTCGAGTATACCAGTCTGTTATCAGTCTGTTATAAACATTTTTCCCAGTTAGCAAAGGTCACTGATGAGCAGGATGATATGTGTGAATTATTTGAAGAATATGCAGCTGTTATAGACCTATTAATTGGAGAATACAATGAAAGTTTCACTGACTTTGAGAATCATGACATCACACTCAAATTAGCACTTCAGCCTCACCTAGTTGATATTACCAAGGCACTTAAAGAACTACAGATGGAATTGATTGAGCTCTCAGTGGATGACATTTTTAAAGTCATTGATGCTAAGAAAGATCCAATTGAAATATGGAAAAATGCAGAATACCCACACCTTTGGCAACATGCCTGAAAAATGTTTTCTTGCTTTTCAACCACTTATTGCTGTGAATCTATATTCTCCTACCTAACCCAAATCAAGAGACCCTTAAGGTTACAAATGACTGATACCCATCTAGAGGATCAACTGAAATTGCGACCTCCATGCTGCAACCAAATATTCAAATGCTTTCCAACAAAAAGCAGACACAACAAAGTCATTAAAAGCCTAGTTAACTTTAACAGTTTTCACTTTTGAAATTATTAAGTACATAGTAGTTAGATTTTTACAAATTAATGTACATTTTTAAGTATATCTAATTGAAGTTTCTTGAATGTGGCCTTATTTGATTACAGCTAAATTAATGCGGAATTCCAACATGAAAAGTTTCCCTAACCCTGGTCTATCGTCTAGTCCAGCCATTGTCTGACAGAACTATAGTGAGAGTCGCAAATATAATTTCCAACTTACTAGTATTGTAAAAAAGGAGCAGGTAAAATTAATTTTAATTATGTATTTTATTTAAATGGATTTACCTAAAATATTTTTTAACATGTAGCCATAAAAATTATTAAGATACTTTATTCTTTTTTTTTTGTGCTACGTCTTTGAAATCTGGTGAGTATTTTACACTCACAGCATATCTCAATTTGTACTAGCCACGTTTCAAATGCTCAGTAGCCACATGTGGCTAGTGGCTATCACATTGACAGTGCAGCCCTAGTGTTTATGGCTTGGGAACATAGCCCTAAACATGACCACAAATATGAAATTTCCTTGAAAAGATTTGTTTAATTTAAAAAAATTAACATGTATATTTTAGTATAAAAATGATGTTTTAAGTAATTATTACTGCATAAAATTGCTCTGGGGAAATGGGTCATGTTAACCCTATGGCTCTGCTTCTCACCAGCATATAACCTTGAACCTCCAAAAGACTGGACCAGGACACAGAGACTTCTGTTCAGTCCCAGGAGATACTAATTAATTGGAAGGCCTTAAGTAAGTCATGTGGCTTTGCTGAGCCTCAGTTTCCTCATCTGTAAGATGGCATGCTTAGATGCGATAATCTCTAAAGTGCCTTTTAAATTCTCAAATTCTAAGATTCTACTTAGAATGGTTTTCCCCTTATCATGAGTAGGGCTGGATTTTTTTTTAGAGGAAAAAATGGCCTTTTGTTACAGTAGCCTGTAGAGTAACCAGTTTGGGGCCACTTTTTCAAAGGAGGACAATGGTTATTCCCTACCCCTAAGGGCTAGCCATATAAACTCCATCATTACTGAGCAGCCATTGGCAAAGGGGAGGTCCCCCCAAGTGGCACAGAAAGCTCCTAAGATGCTGTCTTGAACATGTCCTTTAGAAAGAGTTGCCTTAGGTTTAAGGATTTGAAATCAAGACCTTGTTAGCAGTAGGTGCCTGTAAAGAGAAGTCTGATGAATTACCTTTTCTGGCACTGGCACTGGAATTCCCCTGGGCATTTTACCTCAAGGCAGGGAAAAAGTCCAGTGTCCATAACTGATTAATGATCAACTGGGTATTTTGGAGGCCAGGGTAAGTTTGGAACATTAAAGGAGGAGAGGAATGAGAACTTCCTGCTTTCACCCCATAGTCAGTGAACTAGCAGTTGAAGACAAATGCTAATGTCTGAGGATGGGATCTTGCTTTGGCAACTGTGGTGGTCCTGGCTACACTTGGGATGGATTTCAGATTGAAAGGGTCTCTGGCATAGGCTCTGCACACTCGTGAGGGGCCGTTCAGACATTCTTCAGACAGGGACACTTGCCTTTTCTCCTACAGATTTTTAGGGCAACAGTAATGGAAACAGAAGTGTCTTCCTGTGGTCTGATCTGAATTTACTCACAAGGCAAATTTCAGTTCCTCTGATTATTTGAAATCTCCTCTCAGACAAGGCACCGGGGTTAATTAGCAGAGTTCGTTTACGTTGCCTGCACACTTAGGAATAAAGAGTTTAGAACCAGGTCACTAGGTCAGTGCAGTGTAATTCATTATGAGTGTGCAGGGCAAAATGATTTATTTTACAGATATTGATAATGGCTCTTTATCATACACAGATTGAATATGTATAGTATTTTCTAGTCTCTTTCTTCAAACTCTTGTAAAAAATTACATTGAGTATTTTTATGAGAATCCCTGATTTAAGCTGTTGGGCCCCTGTGTAGTTCAAGAGGTGAGAAATTTCTGCCTAAATAATATTTAGTTTCCAGAATCTGAGCTAGGATACTGATTTTTGAAGATTTACACAGAAACTCTCTACCTTCAACATTTTTCTTACCCCTTTGGGCATGACTTTGTACCCAGGTTGAGTTTCCCCTTAAGAAGTGGCCCTCATGTTTTTAGAAAACTTGATAAAGGAGGACAAAAGAGTGTGCAGTTCAGCTTTCCTTCCAACTGCGACTTCTTATCAGTAAATTCCTACATTCTTGGATCAATTTCTGGCAGGCAGGACAAAATGAAATATGGAATGTGAGTTCAGGTGAGGTGAAGTGAGGCTGTTTACTTGACAAAATACCTGTGTTTTTGTTCTGTAACAGCTGGGTATTTATTTCTGGCTCTATGTGCCAAACAACGTTATTCAATGGGCCGGTGCTGGGTTGAGCATTTGATGTATGTTGACCAGTTTTCATTCTCGCATCATCATTCTCGGACCACTTTATGTGGGAGATATGTCAGGACCTCCTCAAACAGAAGACAGGCTGAGGTCACTGAGGGTTACTTCGGGTCTTCTGCTGGCCTCGGCCCTGGGCCCACAGGCCTGGCCCTTCTTGGTTATAGGGCCTCCTCAGATCATCGTGAGCTTCTGACCCCTGCCTGTCTTTCCCATCTGTTCCCTCCCTGGTTTCAGCCACTCCTCACCTTGCACACCCTGTGGCTGCCCGAACATGCCGTGCCACATGTTCATGGCCACACCATCATTCTTGATGTTCTCTTTGATTGAAGCAATCTTCTACTCCTTTGCTTGCTAGATGAATCTTTATTTGTTCCTCAAGACCCAACTTGAATTTCTCCCCCTTTGTAAAGTCGCTCTAAAATCCCCTGCTCCCACCCCTACCGCCCTGGCCAGAAGTAACTGCCACTTCCTCCTGTGTTTTCAAAGCCTACTGATTATATCTCTAGTATAGCACTTACCGTGTGGTTTCATAGTGCCAAGTGGCTTTAGGCTAGTGTCTTATGCTTTCTGGACCTCAGCTTCATCATCTGTAAAACATGAATTAAAATAGTGCCTACCTCATGGGGCTATTGGAAAGATATGATGCTTAGAAAGCCCTTACCTAGCACAATGAGTGGCACTCAGTAAGAAGTCAATCAACGGTAGCTGCTATCATTACCACTTGCTTGCTTGGCAAGGTTTAGTGAGGAATACCAAAGCCACAGTCTCTCTTTGCTATACTCCATTCCTTTTAAAAAGCATTTTATTATGAAAAATTTCTAATATACACAAAAGTAGAAGGCATAGTTCTCCATTACCCATCACTAAACTTCAACGGTTATCAATTACTGTCAAACTTGCTTCATCTATTCCTCCTCTCCCCACCCCTCACTATTTTTCTATAGCTTTATCAAAGTAAAATTTACATACCATAAAATTCGCACCCTGTAAATGTATAATTTAATGATTTTTGGTAAATTTATGGAGTTGTGAAATCATCAGCCACAGTCCAGTCTTAAAGTCCATTCCTTTTTTATTTAAACACAGCAAAAGCAACTCTCTTCCATATGTCATTATTATATTTTGCTCTATTTTTATTTATTTTTAAGTTTATTTTTAAATTTTTAAAATGTATTTTTTATTTATATTTTGATAGACTTAGGGGTACAAGTGGTTTTGGTTGTATGGATGAATTGTATAGTGGTGAAGTTTGGGTTTTTAGTGCACACATCACCCAAATAGGGTACATTGCACCATATAGGTAGTTTTTCTTCCCTCACCACCCTCCCTACTTCTGAGTCTCCAGTGTTCATTGTACCACTCTTTATGCCCCTGTGTACCTACAGCTTAGCTCTCACTTACAAGTGAGATCATGTGGATTTGGTTTTTCATTCCTGCATTACTTCATTCAGAATAACGGCCTCTAGTTCCACCCAAGTTGCTGCAAAAGACATTATTTCATCCTTTTCATGGCTTAGTAATATTCCATGGTGTATATATGCCACATTTTCTTTATCCACTCCTCAGTTGATGGGTGCTTAGGTTGATTCCATATCTTTACAATTGTGAATTGTGCTGCAATAAACATATGATTGCAGGTGTCTTTTTTAATAATGATTTCTTTTCCTTTGGGTGGGTAGCCAGTAGCAGGATTGCTAGATCTAATGGTAGATCTACTTTTAGTTCTTTGAGAAATCTCCATGCTGTTTTCCATAGAGGTTGTTTACATTCCCACCAACAATGTACAGAGAGTTCCCTTTTCACCACATCTGTGCCAACATCTATTGATTTTTGACTTTTTAATAATAGCCATTCTGACTGGGTTAAGGTAGTATCTCACTGTAGTTTTAATTTGCACTTCTCTGATGATCAATGATATTAAGCATTTTTCATGTTTGTTGGCCATTTGTATATCTTCTTCTGAAAAGATATGTTCATTATGTTTGCCCACTTTTTAATGGAATTATTTATTTATTTTTCTTGCTGATTTGTTTGAGTTCCTTGTAGATTCTGGATGTTAGTCCCTTGTGGGAAGTATAGTTTGCAAATATTTTTTCCCATTTTGTATGTTGTCTATTTACTCTGTTGATCATGTCTTTTGCTGTGCAGAAGCTTTTTAGTTTAATTAAGTCTCATTTATTTATTTTTGTTTTTGTTGCATTTGCTTTTAGGGTCTTAGTCATGAATTCTTTGCCTAGGCCAATGTCCACAAAAGTTTTTCGTAGGTTTTCTTCAGAATTTTTACTGTTTCAGGTCTTACATTTAAATCTTTGATCCATCTTGAGTTAATTTTTGTATATGGTGAGAGATAGGCATTCAGTTTTATTCTTCTGCATGTGGCCCTCCAGTTTTCTCAGTACCATTTATTGAAAAGGGCATCCATTCCCTAGTGTATGTTTTTGTCTACTTTGTCAAAGATCAGTTGATTATAGGTATTTGACTTTATTTCTGGGTTCTCTATTCTATTCTATTGATCTATGTGTCACTTTTATGTCAGTACCATGCTGTTTTGGTTACTATCACCTTGTAGCATAATTTGAAGTCAGGTGATGTGATGCCTCCAGATTTGTTCTTTTTGCTTAGGATTGCTTTAGCTATTTGGGCTCTTCTTTTGGTTCCATATGAATTTTAGGATTCTTTTTCTAATTCTGTGAAAAATGACATTGGTATTTTTATAGGAACTGCATTGAATCTGTAAGTTGTTTTAGGTAATATGGTCATTTTCACAATATTGATTCTTCTAATCCATGAGCATGAGATGTTTTTCCATTTGTTTGTGTCTTCTACAATTTCTTTCATCAGTGTTTTGTAATTCTTCTTGTAGTGATCTTTCACCTCCGTGGTTAAGTATATTCTTAGGTATTTTATTATTATTATTAATATTGTACAGCTATTGTAAATGGGATTGAGTTCTTGAATCGATTTTCAGCTTGGTGTATAGCAGTGCTACTAATTTGTGTACATTGGTTTTGTAACTTGAAACTTTACTGAATTCACTTATCCAATCTAGGAGTCTTTTGGAGGAGTCTTTGGGGTTTTCTAGGCATAAGATCATACCATCGGCAAACAGAGATAGTTTGACTTCCTCTTTTCCAATTTGGATGGTCTTAAATTCTTTCTCTTGCCTGATTGCTTTGACTAGAACCTCCAATACTATGTTGAATAGAAGTGCTGTAAGTATGCATCCTTGTTTTGTTCCAGTTCTTAGGAGGAATGCTTTCAACGTTTCCCCATTCAATATGATATTGGCTGTGGGTTTGTCATATCTGGCTTTTATTGATTTGTTACTCTATTTTTAATAAGGGCTATGATGAAAAGAGACAACCCTCACAGAAGAAGGCCTGGCATGCATGGGCACTTTTATCTTTTCTATGTCTACTATGAGAGAAAGTTGTGTTTCCTCCACATTGTAAGAGTCTATTTTGGAAACAAGAGGGTCTTTGGACTTAACTGTCTGCTTCTCTTAATCTTTTCCTCCCACTATAATGAAAACCATCTGGAATTTTGAAAAGGTGGAAGATAAAGAAATGAACAAACAAACTATAAAATACTGCTGGCGGCTGAAGATGTTTGTTTAATATGTGTATGGAAAAAAACCGGATGGGGTCACTTAAAAAAGATGATCATGACTTAGTGTGGTAAAATGCAATTCCTTTCTGACTTCAATTCATCATGCTGCTTTGGTCAGCTTAGATGTTGTATTTGCCATGGAGGCTGTAATTATTTGCAGGAACCACATTACCAGCTCTAATTTCTTTTTTTTTTTAAGTTGGACAAAGCAACAATCAACTCTAAGCTATTTAGAGAGTGGCGAAACAGCACTAATGTGGCTCATTCATTTGCTCAACAAACACTTATTGAGTTCCTGTGATAGTTGAGGTCATCCTAGTAGGCTAACCTAAGCAGCTAGGTATGGTAGAAAAAATATATGTGGGTTTAAATCATGACTCTACTATTTAACTCTAAACCTCAATTACCCTTTCTGCAAAATAGGGATGATAATAATAGTTCCTACTATACAGGATTGTTGAGAAGATTAAATGAGATCATGCATATAAAATATCTACATTGTGCATGACAAATTGCAGACATTTAGTAACTGTTAGCATCCATCTTTAAAGTGTCAGCAGGGTCACAGATGTTTTAGGTCAAGTCCACTACAAGCAGAGCCCAAAATGGGAATTTTTATGAAAGTAATTTATTGAGATACTGCACTTCAAGAAAAACCAATAAGATGCAACTGTCAACACAATCAATTTTAGAACATTTTTATTATCCCCCAAAACCCTGCAACCCCTTAGCCAATCCTGCATCATCTACCAGGCCTAAGCAACCACTAATCTACTTTCTGTCTCTATGGATTTGCCTTTTCCAGACATTTCATATGAAATGTCATATTAGAATGAAATCATATAGTATGTGGTCTTTTGTGAATGGAATTATATAATTCCTTTTTGTTGTTGAGTAGTATTCCATTGTGTGACTATACCACTTTTTATTTATCCAGTAACAAGTTTATGACTATTTGGATTGTTTTTACTTTTTGGCTACTGTGAATAATGTTGCTGTAAACATTAGTGTATTAAGAAAAGAAAAGGAAAGAAAAAAGAAAAACCTATAAGGGAGGGAATGAAGCAAGATAAGGCAGGGGAAGAAGGCAAGGAAGCATGTAGACTCAGGTAAAGTCTAGCCTTGGCTTGATCCACCAGAGCTCTGGAGGATCAACAGCACCACAGAGTTGTTCCCCACTGAGGCAAGGAGGCCATATCAGTCAGTCATTGTCTGCAGGCTGCCCAGTAGGGATTAGGGTGTGTCACTTCCAGGAACAACAGGGGTATCCTGGCAGCTGAGATCTATTCTAAGGACAAAGGAGGCATCTGTGAGCCCTTTGCAGTCAACCCTCAGGGAACCTGAGGCACGAGTGCATTGGCCTGGTAAAGGGGATCTGGATGGAGCACCACAGCATCTCCTGCAACAGAGACAAAATAGAAATGGACACTGCCTGGCAAAAGTAGGTGTATTTTGGGAGAAGATGAGACACGTGTGAATCATTAGAGGAGGGGACATTCTTCCACTCTTCTAGCTGGAGAGAGATTTTTAAAAAACAGACTTTGTGGAGAAGGAAGCAATGAGGTGGAAATATACATCAGGACATAAAGGAAAACTTCACTGACATTTCCAGGTAGGGGAATATCACTGGCCAAGACTTGGGAGGAAAATCAGGGTTCTTTCATTCAATGTGCCAGACACTGTGCTAGGTTCTGGGGAGACCACAGTAAGTATAAGGGTGAGTATATTGTTTGGCTTGAATTTGGATAACATTAAGAGGAAACATTGAAAAATACCAGTGATGGTATTAGAGAAAGATACAGTTAAGAAACTGATTAAAGTACATGAATTGTATCAAGAATAATTATTCTACTTGGTTTATATTTTATAATAATACTCAGATAATCAATATAAAGAAGTTTTAAATTCTACTTTAGTGCGTGCATATATGTTACTTTTAACTTTTGGAAGTTATATTATTTTTGAAAATAGTTTTTGAATAGAACTGTTTAAAGGTCCATCAATATAATAAAATCAAATAGTCACTCAAAAATATTTCACAAAATTACCTAATTTGAATTTTTAGCACCCTCTTTTATACTCAAAAGCTATAAATTCTGTGATCTCTCCACCTATGTCCCCAACTAGCAAATCCAGGCCCCAACACTGGTAGCATACTAAAGGACACAGGATTCTCCCTCCTTAGAAGGAAGGAAAAGGCTGTGAATCCTCATTTTTGTCTTGTCACCCATTTTTTTTCTTGCAACTGTCCACTTCCTCATGAGGCCACATAAATTGAGCACTTACTATGTCCCAAGAGCTGACCTAAGCACTTTGCATGAATCAATTCATCTAATCCTTACAGTAGCCCTATGACATAGGTATTATTATCCTCATTTTACAGATAAAGAAACTGAGGCTCAGTTTAAGTTAATTTGCCCAAAGGTACATAGTTTATAAACGGCAAATCTGAGATTAGAATCAAGAACCTGTGTTATAACCACCCTCTATATTTTTCTTCTCTCATTCTGCTCTACTTGCCAAATTTCCAGCTTTCTTTTAACTGTTATACTCATTCAAGGATCATCTCTCAGCCTCTTTCTTATTCTGAGTGCCCACACATCTTACTGGTGCTAGAAAGTAATCACTACCACCCCACCAAGTGATCTCTGACTGGAAGGAGACAGTGCAGTTCTTGGACCTGTGGGCAATAGCTAGGGAGAAAAGTTCTTATGTTCATGGAGAGCTGCATCACTGACCCTTCATTGTAAACACCTTTTGGTGTCTTGTTGAAGTTGAACAGAATTCCTTTTAAGAGCAGAGTGGAAATACTGCTGACTTGGTGATAGAAGACCTGGTTGTCTAGTTGTGGTTTTCAATTACTCACTAATAAGATGAGCATGCTATCTGTTTTTTATACTTAATACAACTGTTTTAACTATGAATTTAAAGTGTTTAAAAGTATATTATATTTGGACTAAGGTGGTCCTGAAAAGAAAAAAAAAGTATATTATAAACTGTAATGTGCTCTGCTCTACAGATATTAATTATATTAAATAAGTAATCATGGTACAAGACCTTGCATTTGTAGTACTCTTTGAAGTATTATATTATTTCATTGAATCTCTGAATAACCCTGTGGCTTAGGTATAATTATCCCCATTTTACAAAGAGGGAACTGAAGGTCAGAGAATTTTAAAGCTTCCCTGTGTTAGTCACCTTGGACTGCCACAAGAAAATACCATAGCCTGGGTGGCTTAAAGAATAAAAATGTATTTTTTCACAGTTCTGGAGGCTGGAAGTCAGAGATCAGGATGCCAGCATGGTAGGGTTCTGGTGAGGGTTCTCTTCCAGGTTGCGGACATCTTCTTGCTGTCTCCTCACTACGGCAGAGAGGGAGAGAGCAAGTGTGCAAGCCCTCTGGTGTCTGTTCTTATAAGGGCACTAATCCTGTCATGAGGGCTTCATCCTCATGACCTTATCTAAATCCAAGTATCTCCCAAAGGCCCATCTCCAAATACCATCACATTAGGGGATGGTGCTTCAAAATATAAATGTGGTGGTGGGGGTGTCACAATTCAGTTCAGAGAACTCCCCTTTCCTCCTTTCAAGGTCATGAAGTTCACAAGTGGCAAAGCCAGAGATTAGATTCAAGTTTTCCAACTCTAAATCTTGAACTCTTTCCCTAAAACCAGAGGCATCTCACATTTTCTTTAATTTACCATTTTCTTTTTTTTTTTTTTAAATACTTTTAAAAAGTTATTTATTTATTTATTTTTTTGGGATGAGGTCTTGCTATGTTGCCTAGCAAGGCAGGACTTGAACTCCTGGGCTCAAGCAATCTTCCTGCCTCAGCTTTCTGAGTAGCTGGGACTACAGTCACATACATACCACCATTACTGGCACATTTTGAGACTAATTCAGTCAGGGCTTTCTCCTATTATATCCAGTACTTCTTATGACAGACTACTTTTAATGAAGATTATAGTGTTTTCCTGCCCACTTCTCTGGCTCTTGTGGAAGTCAGATTTGAGAACATTCTTCCCTGGTAGTAATTTCTTTATATTTGTTATATTTCTTCAAAATGGAAGTATATACTAAGAAAAAAATAAACTGGTTTACTAAGACATTTCAAAGACATACATCTCTAAATCTAGAACAGAAGAATCTTGATTTCCATCTTAGTTGGAAATCTGCTCCCTAATATAAAAGAACAAATTGAAGATAATCTAGCTGGATGGGCGGGTCGGCCCCTTGAGATCACGCTTTGAGAAATTAAATTCAAGATTCCTTGCTTTGCAACTTGAATCTTTACAGAACCAAAATATGATTCTAGAAGTAAAGTTCACTTATATCATGGAAGCTTCCCTCTTTGCCTTCAGATGTTTGTAGATACTATAAAAAGCCAGGATGGAAAAGAAAAAGAAAAACAAAACAAAGAAAAGCTGTTGGATATTTTAAAAAAGGTTATAAAAGGTTTGTGGAAGTCTTATCTTGTATGGTCAAAGCTGACTGAGATTGGATGGATTTAGTTATAAGGTTTTATTAAAATTAGCTTTAATATTAATGGTACACTGATGAAAAAGTAGAATTTGCTCTTCTCTGTTAAAATGACAAAGTTTTCTTGAAGTATTGCTCTGAGAATGTGATGGGTTTTTTTTTTCCTTTTAAGTAATTGGTCTAGGAAACAAAGATATTGTGTTTTATCAAGATAATTTCTTGTGTTTGATGTTGTTTTTTTTTAGGTCTTTGATTACTTAGGAAAATTGAGTATTCTCAATATTAAAAGAACTAAGTTTTTGATCACAACTATGTAACCTTCTATATTTGCCTTTAAAATTTTTTATTGTCTCTTTGATTAAATAGAGAACCAAGACCATATTTAATTGTTTTAAACCTTTAGACATTTTTGACAAATTTCCCAAAATAAAATTTCAAGTTATGCTTTTTTTGACCTTGAATTAACTTTGGGATTTTCCATTTGGGCCCCTGGAAAGCCTTGAAGGATGTGTCTCTCACCTTGTAAAAGAGATATTAAAATAACTAGGATAATTTGATATGTTAAATTATATGGGAAGCATTGCCAAATAACAAGTGATGCTAAGCTTCTTTAAATTATATTTATGGGTATGTCACTGATATTTGTGCTCCAAAAATTATATGAGATTCCTAGAAATCTATATATTATCAGTCACAATTTTGGTTATTATGTTAAACTGTTGCATACCACAAAATAACCAAATTTCCTTGTCAATTGTGTCATTATTATAATGAACTTTCATCATATCTTTAACCATTTTAAGTTTTTTGTTATCCACAGGGAGTTAGTCATTTACTTTGATTCTTCTTTTAAAGCATTTGCAATCAGCCACAGTCCGAAATTGCTTCTTCATCAAGGAGATTCATGGAAAAGCCCCTGAAAAATACTTTTGAGTACAGTTTCCTTATGACTTTAATCATACCATCAGACTGAGTAAGAATTTCCAAAACTCTAATGAAGAAACTGATGGCTTCATCAAGCAGAACAAGAATTAATTACATGAGACTGAATGAACTAATGAGAATAATGTTTTTATGACTTTTAGTTAAAAGTGTACAGGTTCTTTCAATGTTTTGTTTTCCAGATTTACAGAAACTTTTTTTTTCTCTTAAGCTATCTACAGCTTACAGCAATTTGGTAAATTATACTTTTATAAACAGAATTGAAACATTTACTTTTTTCTCCCTGATTTTTCCAGAATTTATGAGTATTCTTATTTTATAGTAGCATAGTTATCTGTATAAGTTCAATAAGAATCTGTTCTCTTTGTAAAATGATACAATTGGAATCACTGGTTATATTACCAAGGCTTTTACTGAAATGTCATATTTTCATATATGACCAGACAGTTTTAAGGAACTAAGGCTGACTT
This sequence comes from Daubentonia madagascariensis, assembly GCA_023783475.1. NCBI lineage: Eukaryota > Metazoa > Chordata > Mammalia > Primates > Daubentoniidae > Daubentonia > Daubentonia madagascariensis. The sequence goes on along the minus strand of JAKFHU010002333.1, from coordinate 3,152,843 downwards.
TATGGAGTCAATAAGTCCCCCCTGGAAAAACTGGTCTGGTATCTTGAATACATGGTTTCCTCACAGGGTTCCTAGCCTTGTGGTGAGAAAGAATATCAATTCCTAGAAGGTTCAGGAACCTCTATTTTGGGGACCTCAAGAGAAAAATTCACCCAAATCTATAAGCATTACAGGCAAAGTCTGATGGTGAGTCCTTGGCTTGGTTTTCTAGCCTGGAGAGGCTTTTCAAAAGTCTAATCTGAGATTTCTTATCAAAAGTTCCAGCAAAGCAGACTTAAAATGAGCCTGTATTACATAAGTGCAGCAAAGAATCACTATTCTTGCTGCACTTATGTAAATAATCAGGCCAAGATTAACAATACTAATTTTGAAAATACATTCATTTTACTGTGATTGTCTTTGGTTAAAATATGGATGACTGTAGAAAGAAAAAGTTGTTTCAGAAGAAAACTATAGTGTACCTGTTATTAGATTCCAGCTCATTGTTTTTGAGGGGTTGTTATTTACCTGTAAACTGGACTGGATTCTGAATTCTTTTAGTTTTCTCCAACATCTGGCTACAACTGTCCAAATGAATATTTGCGATTTTTCTTCCATGCTTCTGAGTTGGAATTGCTGAAATTAAAACTGCCCTTTTCCTAAAGCCCTGCAATCTAAAACTGGATGACTTGATTTAGACTTCAGAGAAATCACCACAATAACTTATGTATGGACAATCTTCATGCCTGTTGATGTGTGGACTACTCAGAGGGTTCACTGGAACACTTGGTCCAAACTGCAAACCAGGAAAATCTGTCTGATTGCCACAGCCTGCTCCTACTCCAACCGAAGATGCTTTAAGCCCAACATCTAGAAATCTTCTCAACTGGATGTCCTCCAGACTAAGAAACTATTAATAGTTTACAGACTACTCCAAATACCAAGCTTGGCTTTTCTTTTGTTTCTATTGAAATGTCTCTTATTAAATACTTGTTTGCTTGCACCATAGAGAGGCCTAACTTTGATGGGAGCCTGCCAGAAACACTACCTCCTGAAATGAGACACAACTATTTAGTTGGACTGACCTATTCCCAGGTCTTTAACCACTCAGTTACTAACTTGATTTTTCTCTCCTCAGCCACCACTTCATCTTTTAATATGTGACACTCTTGGGAATTTTCAGACAGGGTAAATGAAGAAGTTCAGGAAATGCCATCCCAAAATATGCCACTTTGGTATGCTGATTACTTCAGACAGAGGGCCCTTGGGGAATAGCAAATATAGGCAGAGGCTTTCTCTGAGCTCCCGTTATCTGCCTGAAGATGGATCCTCCAAAAGGAACTCCATTGCCATGAATCCCCTCCCCAGGAATCTTATCAACCAAAGAAGATTGACCTGAATCACGGGAGAGGAGACTGGAGGTCCACACCATCCACAGACAGACACAGGCCATCACCTGCTCTTCTCAGTGCCCATTCATCTTTCCCCAAAATCATTTCTTCTCCCCTGCGTTGCTTACATCCCCCCACCTCTCTTCCCTATAAAGAGGGTACACAAGCTTCTAGATCCCACTGGGTTTTCAGGTATTCATTCTTCCTTCATGTGATGCCCTGTACATGCAATAAATTTGTCTACATTTTCTCCTGTTCATCTGTCTATTGTCAGTATATTTTATAGACTCAATTTTTGAGCCTTCAGAGGGTAGAGGGAAAATTTTCCCTCCCCTATGTAAGCCACTGGATACAAGTATTGGGTCAGGGGAAATGTTAGGTTTGGATAAAGACGTTTGAGTATCATCAGCATATAGATGTATTTAAAGCCATAAACATTGATGAGCTCAGTAAGAAGAATGTATAGACAGAGAAGACATGAGGACTGAGGATTGATCTGGTTCTTCAGTCCAGGAGGAATCATCAAAGGAGACTGAGAAGTGGCCAGTGATGTAGGAGGAAAAGTAGGAGAGTCCTGAAAGACAAATAAAGACAGTATTTCAAGGATGACAGAGCAATCAATATGTAAAGTAAGATTAGGACTGAAAATGGACCACTGGATTTACTGACATGTCAGTCATTGGTGACCTTAACAATAGCAGTTTGGGTGGCATGGTGGGATCAAAAGCCTGACTGACAAAGGTTAAAAGAGAATTAAAGGAGAGAAATAGGAGATAGCAAATATAGGTAACTTTTTTGAGGAGTTTTGCTCCAAAGGAAAGGAGAGAAACAGAATGTTAGGTGGAAGGACCAATGGGGTCAACAGAGGCAATTTGTTTGTTTGTTTTTAGGATAAGAGAGATACTTTTGTGCTAATGGCAATGATTCAGTACAGGGTCTTGAATTTAGACAGAGAGGAGGGACTGGCCTTGGATGGAGAGAAGACAGTTCATAGAATATCAGGAGGAAAGGCATTGAATACCCAAAATGAGTACCCAAAAACCCAGTGAGATCTAGAAGCCTATATACCCTCTTCATTGGGGGGGGAGGGGATGTAGGCAACTTAGGGTAGAGCAAATGATTGGGAAGGATCAATGGGCCCCCAGAGGAATAGGTGGTAGCCGGTGACAAAGTCTGTCTGGGCATGGTGTCAACCTCACATGCTCGTGAGTAGGTAGATGTGATGGAGGGAACTACAGAAGGTTCTCTTCTGGTTACTTCTGTTTTCTCAATGGAATAAGTCATTGGCTGAAAATGTGGATAGGGGAAGTGGACCTGGAAGTTTAAGGACAGAAAAAGTATGAAATTGTCATGTAGGAGAGTGAAAGAATGAATGGATCAGGGAAATGTCATACGCTTGGTGGGCAGCACACAGTCCTATGTAATGGTGTGTTTGCTCTGGTCAGTTTTTTAGCTGCACAGATGCAAGTTCAGAGTAGGCAGAGAGCTGGGTATTTTGCTAAGTAAGAACAATGAAACAAGAGACGGGGGCAAGGGAGTTGAGGGTGTATGAAAGACGTGAGTATAATAATTGATCATGGAATTCAGGCTGGGTAAGGGAAATGAAGATAAATAAGAAGAAGGGTGAGGGAGAGTTCAAGATGTAGTAATGACAGAGTTTAGGTCCCAGGGGGTAGAAGGATTCCTGGAGTTGGGAATGTGGTAGGCAGAATAATGGCCCCCAAAGATGTCCATATGCTAATCCTTGGAATCTGTGAATATGTCAGGTTACATGGCAAAGGGGAATTAAGGTTGCAGATGAAATTAAGATTGCTAATGAAGCCGACCTCAGGATATGAAGATTATCAGGATGGGCCCAAAGCAATCACAGAGTCCTTAAAAACTGGAAGAGGGTGGTAAAAGAAGAGAGTCAGAGGCAGACGTGACTACAGAAGAAGGTCAGAGTGACACGATATAAGAAGGACCCAATCTGCCTTTGCTGGCTGTGAAGATGGAGGAAGGGGGCCAAGAATGAAAGAATGCAGGTGGCCTTTTGAAGCTGGAAAAGGGAAGGAAATGGATCCTACCCAGAGCCTACAGAAAGGAACACAGCCCTGTCGATGCCTTGATTTTAGCTCTGTGAGTCCCATACCAGACTTCTGACCTATAGAACTGTAAGATAAATTTGTGTTGTTTAAGCGACTAAGTTTGTGGCAATTTGCTATGGCAGCAACAGAACACTATAGGTTGAGTATCCCTTATCTGAAATACTTGGGACCAGAAGTGTTTTGGATTTTGGGGTTTTTTTGGATTTTGGAATATTTACATATATATAATGAGATATCTTGGGGATGGGACCCAAGTCTAAACACAAAATTCATTTACATTTTATATATACCTTCTATACATAGCGTGAAGGTAATTTTATGCAATATTTTTAATATTTTTGTGCATGAAACAAAGTTTTGACTGTGTTTTGACTGCAACCTGTCACATGAGGTCAGGTGTGGAATTTTCTACTTCTGGCATCATTTCAGTGCTCAAGAAGTTTCAGATTTTGGAGCATTTCAGATTTTGGATTTTTGAATTAGGGATGCTTAACCTGTAATACAAAGTATTAGAGGGAATGAGTACTGAACCTAAGATTATGAAGGGGTTGGTATCAGTTTTGGTGGTAACAAGGTCAAAGGTATGGCCATGGTATAAGTCTGAAGGAAGGCAGCAGACTAGATTGTTAGAAGAACATACCTTATAGTACCAGACAATTTAAAACCAAAATTTGGTCATGATTTCTATACATTGGTCAATATTATGTGGCAAATTATCAATGTATTGGAGTTTTTTGTTTGTTTTTTTCACTAGCAGGCATACGCAGCAGAAATGTTGGCCCACCCCTTCCTGCAGCTGATCTTTATTAGTGTTTACTGCTTGCTGGTATAAGCTGTGCTACTCAGAATTGGATTAGGGGGAGATCTGGTCTAAATTAAAACTGTGATAAATGAGCACTGTTTACATTTCCTCACACCCGCCCTTCTCCACACACACATCAAATTACTCTGGAAATGAAATGCAAAATAAAATGAGGAAGGATTCTGTTCTTCATTAATGTGTAATTATAAAATGCTGGGGCTCCCCTGCTGGGTGAAGAAGTAAAGCCCATAGCAGGGTGGGAATGCTTGACGGTGGGACGTTCTTTGTTGCTATTAACTATTGAGGATTATTATTTTCACATTTTTACAAACACATGAATCAAAATGAGGACTTGGATAAAATATGTACCCCCTCATGGAACCATAATGAGGAAAGGAAAGCAACTGGGCAGAACTGTTCATATCGCAAAACTGGAGCCTAATAGTCTACCTCTTTTGATTCCCCTGCTCTTACTTTAAAAAAAAATAAGCTAAGCAATTTAATAAGTGACTTCTAAGTCAGCTTTAATTCCTGATTTTAAACCACTTAGTCTTTTGTATAAATGTAGCAAAGATGATGGAGATGATCTCAATTTGCTTTGATCTATTTTAAAGATATTTATAGCGTCAGCCCTGGGGTGGGGGGAGAGAGAAAGAGAGAGCACAGCACACTGCTTAGACCCTGGGATTGTACAAACTGTTAGCCTCTCTGGCCAGCGGTGTGGAGAAGCTGTGCTCTCAGAAGCTCAGTTTCTTCATCTGTATAATGGGGGTAATACTAGTTGAATGGGTCTCACAAAGTTGTTATGAGAACTTGATGACATTATTGGTAAAAATGCTTGCATAATGCTTGGCACGGTACTCAATGAAGGGACATTATTATTATCATCTCTGTTTTTAGCAGTGAAACATGGGAAAAAGATGGGAGGAAACCTGTGTTTCTCATTCCAGTCTCCTTCTCCCAACCCTGGCCATCGTAGGTGTAATTTAAAACTTTGTATTTGATCTAAAATTTTATTCTCAGTAAGTCATTTCTTTCTATAATACTTTCCCAAATTCTAAATAACAGGGAATACTAACTGGTTTCCTTATTAATCCATATAATGATGCATGAGATATTTGTCAGGGCAGTCTGGTGAAAAGACATGTTTTTCCTCAAAGAGATATGAATGTCCTTTAAGGATAGAGCTGCACTTTCCAATATGCTAGCCCCCAACCACATGTAGCTATTTAAGTTTAAATGAATTAAAATTAAATAAAATTAAAAATTCAGTTCCTTTATTGTATCAGGCAAATTTCAAGTGCTCAATAACCACATGTGGCTAGTGGCTACTATGCTGGACAGTGAAGAGATAGGACATTTCCATCACTGTTCTATTGTGTTCATAACTGGCCTAAATTGGAGTTCAATAAGCACAGGATAGAAAGCAAAAGAGATAGAGGCATAGTGTTGAAAGACAAGGTGGGAAGGTAAGGAAGAGAAATTTTATCAATTTCATAAATTTGTGAAGGACTCGTCCTGCATTTTACTGAATAAAGCCACAAACACTGAACAAAATTGCCCATAGATTGTCTGTGGATGTTGTGGGAAGGAAATCTCAATAAATATTTTTAAGCTGTTAGAAATTTTACTGGTATACTTCATTTTGCATAATGAAAATTCATTCATTTATCGAATATTTATTTCATGTCTCGCATGTGCCATGTGCCCAGTGAGGGAGGGAAGAAGCCATGTGGGTGTCTGGGGGGAGAGTGTTCCAGGGCTGTGGGAAAGAAGGAGATCAGGATGAGAAGGATCAGCAGTGTGTAGGTGGGGAATAGACTGGGGAGAGAGGGTGGGACTCAGTAGACCGATCAGGGAAGGCACTCCCTAGGAAAGGAGCTTTGAGAGAGACTTGAAGGAGGAGAGGAAGCGAGTGACCCAGAGGAAGGTGGCTGCAAGGGCACAGGACTTGGAGCAAGGGTGTGCCTGGCACATTCAAGGAACAGCCATTGTGGCCGAGCAGAGCGAGTGAGGGAGGGAGTGAGGGATGTGAGGTCTGCGTGGTAATGGGGGGAGGCGTGGCATTGTATTTAGTTTTCTAGGGCATTGTAAGTACTTTGGCTCTCACTCAGTGTGAAATAGGGAGTCATCAGATATTTTTTTAAAAGAAACACAGACTGATTTGACTTAGGTTTTAAAAAGACTCTTCTGGATCCTGAGATGAGAGGGTGGTAGTTTGGACCAGGCTGGTAGCAGGTGTAGGCGAAAAGAAATATCTTTTCCTTACCTATCACTGGGCTTGTGGTTGAGGACCCTGTAATAAAAGGCAGATTAACAAGAGAAAAGCATACAGATTTATTTATTTAGTCTAAGTTCTTCACGACATAGAAGCCTTTATAAGGAAGTGAAGAGCTGAAGAAACAGGTAAACTTATGTATTTTTATGCTTATATTTGATGATGTATGGACAGTTGGCTGAGAAATATGATTGGAGGAAAAAAGAGTATGATCTAATGATAATAAACTGGGGGAAATTTAGCAAGATCTGTTTGTTTAGATTCTTCTCTGTGTCCCTGTGTCTTCAGAGATGCTATGGTTTGAATGTGTGTGTTCCCTCAAAAATGTATGTTGAAATTTAATCACCAATGTTAGGAGGCGGGGTCTTTAGGAGTTTCTGCCTTCATGGATGGGATTATGGCCTTATAAAAGGGCTGGAGGGAACTAGCTAGGCCCTTCTACCATGTGAAGATGCCACCTTGGGAAGATACCATTCATGGAACAGGCCCTCATCAGACATTGAACCTGCTGGTGCCTTGATCTTGGACTTCCCAGCTACCAGAACTATGAGAAATAAATTTCTGTTTAAAAATTACCCAGTGTAGGGTATTTTATTACAGCAGAAGGAATGAACTAAGACAAGAGATAACCATGTTCCTTTCCTCCAGGTATAGGGAGGACATCTCTTAAATGAAGGTTTCATGACCTGCTTCAGAGGAGAAAGGTGGGAGGTCAGAGAGTGACCTTCCTATTTTACGACCTGCTTCAGAGGAGCAGGTGAGAGTGACCTTTTTATTTTTGCTGTTTTCTCAAATGCCAAGGTGCCATATTTTGGGACATAGCATGTCCTGAATCTCATCACAGAAAAGTTGGTGAGAAGTGGTTGGATTTTGGATAAATTTTAAGGTAGAGTCAACAAGATGTGTTGACAGATTGGATGCGTGGTGTGAAAGACAGGAATCAAGATAACTAAAATGTTTGGCCTGAGCAATTTCAAGGATAAAACTGCTATCAACTAAGATGCAAAGGATGGGAGGTAGGGCAAGGGGATTTTTTTTGGCTGGGGGTGAAGGGAGGATAAATTAAAAATCCAGTCTTGGACATGTTGTTTTGAGATGTCTTCAAGTGGAGAAGTTGGATAGATGGTTAGATATAAGACTGTGGAGATCACTCCAAAAATCAAAATGTTTGGAAATAGAGCAGTGTAAAATTTGACAAGCAGACTAATAATTGATATTTTTAAAAACACTAATTATCCACTAAATTGTCAACATCATTCATAAATATGGAAATACTACATGCCTGGCTATGTAGTATTTGCAATTTGCTTGACAGCAAGCAGTAATAATACTACAGAGTTATATGCTCTGTTTTTATATGAACCCTGAATTTTATTGTTAAGATCTGATTAAAGCAATGTATACCTATACTGACATTAAGTAACATCTGTATCTGCACTGTCCAATACGATAGCCATGAGCCACGTGTACCTCAATAGAGCACTTCAAATGTGGTACAAATTGACATGTGCTGTTCGTGTAAAATACACACTGGAGTTCAGAGATTTAGTATGAAATAAAGAAATGTAAAATACCTCATTCGGAAATGTTTTTACATTGATTACATGTTGAAATGATAATGTTTTGGCTACATTGGGTTAAATAAAATGTATTATTAAAATTAATTTAACCTATTTCTTTTTACTTTTTTTAATGTGACTACTAGGAAACTTAAAATTACAAATGTGGCTTGCACTATACAGTTGACCTGAAAACAACATAGTTTGAACTGCATGAGTCTATTTATATGCAAATTTTTTCTGTAAATATATTGGAAAATTTTTTGGAGATTACAACAATTTGAAGAAACTTACAGACTAACTGCATAACCTAGAAATATCAAAAGAATTTTAAAAAGTTAGGTATGTCATGAATGCATAAAATATATGTAGATACTAGTCTAGTTTATCATTTACTACCAGAAAATATACACAAATCTATTATAAAAAATTAAAATTTATCAAAACTTGTGCTCACAAACACTTGCAGACTGTACATGACACCATTCACAGTTAAGAGAAATGTAAACAAATATAAAAAATGAGGATTAAATCATAACTTCATCAAATTAACTGTAGTACGTTGTGTACTACTGTAGAAATTTCGTAGCCACCTCTTGTTTCTATTGTGGTGAGCTCAAGTGTTGAGAGTGTCCCCTTAAAACACTGTGTGACATTGCTCATCTCCGTGTGAGCAGTTCGTCTTTCTAGTAAATTGCATATCACAGTAAAAAGTGATCTGTTACAGTTCTGGTGTATTTTTCATTGGATTTTGTGCAGCACTGTAAACTTTGAATAACACCATGGAACCTACATGAAGTGCTACTAGTAATGTTGGAAGCACTCCCAGGAAGCAGAGAAAAGTCATGACATTACAAGAAAAAGTTGAATTGCTTGATATGTACCATAGATTGAGGTCTGCAGCTGTGGTTGCCCACCATTTCAAGATAAATGAATCCAGTGTAAGGATGACTGTAAGAAAAGAAAAGGAAATTTGTGAAGCTGTCACTGTAGCTATGACAGCAGGCACGAGAACCATGCACTTTTTGTGAAATATCTTTTTACCTGTATTGAAAATGCAGCTTATATGTGAGTGCAGGATTGCTATAAGAAAGGCATACCTATAGACTCTAATATGACTTGAGAAAAAGCAAAGTCATTATGTGACAATTTAAAGCCAAAGGAAGATGAAGGATCTAAAGCTGGAGAATTTTTATTTTCATTTTATTTGTTTTATTTTTTGTAGAGATGAGGTCTCACTATGCTGCTCAGGCTGGTCTCTAACTCCTGGCCTCAAGTGATCCTCCCACCTTGGCCTCCCAAAGTGCTGAGATTATATAGGCGTGAGCCACCATGCCCAGCTAAAGCTGCAGAATTTAATGCCAGCAAAGGATGGTTTGATAATTTTAGAAAGAAGTTTGGTTTAAAAGTGTCAAGACAAAAGGAGAAGCAAGAGAAAGTAGACCAGTTCCCAGATAAGATTAAGTAAATCACTGAAGAGAAAAGATATCTGCCTGAATAGGTTTTTAATGCAGACCAAAGTGTCTTATTCTGGGGGAAGAAAACCACAAAGGACATTCATTAGTAAGGAAGAGAAGCAAGCACCAGGATTTAAGGCAGGAAGGGATAGGCTAACTCTACTCTTTTGGGCAAATGCAGCCAGGTTTATGATCAGGACTGCCCTTAGCTATAAAACTGCCAACCCCCAAGCCTCCAAGATCAAGGAAACTACCTTGATCAAGGTAGTTGATCAAGGGAAAAGATCAAGACCAACTACCAGTCTTTTGGTTATACAACAAGGCCTGGATGATAAGAACTCTTTTTCTGGATTAGTTCCATCAATGCTTTGTCCTTGAAGTCAGGAAGTACCTTGCTAGTAAGGGACTACCTTTTAAAGTTCTTTTGATATTGGACAATGCCCCTGGCCACCCAAAACCCCATGAGTTCAACACTGAAAGTGCTGAAGTGGTCTCCTTGCCCCCAAACACAATGTCTGTAATTCAGCCTCTAAGTCAGAGAGTCATAAGGACCTTTGCACATGGTACACATGAAAAGGATTGTCAATGCTATGGAAAACAACCCTGATAGAGAGAATATCATAAAAGTTTGGAAGGATCACATCATTGAAGATGCCATCATTGTTATAGAAAAAGCTGTGAAATCCATCAAGCCTGGAACAATAAATTTCTGCTGGAGAAAAGTGTGTCCAGATGTTGTACATGACTTCACAGGATTTACAACAGAGCCAATCACGAAAATTATGAAAGAGATTGTGGATATGACAAAAAAGGTGGCAGGTGGGGGGAGGTGTGTGAAGCATTTTAAGATACAGATCTTGGAGAAATTTAATAGCTAATAGACACCACACCAGAAGAATTAACAGAAGATGACTTTGTAGAGATGAGTGCTTCCGAACCAGTACCCAATGATGAGGAAGAAGACATAGAAGAAGCAGTGCCAGAAACAAATTGGCATTAGACAATCTGGAAGAAGGGTTCCAATTATTCAAGACTGCTTTGACTTCTTTTAAGACATGAACCTTCTATGGTACGTGCACTGAAACTAAAGCAAACTGTGGAAGAAGGATTGGTACCGTATAGAAACATTTTTTACAGAAATGAAAAAGCAAAAAAATCAGACAGAAATTAAGATGTTATTTCCATACAGTTACACCAGTGTGCCTGCCTCCCCTGCCTCCCCTTCCACGTCCTTCTCTACCTCTTCTGCCTCTGCCACCCCTGAGACAGCAAGACCAACCCCTCCTCTTCCTCCTCCTCCTCAGCCTGCTCAACGTGAAGGCAGTGAGGATGAAGATCTTTAATATGATCCACTTCCACTTAATGAATAATAAATGTGTTTTCTCTTCCTTATGACTTTCTTAGTAACATTTTCTTTTCTCTAGCTTACTTTCTTGTAAGAATACAGTATATAATACATATAATGTACAAAATATGCATTAGTTGACTGTTTATATTATCCATAAGGCTTCTGGTCAACAGTAGGCTATTAGTAAGGTTTTGGGGGAGTCAAAAGTTATACAGATTTTCATCTGGATGGGAAGCTGGTCCCCCTAACCCCAGCGCTTTTTAAGGGTTGACTGTATTTCCATTGGAAAATGCTAGTCTAAAGTATTGTCTCTTAGGATTACAACTTTTGTTTTAAATGGCTTTTCTTAGGAAGAAAGTCTTTTGTCACGTTTTGCCACAGTGTCTTTTCAATTGTGAAGGAGAGGATCCAGAAATCATTGGCCACACCAGCTGTATCCTCCAGGAGGCTTCCCTACTGCAGCAGGAGGCTCTGAAACCTGTCTCAGTACAGAAGCCATATTACAAAGCTTTTGATTGGTAGTTTTTTCCCCCACCTACCAGATTGAAGGCAGTAATTATGTCCACATTGTCTGACTAAATGCTGCTGGTGTGTGTCATTAGAGCCGGTTTCAGGCAACTTTTAGAGAGCAGTGTGCTGTCCTCCCTGAATAGATAATGAAGGCTGGGGCTGAGTCCCCACAGCCCTCCTGTGTGACTTGACACCTCCACTTGCAAGATGAGAGAAAAGAATTGTTCTGAGAATCCCTGGGAAGTGTGGGGGGAACCCTGCTGTTCTCTAAAAGGCATTCTAGGAAAAGACTTCACAGAAAATCAATTGTTATCACTTAAGACCTTTCCTTTAACTCACTATATGCCATTGTACGCATATTTTTTTTCTTAGAATAGGACAAAGCAATGTGTGAAAAATTGTATACTGTTCCTGTGGTGTCTTTGAAAGCAAGTTTATAAATTGCTAATATGCATTACTATAAGTCAGGAGTCTCAAAGAGAATAGGATGTCAATAAAAATCATCCACAGGCCAGATGATGAAGCAGGGAGAAAGGGCACTGTTGGAACTGAATGATATGGGTTCAGGAAAGATGAAGTGAATTTGAAGAAAGAATCGTGTTGAGGTGAGACACAAAGCTTCCCACCCCCACCCTATGAAGTTCCTGAATGACTTTCTGGCCCTTTCATGCTTTTGCTTCCCTGTGGCTTGAGGCTTCCATTCTCCAGAGGAATTAAGGGAAGATTTCTGCTGAGAGGACTGGGTCCCATTAGTTCATTGCTTTCCCCTTTTGCTCTCTCTGCCCCAGTGCTCCTTATTTTTAAATCAAATGCTTTAAGTATACCAGCCACTTTTGCCCCAGCATGCTGTGTGATTAAGAGCATGGATTCTGGAAGCAGACAAAGCCTGAGGTCTAACCCCAGGTCTGACACTTCCCAGCTGTGTGACCTTGGGCAAGTCGAGTAATCTCTCAGAGCCTCCCTCTCTTCCACATATGGGAGCACTGGCCATCTCTGTCTCGTGGGATGGCTGTGGTAGTGAATGTGGCACATGGGAAGTGCTCAGAAACGTTAGCTATTATTATTGTAGGGGCAGGAAGGTATAATACCTTTCCTCACCCATCATAAGGGTCATGACAGACACTCCTACAACAAAAGACAGAGGTTATCAAGTAAGAAATGAAAATAAAATCCTAAGTCCCCAACCGATGAAATGGACCCCCTTTCGGCCAAGGGGACCCCAGAGAAACCTTAAAACTGAGTTCCTGGCCATGATGGGAGGGAAGGTTGGACCTGCCTCGTTATACCCCCATCTCTAAACCAGCCTTTTGTAAAGACTTCCTCCACTGCTGATTTCAATCAACCGCCTAATATGGCTCCTACCTTTGTGCATTTTCAGCACTACAACTGACAAGTATTTTTTCCTGATAAGGGGCCGCCAACCATGGAGTGGTTCTGACCAGTCTACAGAGGCTGTGTAAAGAGGATTTTTGTGTCCTCTCCTTCACCTTTTGACATCAGGGGGCTAAAAACTCCATCCTCAGGTGATGTTAATGCCACTATTTTCTGAACATGGATCCCATGAAGTAGTATGAAGCTTAATTGTGTATGCACATGTTTCTCCTTTCATAAATATTCATGATTCCTACAGCTTATTGAGTATGTATATTCGGTCACCCTGCTCAGCATAAATTTCTCTTCCTATTGCTGTTCACTTGAAGTATGGGTTTCCAGCTTCTAGATGGAGGCTATTGTTTCCCAGCCTATCAGAACGGCCACATCACTCTACAGGCTGCAACCCTTTATGAGAAATAAAGCTCTCCTTTCCAAATTTATGAACCTCATCATTCTTCAGTTGACACAAGAGAAGAGCATAATAAATTATTTAATCAAAGTTTTATGTGACATGGGAGACCTTAGAAATGAAGACACAAAGACCTAGGGAAAACTGTTTGTTTTTATGCTTAGGTTTGATGAAGAATGGACAGCCATGTAGAAATGTGATTGGACAAAAGGATGTGATCTAATGGTAATAGACTGAGGGCAAGTCCTGCCTGTTCAGATTCTTCTTGGCCTCTCTGTGTGGCATTCCTTCCTCCTGGGTATGCGGCAGGACCCTCCAGACTGAGGATCTTCCAGAGAGAAGGGAGAAAGGAGAGAGTGACCTTTCTAGGATTTATGGCATGCTTTGGGAGAGATGGGTCCTAGTTTCTATGACCCACCTTGGGGAAGAGGAGTTCTGGTTTCTAGGACTCACCCTGGGGGAGAAAGAGGGGTAAGAGACAGGAGGGCAGGAGGTCAGAGAGACATTGCTTCTAAGGCCTTCCAAGCTCCTTTAGTTCCAAGTACACAGTATACCAAAGTGCCATACTTTGGGATATCATGTTCTGAGCCCCAACATTATTATTATAAATCAGGCATAATTTTAGGGAACAAATTGTACGTAAAATAAGCATGTCTGTAATTCACAGATACTAGAATTTTACATCACTCATTGTGTTTTATTTTGGAATAAGGCACTGGACAATCTATATCAGGTACTTGGCATTGATGGAACCTTGGCATTTGAGAAAACAGCAGAAGTAAAAAAGTCATTCTCACCTTCCCCTTGCTTTTTTTTCCTGAAGCAGATCATAAGATCCTCATGCAAGAGGTGCTCTTCCTATACATGGAGGAAAGGAACATCATTATCTCTGAAGACACAGTGACACAGAGAAGAACGTGAACAAACAGGTCTTGCCAAAATCCCCCTGGTTTATTGATATTAGATCATACCCTTCTGTCCCTCAGTCATATTTCTTCCCAACTGTCCACTCTTCATCAAACATAATGAAAATACACAAGTTTACCTGTTTATTTGGGTTCTTCATTTCCTTGAGAAGGCTCTTGTGTCATGTAGAACTTAAAGAAATTTGTATATTTTTCTCTTGTTTTTTTTTTTAATATTTTTTATTTTTTTTAAACACAAGGTGTCACTATGTTGCCCAGGGCTCAAGTGATCCTCCCACCTCAGCCTCCCAAGTAGCCACCATGCCTGGCTCCATTTTTCTCTTTTATTTATTTATTTAAAAAATTTTTAAAAACATTATTTATTTATTCATTTTTATTTCAGAGTATTACAGGGGTACAAATGTTTTGGTTACATAAATTGCCTTTGCACCTCCCAACAAGCGTCCATATCCCCCAGGCAGCATGTACTGCTTCTGCTGGATTTACCCATCCCCACCTCCCTAATCCCACCTGCCTGACACCCTATGAATGTCACTTCCCATATGTGCACATTAGTGTTGATCAATCAGTACCAATTTAATGGTGAGGACATGTGGTGGTTTTTTTTCCATTCTTGTGATACTTCACTTAGAAGAATGGGCTCCAGCTCCATCCAGCATAACACAATATGTAGTTCATCTTTTTTTTATGGCTGAGTAGTACTCCATGTTATACATATACCACATTTATTAATCCACTCAGGTATTGATGGGCACTTGGGTTGTTTCCACATCTTTGCAATTGTGAATTGTGCTGCTATAAACATTTGAGTGCAGATGTCTTTATTACAGAATGTCTTTTTTACCTTTGGGTAGATGCCCAGTAGTGGGATTGCTGGATCAAATGGTAGTTCTACTTTTAGTTCTTTGAGGTATCTCCCTCAAAGAACTTTCCATAGAGGTTGTACGAGTTTGCAGTCCCACCAGCAATATATGAGTGTTCCTATCTCTCCACATCAATGCCAACATTTGTTGTATTGGGACTTTTTGATAAAAGCCATTCTCACTGGAGTTAAGTGATATCTCATTGTGGTTTTGATTTGCATTTCCCTGATGATTAGAGATGTTGAGCGTTTTTTCATATGTTTGTTGACCATTAGTCTATCTTCTTTTGAAAAGTTTCTGTTCATGTCCTTTGCCCACTTTTTAACGGGGTTGTTTGATTTTTTTCTTGCTGATTTTCCTAAGTTCTATATAGATTCCAGTTGTCAGCTCTTTATCAGGTGAATAATATGCAAATATTTTCTCCCATTCTGCAGGGTGTCTATTCACTCTAGTGATAGTTTCTTTGGCTGTGCAGAAGGTTTTTAATTTGATCAGGTCTCATTTATTTATTTTTGTTGTTGCTATGATTGCTTTTGGGGTCTTCTTCATAAATTCTTTGCCTAGGCTGATGTCTATTATACAGTTTTTCCAACATTTTATTCTAGAATTCTTACGGTTTCATGCCTCAGGTTTAAATCAGTTATCCATCGTGAGTTGATTTTTGTGAGAAGTGAGGTGCGGATCCTGTTTCAGTCTTCTACGTGTGGCTATCCAATTTTCCCAGCACCGTTTATTTAGTAGGGATTCTTTTCCCCAGTGTATGTTTTTGTCTGCTTTGTCAAAGATCAGATGGCCATATGAGAATGGTTTTATATCTGGGTTCTCAGTCTTATTCCATTGGTCTCTGTCTCTGTTCTTATGCCAGTACCATGCTGTTTTGGATACTATAGCCTTGTAGTATAGATCAAAGTCTGGTAAATTGATGCCTCCCAGTTTGTTCTTTTTGCTTAAGGTTGCTTTAGCTATACAGGGTCTTCTCTGGTTCCATACGAAGCTTAGAATTATTTTCTCTAGATCTGTGAAAAATGATGTTGGTATTTTAATGGGGATTGCATTGAATCTGTAGATCATTTTGGATAGTACAGACATTTTAACAATTTTGATTCTGCCAATCCATAAGCATGGTATAGTTTTCCATCTGTTTATGTCCTCTGCTATTTCCTTCCTCAGTGTTTCACAGTTCTCCTTGTAGAAGTCTTTCACCTCCTTAGTTTAATATATTACTAGGTATTTTATTTTCTTTGTTGCTATTGTGAAAGTTATTGAGTCTCTGATTTGGTTCTTAGTTTGACCGTTGTTGGCATATATGAATGCTACTGATTTGTGTACATTGACTTTGTAACCTGAGACTTTGCTGAACTTATTTATCAATTCCAGTAGCCTCTTGGCATAATCTTTGGGGTTTTCTAGATATAAGATCATATTGTCAGCAAAGAGCGATAGTTCAACCTTTTCTTCCCCCCACCCCCCATTTGGATGCTCTTGATTTTCTTCTCTTGTCTGATTGCTCTGGCTAGGACTTCCAGCACTGTGTTGAATAGAAGTGGTGATAGAGGGCAATCTTGTCTGGTTCCAGTTATAAGCAGGAATGCTTTCAATTTTTCCCCATTCAGTATGATGTTGGCTGTGGGTTTGTTGTATATGGCTTTTATCATTTTAAGGTAAGTACCATCTATGCCTATTTTGTTAAGCGTTCTTATTGTAAAAGGATGCTGAATTTTGTTGAATGCCTTTTATGCATCTATTGAGAGGATCATATGGTCTTTGTTTTTACTTCTGTTTGTGTGGTGAATTACATTTATAGATTTGTGTATGTTGAACCATCCCTGCGTCTCTGGGATGAAGCCCATTTAGTAGTGATGGATTATTTTTTATGATGAGCAGCTGAATTCAATTTGCTAGGATTTTATTGAGAATTTCTGCAGCTATATTTATAAGGGATATTTGTCTATAGTTTTCTTTTTTTGTTGAGTCCTTTCCTCGCTTTGGTATCAGGGTGATGTTGGCTTCATAAAATGTGTTGGGGAGGATTCCTTCCTTCTCAATGTTGTGGAATAATTTCTGCAGGATAGGCACCAGTTCTTCTTTGTAGGTCTGATAGAATTTGGGTATGAAACCATCTGGTCTGAGACTTTTTTTTTAGAAAGGTTTTTTATTACTACTTTAATTCTGGTGCTTGATATTGGTCTGTTCAGGAATTCTATTTCTTCCTGATTGGGCCTAGGGAGGCTGTGTGTTTCTAAGAATTTGTCCATTTCCTCCATGTTTTCAACTTCATATGCATAGAGATTTTTATAGTATTCAGAAATGATATTTTGTTTTTCCATGGTATCAGTTGTAATTTCTCTCTTTTCATTCCTGATTGAGCTTATTAGAGTCTTTTCTTTTCTGCTTCTTGTTCTTCTAGTGAGAGGCATGTCAATTTTGTTTATCTTTTTGAAGAACCAACTTTTTGTTTCATTAATCTTCCATGTAGTTCTCTTGTTATTGATTTCATTTAGTTCTGCTCTGATCTTGGTTATTTCTTTTCTTCTGCTGGGTTTGGGGGTGGTTTGCTCTTCCTTTTCCAGTTCTTTGAGTCAATTCATTAGATTGTTGCCAATCAGTTGAGAACTCTGCAGTTAGTCTGATGGGGTTTCCTTTGTAAGTTACCTGGTACTTTCATCTTATGGCTCATAGGAGGGCCTCTTTCATGTTTATTTTGGCCAGTCTGATGACTATGTGTTGCAGTGTTTGCCTCTTTGCAATGAATCTCCCTGGAGTCCTTTGAGCTTCTTGTACCTGGATATCTAGATTTTTAGCAAGGCCAGGGAAATTTTCCTCAATTATTCCCTCAAATATATTATCCAACACTTCTGTATGTTCTTCTTCACCCTCAGGGAAGCCTATGATTCTTATGTTTGGCCTCTTCACATGATCCCATATTTCTTGTAGGCTTTGCTCATTTCTCTTATTCCTCTGCTCTCTGTGACTGACTTGTTTAATTGAAAGGTGTTCTCTTCAAGCTCTGAGATTCCTTCTTCTGCTTGATTTAACCTATTCTTATGGTTTTCCACTGTGTTTTGCAATTCCTTGAATGAATTTTTCATTTCCAGAAGTTCTGCTTGATTTTTCTTTAATATTTCAATTTCTTTAGTGAATTTTTCATTCATTTCCTGCACCATTTTTGTGGTTTCTTTGTGTTGGATTTCCATTTTATCTTGCATTTCATTGAGCTTCCTTATAATCCATGCTTGAAATTCTTCATCTGTCATTTCAGTATTCTGATTTTGCTTGGTATCTATTGCTATAGAGCTGGTATTCCCTTTTGGGGGCGTCCTTTTGCTTTGATTCTTCATACTTCTGGAGTTCTTTCACTGATGCCATCTCATCTGGAGCAGTTGTTGCTTCTTACCTTTGGATTTTCTTTTGTTCCTGTTTTTCTCTTGTTAATCTCTCTTTTGTTATAGGGGCCTCAGCCATGAACCTAGCAATAGGAAAAACAGATATTTCTTTTCCTCTACAGCTTACAGGCATGGAGACCATCCAGTTGGTTATTTCTTAGGTGTAGACAACTAAGAACAATGACAGTATGCTTCTTTATACACACACATACACATATACAACCCCCTCCTCTATTAAAATAGCTGAGTATTAATAGAAGAAATCAGTGATTTCCAACATTTGCTATAGTATACAATGTAGCTGGATGCTGTCACCTTGATTTAGAAAGCATGCCCTCTATATAGCTTGGGGTGAGGGAGAATTGTACATGTACCCATGCGGAATAAGGACCTCTCTGCTTCCTCCTCTGTAAAAATGCTTCATAAGGCCATTATGAGGGTTAAAGGGCTAATGTCTGTAAACATTAGCTAGCATATGTGTTCTTGCTATTGGAAACCTTTGTCTGATTATAACTGGTGCTTTCAAGAGCCATCAGCTGCATAGACTCAAGAGACTCTGGAATGAGCATCTTTGGTATTGGGTCATAGTCCTGATTTGGTGCCAAATCACCCATGGGAATTTGGGTCTGAAGATTTTATAAAATCTGTGCCTACTTCTAGACTCCCAAAATGTTTGCTATGGGTGGGAAACCCGAGAACATTTGCTGCTGGTCCCTCTTGTTTAGAGAGAAGGAAACCTGGACCCCCACAGGTAAAGTCATTTGAGGTCCCACAGCCTGAGCCTGCCAAATTCAAAGATAAAACATGAAGAGTTGGTTCATTAAAATCTTTGCTTAGACTTGCTAGGGATCTTCCTTATTGCTATTCAATATTTTAGTGGAAAGTTTGTAATACCTTGGAACAAAACAAGGCAACCTCTTCAGGCTTTGGCTGGACCACCATGGACATGGGAGAGAAGAACTCTATCAGATGCTGTGGAAAGTAAGGCTGGGACTCAGCTGAGAGCTGGGAAACCTCGGTTGCTCAGTACAGCTGGCACCAGGCAAGAGTGATGATTGCATCAGGTGTGGCCCGGGGAAGCTAGGCAGCACACTTTATGGGATCCAAAGTGAAAGCCCTCTGCTCTCCAGAGAAGAGAAGCAGCAAATTGAGGTGGTTGAATTTGAAACCACCCTCACTCTAGTTCCAGCACCTGCCCCTTCCCTTCCTCAGGAGGGCACAGTGGGGGCCAAGGGCAGAAGGGGGAGGGTGTGGGCAGGAGAGGAGGAAATGGAGGTGTGGCATTAATTGACACTGGCTGGCAGTTCCATGGGGACTGACAGCTTAAGGGGAAGGTGGGGGGGGGGACAAAGCAAGGGAGATCAAAACAGACTGGATCAATAAAGACCATTTGTTGAGGTATCTGTTGAAGTCATCAATAAGTAAAGCAGTTCCTGTGTATTTTCTCACTTGGTTTGGGGGGCAGGTGTATGATTATCCCTGAAGGATACCAGAATATGCCACCCCAGAATATGCTACCTCAGAATATGCCTCTTTAGCATATGGGTTATTTGAGCTAAAGGCCAATGAAAACCGGCAGATGCAAGAATAGCTCTGAAAACAGGGCACAAGTTTTCCATTTGTAAAGGGAATTTACATTTATTTTTTATTTTTTTAGAGATAGAGTCTCATCACCCCGGCTGGAGTATAGTGGCATGATCACAGCTCACTGCAAACTCAAACACCTGGGCTCAAGCAATCCTCCTGCCTCAGCCTCTTGAGGAGCTGGGACTGCAGGATGCGGGGTCTCACCAGATTGTTCTCAAACCCCTAGGCCTCAAAGGATCCTCCCATCTTGGTCTCCCAAAGGGCTGGGATTACAGGCATGAGCCACTGCCCTGGCTTGGAATTTACATTTATAAAGGAAATTTCTATTTGTAAAAGGTATCTTCCTCTCCCTTACCTAGAAATGAAGGACTCTTAACAACTCTTATCAAAGGAGAAAGCACTGACTTAAATCTGCATAACAAACCTTATTAAACAGCCATTTACCATACTTTCTTGGTCACCTTGTCATAACTTGCCACCCCTGCCCAGAAGCCCCAAGCCCCTTTTCCTTTGCCTAGCCTCTGGTGGTGTATAAGCCCAAGTTCTAGCCACCCCTTTGGGTTACCACTGCTCCCATGTGTATGCACAGTGCACATGTTAATAAAATTCTGTTTGTTTTTTTCTTGTTTAGTCTGTCTTTTGCCACTCTAATTTACAGGGTCTTAGCTGGAGAACCTAAAATGGGTAGAGGAAAATGATTTTTTTTCCTCTTCTACTTCCCCATTATCCAGATTAATGAACAGAGATTCAACAAGCTTAAGGGACTTGCCCAGAGTCACAGCCTCTCTAGATTGGAGAGCTAGGATTCACACCAAAGCCAGGCAGTCTCCAAAGCCATCATGAGCCTCCACTCACTGGGTATTAGCCCCCAACCCTGTTGAGAATTGGAAATATGTCCATTCAAAGCACGTAAACTGGGTGAACTAGGCTAGGGAGAGAGGAGCATGTACCTTGCTTGACAGGAAAATTTACTGAAAGGTTGAAGAAATTTCCAGGGAGTAAATGTGATAGAGTGTAGCTCATGGATCTCCCTCCAAAAATGAGGGGACCCCTCAAACCATCCTGAGGGCATCTGCTATGAGAAAAGGAGAAGTTGGAGCAGAGGGTAACAAATTCCTTAGAGTTCTGGGTCCAGATACAGGGTGCAGTGGTGGACTCTACAGTTACACAGCTGTGGCTTACTCCATGCAAATGTCTGTGATAAGGACTGTGAGAAAGAGACCTGACTCTGCCAGATCTCCTTTTCAAAGGAGTTACAGTCTCCTTCTGTGGCACTAATCACACAAGATACCTTGGAATAAAGTCAGATTGAGCCTTGTTGGCATTAAACCTAGAGAGAAGTTACTTATGATGGGCTTTCAAGAAAAAACTTCACTGATTAGATGGTACCTGAATAATGGGTGCTCTCTTGACCCAAGGAATTGGGAGGCATTCCAGACAGAGAAAAGGGCTAGAAGTTGGAAAGTATGGAGGGTGTGTGTCATGGGCAAATGTTTGTGTCTCCTCAAAATTCATATGTTGAAACTGTAATCCCCAATGTGATGGTATTTGGAGGTGGGGCTTTTGGGAGGAAATTAGGAGTAGAGAAGGTTATGAGGGTGGGGCCCTCATGATGGAATTAGTGCCCTTAGAAGAAAAGGAAGAGATACAGATCAATTTCTCTCTCCACCATGTGAGGACACAGCGAGAAGGCAGCTGTCTGTGGACCAGGAGGAAATCTGACTCTGCTGGCTCCCTGACCTCACACTTATAGCCTCCACAACTGTGAGAAATAAATGTTTGTTCTTTAGGCCACCCAGTCTATGGTATTCTGTTATAGCAGCCTGAGATGACTAAGACAATGTATAAGGAAAACTGTGAGCAATTTGGTTTGTCTTGACCATGGGGTTGGGGTGGGGATGGGGGGCAATATCAGAAAGATAGATTAGAGTAAAACTAGGGGCTTTGAAGTTCACTTTATTTTGAGGCAACAGACCTCACTGAAAACTTTCCGGCAAGGCTGACATGATAAGTCCTTTGCTTAGGAAAATTAATCATTTGCAGCATGGACGAGCAGACCTCAAGGGCAGGGAGACCATCAAGCAGGCTCCTGTAACAGTTTTATAAAAGAAGTGATGAGGTTCTGGGCTGGAGTCATGGAATATGGGTTTTCCTTTGCCTGGAACGTGCTTCCTCTTCTTCACTTGCTTTGTACCACACATTCCTTGGGTCTCCGCTTAAATGTCACTTTCTCGGGGAAGTCTTCCTCAATTGCCTTAGACCAGATCAGGGTCCCCTGTACAGCCTTTCATACCCTCCTTTCCTCTCCTCTGTAGCACATGTCACAACCATAATTAAACGATTCCATGTGTGCTCATTTGTCAACATTCTGTCTTTTGTAAGACTGTAAGCTCCAGGAGGCTGGGGCTGGGACTCTGCTCCCTCCTTCTGCATCTCCAGAGCCCGGGATGGTGCCTGGCACATGGTGGGTGCTCCTACTTGTCTGTGGGATGAATCAAGTACTGAGGTATAAAAGGTACCTAATTGGCTAGGTATGACAACTGACTGTCTGTGCAAGGGAGGGCGGAAGGCAAAGACAGCTCCAAGAGTTAGAACCCATAAGTTTTCCTGTGACTAAATCCAGTAATACAGAGTGAGGAAGAAAAGGAGAGCTTAAAAGGACATAATATGGAGAAAGGAGGAAATGGGTGTATAATAAGTTCAGTTTTGAAGACAATGTACTAGAGAATAACCCGGTTACAACTGTCTAGTAGGCATTTGGAAACACAAGTCTAGAAACCAAAACAGCAAGCTGGGCTACAGTTTTGGGGACCATAGACATAACACTGCTCTCCTGAGGTACCAGTGCCCCCTTCCTGTTTGCGATGGCTTTGCTGGTTATGTGGGAATGAATGAATGCTGTAGAAATAGACAGCATATACCACCTCCCTTAGATTGCACAGCCTTGGCCCATTCTTCCACGGCTTCAATTCTGTGTTCTTGCTCTTCCTCCCCCTCTATCACTGGAATAAAACATTCTTTCCTCTTGTCCCATACAGAGCCATTACATCTAAACTCAGTCCCCTCAGGATCTCCCCTTGTACCCCTAACATACAGTATCAGCCAGCATGGTCTAGGCTATGCTGTGGTAACAAACAACCTGCAAATGTTAGTGGCTTAAAACAACAAAGGTTATTTCTTGCTCATGACATAGTTCATTATAGGTCGGGCAGTGACTTGCTCTACATCATCCTCTGTCAAGGACACAAGCTGATAGGCACTTCAGTATCTAAAATGTTGCTGTCAACAGGGCAGGGTAAAGGGAATGTGGCTGATTTGCTTACTGACTCCCGAAGTCTTCCATGTGTCATTTCCATACGTGTCCACACCTAACTTCAAGAGGGATAGTTCATCCTACCATGGACCAGAAAGAGGAGAAACAGAAACATCAATGAACAGCACTCATGGTTGACATATACCCCTAAGAGAGTATCAAAATATTTTCTGAAACAAAAAGATAACATTCTGATACCAGTAGCTGAGAGAATACAATTTTCCCATCTCATTCCACATATTATTAAATGCCCAAGATAGACCCTGTTTTTCTTTCTCTCAGAAGTGGCCTGGGTGTGCCTGGAATGGAAGAAGAAAAAGGCAGGAACACCAGTATATGCCAGGCATTGTGCTAGGGACTTTGCCTCTGCAGTTGCTTAATCCTAGCAACAAGGCAGCAAGGCAAATATTTTAAACTTCATTTCATAGTGAGAAAACTGAGGTGCAGAGAGGATAAGGGTGTGGTGAAGAATTAATCTCACCCAAAGAGAGGTCTGGCCTTTTTCTTAGCTCCTGGTAGGGGTAGGGGGTGGGTAGGAGGACTCAGGGTAACTCCTAAACCTTTGGAATTTACTGAGCAACTAGAGTGTCTTTGTTATTCACGATGGGCCCCTTGGACCATGCCTGATAGTTTATGTTAATGAGGTAACTCACAGTGGGGCTAACCCTGGCAGAAAGACTAACCATGTAATTAGGTGGTTGAGACATCAGCCATGTGATATCAGCTCAACCTCCGGGGTGGGGAGAGGGCTGGTGATTGAGTCCAACCCCATGGACAATGACTCAATTATTGGGGTAATGAAACCCCAGTAAAAACACTGGATGCCAGCCAGTGCTTGGGTAAGTTTCTAGGGTTGGGAATACTCCATACACACATTGCTATGCATTGCCACCAGAGGGTAATGTGTCCCTGAGGACACTGAAGCTTCATGTTTGGAGCCCATCTAGTCCCAGACTCCTCCCTATGTTCCTCTTCCTTTGGGTGGTTCTGATTTGTATCCTTTTGCTATAATAAAACTATAATCATAAGTATAGTGCCTTCCTGAATTCTGTAAGTCCTTCTAGCAATTTATCAAACTTGAGGGAGTCCATGGGGACCCCTGAATTTATAGCCAGCTGATTTGAAGTGAGGGTGACCCTGGGAGCCCCCAAACTTGTTGCTGGTGTCAGAAGTCTTGGACAGAGTTGGAAGTCTTGGAGGACTTTGCCTTTCACCTCAAGTTTGGATAATTCCAGATATTAAGTAACATAACTAAGGCCATACAACTAATAAGTGTTGGATCTGAGATTTGCGTCTTGGTGTCTCTGTAACAATATGTCCAGGCAGGAGCTCAGTTTTATAACCCACCCCCTGCCCCCAGAATATAACCAGAATGTAACTATAGAATTGTCATTAGTTGACGTCGTCCTATTTCTCATTTCTGGATGTAGAGCAGAAGTTCTCATCTGGGGGCAATTTTGTCCCCCCATGGGATATTTGGTAATGTCTGGAGGCATCTTCAGGGGAGTCCCATGCTGGCATCTAGCAGGTAGAGGCCAGGTATGCTGCTAAACATCCTACAATGTGCAGGACAGCCCCCAGCCCCCACCTGCCCTGGCCAAAGAATTACCTGGCTCAAATGTCAATCATGCTAAGGTTGAGACACCCAAGTGTAGAGGTATGTTCTGTGCTGTAATTGCTTAATTGAGTGCAACACATTCTTATGTTTCTCAATACCCTGGGAAAGGGTAACACTTAGAAAAAATATGACAAATCAAAATACAAGGTAACTAAGCTATGACCATCATCATTCTCTTTACTCATGAGTTGAAGCTCCAAGCAGGATGCACTCTCGTAGGAGAAATGATAATATTGGGGTTCAGAAACAATACCCCAAAGTATGGCACTTTGGCATGCTAAGTGCTTTGAATTGAAAGACGTTGGGAAGACTGAGATGGAGCAGGGACCCCTCTTAGGGGCCTGCTGCCCCCCACCCCCCAGCATGGAAATAAAAGAAAAATCTTGTGTCCCTTCAAGGGAAATTCCAGGCACCTAGCTAGCCTTGAAAAGTAAAGGAGCAACCTGATAAGCAAGAAGATAGTAATGTAAACTAAAAATAAAATCCTAAGCCCCCTGCTGACTGAAAAGAACCCCTGTCGGCCAAGGGAACGCCAAAAAAACCTTAAAACAGAGCTCCCAGCCATGAAGGGAAGGGAGGGAGGTCAGACATGCCTCATTACACCTGCTGCCTTTTGGAGTTCAGATATAACAATTGACCAGCATTTATGTTAAAACAGAGATCATAAGACTGAAAAAACAGACTCTTTGTGACAATAAGATACTAGATTATTAACAGGACCTAAGGCCAGGCAAAGTGAAGGTTAATTTATACCTGCAGGCCATCAATTTGCTTAACAGATCTCTTGAGTCTGTATATTGTGCCTTGTCTCTGATTAACAGACTTCCTTATCTTAACTTAAAATATTCCCACCCTTTAGGCAAAGCTTTATTTCTTTAACCAATTACAAATCAAGGAATCTTTGAACCCACCTATAATCTGTAAGCCCCCATTTCAAGATATTCCACCTTTTTGGGCTAAACCAATGTATACCTTCCATATATTGATTTATGATTTTACCAACAATTCCTGTCTCCCTAAAATGAATAAAACCAAACTGTAACCCAACTGCCTCAGGACCACTTACTCAAGGATTCTTGGGTATGGCTCCCCAGGCCATGGTTGGTTCAGCTCAGAATAAACCTCTTTAAATTATTTTACAGAGTTTGGGTTTTTTTCCATTAACAGTAATAACTTGAAACAATAGTCTCCCAAGCAAGCCAGAGTCACAAGGTGTTTTGGTCCCCTATAGAAACTAAAAGATAACACCTTAACATATGTTCTTGAGTTGTTTTTCAGAAAGCTGGATCCCAATCAGATGGAAAATGCTGACCACTATCACATAGACCTCAGAGAAGGGGGAATTGAGGGCTGAACTCTGATGACTTTTCTTTGTTCTGAATTTCTTCCTGAGGGGCCTGGACAGAGAAATGCTCACAGACCGAACCTTAACAGTCCTTTCTGCTGACCCCAAGTTTTAGACAAGGTCTTGCTTCCTTAACCAATTGCAAATCAAAGAATGTCTGAATCCACCTATTACCCACAAACTCCTGCTTCAAGATTTCCCAACTTTTTGGGCCAAACCAATGTATAACATCCATGTATTGATTTATGATTTTGCCTGTAACTCCCGCTTTCTTGAAATGTACCCCTGCCTTTAAAAATCCTTGCTTGTAAGCCATTGGGGATTTCAGGTCTTAGATGTTAGCTGCCTGTCCTCCTTGCTTGGTGCCAGGCAATAAACGTCTTTCTTTCTCTTACTGCAGATCTTGGTGTCAGTGTTTGGCTTTGCTTTGCCAGGTGAGCAGACCCAAGGCCATTTCTGTAACAGGGCCTGAGAGCAAAGAAGCTCTGACCTTCTCCCGCCCTGACCTCCTGTCCTGTCTCCAGTGCCCCTTTCGCCCTGAAGACAAGCCATAGAAACTAGAACCGCTCTCCCTCAAGGTGGCTATAGAAACTAGAAATATCATTCTAACCTTCCCCAACCTTTCTGTGTAGGAGCTGGCTGTAAAGAAATTTTTTGACCTATCTTGTCTGATAAGTAGGTTATAAGACCTTCATTCCAGAGGGGACTTGCCCTATATCTGAGAAGAAGAAATGCTACACAGAGAAGTTAAAAAGCATCTGAACAGATAGGCCTTACTGGATTTCCCCACTCAGTCTATTACCATTACATCATTCCCTTTTTGTCCAATCACATTTCTACATGGCTATCCATTCTCCATTGAACCTTAGCATAAAAACAGCTTTCCCTGGGTCTTTGGGTCTTCATTTCTGAAGGCTCCCATGTCATGTAACACTTTGATTAAATAAATCTGTTATGCTTTACTCTTGTTAACCTGTCTTTTGTTATAGGAGTGTCTGCCATGACCCTTATGACAGGCGAAGAATGGTATCATACTTTTCCACTCCTGTAATAGTCACCTCCTAGTTAAAGCTATTATTCCAATGGATAATGTGTTAGTTTCAAAAAGCAGACACCAAGACAAAATTAAATGTTTAAGAAATATATTAAGGGAAACACTTGTAAGAGAAAATGGGGAAGGACCAGGAGAAGGCCAGAGGGAAGGAAGGAAGATTGGGTAGAATCCTCTGAGGTTGCAGTGTAGTTCTAATGAAAATTTGGCAAGGTCATCAGGGTGTCCTTGAGCCAAAGTTGCCCATCAGAGGAGTGCTGCATCTTACAGAAAGAGGCCTGAGTGTCCGTGCCTTACTCAGTCATTGGCTGAGCACATCCCATGGGAAATGTGGATGGGTGCAAAGGCAGTAGTGGACATCAAAGTGCAGCACCTGGGGCTGTTGGTTAGTTTTGCTCCCTGCAGTTGGAGATTGGAAGGGCAAGTTCCCACAGCCCCTGAAGCCAATAAGCACATTTCTCAAATTAGCATTTTAGGCATGATATCTGGCATTTCCTTTTGGCTTCCTGAAATTACAAATAACTAGTTGCATCTGTTTTCCAAATTTATGACCTCTGATCTCAACATATAAATCAGAATGTTTCATGTCTTTCTTTGACAATTTTATTATTGGTAAAATCCACAATGACTCATAGCATCATAGCGATCGGACCTAATGAGGTTCAGGAAACACCACCCCCAAAATATGAGTGTAGTAGACCAGAAATAAGCCACCCCAAATATGCCTCTTTTGCATAAGAATTAATTTGAGCTGGTTATTTTGAGAAACTGCAGCATAGGAGTTCTGAAAAGTTACCCTTTTGTAAGAGAAATTTACATCTATAAAGGAAACCTCCATTTGTAAGGGTGTCTCCCAGTCTGCACCAGGATGAGAAGGATAACTAAAGCACTAGAGACCCCATAATCAATGGAGAAGGCATCTATTAAATCTGTATAACAAATCTTACTTTTTTTTACGGTGTTTTTCCTGGCCATCACATCTTAATGGGGACTCTCCTTACATCTTTCTTTCTTTGTTTCAGAGCATAATGGTATTTAAGTCTAAATTCTAAGACTACCCGTTTGAGAGCTACTCTAGAGATTTACTCATTTCTTTTAGTTATCTCCCTTTTATACAGGAGGTACATGTTATTAAACTTGCTTGTTTTTCTCCTGTTAATCTGTCTTTTGTTAAAGGGAGTCCTAGTGTCAGGTTTCAGTCTGAAATGTCAGTTCTTGGCGCACTCATGGCCAAAGAATGACCAGACGCACCCAAGTAAAGCTAACATGAGAATGAGGATTTTTGAGGAGAAAAAGAAAGGATTATAGAGCAAGAGCAAGATATAGGTTTACAGAATACGATACATATGCCACAAATGACGACTGGATCCACTGTCGCAGCAAAGGGAGAGTAAAAGGGAGGGCAAAAAAAAGGGCTTGGTTATGGTCTGCATCTTGTTTTATAGTGCCTGGATTGTGGTTCAGAGGTCACCCTGGAACCACTTTGATTGGACAGTTGGGAGTTGCATGACCTGAGTCTTACAACAAACACATGCAGGTTGTTTTAGGTCACTTTCCGGATTCTATTATACCTGTGCTGCTTGGCCCATGGGCTAGAGGCTAATGCATTCTTTGTAGCTGGCTGCTAAGTTCTGATTGGTGGATTCGTAGGGTATTCCCTCTTCCCCCAGGTGTGGCAGTAGCTCAGGGCAGGACTAAGGTGAGGCAGGACCAAGATGGGGGCCTGGGGCCCACCCTAGTCCTTCTTCTCAGGTGGGGCAATTGCACCAAGGCAAGACACCCACTTTTATCCCTAGGGACCCTGAATCACCTGCTAACTACCTAACACTAGCAAAGAACTCATGAAGGGTAGAAGAGAAAATTATTTTTCCTCTCCTACACACCCTTTAAAGCCCTGCAAATAGCCAATAATGTGTGATCCATAAAAGACTCTGAGCTTCTTATGGATTTTCAAGACATTTGTTATTTAAATAAAGCTTGGCTTTAACCTTCACATCAATTCCATAGTATAGAACCTTATTTTTAAAGATATTAAATCTTATTTTTAAAGATTTAAAGAATCTTTATTTTTAAGATTCTAAAAAATCTGATTTTTTAGAATATTGCATATAGATGTAAATTTTTTAAAGTCTAGAGGATACATTAATAAAATAACACATCAACAATTATTACCTCTGGGAGGCTTTAACTTTTTTCTTTTTATCAGTTCAAAATTGCATTTGGCTGTCTATATATTAATAGAAATCTGAGAAACAGAGGCTTGATCAAATTAGAGTGTTATTTTTCTCACATAGTGAGGAGTCTGGAAGCAGGTGGTTGCTTGAATGGACTCAGTGGTTCAAGGATGCTAGAGTCAAGGTCTCTGTGATTCTCTTGGCCTTTCTCTCTTTGTCACAAAGTGGTGGCTGCAGATCCAGCCATCCTGTCCAGAGAAGGAAGGAGGAAAGAAAAGGGACAAAAGGGAAATTGCCAGCCAAGGCACTGTTTTAAGGAATTTTCCCACAAGCTCCACCCAGCAACATCTGCTCACCCCTATCTGCAAAGTGTAAAAGAAAATAAAAATCTCAGTACCACCCCACCCAACTCCTTATGCAAAAGAGAAGGTCAAGCCTGGAGGCGGAGTTTTGTAACACCCCATTCCAAACGGATAGCTGTTACTAGCATTATGAATTAGCCAGATCTCCATGGAAAGGTAAAAGGCCTCAGGCATCTACAGGACTGTCCCCATAGGTCATTCATAAATAAATTCCTTGCTGGCCTCCCATAAACAGGAATATGCAAATTGTAACTTTAGATCCACAGGCTAAGTCTAGCTCCTAAGACTAAAGTCTGTTCAGTTCCACACTAATAATGTTGATTACACATTTATCTTCCCAGATGCAGAACAGAGACAAGCAAGATCATTCTTCCACCTATCCAGCAAAATCTACATAATTGATTCTTCACTCCCTTTTTCCCTTCAAACCTTCACCTTGTCTTATGTAAAATGCAGATTTCCTGGGCTTCCCTCTCTTCCCTCCTCCTCTTTCTTCTCCATGTGCTCTCTCCTTAAATACTGAAGTTCCAAAATCCCTCTCCAGAAAAATAGTCACAGATGCCTCTGTGGCTTGTGTTTTTCCCAGGCACTTCCTCAAACTTTGGCTTAATAAACCTCCATTGATTGAGATCTTTGCCTCAGTCACTTATTTTGGGTTGTCAAAAGGATGCTTGGAAATGTTTTTAGCTGTACACACTGCCATTCCCAATAAGGTTGAGTTCTGTCGGTGATGGAAACAATCACTTCATATCTATTGCAACCTTCTTTTATCCCAGTTGTTACAAGTTTTACTCTAGTCAACTTTTGATTCTCAAAGTCAGTTCAGTGTTTTCATAGTCAATTCGAATTTAAACTCAGTCAATTCAGATTTCACCTATGTATCTCTCCTTTGCCCCAGGAAAAGTTGGGGAGAGGGGTGTCTGTGTATTGGGTAAATCATGCCATGGTGGAGGAAGTTGTGGTGTGGTCTGGTCCTTAGTAGTCCACAGCTGACAACCACAGAGCTGTCCCTGGTCTCAGAGTCCATCTTAGGCACTTACTCACTCTGTGTCCTCCTTGTCCTGGACTGCTACCATTTTTAGTCCAAGGCTGCCATACCATCTTGGCCCAAAAGCTCTCTGTGAGGTCTGGAATAAATTGTCTCACTTTTGGATGTCCCTCAAATCTATCTGGGATTCCATCACCCTCCAATTGAGAGAGAAACAGTGAGCAGGACCCTTTCCCAGAGGCCCACACCAACGTATAAGCCCAGAGCTCTTATCTGACTCTCCCCTGACAAGTCAAGTACCTCTGACCTAGTTTCAAAGAGCTGGGAAGTCTGCATAGTCATCTATTGAGTTTCCAATCTGTTGGGTTGGGCAGTGGTTCTTACCTCTGAGAGCCTACCAGAATCACCTAGTGTGTGGGTGGGTGAGTGGATGGAAGCGAAACTTTAAAAATACCGGGACTGAGGCCCCACAGCAAGACATTTCCATTCAATTGGTCTAAGGCCCAGCCCAGGCAATGGTGTTTTTAAAAAACTTCCCCAGGGGATTCGAACATCACCCCAGTGGTGATGGTTTATACTATATACCCTGATTTCTTCAGAGCTTTGTTTTTGATTCTTCCACCAAAATTTTATGACTCAAAATGATTTTCTCCCTCAAAAAATGCAGCTTTTGTAAATTAAAACCCTTGTTTTTCCATCATGAATTTCAAAGGCCTGCTTAGAAACTCCAAAGCCCAGAATCTGACTCTAAATTCTCTGTAGTCTGCCTTCCTAGGCAGAAACCCACAGACCTGAGCCTGGGCTTACTAGGCACTGATGATGAGGAAAGACGTAGAGTAAGAGAAAGCATTACCGAGTATGAAAAACAGCAGCTTGTATATTAAATTAATGCCTCTTCCCCTCAGCCTGTATCAGAAAAAATTCCTAATTTCAATGTGCCCCACATCCTCTGACCCAGGAAATCACATCCAGAGATTTTCTCTTAATCTTACTCCCTAATAAAAAAAAAGCTCCTTAAAAACGCCTGTTTTCTTAACTGCCCAGTAGTGTTTCCTATGGAAATAAGAATTTTATTTAAGACTGGGATATATTATTCTTGAAAGTAACATCAAAATTCTTGTCCTGGCTTTTTTCCGATTGAAGTATGGAATAGTTATCAATTTTCAGAGTATTTCATGTGGCTCAGTAAGAAGTTATAGAGCCAATTCATTTACAAATCTATATCCTAGCATCTCACCAGTTATATACTCTTTTCTTAGGCTAGTTAACCCAGCTTATTACAGCTTGTTGCTGCTGATGTCAAGGTTAAGCCTTCAGTCTCCACAGGGCCTAATTACCTTTGCTGTGTTCCAGCCCTTTCTAAAATAAATGCACTTAGTCACCAGCGGGACCAGGCAATGTAAATAGGTAGAAATGTAAAATTTCCAGAGAAATTCAAGGACTTTGCTGGGGGAAGTGGCAGAGAGAAGACATGTGTTTCTTTTCTGGAAGGCAAATAACAGAAAGTTAATTTTGGAAAAAATCATGATATTTATCTAACTTTTTTCCTTTTCCCCAACATTTTATTTTTTTAATTTCAAACATACAGAAAAATTGAAAGAATTTTAAGTTAGCACCCACATACACGCCACCTAGATCCCACCATTAACATTTTCTTGTCATTGCTTCATCATTCCTCTGACCATCTATCTATCCCTCCATCTGTCCAGTAAACCTATTTTATATTTCTGATGCATGGGGAGAAGGAAAACTTCCCCTCTGCCCTTGCAAGGTACCCTTGGAAGTTTCACCGAAAGATCAACTCACAATAAGGCAGATTAATAAGAGAAAGAGATTACAAATTTATTTACCGTGCGCATGGGGAGAATCACAGAGCAATCACCCAATATCCCAGTGGGGTCCAGGAGTTTATATACCCTCATTTTAGAGAGGAGGGGAGATGAGGAATATAGGTAATTCTGTTTAGGGGCAATAAATGGTTACTAGGGAGGATGAATAGACACTTGGGAGAACGAATGGATGGGGGAAACAGATTGATTTATAAAAGATTCTCTTTGGAAATTAAATTAACCTGAGAGACAGGTATTATCTTTAAAACGGGCTGGGCCAGGTCTGGTTGCTTTCTTCATCTTCTTTCCTGCAATATAGTGAGATTACAGGGAGGAGAAGGAAAGGCACTTATTCTTTTTGATGTGTCTGTCTGGTTTTATGCAGATAAAGGGAAACCCCCTTCTAACATCTGTTGTTCTCTAAGGGCGTTTAATTCAATATACTCTTTATACCAAGGAGTGATATTTTGAGGTGAAATTCCCTGAGTTCCTTCAGATGCATATCAAAGAAATTTGTAGAAATCAGTTTACTTTACTTCAAAACACTTTAGTATGTGTGTAAGTTTCTCTTATTGGTGTTGTAACAAATTACTATAAACACATGACACAAATTTATTATGGGTCTTCCGGGGCTAAAATCAATGAGTCTTCTGGGGCTAAGATCAAGGTGCAGGCAGAGCTGCATTCCTTCTGGAGGCTCAGGGGATAATCTATTTCCTTGCCTTTTGTAGCTTCTAGAGGCCACCGGCATTCCTTGGCTCGGGGCCCCTTCCTCCATCTTCAATGCCAGCGCTGTAGCATCTTAAAATCTCTCTCTGACCTCTGCTTCTATCTTTTTATCTCCTTTGCTGACTCTGACCCTCCTGCTTTCTTCTTATAGGGATGCTGTAATTACATTGGGCTTACCTGGATAATCCAGGAAAATCTACCAATCTCAAGATCTTTAACTTAATCACATCTCCAAAGTCCCTTTTGCTATGTAAGGTAACATATTCACAGGCTCTGGGGAGTGGGACATGGCTATGTAGGGGTGTGGGGGCAGAAATTATTCCATCTACTACAGTATGCATAACTTTTTCATCTTTAACACTCTTTAAAGATTTATAGCCAGATGAAAATTAGGAAGTCAATATATGGATGGGAGTGAATATTGGTACAAAAAGAAGTCTAAGGACTGAGTCCTGGGGCACACTTGAGGTCAGGAGGATGAGGAAGAACCAGCAAAGGAGCAGCCGGTGAGACAGGAAAGGAGGACACCAGCAAGTGTGGAATTCTGGGAGCCAGAGAAATTTCTAGAGTATTTCCAGAAGAGGATGACCAGCTGCATCACCTGCTGCTAACAGAGCAAAGATATGTGGCTGAGATCTGGCCACTGGTTGGGTTTAGCAAAGTGGAGATCACTGGGTACTCTGTTCTGGGGGTGTGGTTGGGGTGAGTGCCTCGTTGGGGTGGCTTCAGGAGAGAAGAGGGGCAAGGAACTGGAGGGGGTACAGGAGTGAATGGAAGAGAGGAGGACAAATCAGATCACTTTTGCAGGGAATTCTGATAAAAAGAGGAGCAGAGAAAGGGATGGTATCTGACATCATCATCATCACCATGATCACCATCACCATCAATTTGACATAGTTGCAAATACTGACTAACTCTTCACGAGGTCCAGAAAGTAGAGCAATAAAAGAAGGCTAGAGTAAGAGTCTCTAAGTGCTTCGTCGCAAGTTGTCCTCAGCACCGTGGTTCGACGCTACTGAAGGGATTCGCAGGCCTGGTGGCCTAAGAGCTGACGGTGCCACCAGCACTCTGGACTTCCCTCTCCTTCCCTCCTTTCTTTGTTTCACCTCCTTGCTCACTTATTTATTCATCCTTCCCTTCCTTCCCTCATTCCACAAACACATAAAAGCTCCCACGCACCTTTGAAACTGGAATCCGACAGGGGATTAGCATGAATTAACTAACAGTACAATTCTTTCCGTTTCTTACTAAAAATCTTCCCATTTCCCTTTATTCTTGGGAATAAAAATATTCTTAAATTTCAAAACCAGTTGGTTTTATCTGCCAAAAACACGCTCTCTGCTTTAGTTGCAGACATTTCTTTAAATAGTTTTACATGTAAATGTCCCTACTTCATAGTTTTTAGAAGTAATTTTTAGAGAGCCAAGGCTGGGCAGCAATATATGGACAATTAATATAATATAATAAATTTCATTCACTTAAAAAGATAATCCATTCTTTTACCATTTTAAAAATTGCCCTCAGAAATGAATGGGGAAACGTCATGAATGTTTCCTGAATGTTTCCAATTTGGGGGGGGCCTTCACATTTTTGTATTTAATTCTTTCTTGACTTTCCCAAATTCCAGAATCTTCCTTTTCACCATTCCTACACACACGCCTTTGCTTTTTTTTTTTTTTTTTGCATTTCACTGTGTTGTCTCCTTAGTCGTCTTGTGAGTTCTCTGTCCCAGGTGTGGCTAAGAATGCTACTCAGCTAAGAAGACTGCTTAATATTGTTCTTTTAATCACCCCATCTTTATCAGTTCTTTCCCCACTGTCCAATCTCATTCTCCTTTTGCTAACACAATCTTCTCATGTCTTATGATTTCCTCTCAGAAACTTAATAATTAAAATATTTCACTGAAAACTTCCTGGCTTAAATAAAGAAAACAGAAGGAATCTTTACAACCTTGCTATTTACCTGGCCAAATGTGTTCATATGAACACCCAGAGCATTGTCTTCAGGTCTGGGCACCACATTCTAAGAAGGACAATGGCAATTTAAAATGTGCCCACTGGTGAGTGATCAAGACTTTGAAAGTCATGTCACGAGGAACGAGCGAAGGATCTTGAGATGTTTTGTTTGGAGACAAGAAGTCTTATGTGGGAGCAGGGCATGGGGTAGTCAGAGATGGCAGAACGAGAGAGAGCCTAGCTGAGATGGGGTCAATGGGGGTGGCGTCCCAGGAGGATATTGGTGCTTGGGATGGAGGGAGGGGGAGGACCCTAAGGAGCACCCAGATGAAAATGGGGTGTTATTAAGCTTGGCAATCAGTAGAAAGAGATGTGTCTCACCCACTCTCCATGCCCACCTGGCCATGGCTTTTGCCACCTCCCCCAGTTAGACCTCACATGCAGAGGTGTTTGGTTGTCTCAGAGGACTGAAGATGAGCCCACAGTCAAAACTCTTGAGACAATTTAAGAAAAACAATTAATGTGAAAGAATAACCACAAACAAATAACCAAGAGTAGGGGAAGCAAAGCTATTGACAGATGTGAACAGGAATCTTAATCCTAAGTGAGACATTGCAAATATGGAACAAGTGTAAGTGGTTTGAAGGAGAGCCAATTGAAGGTACTAGATATAAAAGGTATAATTGGCAATGTAAAGAATGGGTGGAAGAACTGAACGGATGCCACATGGATAGAATCTAGAAACAGACACACACGTGCATGAGAACTTGGTATATGTATGGGGCATTGTAGCCTGGTAGGGGGAAGCTATAATAGATTCATCAGTAGTCTCTAGAAAACTGGTTCATCATATGGGAAAAACCAGGATTAGATCCCTACTTTGTTCTGTATGCAAAAATAAACTTTAGGTGGATTAAAAGCCTAAAAATGAAAGACAAAGCCATACATCTATTAGAAGACAATGTAGAATATTTTTTGTGACATTGCAATGGAGGATTTCTTAAGGTGCCAGAAAGTACAAATCATAAAGGAGACAATCAATGGAGTTAATGACACCAAAATTAAAGATTCCTGATACCACAGACAAAGTTAACTGACAGGTGGTAGATTTGGAGGTGACAAAATGGTCATAGCTGGCAAAGAAATAATACCAAGAATATACAGAGAACTCCTGTAAGTCAGATGAAGACAAGAAAAGGAAAGGAAGGGATAGAGCATATAGTAATAGACCTTGCTGCTGCCCTGCCCACATCCCTTGCCTATGTCTGAGCTTACCTGAGCCGTGGTGGATAGTTCCCTGCACACACACTGCTTCCCACCTCAGTGTGGGAGTTTCCCTCTTTCTCAGCGTGAAGGTTTTCTCGGTCCTGTGGGAGCTTGCTCAATTAACTTGCAGTGCAGACTAGAAGAGCCAGTGGTTGAACCTCCTCAGCGAGAGCCTTCAACCAGTGAGGACCGGTGGGTAGTGTATAATAGCCCAGCTACCCTATTTCCCAGTGAGACAATTCTGAGGAGTGTTCAACATCATTCCTTGGGGGGTCCCTGGCAGGACTGAGCCCTGGTTACGCACAACAGCAATAATATGCCCCTAACTCACCCTTTAGCAATTTTTCTCCCTTTCATATACACACACCCTTTGCTTTTTTTTTTTTTGTCTTGCTGTCCTACTCTCATGCTTGTGCTTCTGAATAAATGATCTGCACCCAAGTTTGTGTCTGAGCAAGGGGGAACCCAAATCAGAGCAGATATAAATAAGCATTTCATAGAAGAGGAAGTGGGAAAAGCTAACAAATGTGGGAAGAGATGCTCAACTTTAATTATCAGAGAAATGAAAACTATATAGGAAAGCACTACTTTACCCTAAAAGTGTGGCAAAAATTAAAAATCTGGATTTTCTAAATTGCCTGTGAGAATGTAGAGAAACAGAAGCCCCACGCACCACTAGCACAGCCATTCCAGAGAGCAACTAGCAGGGTTTGGTGGATTTGCACATATGCACACCCTACAACCCACAAATCCTCTTCTCTGTGTACAGCCCAGACAAACTCTTACACTCCCATCCTGCCTGGCCTAGGAATCCAGCCGGTCTGCTGTTGGCCTGGGAATCCTACCACATTTCCCAAGCCCATCACTGTCCAACTTCTCTCCCATACCTGCCCATCTGTCCTCACATTCAGCTGATGGCCTCACTTCTTATTTAGTTGATAATATGGAAGCAAACAGAAAAATATTTCCACGTGCTCCCATTGTCAAATCCACCAATGTGCCAGTTAGTGTGCCCGTATGCTCTGCCCGCCTCCCTCCCTACACGAACTCCTCCCATCTCTCCCCTCCCGAGAACGGTGCTCCCACACAGTCCTCGCTGTCCCCGCGCGGTCGCTTTCTCACGTCCTGTTGGTGACTCACAGCAGCACGCCGTGGTCATCCCCATGAAGAGGAGAAAGAGGACTAGGAGGAGGAAGGGAGAGGGCAGAAGGAAGAGCAGGAGAAAGGAAGAAAGAAAGGAAAGAAAACTTCCCTCTTTTATACAACATTCCCCTCTATATTTTGCTCCATTTTTATGCTCCCCTTGGCAGCAAAATTTCTCCAAAGAATTGTCTATAATTCTCAGTCTTCCCCTTACTGGGCCCATCCACATCCTTTGACGCGATTGATGGTTTCCTCACCTCGAAGCCCTTTCTTCATGGCCCCAGGGATACTCCTCTCTTGCTTGATCCCTCTGTCGGTGGCATCCACTTCTCACTTTCCTTTGCTGGTTCCTCATAACCGTCCCAGACCCCACATGTCGCCTGCCCCCGGGCTCAGTCCCTCCACCTGTCCTCTCCTCAATCTACACGCACCCCCAGGGAAGCTTGGCTTTAAGTATCACATGTACCAGGATGACTTCCCAATTTTATCTCCAGCACAGATCTTGATCCCAAATTCCAGAAGTCAACTACCTACTTGACAGCTTTACTTGAATGTCTAAGAAGAATTTCAAACTTAAAATGTTAAAATCAAACTGTTACCCCTGAAACCTGCTCCACCCCTGCCCTCTTCCTCTTAGTAAATGGTGTAACTCCGTCTTTCCAGCTGCTCAAGTCGGAACTCTTGGGGTCACCCTCGAGGCTCTTCTCCCTCTCATACCCATATCCAATCCATTAGCAAATCTCATTGGCTGTACCTTCAAAATACGCTGTGGTGCTCCCACCCTGCTCCCCAGCTCCACCACTACCGCTCGGTCCACGCACCACCCCCTCTGCCCAGGACCCCTGCCGTGGCCACCTAACTGGGCTCTCCCCCTCAGCCTTACTCTCCTACGGGCTGTTCTCCTCTCAGCTGCCAGAGGGATGTTTTTAAAAAGTCAGATCTTGTCATCCTTTTCCTTAAAATCCTTCCCACTTCACCCAGAATGGAAGCCACGTCATCACGTGGCCTAGAAGACCCATCTGATTTGGCTCCAGGCTACTTCCCGTGATCTCGTCTCTCACCATCCTCCCCTCCCTCCTCCCTCCCTCACTCTCCTCTAGCCGCATCCACTGCTGTTCCTGGAACACGTCTTGCATGTTCCCACCTCGGGGCCTTTGCCCTCACCGTTCCCTCTGCCTGGAATGCTCCTTTTCCAGTTATCAGCACGGCCCACTCTCTCACTTCATTCAAGGCTCCATTCAAATGTTGCCACATTCTCAGAGGGGTCTCTCCTGACCACTCTATTTGAAATAGCACCCTCCTCTGCTCTCTGTCCTCTTATCCTGATTTATTTTCTTCTTTGCACTTATTATAACCTAGCATTATATATTTATAGTCTATTTATTTTCTCCCCCTACTGAAATGAGGGAAGGGACTTTGTCTATTTTTGATCATGCTATATTCCCAGTACTTACTTGTATTTAACATAGAGTAGGCACCTGATTAATGTATGTTGAATAAGAGGATGAAGAGGCACACAAACTAAACAAAGATTTTTATCCCAGCATTTTTTATAACAACAAAAAACCTTGATGCTCTTCAATAAGAGAATGAAGAAATAAAATGCAGTCCATGTAAAATAAAAAGAATGAAATACTCTCCAGCTGTTACAAGGAATAAACTAGATGCACATATCCATATATCAATATGGGTAGATATTAAAAACCTAAAGTTGAGGGGAAAAAGTAACAAGCAGGATGAAATATAGATTATACTACTGACTGCATAATGAGATTGGAAAATGGGGAATAAAAGGGAACACTTTTTAAATGAAATAAATAAGAAAATACAAGAAGATAAATTAAGGGCTCTTCCATGGACCAATGATAATAGTGTGTTATGAACTGAGCTTAATTGAATGTTTAAGGTTTAAAAAAATGTATATATAAAAAAAAGTGTTGTCCCTGGGGAGTATTTACTTAACTAGGGAACACGGGATAGGATTCCTAGAGCTGTAGGTGAGACCACTGGGGCCTGACCCATCAGGGAAGGCTTTGAGAAAGCAGGGGGACTTAAGCTGCACCCTGAAGGCAGGAAATGATATAAACAAACAGCAGTAGGAGGAATTCTAGTGGTACCCCAAGTCCTGGAAGTAGGACAGCTGAAGATGCAGGGGCAGACCCACCAGCCTTAGCAGATGGTGTCAAGGGGTGGGGGAAGAGGTAGAACAGAAAAAGATAAAATTGCAAATACTCACTAAGATCAGATGGTAGAATGCCTTGAATAAGGCTAAGGAGTTTGGACTTGATTCTAACATTAGTAATATTACTTTTGTGTGACACTTGCCTCCTGTCACACGACTGTTAATGTGGAAGCCAGGATTTGACTTTAGGCAGTCTGATAACCACTACACTAAACTTCCTTCAATGGACAATAGGGATCCCTTGAAGGTTTTTGAGTAGAACTACAAGGTAATGGACATGGGATTTTGGGAAGGTGGGTTCACCAGAATGGCTTTCCGGGGGCAGAGACTGGAGCAGGCAGTCTGTGAGGTGGGGGGTGTGGTAATGTCCGTGTGACCTGAAGGGGAACTGACCAGCATGTGGCCAGGGAGATTCGACAGTGAGGGACCAATGAGGTAGGACCAATGGGGCTGCTAATCAGGTTTGTTCTATGGCCCTACTGTGTGCTAGGCTAGGTTCTGGGGACAGTGTGGTAAAAGAGATAGATACAGAAATTAATGAATAGTAAGTGTGCAACAATACTTCCAGGTAAAAAGAATGTAGGGGCCTAACCTAAAGCAGGAGGAGGGGTGGTCTTTGTATGTACTTATAGCTCTTCTTACTAAAATAACAAATGTTATTCATGAGGTAGTCTTAATATTTCATACCCTTGAAAAAATAATTTTGAAAAAAATCACTGTTTTAGAATTTCTCTCCATAACCAAAAAGGTAGAATATTTGCCATTAAAAAAAAAGGATGCTTTTTTCAAGTTAATCATCCTTTATCTGAAAAAGCAAAGGAAGCGGCTTAATGGTCATCTAATTGACAGATGT
The DNA here is from genome assembly GCA_023783475.1 of Daubentonia madagascariensis. Classification (NCBI taxonomy): domain Eukaryota; kingdom Metazoa; phylum Chordata; class Mammalia; order Primates; family Daubentoniidae; genus Daubentonia; species Daubentonia madagascariensis. Next base: position 3,112,082 of record JAKFHU010002333.1, on the reverse strand, counting down.
AACTAGAACTCTAATCTGGTCCTGTGATGCACAATTATATGGAAATATAAGGTCTGTGTTTCTGGATAATGAATGTGTTATCTTCAAGTAGGTTTTACAAGTCAGAATGAATAGAAATTTTAACTGGAAGATCAAAGGTGCAAATCAAGAAAATTCATCCCCAGGCAGAGGTTGCCTAAGATGTAGCAATTTTTATGAATATTTATATATTCACATGAATCATACTTTATTTGCCTTACTCAGTAAGTTATTTGAATCCCTTAGGCATCCTTTTATTCATAAAATGTAATTGCATGCTATCAAAATGACTGTAATATCTGATACCTATGCAGACATTTATCTTTTGTTTTTTAAAGCAGGGATGCTTATGAGGTAGAGAGTTGTGCTTTAACAACACGTTAGTAACAAGAATCAAAGGTTCTCAGCCACCATTTTCTCTCCCTTGGATATCACAAAACTGCTCCCTGGTTATTCTAGTGTCTCTCCCTTGCTCCCACCCCAGCACATCTAGAATGAGCTTTCAAAAAGGAGATTTGATCATATCACCCATGTGCCTTAATATCCTTTACCAGCTTCCCATTGTTCCTGACCATTACACACAAGGCCCTTGTGATCTAGGTGCTTCCTCCTATGACTCCTTCACTGCATTCCACTTCCCCATCACTCTGTACTCCAACCACAATAATCTCTGAGTTCATCCATGCTTCCTTCCACCTCGTGGCCTTTGCACATGCATTGTCTTCTTCCTGAAACAGTCCCCTCACCCTCCTACCCCTCCTCTTCCTGCTCACCCTTTAGTTCTCAGCTTAAGGGTCACTTCTTTGATATATATGTCACCTCCTATGTTCCAGGCAAGCATCTGGGTGAATAGAAAAAGTCCCTTCTCTCATGAATTGACATTCTAGTGGAGGAGGCATACAATAAACAAATGCAAAAAGATGTGGCATGTCAGGAGGCTAGATGTGCCAGGAAGAGAAATAAAGCAGAGTTACCAAGGTGGAGATGAGGTTGATGCTTTAGATGGGTAGGCAGGGATGGTTTCTCTGCTAAGGAGACATTTGAGCAGAGACCAGAAGGAAGGGAGTTAGTGAACCAAGTAGCTCCCAGGCAGAGCACCCTAGTCAGAGGGAACAGCAGGCACAAGGCCTGCTAGGTGCTCTTGGCTTGTTTGAGGAATAGCAAGGAGGCCAGTGTGGTTGGAGCAGGAGAAACAGTGAGGGGGACAGGGAGGGAGATGAGGTCTGAGAGGTGATGGGGAAGGGGCCACAGGCCATGGAGGGCCTTGTAGGTTGTGGTAAGGACTCTGGATTTCCCTCCGTGTGATAAGGGAGACACTGGAGCAGACGAGTGACAGGATTTGACTTTTGGTTTTGCAGGGAGCCTCTGGATGCTGTGTGGATAATAAGTAGTAGAAGCTGGGGCCAGCAGGGAGCCCATAGAACACACACAGAGGTTGTATGGTGGGTGGGACCGAGGTGGGGGGATGGAGGAGTGATCAGCTTCTAGATGTACTTCAAAGGTCGAGCAGACAGCCTTCTCTGAAGCCCTCCCTTACCTAGGTCAGATCCCCATGTGCTGTTTTCTCACTGAGTCATTGACTTAGCATTCATTCAGTTCATAATTATATATTCTTTGTGTGGGGTGAATATTCTATGTGATGGGATAACATTCACAACTATTAATGGATTCTTTCTACCTCAGAGAGAGCATGGACCACTAAGGAAAGGGAGTCTTCTCCTGGATTTTGAAATTTAAAAGTTTAGACCCTGCCTGGAAGGACCTGGCAAAGGCCGTGGGTTTGGAAGAATGCATGGTGGGGACTAGCAAGGCCTCCCACCATCACAGGCAGCCAGGGATCGCCCAGGTTAGCCAGTGAGTGTGAGGAGACATGGTAGAGAAGGTGGGAGAGCAATAATCCCTGTCGGGCCCTGACACCAGGCTTGTGCCCTGTTTCCCCTAAGCCAAGGCCTGGGGGAAGGAGGGAGCAGAATCTCAATTTGGGGTCTTAATAAAAAAGGCCTCAATAAAAAATTAAAGTGAACTGTAGAGAATATGAAGAGACATATCCTGCACACTTTGGTCTGTAAACTGATACATAATTATGACACAGATACCTATATAGATATAGATATAGAGAAAGATATCTATATCTACATGCTAAATATAATTAATTTCTATTTGCCCAACTGAATGGTAAGTGCCATCAGAGCAGGTCAGTAATGTTTTGGCTATAAGTAAAAGGAAATGTGTCCCCCCAAACTGAAAGAATTTGAGGTTTATATTTTCACAAGACAAGAAGTTTGGTAGTGGGCAGTTGCTGACATTGGTTCACTGCTCAGTGACAGCAGGGATGGTGTCTTTATTAATTCTTCATGTCTCTGTTATTTTCCCCCACGGTTGCTCCACTGCTCCAGCTATCATACCCACATTCAAGGTAGAAAGGGGAAGTCTGGCTCAAGCTGTGTCTATCTCCCTTTAGTGGGAAAGTCACAGCTTTCCCAGAAGTCCCCCAGCAGACTTTCCTCTATATCTCGTTGGGTAGAAGTGAGTCACACAGCCTTGCTGCAAAGGGAGGCTGGGAAAGTGGGGAAGAGAGTTATCATGATTGTCAGAGACCAATAATGATTCATCAGTGGTGGTTGAATACATGCTGCCCTGGACAAAAGCTGGGGTTCTGTCAGCAAGGAAGAAGGAGGTCACTAATAGTGTACATGAGCGCAAGGATAGTGACTGGGTTCATATGTCTAGTACTTAGCACCATGCACATCTTAAATGGGAATTCAGTCAAAGCCAGAATTTAAGGTGGTAAAAATTGCGTATAGTTAAAATTGCTCTTGAATATTTCCTTAGAATTTTGGCATGTTGGAGGCCAACATGCTAGAAGCCCACACTGTCATTTTTCCCATAACATTGGAACAGATCACTAATTTCAGCAGGTGAACTAGCCAGTGTTAGGGGTTTCAGCATTTAAACAATAGGATCTGTGAACAATAGGATCACAGTCAATGCAGCAAGATACATTTACTCTAAGAGGCATATGGAACCCGCACCCTGAGGTCTTAAATAAACCGGTGGGTAGAAATGGCCTTACTATTTAAATCTTCATAGCATGTAGTTGCCCACATGCTATGAAGCATATGGTGTAGAGGAGTGGTTAGGAGCCTGTCCACTGCAGACAGACTGCCTGCGTTTGAAAGCCTGCTCCATCACTGACTAGCTCGTGTGGTGACCTTGGACAACTCAGTTAACCCCTCTGTGGCTCAGTTTCTCATCTGTGACATGGGGGTAATAATGCAACCAGCCTCACAGAGGTTATTGTGAGAGCTAAATGAGTCAATACAGGCAAAGCTCATGTGTCTGGCACATGGTAAGTGCTGTAGAAGCTCTAGGTATTATTGCTGTTATTCCACAGCTGCATTTACTCCTGTTAGTGCACATAATGTTACTCCCAAGCAGAAGGCATTCCATCAATATTTGTTGAATTAATAAATAAATTACAATATTTAAAGTACTTTATTCAAATGTTTGATTAATATTCAGTCAGCAGTGGTTACTAACACGCCCACTTTAGTACTTTTGAACCTTAATTATCATGTCTTACATGAAGGAATGCAGAAATGCACCACAGCTGCAGAGGAAGTACTAGATATTTAAAGGAAAATGGAATCCAGTCCTTAATAATACAAATATTCATCATAGGGTGTTTTTTATAAATATTAGGGGTTTAAATCATGACCCCTTCCATGCCTTGGTCAAATGAAAGAGAAAGTGGGTTCCCTGAGGTGTTAATAGGTGGCCTTAAATAAACTAGGGAACCCCATGATATTCTGAAATTAAAAAAATAAATTAAAAAAAAAAAACAATAAATAAACTAGGGAAACCTAGGGATCAAGTTAAATGGATTACTATTGTCTCTCTTTTCCCTGTTGCATTTCTCAGAATGCAGGTTAATTTGCATTGTAAATCTCTGAAGTACTGTCCAAACTTGTTTGATGACAGGATTTTTTTTTTTCAATTTCTGTGGGCATCCTGCCAGTCTACTGTTCTATCGAATGCCGGATGCCTCTCAGGCCCTTCATCCTCCCAACTCTAAAATTTCCTCTATGTCTAATGAAGGTCAGTAGGCAGAGGTTGCTTTTAACATATAATTATATTGTTTGAATCCCTGATATGTATTTGTACCTGTCCACGCTGGGGCTGGAGCTGTTGCTCTCACCATTGCCTATGCATTGGAATCACCTGTGGAGATTTAAAAAAAATACAGCAAGCTCAGCAAGCCCAGAGATTCTAATTCAATTGGTCTGGGTGCCGCCCAGGCATTCGATTTTTAAAAGCTCCCCAATTGATTTCCAATGTGCAGCCATGATTGCGAACCACTGGGCTAGGAGAAGGAATCCTTGGCTGGGACAGGGGAAAACCAGGGTCACAAATATGCAAAGGGCCATAGAGTTTGGATGGGGAAATAAGAGGGAAAGACATAAGGAGGAGACATGAGGTGAGGATGATAATTAAACCCTGAAGATAGTGTGGAGCACGCTGTGTGAGAGAAGACATGAGGCCAAGAGGTAAGGGAAGACAGTGTGACCGTGGAGGATGGGCACTCCGTATAGATGAGTCCTCAGGACCCCAACTGGAAAAGACCACAATCCCCTAAAGACCAAAAACAAACACCAACAAAATACAAATCTTAAAAACAAAAGCAAGTAGTCTGACCTGAATCGATGGAAGCAGGACCATATTAGCCAGAAGATCTACAATTTCAGTGTTGGGGTCACACCAAGGAGACTTCCCTCAGGCAGAACTCCAAGTGTTAGAAGAAAGTCTTTTAATTACAGTTGAATTGACTGTTTCAAAAGAGATCTTGTTTTCAATTTACCTCACCTGAAGCCAATGTGCCCTGCTTCCTTCCACTATAGCAAGGTTTATGGGCTGTCAATCAACCTGTCATCATTTGTGTGGGTGCTGCCGCTTGGGCCTCCATTGGACCCAGCGGGAAAGGGGAGGAAGCCAAGAGTAAGTGGACCAGGGCTGCACTTGCAGGACTGACTCACTGTAGGATGAGCCCAGCAGATAACCAAATATCCAAATCAGTTTCCAGAAGAGAATGGCCTCTCAAATCCCATCCAGACTGGCATTGCTCCAAGTGAGTATGTCTGGTGGGGAACAATGTGGCCCCAGATGTTTCTAAGCCAGGGGGCAAATCTAGAAAAGCTGCCCTATACCACCCACTCAGGCATGCATGACAGACGTTATGAATTGATCGTGGTGCAATTTTACGATGAGTTTGCGCATAGCCTCAGCATGCTTCTCAACAGAGTTCGGAACAGCTACCACCGGTGATCAGAGTTAGGACTCAATTACCATCCCAGTTCTAGGCTGTAGGTATGCTCAGAGTGATGTGGGTGGCAGCACAGTGGTAGGCAACAAGGTATCATTTATTTATTCAATCATCCTGATGTTGAAAAGATGTAAATCTGTGCCTAGCACTGCAGTAGGTATTGGGGATGCAACAGTGTATAAAGCAGAAATGCAAGGTCCCTAAACATTAAATAAACCGCTAAACATCACAAATAAACATACAAATACAAATTGTAGTGAATGCCACTGTTAATAATTAACATGTCCCTCCTCTCCCCACCTTGATTTAGAAACTAAGAGACAGGCACAGGAGTCACGGAGATGGAGATAAAAATATCACCTTCCTTCCCCATAAGAAGACTATTGTTTAGGTACGGCCAACTGGGTTTGCTAATGTGCTGCTCCTGAATTGGACTTTTCTCCCCTCTCCCCACAAACACCAGGCCAAGGGGCTGATCTGTCCCATCAGCCTACTCTGCAGGTACAAAAGAGCCCAGACTAGCAACTTCTTCAGGTGGGAAGGGCCGAGCCAACCATGCCCAGTTCCTCTTTCAAAACCCACTGATCGGAGGAGTGGTTGCTCCTCCGCTGGGGGCCAGGCAAGACGTCAGGAGTGTTACACCAAAGGAAGCCTCCCCCTACCTGGAAACACAGGAATGGGGAATAAGTGATCCGCCTTCCGGCACAAGGGCTGTGCCAGGACAGTAGAGGGCACAATGAGGGATGATAAGGGGGTTACTCCTTTAGGATCTGGATATTGGGAAGGCTCCGTTGAGGGAGACACTTAAAATGAGCTCCAAGCAGTTTGGCTCCAGAACCCAACTTATTTGCCGGCAGGGGTTAGAAATCCTGCAGGGTTTGAGGTTGAGATGTTGAGTTTTTTTCCTGAAAGCAGTGGCACAATATTGAAGAGTTTAAGCAGGGGAGTGAAGTGATCAGCTTTGCATTTTCAAAAGCTTACTCTGCCAGCTTTTGGGACTAGAGGAGGACAAGAGGTAAAGTTACCAGAATTAGGAAAAAAAATTATATATAAGTGTGTGTGTGTGTGTAATTTCACGATAAGCATGTTCCAAATATTGTATGGGACACACTTATACTAAAAAAAGGTTTCATTGTTTATCTGAAATTCATATTTAACTGGGTGTCTAGTATTTTATTTAGCAGCACTAGAGGGGAATAAACAGAGAAAGAAACTGTAACTGCAGAACTAGTTCGATCTGGTTCAACTTTGTCAGTAACAAAATGTAACAAAATGATGAGTTGGTTTTCAGTATGATGGACCCCCAGGTTGCAGGTCAGGTAACCTGAGCATGCCCAGATGAACCAAGCATGTCCAATTTGTGACCCCAGACCCCACTTTTCTCCCACCCTGGAATGTAAAAGTAATCACAAGCAGAACCTAAGTGCTCAGACCAGGGAATGGGGATCGAATTAAGAGTTGAGGGGTGTCCTGTTTTGTTGCAGTACAGACTTAAGAGCCAAGATCCATCAGCCCACCTTTGTGTGATCCAATCAGATCACACCTGTAATATTTTCCTATCTCTCTCACTGTTACTCTGCCTATAAAACCTTCCCTCAGGCCTCAGCTCAGGGAGACAGATTTGAATGTTGCCTCTTGTCTCCTTCCCAGTTGACTCCCAATAAAGCTTTTTCTTTTCTCAAAAGCTGGCACCATAGTATTGGCTTCTATGTGCATTGGGAAGCAAGTCCATTGCTTGGTAGCAAAACCAACTAAGATGCTGTCACAGGAGTTGGTGATAGTGAAGATGGAGAGAGAGAGTGGATTCCAGTCCAATTTTGGAAGTAGGCTCTTAGAGATGGATTGATGTGGTGGGTGAAGGAGAAAGCCTGGGCTGAAGGGTGACTCAGACTTTGCGGTGAGCCACTGGATGGACAGAGGTGCCAGTGCAGCCAGTGTCACAACAAGAGAATAAAATTAGTTTTAACATATCAGTCTGCTACTCTCCTGCTGTAAAGTCATGTACCATATGCAGCCATGCTAACAACAACATTTAACTGTTTATTAACTGATTTCAATATAATCTGGTATTGACACTGAGACAGAGGGAAAGGGTCTTGTGTGCTGCCAAAAAAAAAAAATGCAGTGTGTACACCTTACAGTCCTAGCATTGCTGTGTCTAATATGGCATTGCATGTGACTGAGAAAATTATTAAAAGCCTCTAGAGGCTCAGAAGAGAATGTAAATTAGTCCATAGGTGGGAGGAACCCTGCGTTCTGGTCTTCTGTCAGTGCTACTCTGGACAAGTCCCTTAACTTCTTGATTATGTAAAATGTAATTAAGATAACCTGTCCTATCACATGGCTGTTGTAAATATCATACAAATTACAAATATGAAAAATCTTTTAATAATATTTAGGTACTGTTGTGGACTACGTGTTTGTCTCCCCTAAAAATTGATATGTTGAAGCCCTAATCCCCAATGTGATGTTATTTGGAGATGAGGACTTTAGGAGGTAACTAGAGTTAGACGAAGTCATGAGAGGGGGGCCTTCATCATGGGATTAGTGGCCTTAAAAGAAGAGAAAGAGAGATCACTTCTTCTGTGCACCCCCCACCCCCATTTACAGAGGAAAGGTCATGTGAGGACACCATGATCTGGTGGCCATATGCAAGCCAGGAAGAGAGACCTCACTAAAACCCAAATCGGCTGGAACCTTGATTTTGGACTTCTAGCCTCCAGAACAGTAAGAAAATAAATTTCTGTTGTTTAAGCTCCTAGTCTGTGGTATTCTCTTACAGTAGCCTGATCTGACTAATACAGGTACTATTATTTTTACAAAAGTAATTGGGTATAAGCAAGCAAGAATTTTCACACCAAGGCAAAATCTCTTGCTATTTTTAGTCTGCCAGTGAATTTTCTGAATCTGTAAGCTAGGCCACTTCTGGCATATGGTCTCAAGTTTCAGGTCTGGTAGTAAATTATATGGTGTATATTTCCCTGCCTTCTCCTTTTCTACCTTCCAAACACATTAAGGGCAGCCTTGAAAAGGAAGATGTCACAAAAGGTGTGAGTTTGTGAGGAAGGGGAAGGGATCAGATTACTCTGCTTGGGTCATAGGCCCTCCTATTGGACTGATTACTATGGCCAGAGTAGCAGGGTACTCTGACTTGCAGTCCCATCAAAACTGCATGGAATAGGGGAGGCAATTCTCCAAAGAAAAATGGGATCTGTTACAAGAAGATAAGGGAATTAACTGGGCATGTCAAAACAACAGACACCCACAGCAGTACTTGAAAAGACATCTATACAATTTGCTGTGACTTTTATTCATGTGGAAACTTAATCAAAATTACATATGAAGGATGCCCACTAAAACATTGTTTTTAGTAAATAAAACCTAGAAATAATACCAATGTTCATTCATAGAGAAGTGGTAAAATAAATTATTTTATATTGATACAGTATAATAGTAAACAGAGATTTAAAAAGAAGCAGAGTTATATTTACTGACCCAAGAATGTGGCCTTGATATATTTTAAGGGAAAAAAACAAGTTGTAAAACAGTGTCTAAAATGTACATTTTTTTGGTAAAAGTTTAAGATTCAGAGAAATAACCCTATAGGCATATGCCCCAAATTGTTAAGAGTGGCTTTCTTGTGGGAAGTTGCTTTTGGACTCCTCTTTTGTGTGTTATAAACCCCTGAAAGTATGATATTTTACAATGAGCAAATATTAATTTTGTACTTAATGTAGTTAAACCAATAAAGATAAAATTTTAAAAATTCATTATGAACATTTAAAAAATAATACTGCAAATATTGTCTCCCATTCCTTAGGTTGTCTTTTCACTTTCTTGATGGTGCCCTTTGAAACATAAACATTTTAAATTTTGGTTAAGTCTCATTTATCTATTTCACTTTTGTCACTTGCGCTTTTTGTGGCATATCTAAAAAACCGCTGCCTAATGCAAGTTCATGAAAATTTATACCTATGTTTTATGCTAAGAGTTTTATAGTTTTAGCTCTTAAATTTAGGTCTATGATCTATTTTGAGTCAATATTTCTATATGATATGAGGTACAGGTCTGTGTAGTAAAGAATTTGGCCATGCCCAAAGAAAGATCTAGCCTTTGCTCTCAGCTTCTGGGAGGTAATCTATGTCATACCTGGTAGAAGTGTCCTTGTTTAGGGTAGTGGCAGCTGGCCACACTGGATCTTAGGGTGAGGTTGGCCACACCAGAAAGACCAACCAAGTGATTTAGGATGGGGGCTTGTCATGTTAGAAAGATCAACCATGTGATTCAAGGTGGGGGCTTTGGGTCAGATGGTATCAGTCAACCTAAAGACTGAGTTCAACTATGTGGGCAATCAGTCAATCATGTGTACATAATGAACCCCATTATAAACTCTGGACACTGAAGCTCAGGTGAGCTTCTCTGATTGGCAATACTCTGTGCATACTGTCACACATCAGTGATAAGAGTGTATGCATGCTGACTCCACAGGAAGAGGAAAACAGAAGCTTCATGTTTGGAACCCTCGCAGACTCTGCCTTATGTCTCTTCCTTTGGCTGATTTGAATCTGTATCCTTTCCCTATAATAAACAGTGACAATCATTATAATAACTTTCAGCTTTGAATTCTGTGAGTTCTTTTAACAAATTATAAAACCCGCAGGTGGTATGGGAACCCCCTGGACTTGCAGTTGTTGCCAGAAATGAGAGCAGTCTTGTGAGTATTGTGCTTTCTAATCTTGTAGTTGACACCAGATTATCACAGTTGGTGTCAGAAGTGGGATTCTCTAGACCAAACTTGACTTGCTAGAGCATGTGGTTTGGGAAGAAGAAGGATGAAGGGTGTTAATGAACTTTTGATTTCTGGATGGCTGCACAGTTACCCATGATATGAAGCTGCAGCTGTGTTGTGATTAGTTACCAGAGGTAAAATTTACCCACAGAATTTTTAAATGGTGGACTTAACTCCCAGGGAGTTGTCTCACTGGATGCATAAGTAAATGCATAGTAACAAGAAAACAATGAAATATACATCCGTTGATCTTGGTTGCAAGAGACAGAAAACCCAACTTCACTGGCTTAAGCCAAAGAAGGACTCATGTTGGCTCATATACCCAAAAGTCCAGGGTATAACTTGATCTAGGGACTAAAAAATGCCATCTAGACCTGGTTCTCTCCATCTCTGAGTTCTACCTCCTGCGGTGTTCACTGAATTCCCAGTCTCTTAGGAACTCTCATCTTCAATCATTCTGTCTATTAATAGTCTCAAAACAAAGAACACTTTCCTGTAGCTCCTGTAAACTCTAGGATTCACTCTGACCATGACCACATTGTGTGAGTTGTGACCCATCCTTGAACCAGTCCCAGGGGGATTGGTGCCAAGTCTGAGTCATACATCCACTCCTGGTGTAGAGAGAAACCTCATTGGAACCACACTGACTGAGAATGAGGAGGGAGGTTTTCATAAAGGAAATTCTGGATTCTGTTACAAAAGGAAATGGATGCTGAGTAGCCAAAGAAACAACAGAAGTCCAGCACTGGCATTTAGATTCATTCTAATTTTTTTGCTATTGCAAATAATACTTACGTGAATAGCTTTATACATAAATATTTGTTCACACCTTTCATTATTTCTTCAGGATATTGTTTTAGCTCTATGGTTGCATTATAAACCACCCCAAACTTGGCTGAAAACAACAACAATGATTTATTTCTTACTGTTCTGTGGGCTGACTGGGCTCAGCTGGAAAGTTCTGTTCCATGTGGCATAACTGAGGTCACTCATGTGGCTGCTGAATTCAGCTGGGAGTGTGGCTGGCGCTGCCCCATCCAAGGCAGTCTCTTCTCCTGGGCCTCTCTGCATGTGGCCCTTTATCACTCCACAGGGTAGCCTGAGCTTCTTTATAGTACAGTGGCTGGCTTTCAAGAAGGAGTGAATGGAAATTACCAGACAATTCTCTTAAGGCCTGGGCCTGGAAGTCCTAATGCATCACTTCTGCTTCATTCTGTTAGTCAAAGCAAGTCATGGGGCCAAACCAGACTCAAGGGCAAAGGGATATACCCCTAGAAACAGAAATACTAGATGAAAGAGTATGCATATTTTAAGCCTCATGATACAAATTGTGAAATTTATGCCCCAGCTGAGGTTCTACCAATGTACAACACCCCCTCACCAGCAGTGTATAAGAGCGTGTATTCCACCACATGAATGTCAACCATAAGTAATTTCATAGGTTTAAAAATACCAATGTGATTGTTGTCTTGTCAATAGTAGAGAGGTTAAACTCTTTCATATACTTTTTGGCCATTATAATATTTTAACCGTCTATGGTATTGAGAATTGTGATATAGCATACATATATCTACCCATCATCTAGTTTAATAAAAAGCGTCTTGCTGTGAAATGTTCAATGGTCCCTCCCTGATCCCATCCTCTTCTTTCCCTCTCAGCAGGAACCATTATCCTGAGTTTTGTGTTTACACTTTCATGCCCTTCCTTATTTTATTTTTTGTAACAGCTTTTTTGAGATATAATTCACATATCATACAATTACCCATTTACAATTTATAATTGATGGTTTTTAGTACATTCGCAGAGTTGTGCAACCATTGTCACGATAAATTTTAGAAAATTTTCATCATCCCCCCAAGAAACCCTGTACTCTTTAGCAGTTACCCTCATCTTCCCCTTTCCTCCCCACCTGCTCCGACCCTAGGAAATCACTAATCAACTCTATTTCTTTTTAG